>CM062260.1:19524817-20198847 GCA_031216405.1 Syzygium malaccense
ACAAGTGGATCATACTGGTGAACCGATAATATTCTCGCAAATCACTTAAGAAACCAAATCATACATGGAAGTCTTCACGAGTCACGCATTTTCGATGTCTTTATCATTACAAGGTTCTTTTAAGACAGCCAAGTCTAAAGGATAATCGAATAATAGGGTGGAAAAATATGTGACAATCCAAATGCTTTTGTTTCTTTTTCTTTGCTAATGCAAAAGAATTCTTTCTCTGTCCAACAATTTGCCTCTGTTTATCACCAGTAGGATGGTCTAATTCAAAAAAAAAAAAACTGAACCTTTAGGTCAATCTCGGTTTTGCATTAATTTTTTTTTAAAAAAAATCTCCATCTTTCACTTTTATCTCAAATCTGTCCATGCGTGCCATTAGTTTCCTCAAAATTATCAACATCAAGGCCAATTAAAGATTCGTTATTAAAACCTACGTCTTCATCAACACCCTCACATTTGTACGGAACTATAACAGCCTTCTAATATTGATAATCTTCAAAAAAATCAGTAGCAATTTTTGAACGAGTGGATAGATTTGGGGACTCAAGTGAAACTTGAAAAAAAAAATTTAACAGAAAAAAAAATCGGGATAGAATTGAGATTGACCTAACGTTTGGGGTTTCTAAGGGAATTAGCCCTCAATATGATCTACTGATTCTTAGTAGATTGATGGGTCGTGCAACAAGTGCATAGCTTAATAGAGAAACAGCAAAGAAGTTGGCATATTCTTTTTATCGAGTTAACTAGACCAATCTGTCAAATAAAGATAGTTTCATCAACCAACCGAAAGTTTTAAGGACACTTTTAGCCATCTCATAATAAATTCTCACACCATCTGCCCCATTCTTGCCCTCCCTAACCTTTTACCTGTCCTCATTGTCGAATGGTTTTCGCCGACAATTCACAAGAGTATGATCACTAGTTCCAAACCGTAAACAGTTAAATTTACCAAGCCGGAAGTGCCTGCGCAAGTGAACTCAGCCAGGAAGCGCATAGCATCCCACAAACGACGGCATCCGATCCGGAATTCAACTAGTTCAAGTTCAAGATCAACCATGAAAGCAATAACAACCAATGTCGTAACTTGATGGCGATGGAAATGCAGAAACCGACTATAAACATTAATGTCAAGACTCTGCAACGAATTTTAAAGTGCCCTACACTTCGGAGCACGAGCTCACTGCAATCACCTGATGGGCTGTGCTGAACCCAGAGGACCATCAGATGCATCTTCTCAGCCACAAGGCATTATAGGCATTCAAGGGAAGTGAATCAGATCAGGAAAAAAGAATAGATGCATCAGAAGATTACCAGAACATAGTTACAATACCAAAAGGATATGATTTGTCCACGTTGTTCAGGAGAAGAATGGCACAGATAATACAGAAACAAGTGCTCTCAGTAGGAAGCAAATTGCCTGATGACAGTGCATCTCCAGTTACATGGCAAACATTACATCTTGGGGTTGTAACAAATCATTGGTCACTGAAAAACCTAAGACTCTTATGACAAGATGTAGGGAAACAGATATGAATTCAAATGGTAATCACATTTGAAAGTGGGTTTTTTTTTTTTCCTTTGCCCAGCTCAATAGTAAGACTCTGCATGGTTGGGCTAGCGATGCGTCTTCACAAAAGTAGGATTTTAACTACAACAAACTGCAGCAATCCTCTAGAATGTAGAGAAAAAGCAGCAGAAGCATGAATGCGATATCTTTCTCACTATACCATTCGTGTCACATGCTAGTGTAGCAAATTTTAAACAAGTACCCTTCAATGCTGAGCACAAGGCTTAAAGAGGAAAACTTATGCCACAAAATAAGTACACCAACCTCTGACAAAGTTTAGTCAATGATCTGTTGACCGATACCACCTTAGAATGTTCATTGCCACAAACGTTCAAATTTACGAAAAATTTGCATCCACGGACCGAAAAGTAGGTCGATTAGCGATTCTTATCAAAGCATATTCTGGAGTATCTAATGCCAATTATCATCAAATCCCGAGGATGGAATTCAATATCGACAAAACTGGTAAACGGTAAGAAACAAAATCCAATCTTCAAGCTGCTAACTTCAAAGTCGAGTTTCATTACAACCCAGCTGAGACACTTTAAACTCAAATTATAGCAGAAGCATCCCAAAAATCTACTCCTTTTGCCATTTGAGCCTTCAGTCAAAAAGAAGAGCAATTACATGATCTTTGACTACCAGATTCAGAACTCCAATTTCTGTACCTGATATAAATAGCTAAAATACCTAGAGGACAACCTAATCAAAGACTAACAGCGTCAGACCCTGCCAAAGCAATCGCAACAATTGTAATATACCTCACACTTTAGTTGGTTAAAAAAAAAGCTTAGAACTGCGGTATAGACCGAACCGCTGTTTGTTGTTACTTCAACTCCTGTACATTTTTGGGTAGTAGAGAGCGGATCTGTGTATGAATGTATGCAACTGCGATTGCGAAAGACTGCAGAGCCGACAGAGTTGATTGAAAATGTACAACGTACAAACTGTCGCTCACATTTGTCACCCTTAAGGTGGGGAGGCAATGCTCCGAACCCTGCAACAACAAGATCAACAACAGTTACAACCGTGCAAGTGCAAGAATTATCTAGACAGGCAAGACTCCAAACATAGAAAGCTTTCTCAGACAATATGTAGCGGCAAGCTCGCTAAACCTGCTCACTTAATCTGCTAATTCTGTCAAAAAGATGCCATTCGAAATGTTAAAGTGTTAAAGATGTACAAAGCATATGTCCACCTGTTTGTAAAGATCGAATTCTTTGCACTTTCCTTGCACTTCCTCTTGTGGCAAAATCTCTTCCTTGTTTGATGCGTTGCTCAGTAAAGTGAGCGGACACCCCAGGTCCCACCCACCACAATCGCAACGTCCATTGGACCTCCATCTCTCTACAAGACTAGAAGGGCCACCATTCGGGATTCTTGGACCACCATGGATACCTGCTGAGATTATAACATCCATACTAGTTGAGCTATGGCCTCTGTTTTGAGTGCGATGTTGAGAAGGTGGCGAGGGTCTTGGGGAATCAAGGTTCTGACTGTGTCCAAACTTATTAAGAAATTTCAATCCCCAACCTCCTGCACGCTCCCTTTTATCTTCTTTGACGTGCTCCTTTGTGACAATGGCAGCCAATTCAAGGTTCGTAGGAAGATAGTGTTCCCGAATATCATTACCAGCATCGACCTTATTGGAGATATCCTGACAATTATTAGAGCAGTGATTTTCCAAAATGGTACTACCTCCCCCAACTATGGGAACACTTACTTGCTTGTGCATTTGGCTGTTCTTGAAAACTTCCATCACCTTCTTTGACAAACTCTTGTATTTTTTCAGGTTCTTGCTTGAAGGTTCCATCTCTCCACCTCCCGCATAATTTTCACAACCATATAGAACAAACTCAGTCTCATTGATCTTTGAATCGTTCTGACAACAAACGACTCTCCTCGATGCCTTCAATATACCAACACCCGGGTTCTCCCCATGACGGACCGCATTTTCCTTTCGACCTTGAATTTTGGAATAGAAAGAGTACATATAACCCGGTGTCTCTAAAGCAGACGAAACCTTTGCGAGATCAGCTATGTACAGTTCTGTCTGATCACCCAAAGAGAAAACAAAATGTGGAATGCCACCATTCCATGTGCAATGCAGCATTCCTTGAGACACAGAAGCAGCAGGAGAAGAACAGCAAGATGAGGAGGATGAGGAAGAAGATAGTTCGGAACTCATGGAGTTCACGCTTGACATCGAAAAGAATCTCGTGTGCTTTGGCTCGGGTTCACAGTTAAATGAACCCGAAATTGGTGTTTCCTTCTCTAGCTTCTGTGAGAAGCCGATGCTTAACTGGTTTGAAAAGCTCGTGTCGTGATACAAACGATCCTTAACCGCATCTACGTTTGATCTTCTAAAGTTAGCTCCACATTCGAGAGCACCAACCCGGTGCATTAAAGGGCTATTCAGTATATTAAGCATGCTTTCGCTCCCCATAATTGAACCTAGAATCCAACTGCCAGCAAGGCTCTCGCCACCGTCTGGAGCCCCAATTACCAATGAGCGAGCAAAAGCAAGCTTGGTAGAATCACGGGCATTCTCATTCAATACGTCAGCCAGGTACAAGCCACCGGACAAGATGCTCGTCATCGAAGCACCCAAATTCAAAGAGATGTTACACGATGTGGCCTTCAATGCCCTGAGATGTATTGCCTCAAGGCAATTTCGAAGATACTTCTCATCTAGACTCAGCAAATGCTTTGGAATCGAATTATCCAGGCTACAGAAGCCTTGGTAAGTTGGGCTTTTTATGCATCTTTTGCCGCTTCTTGATCTCCTGACATTTAATACAAGAGACTGGTTTCGATTCACACTTCCCATCGAATCCAAAGAAGCTTGCTCCAGTGACCTACATGACGAGGTTTGATTCACCTCGTCACCTCTCCAAGCTTTTGCACGAGCATCTTCCATATTGCGCCTCCAAATATAATACCCGCATAAACAGTGCAAAACTCAACGTTCCCTCCGCAGCTTCCAGAAATTTGAGGCAAACCTGCCAAGTAGCCGCATCATATGAATCTCCGTCTTGCGATAGCCAATACAAAAAACAAACTGACTAGTTCACGATCGAGTAAGTTTCAATACGACGGGAGCAGCAAAGCAACAGGGAACCAAATTCAACATTCCGACACGGCACATTGTCTTAAAAACCCACACATCATCACGAGGACACACGTCTAATTTGCTTTATATCATGCGAAACAGAAGGGGAATGCTAAGACTCGATCCGTAGATGACTTCAACGGAAAATGCAGCTCGCGCGACCTCAAACCAACTGGACTTCCTTAAAGCCGAAGCGACCCAACACCACAAGGATCCCCTCCAGATCGGTCTCTCAACACCCAAGCCCAGATTCAATCTTTCCTTTCCGTCTCCACTTTACCCCTTTTCCCGTGGTGAAAAAAAAAAACACCCCCCACACCCCGCAAAACCCACTCGATTAAGAACGTCAAAAGAAGAACAGTCCCAACCCCATTTGACCCACCATGTCGCAATATCCCCCTCCACACACCCCCGAAGAAACCCAATAAACAAAGACCCCAGCAAAAAAGTCGCAGACTACCACGATCATCACATCACCGAAAAGAGAATGGCCCGAAAAAAAAACAAAATAAAATCTAACCCATTGCTTCCTTACTCGAGAGAAACGGATCCAAGAAACGAACGAACGAACGACCCCTCCTCCAGCTCACGCCCAAGAAGCCATCACCTCCTCGAAACCCCCCGGCATCAGACCCCTCCTCCAAGCTTCGAGCTCTTTTTCCTCCCTCTCTCTCCTCGCCCAGAGAAAAACCAAGAAAACGCGGGGCCGAAAACGGGGGAAAGGAGGCGGATTTGCGAGCCCGGAAAGAGCTCCCGAAAAAGCGGCGGCGGCGGCGGCGGCAGCAGCAGCGAGCACGAGCTCGCGAGGAGGGAGCGGGGGAAGAGGGGTCGAAAAAGTAAGCAAAATGCGCGCTGGCTGATTAAGCCTGGTCCCGTGCGCTCTTAAACCCAACTGATGCTGCCGGTTTAGGGAGAGGAAGCAAGAGAGAGAGAGAGACAGAACGTGCGGGATTTAACTGAAACGGAGGAGAGAGAGAGAGAGAGAGAGAGAGAGAGATGGAGGGAGAGGGAGACAGACAGGTGGCGCCGGGCCCACGATGCGTGGTCGTAAGCCACGTTGTCTCGTCGTTTGGGGAAAAATTGTGCTGGAACGAAGACCAGAACATGCGGGGGGATTTACCACCGCGTTCTGTGGGGCCCACGTCGCAGGCAACGATCTCTCTCTCTCTCTTTTTTTTTTTTATCCCCGCGTGGTTTTCCTCCTTATTTTTCCTCCCCTTTTTTTTATTTTTTTTATAAAAATTTGCGCGGAGCCAAGATAGGGAAACATCTAAATTTAAGGTCCGGCTAGACCGAAGACGACGAGGGGTAGGAGTCCAAATGCTCTCAATCGAAGGACGAGGGTGTGATAGTTTATTTTTTTTTCCATGTGGTATGTTTCGATGCGGCCCCATAAATTTTAATACTCGTTTAGAGCTTAAAACATTGCGCCACGAGCAATTTTACAGTTGGATTTTGTCGATGTTGATATTGCGCTAGATATGGACCGGAGCAAGTCCCGGAACTACTCCATTTGACATTGTGATAGTTTTTCCCACGTGGTATGTTTGATTGTATCCCACAAATTTATATACTTATCTAGAGCTTGAAAGATCGCGTCGAATTTTGTTATTGTTCATACTTCGCTAAATATGGACATGAGCAAGTCCTAAAACTACTTCGTTTTTGAACTTTGGGATGTAAAATTCAGGAATATTCCTGAAAGAGAGGGAAGAAAAACTATTTTTCTGATTAGGGAGCTAGACGTGCGGATACCAATACGTTAAAATACTATTCCCCGGAGGAGGCTACCACAGCAACCCACCGTCATGACCCCCCATTTAAATCACAAGTGCTCAGCTGAGGAATCGAACCTGGAATCAGTGCGCCTAACCACACAATCCCAAGTACGTCCTAACCAACTGAGCTACCCATGAGTGAGTTATCAAGATGTATAGTTGAAAGCTTATAATTACATAAGACCTCTCTTCCTGTAAACACCCGAGTCGATCATCCAACTTAGTGATTAAATCCCTTCAATTTTCCATCTGATCACTGCTCACCTTAAAAGCATCAGTTGCATGATTCCGCCGGGCTACCTCCAAACAGCGAAAAGAGGAAACCTAATTATGGCACGAGAACATTAAAGTACCGGGAGACAGATCACATGGTTTTGATCTAATCAGGGATCATTCCATTAAAGTCCTCCGTGCCATTGACGAGACCAAACCCACTTCAAGACATCGAGATTCTTCCACCCGTGCCCATATCCCCGCCATCGTACAAAGTTGTTGACTAGTCCTTGCATTTTTCGTAATTTTGCTTTTGAATTATATCATTGATTGCCTCGACATGTGCGGTTCCCCTCTTATTTTGAGAGCATTCGATTTCGTTTATTTCGCAGAAAATAAACAGTTTAAAAAACATTTCCACTAGAA
The DNA here is from genome assembly GCA_031216405.1 of Syzygium malaccense. Lineage (NCBI taxonomy): Eukaryota > Viridiplantae > Streptophyta > Magnoliopsida > Myrtales > Myrtaceae > Syzygium > Syzygium malaccense. The sequence continues at coordinate 19,531,920 of CM062260.1, forward strand.
ATGATTATTTATATCGCTTACTAAAATAAATGAACGAAAAATATTTTCATTATTTACGAAATAATTTACATATAAATTATTATTGATAATGAAAAGAAAATGTTATTAACTAATTATTCCAAGCGATACAGGTGACCATTTCATTCATTTTGCGTGAAACCAACAAAAATCTAAGTATTCGAAGATTTGCCCAATTTGATATTCTCGTAAATTTACAAGTGAGTGCTTCTATCGATAGTTGGATAAAAGCTTACTTCAAAAGGGATTCCCTTCAAGTTCAATTGGTCTGAGGTTCAAATCTGACGGATCCAACAATTGATCTATGAATGAATATAAAGGCTCCGCTTGTTTCGCTGGAAACATTTTTCGGAAAAAAAAAATTTCCTCATTTTCCGGGCGGCATTTGGATCGCTTCGGTAGTGAGTCAATAGAAAATATTTTCTTAATCAACGGAAAACCTATACTTAAATTCAGAAAAATGTTACTTATTTGAAAAATCAAAAATCATTTTTTCAAAATATAACTAAAAATCGGCATTTGAACCTGAAACTCTGTACTTGGTTGTGAGAACCTCATTGCTTGTTCCTAGGCCCTTTGTAATAGACCGGGGTCCAGAGGCTGGGGTCGGGTCCACCAGGGTCCATCGAGGCCAAGCCTGAGTCCAAAGAGGCCAGGCCCGGACCCGGGACCCTGGTGTCCAGGCTTGGGTCAACAAAGATGGGGTTCAGGGCATCAACGCTCATGCCCGGGACCTTGGTGCCCATGGCCAAGTCCCTGGCACTTGAGCCCGAGTCCATTGAGGCCACCCCAATGCCCTTGTACCATTGCTTGGCTCCGTGGCGCCTCGAACCAGGCCCACAAAGACTAAGCTCGAGACCCTAGTGCCTGCGCCTCAGTCCATGGAGGCTGGTCCCAGGTCCACAAAAGCTGGGCTCGGGATCTCAAAACCCATGCCTAGATCCCCAACGCTCGAGCCCAAATATGAGTCCATTAAGGTCAAGCTTGGGACGCTAATGCTCGTGCCTAGATCTCCTACGCCAAGCCGGGGTCAATGGAGCTCAAGGCTCGGGACCCTAATGCCCATGCCCATGTCCCCAACACCTGAGCTCAGGTCCATTGAGATTGGGCTCGAGACCCTAATGCCCATGCCCGAGTTACCAACAACCGAGCTCGAGACACCAGTGCTCATGCCCAGATCCCTCGTGCTCGAGTCTATCGAGGCTAGGCCCGGGACCAGGTCCTTAGAGCACGAGCCCAGAGTCCATCCAGGTAGAGTTCGGGATCCCAACACTTGGGATCAAGTTCTCAATCGAACTTGGGACCCCGGTGCCCATGCTTGGCTTCCTAGCTACCTGTACACAAGTTAATAATGCCCAAATAGTATATATCTATATATGACAATCAAATCAGATTTTCCTTTTTAAATGATGGAATATATTTTCTGATTATTTTTTAGATTTTAGCCCAACACTAGAAAATATTATCATTTTCCGAGAAAACCACTTTTTGGAAAACGTTTTTTGTAAAACAAACGGAGCCATAGTGTAAAAGAGCTCTTATCCAATAGGCGCTTTAGTGGGGTCTAGTGATACGCAGGCCCAACACGAGAGGACCTTTATAGAGATTAGTCTCGAAATAGGTCGCATGCTCTAAATAGTCAAAGTGCGCGAGCCGCTAAGAAAAGTCCCTTAAAGGCACATGTTAAGTCACCGATTTATAATTTTCATGGCGCTGAATTTCTCTAAGTATTACACTTGACCAATGATTTGAAAGTTGAAGTTTTCCCATAATAAGTATGCTCAACATGCATTTAGGAGGCAATTGTCAGCACTATCTATTAATAAAATATCACAATTGAAAAGTAAAATTCACCTCGAACAAACTGTAGCGTGAATTCACTATGATTAATCATACGTTTCCAATATGTTTAGATCGGCCAGTGTGTACATTAATTTTCCAAGGGCGGCGCGACGTTTGCCTAGATTCTGACCGGAGTAGTGTATGGAAAAATGCCAGGATGATTTTATACACAGCCGCAATTCCCTTTCCTTAGGGATCAATCATCCATGTGAGCCCTTTGAAAAGTGATTGGAAACATGTGATTGATTAGTCAACTGCCTAATCATGCCTTAGGGTCAGACCAAAAAGCAAAAATCATGCCTTAGGAGCCGGTTTGTATAGCGAAAAATAAATTATTTGAATAATATTTTTTTAAAATGATCATTTATACTGCTATTATCGATAATACTTTATATTTAAATATCTTCTTGGATAAAAAATATATATTTTTTGTTCATTCATTTTTGTAAATGATATAAACGATTATTTTTAGAAAAATAATTTTTCAAATCATTCGTTTTCCACGAAATAAACGGGACCTTTAAACCTTGCGAGTAGTCGTTTGAGTAATCTTTGCGTCCAAATATCCATGTTCGAGCAGCCCACTAATTAATCTCTCCATGCCAATCTCGTGATTGTCCCGAACACATCGAGGTGATCACCAAAGCATCTAGCTGAGTTTAGTATGGCGGATGCGGAGATTCCGGTGGCATACGTTGTTATAGAACGGTAATATGACATGCATTTGCATTCATGGACGATGATGTCTACATTAAGGGTACGTTTGCTTCGCGGAAAATATACTATTTCAAGGAAACACTTTCCATGAAGTCATTTTCCTAGAAAACGAGTTCATTTTTTAGTGTTTGACTAAAATCTAAAAAAAACATGCAAAGTATTTTAATTGTTTGATAAGGAAAATCTGATGGTAAAAATTATCAAAAAATTTTGTATTTGTTAAATTATTTAAATTTTTTGTTATTTTTAAATTATTTTTATTAAGAAAATAAAATATGCGAATGTTTTCCTTCTTAAAAAGAAAAGAAAAAAAAAAGAAAATATTAACAAATTCAAGATGAGCAATTCCGGAAAGTGTTTTCACCTATTTAGATTAGGAAATTCACTTTCTTAATTTTATACATGAATGTTTTTCTTGACCGAAAAGTGTATTCAGTTGATTTACCATTTTCGGCGAATATTCGAAAACGGATTCCTGAAAAACACTTTCTCTAGAGCAAACGCACCCTGAATCTTCAAATTCTTGCGATGGACTCGGCTTGACTGGACTAACATTAGCCGGGAATTCATAAGAAAAGTTAACAACGTGCCTAAGAATAAAAGAAGAAGTTTAGATACTCGAACGGCCTCAGCATCCCAATTTAAAAGGGTTATATAGATGGAGACTCTAGACAAATTTAAATCATATCCGATGCTCAAGAACTCCACGGTCAATGTTGACTTTTACTGTATCGACTTATCAAATGCTTGTTGCTGCGGAATCCGACGTCGACCTTTGTCTCCTTCTTTGCTCGGCCCATTAGGCTCACGGCCCGCGAAAGGGATGGAAACGACCAAGGCAGAAGGGCGTGTACGAAGGCTCGGGCTTAAGCCTTACGTTACATTCCCCTGTTCACGCCCCTGTTCTTGGGCCGTTGTCACGTCCTCTTCACCTTAGTTTATTGCTTGGTGGCACTTAAGAATGGTGGTCTCATGATTCGAAAGTTGTTTGAATTCCCTCTCCGAAATCGAGGTGGGTTATTATAAGGGTTGGGTGTTTCGCCTCCAAAAACGTTATTTCCTCCCGCTGGTTTGAAAATCGAAACATTTTGTCGCTAAATTTGCTTAATGATTGTCCTGTAGGCGCTCGTTAACGAGACCCCTTAAAAAAAATTTCAACTTTTTTGTTGGGTATGTGATGATGCGCGGTTTTCTCAAGAGCTCGTGAGCTTGATCTCGAGAGGACCATGTGATACGTGAGTTGGGTAAACGAGGTATGGACAAGGAAAAGAGAGAACTTTGAGAAAAGGATCTGCTCAGAGAAGAGGACCCAAAGAGGCAGGAAATACGAGACTTGCATTTTAAGGTTATTATCATCACCTCTCTGTACATCTCCTGGCCTATTCCCACAGTAGGGTTTTGGAGAAGCATTCGCGGGCCGTGAGCCTAATGGGCCGAGCAAAGTCGGCTCGATGAAAAGGACGGCACACGGAGGCCCCGTTCGTGGTCGCCGATTGGATGCCTCGCCGGGTGTCGCCTTCGGCCTGAACTCCAATTATACGGCACGTGGCAAACTGAGAAATTGAGCTTTAGGAGTTGGAAAATCTTTTTTGTTTTCTTGTAAATGCCATATATATATATATTGAAAATATTTTGGGCCTAAAAATATAAGCAATTTTCGGTTGGGCAATACCTCTCTCGGTGTCAACCCTTCCTTGGGCCGTTCCTCTTTCTAGGCTTAACGAGACGAAAGGAGGCCCAATGAAAAAGGGTAAAAATTTCTCAACTGGCCCAGCACTCGGGGAGTTTCGGGCCCAACCAGAGCCACAGGAGCCCGAAGACTTTTTGGGCGGGTTCGGACAATGGTATTGCCAAACCCGAACCCACCTAGTCCTGGAAACAGACTGGATCGGATCGCGGTTCCCGGGTGGGCTAATGAAACTGGTGATTCGAATTTACCTTCCGATGCTTCATTGTCTTTCCTTTCTTACTCAGTTCTCTTCGCTTTTATTGCCTTCAGATGCTTTCTCAGCATCTCGGTTTGTTTTGCCGCGAGTTCTTATGCTACAATGTGATTCGTTCGATAAGCGATTGTTGATTTTGCATTGTGGAACATGCTCGCCTAAGAATGTTCGCCACGATCAGGACTATTGTTAACTGGTTTTCGTGTTGCTTTGGTCTTATCAGGATGAGATGGAAGTAGCAATGGCTCAAGGGGTTGAGGAGGAGGGAACGATATCATATTAATACCAGCTGAATTTATTCCGCATAAATCTATTCAAGTACGTGCGCTTGTTATTTCGGTGAAATATATCATAGACTTGTGGATAAATGATGATGTGGACATAATCATCTATAACGCAGGAAATGAGGAAGAAGAACGCGAACGTCATTAACTTTTGAGCTTATTAAATAATGAGATCTCTTGTTTTATAGATGAATGGTGAATTTATACCTCATGGTGCAATCCACCCTCCTAAATAGTTGTTGGACAAGTCAAGGCTCTTGAGTTCTCCAAAGGGAAGAAGTAGAGAAGCGTTTAGGTACCAAGTTTTAGAGCCAAATCGGTAAACCCTCGAACGACCAAGCCATAGCTGAGTGACTCGTCCCGTGGTGGGGTTGCACTCAACCCTGTCCCTGCTGCAACAGTTGGAATTCGATCCTCTGGTGTCTGCCTTGATGTATGGCAGGTCGAGTGTCTCAGTGAGCGCTAAGAGGGCAATCCTTTCTTGTTCCCGACACCCGCGAAAGGCCCATAAATATGCGATACCCCAAACCACCACAGGTATCCACAGCGCTTCCTCTTTCACGATTGCAGATTCGAGTGACCAAACTTTATATATATGACACTCTTGAGTTAAACTTCTTTTTGCAAGTTAGAGCGATTTTATAGGAGTTCAGTGATGCCTATGCCTGAGTGTAGAAGTTGTTGTCATGGCAAAGTCTTGATCGTCCTTGACGATGAATGTTGAAGTGCAACGCGAAAACGCCAACGGATCCTGTGATTAAATCAATACAAAATCACCAGAGAAATAAATGAGAAACAATAAAAATCGTCAAAAGATTTACATGGTTCGATCTGAGTGTTGGGACTTATAATTACGAGGAGAGCCAGCAGCAAAAAATCTATTATCAAAGTGGAGAATTACAGAGTTTCAATTAAGAAGTCCCTGTACAGTAAATTGGAGTCCATGACTTCTTTAGCAGCAAAAGGATTAGGTTAATATCCTTTAATCGACTCGGGCTTCATACACGGCTTAAAATATTAATTTAATAATGAATATAGTTCAGAGACAAGGTTAATAGTTAAAATTGATTTGAATATCGATCAGAAAATGCCCTCTCCATTCCAATCAACTTCGGGGCTGGGAGTGTACCTTGCGCAATGGCTAGAATTCGTTTGCGGGGAATTTTCCAAAAGTCTCTATTGGCATAACTGTTATCATTTATGTGACTAATTCAATCTTTACCCAATGAATAGCACAAGCCGTGCAATTTACTTGGTTCCCAGCTGGAGCCCATGATCGTATTGAGCAATCAGACTGCAAATAAATGATGGTGACATGAAAGTTAGTAAATATTATATAATTCACAATGAACTGGATGTTTATTCGAGAAACTAACATAGGAACATAGGATGTAGATTATGACGACAGGTTCACTTAATTGCTTTTCTTATTGTTCAGCTCCACTAACTTAGAATGCTCAAGATACTGAAAATTAGTAATATGCAGTTTTTACACATATCACACGAGAAAGAGCATAATAGATCACCTTTAGATTTCTCACAATGCAATTATTTAACTTAATGAGTGTCCGGTTAACATTATTTGAATTGCTTCTAATGCAAGGGTGACGGTGGATTACCCCTACAAGTCCGTATGTGTAAGTGAAACTTCATTAGAAAACATCTGGAAATTGGATGGTTCTAAACATGGGAGATCTATTAATTACTTCGCACTAGAGCATTAAGCAAAAAGTGATATTGACTAGAGGCATTTCAGAAGTAGACATGTTGTAAAATTAACGTGAAAATTGACAAAATCTCGCTACTAAATCAACGCAAAAACGTTGGATAAAAAAACATGGAACAATAAGGATACCAAAAATTTACGCCAATCGGTTCAAGTATCAGTACCTACTCTATGGAGAGAGCTAGCAACAAATAATTTACTATAATCAAAAAAATAAGAGTTACAATCATTCGTACGCTCGAGTGTTTCCTACACCTAAATTAAGATGTAAAACTCACAGCACAAATCGCCGCTTGATTAAGCCCAAAGCAAAACCCTTGGTACTGTTAAGGAAAATTCCCAATAGATTTTGAAGTTGACAAAACTGTCCATGAGTGTTTTGTAAGTCTGATAAATGCTTTGAAGTATTTTGATTCAGGAAGTTATTTTTTGAAGAAAAGCATATGTCAATCTTGATCTAGTTCGTGTTCAGATTGTGAAAGAACTTCAAGCAAAAGAGATTCAGACTCAGAATGAGAAGTTCAAACTCAGAACGAGAAAGTTCAGATGCAGAATTTCTTCAGACGCTGAAATTATTCAGATGCAGAAGCTAAAATTATTCAGATGCAGACGCAGAACTCAGAACGAAAAATAACAGCTAGTGATCTGGTATGGATTTCACAGAAGGAAAGTTTTGATTGTCTCAAACTCAATCAAATTGATTGACAATCAAATATTACGATAAGTATGCATTACAACGGATAAAACTCTACTTATGGAAACCAAGATTCTGATTGCATGGGCGATCAGAATCAGCGGAATTCAGATTTTATCAACCAACTGCTACTCAATCCATTTTATACAAATCTGTCCAAAGATGAATATTGGAAGATGATCCTCTAAAAACTGTCCAACGGCTAGTTTGGAAGTGGAGGAGTATAAAAGGAGATCAACGAGGAGCATAAGGTAGAGAACGAAATCAAGAATCAACAAGTCCAAAGTCTGAGCATACTCCGATTCAATCTCCTGTCTTTCGTGAGCTTAAACGTGTAATCATTTGTGAGGTATAGACAGTGTTATAAGTGTGTGCTTAGGTGTGAGATAGTGTGATCTATCGGCTTGGTATAAGCAGCACCAACTTCGGGGAGAAGTGCTTGGGTTTAAGCAGCACAACTTGCTGTAACTTCTCATTGATTTGATTAGTGGAATTCAGCCAGTAAGCTGTCAGCGTGGGAGAGTAGATGTAGGCTTGATCTAAGCCGAACCACTATAACTGTTTGTGTGCAATTTTCTCCATCTCTAATATCTTATTATATTGTTTATACTGCTCACAAGAACATTTATCACAAAGTTTGATCAGAATCTGCTTGTTGTTCAGACTTTGTTCTTGATCTTTTACTTCCGCTTTAAATTGGTAAAGAATTTATTTAGATCACCTATTCACCCCCCTTCTAGGTGATCCTTGCTAGCCACATCAATTGGTATCAGAGCAGGTTGCTCGTTTATTGAAGTATTTTACTTCTGAGCTAACGATCTATATGACTATCATGGGTGCTCCAGGTCTCATTGAAGGACAAAGCAATTCCAGGCCACCATATTTCGATGGCAAAGAATATAGCGTCTGGAAAAACAAGATGAAGGCATTCATCAAATCAATTGATCACATGCAATGTGATGTTGTCATCAGAGGAGTCAAACCAAGATCTTCTGATTCAAAAGAAAAGACAGAAGGAAGCATACCAGCAGATCCTCCGTTATCTCAAACTAAGATAACAAAAAGAGAAGCTTTAGATTCAAAAGTAATTTATTCATTTTATTGTGCTTTATCACCTGTTGAGTATAAGAAAATCGCTTCTTGTGAATCAACAAAGGACATCTGGGACACCCTCGACACCACATATGAAGGAACAGATCGAGCGAAGGAAACACAGATCAATCTATTGCTTGGACAATATGAATCCTTCAGAATGAAGACAAGAGAATCAGTCGCTGATATGTATGACAGATTTGCTGACATAGTAAACGGTCTTGCATATCAAGGACAACTAGTCTCAGATGCGATGAAAGTCAACAAACTTTTGAGAGGACTGTCAAAGCAGTGGGACAACATCAAAACCTCACTTCGAAAGATACAAAGGATCAAACCTTTATCAGTGAATGAGCTAATTGGAACTCTTCAATCAAATGAGACTGAACAACTGAAAATGAATCCAGAGGTAAAAAGTCAATTGCGTTAAAATCTAACATTGATTCTGATGAAACAGATTTTGAAGGAGATGAAGAAGACGACAATGAAGAGTCTGAATCCAGCGATGATGAAATCTATGGGCAAGGAAATCTATGCTTAATGGCGAACATTGAATCCGAAGAAGATGAGGTGATTTGTTCAGATCCTATTCTCGATGATGATGATCTTTTTGAAGAGTTATGCGCGGAACATGAGAATGCGTTGAAGAAGATCTCCGAGTTGAAAAAGGAAGTCTCTAAATTGAAGCAACAAAATATTACGAATGAAAAAAGGATCATTGAGCTTGAAAAGGAGAATTCCTTTGTCAAGGAAAAGAAGGATAATTTGCAAAAAGAAGTTGATTCCTATAAGGAAGAAATTTTGAAGATTTGCAAAAAATTTGCTTTTGGCTCAAAAACATTGGAGCATGTTCTATCCATTCGAGTCCCCTATTACAGCAAATCCGACCTCGGTTTCAAAAATGAAAATGAGATCAAGAATGACTTTTCGAAGGTCAATGAGAGATTAAAGCGCAGGCCTTCAATCCAGTATTATAGAAATCATTTTGGTAAGCAATTTGTCAAGCCTATTGGATTTCAATATTATAATTGCTCGAGTGATCACTATAAGCAACAATGTCCAACTGATTGGAAGAAATCCAAGACAATCAATTAGAGATTTGATGCTTCTTCTAACCAAAAAGGACCCAAGCAGATTTAGGTACCAAAGAAAAGATGAGATTACTTTTCTTGCAGGGAATAAGGAAAGAGAGTTTGGTAAGTAAAGGTATATTTTTCATATTCTAAATTTGCTTTGGATACGTACTTCAAATATCTATGAATTCTCTTTGGACTTAACATTTTATCTCCATGCTCCGCTTTATTTTGACTTGAAATGGCATGTTTTACATCGTTGGTTGTGTTAGAAATGTCATAATAAAAGTCAAGTTTATTTTGATGGATTTTTTAGATGAAATTTTATAAAAGAGATTGTTTGATATCTTATTGGAAATGAAATATTTTTTATGGACTCATTATGTGTTCTCCGATATTGTCATGCCTTACAAAGAAAGTATTTTTTTTGCGAGATATTGTTTTATTATGCATATTTCCCTTAAATACTCTACTGAGATGAGTTGGGAAAGTATCATTGGGCTTCTATGAAAAGTTTCCTATTTTGCGTCTAACAAAAAGAAAGGATCCAAATACAAGGATACTAGAAAGGAAATGAGTTTATTGCAGACAATTATACAAAGGAAGCATGAATGCAAACCTACGCCAGTCATGATGCAATCAACGAAGGATCTCAAGTGATGAATTCTTTCTAAAGAGGAAAGGTATATTCTGAACATGCATGTTGAGATACAAATTGGTAATATTTGTTGTCATGTGTGTAAGATATTGCATATATTTAATGCTTGAAATAGCTACATTTCTTTTGTGAAATTCGTTAATGTCATATAATCTTTATGCTTATAAGATTCACGCTTAAGGAAAATTCCTACAATCTTGAATCACTTGCTATATTCTTGGAAGATTTTTTTAATTAGCAAGTTTGATCCGCAAATCAGAGCAAGGTATGTACGTGACATTCTCTATATTTTGCAAAAATTATTATCTCTCTTACAAGTATTTGCAGGATGTCAAAGAATCTTTTCTTGTGAAGTTTGGAAAGCTTGATCCCACAATCGAGGAGATTCTGTAACTTTTCCGAAGGATCGAAAATTTCTCCTTTATGCAATATTCTGAAAAATTATTGGAGGCATGTCAAAACACGATGAACAAACGCTTAATGCATCGTACGAAAGGATAAGTTGCTTCAGGTTTAAATGTTTGATATTATTTTAATTGTTAAAGAAAAGGCATTACATATTAATTGAGATATTATATCTTTAACTGCAAATTTGTGCAAAAGGTTTGTTGAGTTTATGCAGTTTGAATCCGAGACGAGCTTAATGGAAGAAAACAAATTTCTTTCTCGAATTTCAAAATGCAAACAAATGTGGCGGATGTTGCTATTACAAAGAAAATAGAGGAACAACAATTTGTTCAAAGTGCACAAGCTGCAATGAAAGTTATTTGCAAAAGCTGTCTTGATAACAGGGGGAGAAAAATAAAAAGTGGAAAAATGCAAAAGAAAGGGGGACAATCATCTCAAAATGGTATCAAATTGAGGGGGAGCGTAAATCAAGTATGAAAGTTAATTTAATTTCTGCCCACTCTTGATTACTATGAAAGAAAATGTAATGTATGTTAGAACTTGCTAAGTTATACACAATCCGGGTTAGTATTTCTTACGTTTTGTCATTAACGAATCTCTTATTTATATTATCGTTTTTTCATGACAAAAAAATTGTGAAATTTATTATGTGCATACGTGTTCGTTGATATATATGATATTTGATTCTTCAGAACATGAGCTATATTGAATATATGTTATGTTCGCAAAAGATGATATTTTTGAAGGTTTTGTTTCATGCCAAATATATTTTGAAGATAGTATGTGAAGATGAGTTAAATTTATATTCTCTACGTGATACCATTTCCATTACTATCACTTTTTGTTTATGACAAAAAGGGGGAGAGAATGTAAATATGCATATGTGCTTAGTGGATAATTCTACTTAATTGATGCATAATATTGAGTTTTGATTATACTTCCATATATTGTCATGATCATTAAGGAATTTTACGCATATATCTTTTTGTGATGCTGACAAAAAGGGGGAGAAATATGCAGATATGATATGCTTTGATATGCTTTGATATGCTCAAATATGCAGTTATGATTTGCTTTGATATGCAGATTATTGGATTCAAAGAAAAGGAGACAGACTTTGATTTAGATTTTTTTTTACGGTTCAGATTTTGTCATACTCCTTATCTTATTCAAAAACTGAGTATAAAAAAAATCTCATATCAAATTACTCTAATCATATATGATATCTTGAATATCTGCTACATTATATGCTTGATCATATTTTTCAAAATTATCTCAAAATCTATATATCTGCATGGAAGTTTTGTCACCATAAAAAAGGGAGAGATTGTTAAGGAAAATTTCCAATAGATTTTGAAGTTGACAAAACTGTCCATGAGTATTTTGTAGGTCTAATAAATGCTTTGTAGTATTTTGATTCAGGAGGTTATTTTTGAAAGAAAAGCATATGTCAATCTTGATCTAGTTCGTGTTTAGATTGTGAAAGAACTTCAAGCAAAGGAGATTCAGACTCAGAACGAGAAGTTCAGACTCATAACGAGAAAGTTTAAACGCAGAATTTCTTCAAACATTGAAATTATTCAGATGCAGACGTTAAAATTATTCAGACGCAGACGCAGAACTCAGAACGAAAAATAACAGCTAGTGATCTGATATGGATTTCACAGAAGGAAAGTTTTGATTGTCTCAAACTCAATCAAATTGATTAACAATCAAACATTACGACAAGTATGCATTACAACGGATAAAACTCTACTTATGGAAATCAAGATTCTGATTGCATGGGCGACCAGAATCAGCGGAATTCAGATTTTATCAACCAACTGCTACTCAATCCATTTTATACAAATATGTCCAAAGATGGATATTGGAAGATGATCCTCTAAAACTGTCCAACGGCTAGTTTGGAAGTGGAGGAGTATAAAAGGAGATCAACGAGGAGCAGAAGGTAGAGAACGAAATCAAGAATCAACAAGTCCAAAGTCTGAGCATACTCCGATTCAATCTCCTGTCTTTCGTGAGCTTAAACGTGTAATCATTTGTGAGGTATAGACAGTGTTATAAGTGTGTGCTTAGGTGTGAGATAGTGTGATCTATCGGCTTGGTATAAGCAGCACCAACTTCGGGGAGAAGTGCTTGGGTTTAAGCAGCACAACTTGCTGTAACTTCTCATTGATTTGATTAGTGGAATCCAGCCAGTAAGCTGTCAGCGTGGGAGAGTGGACGTAGGCTTGATCTAAGCCGAACTACTATAACTATTTGTGTGCAATTTTCTCCATCTCTAATATCTTATTATATTATTTATACTGCTCACAAGAACATTTATCACAAAGTCCGATCAGAATCTGCTTGTTGTTCAGACTTTATTCTTGATCTTTTACTTCCGCTTTAAATTGGTAAAGAATTTATTTAGATCACCTATTCACCCCCCCTCTAGGTGATTCTTGCTAGCCATATCAGGCACAACTAATTCAAGAACGTCCGTAAGTTCTTTCTTTTGTTTTTTTGTGGGGTGGCTCAATTTCTAAAGCTATTTGGCTTCTCCAGGAAAGGAAACCCAAAAGGCAAAACCTTGCTTTTAATTTATTTTCTTTTGTCTAACCACTTCCTGACCCCGCGCGCTTTGTTTTGTACAACCAAAACGGATGTCCCAAGTAGGCACTTAAAGTCCACAGAAAATTTGACCGAGAGAGTTCATCACTATTTGCTACATGGGGGCCTCCGCGTTCTGTCCTGCAATCAGACAAGCTCCACCAATGCATTATTTATTTTAATATATCAACCGAACTTGGGATCCCGGTGCCCATGCTTGGTTTCCTAGCTACCCGTATACAAGTTACTAACGTCCAAATAGTGTATATCTATATATGAAAATCAAATCAAATTTTCCTTTTCAGATGATGGAATATATTTTTTGATTATTTTTTAGATTTCGACCCAACACTAGAAAATATTGTCATTTTCCTAGAAAACGACTTTTTGGAAAATATTTTTCGTAAAACAAACGGAGCCATAGTATAAAAGGGCTCTTATCCGGTAGGCGCTCTAGTGGGGTCTAGTGATACGCAGGCCCAGCACGAGAGGACCTTTATAGAGATTAGTCTCGAAATAGGTCGCACGCTCTAAATAGTCAAAGTGCGCGAGCCGCAAAATTTATAAAGTACGATATTAGAAAAGTCCCTTAAAGGCACTTGTTAAGTCACCGATTTATAATTTTCATGGCGCTGAATTTCTCTAAGTATTACACTTGACCAATGTTTTGAAAGTTGAAGTTTTCCCATAATAAGTATGCTCAACATGCATTTAGGAGGCAATTGTCAGCACTATCTATTAATAAAAAATCACAATTGAAAAGTAAAATTCACCTCGAACAAACTGTAGCGTGAATTCACTATGATTAATCATACATTTCCAATATGTTTAGATCGGCCAGTGTGTACGTTATTTTTCCAAGGGCGATGCGACATTTGCCTAGATTCTGACCGGAGTAGTGTATGGAAAAATGCCAGGATGATTTTATACACAGCCGCAATTCCCTTTCCTTAGGGATCAATCATCCATGTGAGCCCTTTGAAAAGTGATTGGAAACATGTGATTGATTAGTCAACTGCCTAATCATGCCTTAGGGTCAGACCAAAAAGCAAAAATCATGCCTTAGGAGCTGGTTTGTATCGCGAAAAATAAATTATTTGAATAATATTTTTTTAAAATGATTATTTATATTGCTATTATCGATAATACTTTATATTTAAATATCTTCTCGGACAAAAAATATAAACGATTATTTTTAGAAAAATAATTTTTCAAATTATTCATTTTCCACGAAATAAACGGGACCTTTAAACCTTGCGAGTAGTCGTTTGAGTAATCTTTGCGTCCAAATATCCATGTTCGAGCAGCCCACTAATTAATCTCTCCGTGCCAATCTCGTGATTGTCCCGAACACATCGAGGTGATCACCAAAGCATCTAGCCGAGTTTAGTATGGCGGATGCGGAGATTCCGGTGGCATACGCTGTTATAGATCAGTAATATGACATGCATTTGCATTCACGGATGATGATGTCTACATTAAATCTTCAAATTCTCGCGACGGACTCGGCTTGACTGGACTAACATTAGCCGGGAATTCATAAGAAAAGTTAACAACGTGCCTAAGAAAAAAAGAAGAAGTTTAGATACTCGATCGGCCTCAGTATCCCAATTTTTTAAAAGGGTTATATAGATAGAGACTCTAGACAAATTTTAAATCATATCCGATGCTCAAGAACTCCACGGTCAATGTTGACTTTTACAGTATAGACTTACCAAATGCTTGTTGCTGCGGATTCCGACGTCGACCTTTGTCTCCTTCCTGGCTTTTGAATTCCGTGATATTGTATTCCCTGAATGATTCCGCCAACACGCGAAAGGGATGGAAACGACCAAGGCAGAAGGGCGTGTACGAAGGCTCGGGCTTAAGCCTCACGTTACAATCCCCTGTTCATGCCCCTGTTCTTGGACCGTTGTCACGTCCTCTTCACCTTAGTTTATTGCTTGGTGACACTTAAGAATGGTGGTCTCATGATTCGAAAGTTGTTTGAACTCCCTTTCTGATATCGAGGTGGGTTATTATAAGGGTCGGGTGTTTCGCCTCCGAAAACGTTATTTCCTCCCGCTGGTTTGAAAATCGAAACATTTTGTCGTTAAATTTGCTTAATGATCGTCCTGTAGGCGCTCGTTAACGAGACCCCTTAAAAAAAATTTCGACTTTTTTGTTGGGTATGTGATGATGCGCGGTTTTCTCACGAGCTCGTGAGCTTGATCTCGAGAGGACCATGTGATACGTGAGTAGGGTAAACGAGGTATGGACAAGGAAAAGAGAGAACTTTGAGAAAAGGATCTGCTTAGAGAAGAGGACCCAAAGAGGCAGGAAATACGAGACTTGCATTTTAAGGTCATTATCATCACCTCTCTGTACATCTCCTGGCCTATTCCCAAAGTAGGGTTTTGGAGAGGCATTCGCGGGCCGTGCGCCTCATGGGCCGCGCAAAGTCGGCTCGATGAAAAGGACGGCGCACGGAGGCCCCGTTCGTGGTCGCCGATTGGAGGCCTTGCCGGGTGTCGCCTTCGGCCTGAACTCCAATTATATGGCACATGGCAAACTAAGAAATTGAGCTTTAGGAGCTGGAAAATCTTTTTAGTTTTCTTGTAAATGCCATATATATATATATATATATTGAAAATATTTTGGGCCTAAAAATATAAGCAATTTTCAGTTGGGCAATACCTGTCTCGGTGTCAATCTTTCCTTGGGCCGATCCTCTTTCTAGGCTGAACGAGACGAAAGGAGGGCCAATGAAAAAGGGTAAACATTTCTCAACTGGCCCAGCACTCGGGGAGTTTCGGGCCCAACCAGAGCCACAAGAGCCCGAAGACTTTTTGGGTGGGTTCGGACAATGGTATTGCCAAACCCGAACCCACCTAGTCCTGGAAACAGAACGGACCGGATCGCGGTTCCCGGATGGGCTAATGAAACTGGTGATTCGAGTTTACCTTCCGATGCTTCATTGCCTTTCCTTTCTTACTCAGTTCTCTTCGCTTTTATTGCCTTCAGATGCTTTCTCAGCAGCTCGGTTTGTTTTGCCGCGAGTTCTTATGCTACAATGTGATTCGTTCGATAAGCAACTGTTGGTTTTGCATTGTGGAACATGCTCGCCTAAGAATGTCCGCCACGATCAAGACTATTGTTAACTGGTTTTCGTGTTGCTTTGGTCTTTATCAGGATGAGATGGAAGTAGCAATGGCTCAAGGGGTTGAGGAGGAGGGAACGATATCATATTAATACCAGCTGAATTTATTCCGCATAAATCTATTCAAGTACGGGCGCTTGTTATTTCGGTGAAATATATCATAGACTTGTGGATAAATGATGACGTGGACATAATCATCTATAACGCAGGAAATGAGGAAGAAGAACGCGAACGTGGTTAACTTTTGAGCTTATTAAATAATGAGATCTCTTGTTTTATAGACGAATGGTGAATTTATACCTCATGGTGCAATCCACCCTCCTAAATAGTTGTTGGACAAGTCAAGGCTCTTGAGTTCTCCAAAGGGAAGAAGTAGAGAAGCGTTTAGGTACCAAGTTTTAGAGCCAAATCGGTAAACCCTCGAACGACCAAGCCATAGCTGAGCGACTCGTCCCGTGGTGGGGTTGCACTCAACCCTGTCCCAGCTGCAACAGTTGGAATTCAATCCTCCGATGTCCGCCTTGATGTATGGCAGGTCGAGTGTCTTTGTGAGCGCTAAGAGGGCAATCCTTTCTTGTTCCCGACACCCACGAAAGGCCCATAAATATGCGATACCCCAAACCACCACAGGTACCCACACCGCTTCCTCTTTCACGATTGCAAATTCGAGTGACCAAACTTTATATATGACACTCTTGAGTTAAACTTCTTTTTGCAAGTTAGAGCGATTTTATAGGAGTTCAGTGATGCCTATGCCTGAGTGTAGAAGTTGTTGTCATGGCAAAGTCTTGATCGTCCTTGACGATGAACGTTGAAGTGCAATGTGAAAATGCCAATGGATCCTGTGATTAAATCAATACGAAATCACCAGAGAAATAAATGAGAAACAATAAAAATCGTCAAAAGATTTACATGGTTCGATCTGAGTATTGGGACTTATAATTACGAGGAGAGCCAGCAGCAAAAAATCTATTATCAAAGTGGAGAATTAGGAATTTCAATTAAGAAGTCCCTGTACAGTAAATTGGAGTCCATGACCTCTTTAGCAGCAAAAGGATTAGGTTAATATCCTTTAATCGACTCGGGCTTCATACACGGCTTAAAATATTAATTTAATAATGAATATAGTTAAGAGACAAGGTTAATAGTTAAAATTGATTTGAATATCGATCAGAAAATGCCCTCTCCAATCCAATCAGCTTCGGGGCTGGGAGTGTACCTTGCGCAATGGCCAGAATTCGTTTGCGGGGAATTTTCCAAAAGTCTCTATTGGCATAATTGTTATCATTTATGTGACTAATTCAATCTTTACCCAATGAACAGCACAGGCCATGCAATTTACTTGGTTCCCAGCTGGAGCCCATGATCGTATTGAGCAATCAGACTGCAAAAAAATGATGGTGACATGAAAGTTAGTAAATATTAAAGGATAAATAACAATGAACTGGATGTTTATTCGAGAAACTAACATAGGAACATAGGATGTAGATTATGACGACAGGTTCACTTAATTGCTTTTCTTATTGTTCAGCTCCACTAACTTAGAATGCTCAAGATACTGAAAATTAGTAATCTGCAGTTTTTACACATATCACACGAGAAAGAGCATAATAGATCACCTTTCGATTTCTCACAATGCAATTATTTAACTTAATGAGTGTCCGGTTAACATTATTTGAATTGCTTCTAATGCAAAGGTGACGGTGGATTATCCCTACAAGTCCGTATGTGTAAGTGAAACTTCATTAGAAAACGTATGGAAATTGGATGGTTCTAAACATCGGAGATCTATTAATTACTTCGCACTAGAGCATTAAGCAAAAAGTGATCTTGACTAGAGGCATTTCAGAAGTAGACATGTTGTAAAATTAACGTGAAAATTGACAAAATCTCGCTACTAAATCAATGCAAAAACGTTGGATAAAAAACATGGAACAATAAGGATACCAAAAATTTACGTCAATCGATTCAAGTATCAGTACCTACTCTATGGAGAGAGCTAGCAATAAATAATTCACTATAATAAAAAAATCAGAGTTACAATCATTCGTACGCTCGAGTGTTTCCTACACCTAAATTAAGATGTAAAACTCACAGCACAAATCGCCGCTTGATTAAGCCCAAAGCAAAACCCTTGGCACTGTTAAGGAAAATTCCCAATAGATTTTGAAGTTGACAAAACTGTCCATGAGTGTTTTGTAAGTCTGATAAATGTTCTGAAGTATTTTGATTTAGGAAGTTATTTTTGGAAGAAAAGCATATGTCAATCTTGATCTAGTTCGTGTTCAGATTGTGAAAGAACTTCAAGCAAAAGAGATTCAAACTCAGAACGAGAAGTTCAAACTCATAACGAGAAAGTTCAAACGCAGAATTTCTTCAGACGTTGAAATTATTCAGATGCAGACGCTGAAATTATTCAGACGCAGACGCAGAACTCAGAACGAAAAATAACAGCTAGTGATCTGGTATGGATTTCACAGAAGAAAAGTTTTGATTGTCTCAAACTCAATCAAATTGATTGACAATCAAACATTACGATAAGTATGCATTACAACGGATAAAACTTTACTTATAAAAACCAAGATTCTAATTGTATGGGCGACCAGAATCAGCGGGATTCAGATTTTATTAACCAACAGCTACTCAATCCATTTTATACAAATCTGTTCAAAGATGAATATTGGAAGATGATCCTCTAAAGACTGTCCAACGACTAGTTTGGAAGTGAAGGAGTATAAAAAGAGATCAACAAGGAGCAGAAGGTAGAGAACGAAATCAAGAATCAACAAGTCCAAAATCTGAGCATACTCCGATTCAATCACTTGTCTTTCGTGAGCTTAAACGTGTAATCATTTGAGAGGTATAGACAGTATTATAAGTGTGTGCTTAGGTGTGAGATAGTGTGATCTATCGGCTTGGTATAAGCAGCACCAACTTCGGGGAGAAGTGCTTGGGTTTAAGCAGCACAACTTGCTGTAACTTCTCATTGATTTGATTAGTGGAATCCAGCCAGTAAGCTGTCAGCGTGGGAGAGTGGACGTAGGCTTGATCTAAGCCGAACCACTATAACTGTTTGTGTGTAATTTTCTCCATCTCTAATATCTTATTATATTATTTATACTGCTCACAAGAATATTTATCACAAAGTCTGATCAGAATCTGCTTGTTGTTCAGACTTTGTTCTTGATCTTTTACTTCCGCTTTAAATTGATAAAGAATTTATTTAGATCACCTATTCACCCCTCCCTCTAGGTGATCCTTGCTAGCCACATCAATTGGTATCAGAGCAGGTTGCTTGTTTATTAAAGTGTTTTACTTCTGAGCTAACGATCTATATGGCTAGCATGAGTGCTCTAGGTCTCATTGAAGGACAAAGCAATTCCAGGCCACCATATTTCGATGGCAAAGAATATAGCATCTGGAAAAACAAGATGAAGGCATTCATCAAATCAATTGATCACATGCAATGTGATGTTGTCATCAGAGGAGTGAAACCAAGATCTTCTGATTCAAAAGAAAAGACAGAAGGAAGCATACCAGCAGATCCTCCGTTATCTCAAACTGAGATAACAAAAAGAGAAGCTTTAGATTCAAAAGCAATTTATTCATTTTATTGTGTTTTATCACCTGTTGAGTATAAGAAAATTGCTTCTTGTGAATCAGCAAAGGACATCTGGGACACCCTCTACACCACATATGAAGGAACAGATCGAGCGAAGGAAACACAGATCAATCTGTTGCTTGGACAATATGAATTCTTCAGAATGAAGACAGGAGAATCAGTCCCTGATATGTATGACAGATTTGCTGACATAGTAAACGGTCTTGCATATCAAGGACAACCAGTCTCAGATGCGATAAAAGTCAACAAACTTTTGAGATGACTGTCAAAGCAGTGGGACAACATCAAAACCTCACTTCGAGAGATACAAAGGATCAAGCCTTTATCAGTGAATGAGCTAATTGGAACACTTCAATCATATGAGACTGAACAACTGAATGAGGAAAATGAATCCAGAAGTAAAAAGTTAATTGCGTTAAAATCTAACATTGATTCTGATGAAACAGATTTTGAAGGAGATGAAGAAGATGACAATGAAGAGTCTGAATCCAGCGATGATGAAATCTATGGGCAAGGAAATATATTCTTAATGGCAAATATTGAATCCGAAGAAGATGAGGTGATTTGTTCAGATCCTATTCTCGATGATGATGATCTTTTTGAAGAGTTATGCGCGGAACATGAGAAAGCGTTGAAGAAGATCTCCGAGTTGAAAAAGGAAGTCTCTAAATTGAAGCAACAAAATATTACGAATGAGAAAAGGATCATTGAGCTTGAAAAGGAGAATTCCTTTGTCAAGGAAAAGAAGGATAATTTGCAAAAAGAAGTTGATTCCTATAAGGAAGAAATTTTGAAGATTTGCAAAAAATTTGCTTTTGGCTCAAAAACATTGGAGCATGTTCTATCCATTCGAGTCCCCTATTACAGCAAATCCGACCTCGGTTTCAAAAATGAAAATGAGATCAAGAATGACTTTTCGAAGGTCAATGAGAGATTAAAGCGCAGGCCTTCAATCCAGTATTATAGAAATCATTTTGGTAAGCAATTTGTCAAGCCTATTGGATTTCAATATTATAATTGCTCGAGTGATCACTATAAGCAACAATGTCCAACTGATTGGAAGAAATCCAAGACAATCAATTGGAGATTTGATGCTTCTTCTAACCAAAAAGGACCCAAGCATATTTGGGTACCAAAGAAAAGATGAGATTACTTTTCTTGCAGGGAATAAGGAAAGAGAGTTTGGTAAGTAAAGGTATATTTTTCATATTCTAAATTTGCTTTGGATACGTACTTCAAATATCTATGAATTCTCTTTGGACTTAACATTTTATCTCCATGCTCTGCTTTATTTTGACTTGAAATGGTATGTTTTACATCGTTGGTTGTGTTAGAAATGTCGTAATAAAAGTCAAGTTTATTTTGATGGATTTTTTAGATAAAATTTTATAAAAGAGTTGTTTGATATCTTATCGGAAATGAAATATTTTTTATGGACTCATTATGTGTTCTCCGATATTGTCATGCCTTACAAAGAAAGTATTTTTTTTTGCGAGATATTGTTTTATTATGCATATTTCCCTTAAATACTCTACTGAGATGAGTTGGGAAAGTATCATTGGGCTTCTATGAAAAGTTTCCTATTTTGCGTCTAACCAAAAGAAAGGATCCAAATACAAGGATACTAGAAAGGAAATGAGTTTATTGCAGACAATTATACAAAGGAAGCATGAATGCAAACCTACGCAAGTCATGATGCAATCAACGAAGGATCTCAAGTGATGAATTCTTTCTAAAGAGGAAAGGTATATTCTGAACATGCATGTTGAGATACAAATTGGTAATATTTGTTGTCATGTGTGTAAGATATTGCATATATTTAATGCTTGAAATAGCTACATTTCTTTTGTGAAATTCGTTAATGTCATATAATCTTTATGCTTATAAGATTCACGCTTAAGGAAAATTCCTACAATCTTGAATCACTTGCTATATTCTTGGAAGATTTTGTTAATTAGCAAGTTTGATCCGCAAATCAGAGCAAGGTATGTACGTGACATTCTCTATATTTTGCAAAAATTATTATCTCTCTTACAAGTATTTGCAGGATGTAAAAGAATCTTTCCTTGTAAAGTTTGGAAAGCTTGATCCCACAATCGGGGAGATTCTGTAACTTTTCCGGAGGATCGAAAATTTCTCCTTTATGCAATATTCTGACAAATTATTGGAGGCATGTCAAAACACGATGAACAAACGCTTAATGCGTCGTACGAAAGGATAAGTTGCTTCAGGTTTAAATGTTTGATATTATTTTAATTGTTAAAGAAAAGGCATTACATATTATGTGAGATATTATATCTTTAACTGCAAATTTGTGCAAAAGGTTTGTTGAGTTTATGCAGTTTGAATCCGAGACGAGCTTAATGGAAGAAAACAAATTTCTTTCTCGAATTTCAAAATGCAAACAAATGTGGCGGATGTTGCTGTTACAAAGAAAATAGAGGAACAACAATTTGTTCAAAGTGCACAAGCTGCAATGAAAGTTATTTGCAAAAGCTGTCTTGATGACAGGGGGAGAAAAACAAAAAGTGGAAAAATGCAAAAGAAAGGGGGAGAATCATCTCAAAATGGTATCAAATTGAGGGGGAGCATAAATCAAGTATGAAAGTTAATTTAATTTCTGCCCACTCTTGATTACTATGAAAGAAAATGTAATGTATGTTAGAACTTGCTAAGTTATACACAATCCGGGTTAGTATTTTTTACTTTTTGTCATTAACGAATCTCTTCTTTATATTATCGTTTTTTCATGACAAAAAAATTGTGAAATTTATTATGTGCATACGTGTTCGTTGATATATATGATATTTGATTCTTCAGAACATGAGCTATATTGAATATATGTTATGTTCACGAAAGATGATATTTTTGAAGGTTGTGTTTCATGCCAAATATATTTTGAAGATAGTATGTGAAGATGAGTTAAATTTATATTCTCTACGTGATACCATTTCCATTACTATCACTTTTTGTTTATGACAAAAAGGGGGAGAGAATGTAAATATGCATATGTGCTTAGTGGATAATTCTACTTAATTGATGCATAATATTGAGTTTTGATTATACTTCCATATATTGTCATGATCATTAAGGAATTTTACGCATATATCTTTTTGTGATGCTGACAAAAAGGGGGAGAAATATGCAGATATGATATGCTTTGATATGCTCAAATATGCAGATATGATTTGGTTTGATATGCAGATTATTGGATTCAAAGAAAAGGAGACAGACTTTGATTTAGATTTTTTTTTACGGTTCAGATTTTGTCATACTCCTTGTCTTATTCAAAAACTGAGTATAAAAAAAATCTCATATCAAATTACTCTGATCATATATGATATCTTGAATATCTGCTACATTATATGCTTGATCATATTTTTCAAAATTATCTCAAAATCTATATATCTGCATGGAAGTTTTGTCACCATAAAAAAGGGGGAGATTGTTAAGGAAAATTCCCAATAGATTTTGAAGTTGACAAAACTGTCCATGAGTGTTTTGTAAGTCTAATAAATGCTTTGAAGTATTTTGATTTAGGAAGTTATTTTTGAAAGAAAAGCATATGTCAATCTTGATCTAGTTCGTGTTCAGATTGTGAAAGAACTTCAAGCAAAAGAGATTCAGACTCAGAACGAGAAGTTCAAACTCATAATGAGAAAGTTCAAACGCAGAATTTCTTCAGACGTTGAAATTATTCAGATGCAGACGCTGAAATTATTCAGACGCAGACGCAGAACTCAGAACGAAAAATAACAGCTAGTGATCTGGTATGAATTTCACAGAAGGAAAGTTTTGATTGTCTCAAACTCAATCAAATTGATTGACAATCAAATATTGCGACAAGTATGCATTACAACGGATAAAGCTCTACTTATGGAAATCAAAATTCTGATTGTATAGGCGACCAGAATTGGCGGGATTCAGATTTTATCAACCAATGGCTACTCAATCCATTTTATACAAATATGTCCAAAGATGAATATTGGAAGATGATCCTCTAAAGACTGTCCAATGGCTAGTTTGAAAGTGGAGGAGTATAAAAAGAGATCAACAAGGAGCAGAAGGTAGAGAATAAAATCAAGAATCAACAAGTCCAAAGTCTGAGCATACTTCGATTCAATCTCTTGTCTTTAGTGAGCTTAAACGTGTAATCATTTGAGAGGTATAGACAGTGTTATAAGTGTGTGCTTAGGTGTGAAATAGTGTGATCTATCGGCTTGGTATAAGCAGCACCAACTTCGGGGAGAAGTGCTTGGGTTTAAGCAGCACAACTTGCTGTAACTTCTTATTGATTTAATTAGTGGAATCTAGCCAGTAGGCTGTCAGCGTGGGAGAGTGGACGTAGGCTTGATCTAAGCCGAACCACTATAACTGTTTGTGTGTAATTTTCTCCATATCTAATATCTTATTATATTGTTTATACTGCTCACAAGAATATTTATCACAAAGTCTAATCGGAATCTACTTATTGTTCAGACTTTGTTCTTGATCTTTTACTTCCGCTTTAAATTGATAAAGAATTTATTTAGATCACCTATTCACCCCCCTCTAGGTAATCCTTGCTAGCCACATCAGGCAGAACTAATTCAAGAACGTCCGTAAGTTCTTTCTTTTGTTTTTTTGTGGGGTGGCTCAATTTCTAAAGCTATTTGGCTTCTCCAGTAAAGGAAACCCAAAAGGCAAAACCTTGCTTTTAATTTATTTTCTTTTGTCTAACCACTTCCTGACCCCACGCGCTTTGTTCTGTACAACCAAAACGGATGTCCCAAGTAGGCAATTAAAGTCCACAGAAAATTTGACCGTGAGAGTTCATCACCATTCGCTACTTGGGGGCCTCCGCGTTCTGTCCTGCAATCAGACAAGCTCCACCAATGCATTATTTATTTTAATATGTCAACCGAACTTGGGACTCCGGTGCTCATGTTTGGTTTCCTAGCTACCCGTAGACAAGTTACTAACGTCTAAATAGTGTATATCTATATATGAAAATCAAATCAAATTTTCCTTTTCAGATGATGGAATATATTTTTTGATTATTTTTTAGATTTCGGCCCAACACTAGAAAATATTGTCATTTTCCTAGAAAAAGACTTTTTGAAAAATATTTTTCGTAAAACAAACGGAGTCATAGTGTAAAAGGGTTCTTATCCAGTAGGCACTCTAGTGGGGTCTAGTGATACGCAGGCCCAGCACGAGAGGACCTTTATAGAGATTAGTCTCGAAATAGGTCGCACGCTCTAAATAGTCAAAGTGCGCGAGCCGCAAAATTTATAAAGTACGATATTAGAAAAGTCCCTTAAAGGCATTTGTTAAGTCACCGATTTATAATTTTCATGGCGCTGAATTTCTCTAAGTATTACACTTGACCAATGTTTTGAAAGTTGAAGTTTTCCCATAATAAGTATGCTCAACATGCATTTAGGAGGCAATTGTCAGCACTATCTATTAATAAAATACCACAATTCAAAAGTAAAATTCACCTCGAACAAACTGTAGCGTGAATTCACTATGATTAATCATACATTTCCAATATGTTTAGATCGGCCAGTGTGTACGTTATTTTTTCGAGCAGCCCACTAATTAATCTCTCCATGCCAATCTCACGAATGTACCGAACACATCGAGTGATCACCAAAGCATCTAGCCGAGTTTGCGGTACGGAGGACGTGGAGATTCCGGCGGCATACGCTCTTATAGAACATTAATATGACATGCATTTGCATTCACGGATGATGATGTCTACATTAAATCTTCAAATTCTCGCGACGGACTCGGCTTGACTGGACTAACATTAGCCGGGAATTCATAAGAAAAGTTAATAACGTGCCTAAGAAAAAACGAAGAAGTTTAGATACTCGAACGGCCTCAGTATCCCAATTTTTTAAAAGGGTTATATAGATAGAGACTCTAGACAAATTTTAAATCATATCCGATGCTCAAGAACTCCACGGTCAATGTTGACTTTTACTGTATCGACTTATCAAATGCTTGTTGCTGCGGAATCCGACGTCGACCTTTGTCTCCTTCTTGGCTTTTGAATTCCGTGATTTGTTATTCCGTGAATGATTCCGCCAACACGCGAAAGGGATGGAAACGACCAAGGCAGAAGGGCGTGTACGAAGGCTCGGGCTAAGCCTTACGTTACATTCCCCTGTTCATGCCCCTGTTCTTGGACTGTTGTCACGTCCTCTTCACCTTAGTTTATTGCTTGGTGGCACTTAAGAATGGTGGTCTCATGATTCGAAAGTTGTTTGAATTCCCTTTCTGATATCGAGGCGGGTTATTATAAGGGTTGGGTGTTTTGCCTCCAAAAACGTTATTTCCTCCCGCTGGTTTGAAAATCGAAACGTTTTGTCGCTAAATTTGCTTAATGATCATCCTGTAGGCGCTCGTTAACGAGACCCCTTAAAAAAATTTCAAATTTTTTTTGTTGGGTATGTGATGATGCGCGGTTTTCTCACGAGCTCGTGAGCTTGATCTCGAGAGGACCATGTGATACCTGAGTAGGGTAAACGAGGTATGGACAAGGAAAAGAGAGAACTTTGAGAAAAGGATCTTGCTTAGAGAAGAGGACCCAAAGAGGCAGGAAATACAAGACTTGCATTTTAAGGTCATTATCATCACCTCTCTGTACATCTCCTGGCCTATTCCCAAAGTAGGGTTCTGGAGACGCATTCGTGGGCCGTGCGCCTAATGGGCCGAGCAAAGTCGGCTCGATGAAAAGGACGGCGCACGGAGGCCCCGTTCGTGGTCGCCGATTGGAGGCCTCGCCGGGTGTCGCCTTCGGCCTGAACTCCAATTATATGGCACATGGCAAACTGAGAAATTGAGCTTTAGGAGCTGGAAAATCTTTTTTGTTTTCTTGCAAATGCCATATATATATTGAAAATATTTTGGGCCTAAAAATATAAGCAATTTTCAGTTGGGCAATACCTCTCTCGGTGTCAACCCTTCCTTGGGCCGTTCCTCTTTCTAGGCTTAACTAGACGAAGGGAGGCCCAATGAAAAAGGGTAAAAATTTCTCAACTGGCCCAGCACTCGGGGAGTTTTGGGCCCAACCAGAGCCACAGGAGCCCGAAGACTTTTTGGGCGGGTTCGGACAATGGTATTGCCAAACCCGAACCCACCTAGTCCTGGAAACAGACCGAACCGGATCGCAATTCCCGGGTGGGCTAATGAAACTGGTGATTCGAGTTTACCTTCCGATGCTTCATTGCCTTTCCTTTCTTACTCAGTTCTCTTCGCTTTTATTGCCTTCAGATGCTTTCTCAGCAGCTCGGTTTGTTTTGCCGCGAGTTCTTATGCTACAATGTGATTCGTTCGATAAGCGATTGCTGGTTTTGCATTGCAGAACATGCTCGCCTAAGAATGTCCGCCACGATCAGGACTATTGTTAACTGGTTTTTGTGTTGCTTTGGTCTTTATCAGGATGAGATGGAAGCAGCAATGGCTCAAGGGGTTGAGGAGAAGGAGGGAACGAAAGCTAATACTTGCGAAGAAGAGGCGAGTAAAGTCGCGAAGATGAGGAATGCGATTAGGGTTTGTGAAGAGTGGGCAACGCAAGGCTAGTAGAGGGTAAGAGTCGAGCGGCAAAGGGTATTAAGTAAGAGTCAAGCAAAGGGTAAGATGCAAAATGCGATTAGGGCTTTTTAGTTTTTATAGAATTCTAAGAAATTAAAAAAACAAGTCGATTAGGTTTGAGTAGTCCGAGTGGGCAGTTCCACATATAAAATTGAGAACCGAACCGAAAATCATAAGTTCGAATTTGTTGGAACCGGGAATGGGACAAGTGCCCCGGGAACCATTTAGAACTGGGCGGTTCCATCTTGTCCGGTGGTTCCCCGTTTAGGCAATTCATTTTGCTCACTCCTATTATGCAATGCGATATGTAAGAACTCATGTTGAGATTTAATCTCTGTTTGTTTTGCAGAAAATGAATGATTTCGATTGTATTTTCCCAAAAATTGATCGCTTGAAATAATTAGTCAATAGAAAATATTTTCATTATCGATAACAATTTCTGTCTAAATACTTTCGTGGACAATGAAGATACATTTTGGTTTATTCAATTTTGTAGGCGATACAAAAGCTCATTCTTACCAAAGTATTTTTCAAAATATTTATTTTTCGCAAAACGAACGCACCTTTGCAATAGTAACTTGTAATTTACAAAATGTTTCTCCTTAGTCATTACCAACCGGCCATACGCCATCTCGTTGACAACAAATATTTGTTTCCTAGTCAAATTGCTTCTCATATTTGGAGATTACTTTCCCCAAAATATAAAAAATATAAAAAATAGAAATTCTTTGAAATTGACGGTCCATATGACAAAGTGTGAACGGACCAAGATTCCCTTTTCTTGTTCAGTCGTATTTGAATTGGCCTTCGAGTTTTCGAGAAGAAGGTGCCACGTGTCACGAACAGCAGCACACACGTGGCAACATAAAATGCACGAAAGACAAAAGGAAGGAAAAGATATTTATCAAATAATTAATGAAATTCAAACAGGTGATTTTAATTACTTAATCGAAAAACAGAAAACGACACAAATATCGAAATTATATTTACATATGTATTCACGTTATTTTCTTGTAATTCACTTTGCTCATATACTCCGAAAATTCTCCGATATAATTTGACGATGTGAACATCAAATGAGACAAATTAACATGTACAACTCTTTCGATTGTGATGTTCTTTTTACGACTCATTCAATTAATTCACTTCCGTCATATATTCCGAAAATTCTCGAATATAGATCGACTAATGAAATAAATTAACATGGACAACTTATTCGATTGTGACGTTCTTTTTTTAGGAAAGTAGAGACCTGGACTGAAAATCACAGGTTCGAATTTGTTGGAATTGGGAACTGGACAGGTGCTTCCGGGAACCATTTAGAATCGGCTAGTTCCATCCCGTCCGGGCGATTCCCAGTTCGGGCGATTCATATTGCTCACTCCTGTCATGCAGTGCAATTTGTATGAACTCCCGTTGAGATTTAAGCTCCGTTTGTTTCGCAGAAAATGGATGATTTGTATTGTATTTTCCCAAAAATTAATCACTCGAAATAATCAAGTCAATGAAAAATATTTTCGTATCGACAACAATTTATGTCTAAATACTTCTGCGGACAATGAAGATACCTTTTGTTTTATTCATTTTTTAAGGCAATACAAGAGCTTGTTCTCACGAAAATATATTTTTAATCACTTATTTTTCGTGAAACGAACGCACCCTTTGCGACTACATTTTCGGGTTCTTCTTGCCTTAGTCGTGACCAAACGGCCATACGCCATCTCGTTGACGGCAAACATTTATTTCCTAGTCAAATTGCATCAAAGGTTGGAGATTATTCTCCCCAAAATAAAATAAAATAAAATAAAATAATAGAAATCCTTTGAAACTGACGGTCCACAAGACAAGTGTGAACAGACCCAGATCCCCCTTTCCTGTTCTGTCGTATTTGTGTTCTTTTTTATTTAATATTATTTAATTTTTTTTGTTGTATTTGGATAAAATAAAAAAAATACAAATCCTTTGAAATTGACTGTCCCACAAGACAGGTGTGAACAGGCCGAGATTCCCCCTTCTTGTTCGGTCGTATTTGGATTTTTTTTCTTATTTAATCTTATTTAATTTTTTATATGTCGTATTTGAATTGGCAACCTGCACGTTTGAGTTTCGAGAATAAAGTACCACGTGTCACGACATAGCAGCGCACACGTGGAAATATGAAATGCATAGAGACGAAAGAAAGAAAAAAAATTGGGATAATAACGTAAACAATCCATCAACTTTAGTCCAATGCGCAATGTGATCTCTGAACTTTTAATTTATTCGATATAATCTCTGAACTTTAACCTAATATTCATTATGGTTTCTGAACTTTTGGTACACATTTAATTTGATCACTAAACTATATTAAAATGTTCAATGTAGTCCCTAAACTATATATAGTCCCTGAACTCTTTTTAAATAGAAGAATTACATTAAACATTTTCATAGACTTTATGGAAAAAATTGAATATGTACAAAAAGTCAAAATATCATACTGAACAAATTAAAAGTTTATAAACCACATTGAACATTAAGTTAAAGTTCATGGATCACATTGAATAAATTAAAAGTGCGGGAACCACGTTACACATCGACCCACAGTTCATGGACTATTTGTGTCATTTTTCCAAAAAAGTTTTATCGACCGTAAGTGGAATTCAGATGGATGATTTTAATTCACGAATCGAAGAACAGGAAAGAATACAACTATCGAAATTATATATACGTATATATATTCACAATATTTTCTTGTAATTCACTTCATTCATTTCTGCAATATGAGTCGAGGATGACACCATCTAATGAAATAAATTAACACGTACGACTCCTTCAACTGTGATGCTTTTTTAGTCAAGTAGGATTACGTCGCGACGGCGTCGACGCTTACCTATTGAAGACTATGTTTGGTGGAGCTACCAACGACGTGCATCGGCATTGATTCTTGGTAATTCCGTTTTCCCGATTGAACCTGTCCCTCCTTTGCGAAATGATTCATCCTCGTCGCCGTATACACGAACAGAAAAGGTCGGCAAAAGTTCAAATGCGAACATGGTAAGAAATAGACCTGTCAAATGGGTGGGTCGGGTTGGGTTTGGATCGAGTCATAAATGGTCCGATCCAAATTGGCCCATTAACCCGTTTATGACCCATTTATGCGCAATGCAATTTTGTTGACCCATACCCAACCCGTACCCGATTAGACCCATATTGCTAAAATACTTTCATATTTAATTAAATATAGGAAAATCCATACCCAAGCTGAAATGAGAGTGCGGAATGAGTGAGTGCAAGATTGAGTGAGGGTGAGAGAAATGCTTTAAATTTAAATCAGTTGTAAACTCATTTATAACTCATTTGCGACTCATTTATGACCCATTTAACACTATTATAAGACTTCTACCAATTTATGACCCATTTACTAAATATAACTAATCAATTTATGACCCATTTACTAATATATGGGTTAAGAAATGGGTTTATGACCCATTTTGACAGGGCTAGTAAGAAACTCCGTTCGAGTCTACCCTCCCATGATCTTATGTTCGGGAAAGATTATCGACGGCCTCGTCGGCCGCCAGACCCGAGCTTGTCAGCGTCGGTCGGATCGTGTATCTCGTCCGGCCGTCCGGGTTTCGGGCGCGGCGAATTTACCGGGATTTTGCTCCCCAGCATCGTGGGACTCCGTACTTCGAAAGATCGACCTTGTGTTATCCTCTCCGTCGATCCCGGCTCTGTAAAATTAGCAAGGAACTGGTCTTTAATTATCGAATTCCCGAGATATTTTATGAAATGGGGTGGATTAGCATATGCTGACCGCGTTATCTATTAAACGTATTGCCCCATGTGCGCGCGTGTACGTACCTCTAATATAAATTGCTTTCGATAAGGAGGATGGCAGATACAAAGGAAAATTGGGATACGGTAATAACTTTGCCGCACAATTAGGAAGGAAATCGATAATGGATCCGGACATTAAACTCCATGAAAGGCAAAGTTCGAAAACGACATGCACATATGTCATTACAGGAAGAATCGACACGTTGAGATATTCGATTCCATGTTCGGGCCATTTCGTGAATAAACTTTCCAGCGACCCGTGCCTCGGGGCATTTGCTATCTAGGGGTGTGTAAAAGAATCGGGATCCATCCGGACCGTCCGGAACCGGACCGGAACCGGTGGTTCCTAAGGGAACCGGTCTGGTTCCTGATTCTAATTTTTTGGAACTGGTACTGTTTGGGCCGGTTCCCGGTGTGGAACCGCCCACCCGGACTGGATCGGTAATATAATAATAATATATTTTATTTTTTAAATTTTTAATTAAAAAATCTGACCAGAAAAATTTTAAAAAAGAAGAAAATTTGTTAGCTCTTGTGTAGTTGGGATACTTTGGTCATTTTTCCCAATAATTAATGGGTACTCACTTCATTTATGGATGATGTGGTTAATATAATAAATCATAGTATAGGAATTGTATGAAAAGTTATGTTCTTTTCCTTTTGTTCCGTTGATCCGATGTTGGTCCACTGTTTTTTTTTTTATTTGTCTAGGAAAACTTGTTGAGACCGATTTCATGGACCCGCCCAAGAATCGGACCGGACCGGCGGTTCCAAGGAACCGACGGGCAATTCTCGGTTCCAATTTTTGGAACCGATCTTGTAGCCGGCGGTCCACAGTTTCGGAGTGAGAACCGTCCACCCGGATCATGCACACCCCTATTGCTATCTCGTGTCGAGAGAAAAGGAAATCCAATCCTTGAACCTTAACATAAACCGACGGTCGGAACGCCTCCATCCGGATTCCGGACAATCTTTCGCGGTCAACCGATCCGACGGCGCCGGTGGTAGGCGATCGCGCCCGTCGGCCGCAACGGACGGCTGCTGACCCCGCCACGCGTCGCGATCCCGTCCGCACCGTCCGATTTTTCCCCCGACGCGGCCAGCCAATGGGAGGGCGAGTTCGCCCCGATATATTTGCCGAGCCCGACGGATCACCATTTCCTGCAAAATTATTATTATTTTTTTTTGGAATTTCTCTCTCTCTCTCTCCCTCTCGAGCACACTCTTTCGCAGGCGGCGAAATGGCGGAGAAGAGCTTCAAGTACGTGATCGTCGGCGGTGGTGTCGCCGCCGTGAGTGGCTCCCCCTTCCTCTCCCTCCCTCCGCGCCTCTCTCTCTCTCTGTCTCTCTCTCTCTCTAGCCGTCTCTCGTCGGGGGTTCCGCCGCTTGTCTTTGTGTGTTGTTTGTGGCCTTCATTGCCCCGGCGAGAATCGGTTCAGGATACCGTGGTCCCGATTCCGGCTCGGGGTGCCTGTGGATCTCGATTTCGGCGAATCGGGTCGGCGGCGAGCTCGATTGGTCTATATTTAGTTGCTCTTTGGTGCCTGGGCCTGTCGATCGGCGGTCGTGTGGGGGGAGATGGTTCGCGATCGTGTGCCGGGGAGACTTTCTGATGTTGTTCTTGATGGCGTTGACCGCTTGAAGCCCCTACTAGATTGCTCTGTGGCTATGGCAGCGTAGGATCTGGAGGAGAATTAGGGGGTTGGGGGTACTGAAATTTGGGAAAGTGCAGACAGATTTGATAGATTAACATTGCGTCGCTGGTCATCTGTGGTGTTAATTTCTCTTATGCACGGAAGTGCTCATCTTTCTGTTTTGCTTTCGCCTTTTTATATTTTGGTGTGTGGGGCCGTTTTTTGGACGTGGGTGTTTTATTGAAGTGAGATTTCAGTGGCAAAATGAGTCAACTTTGTGTGATTTTTGCCTGGTGCTGCGATTTCGCAGGGGTATGCAGCCAGGGAGTTTGCAAAGCAGGGGCTTCAGCGAGGCGAGCTTGCCATCATATCCAAAGAAGCCGTAAGCTTTTTTCTCTTGAATAGCGAGGCGTGTGCATTTTCTGCTGCTACCGATGGGGTGGCCCGAGTAATTGGTAGTGGTACTACTCTTTTGAGGCGAGATAAGATCCGCAGGGGGGTTTTGTTCTGTTCGTTTCGCCGTTGTGCCTCGTCTAAGAATGCTTTCCACCTATCTGTGTGTCATTGTCTTCATCCCTTTTCCGGTGCAGGTTCTGTCTATTCTATTGAGAACTAGCCCATGAATAGGGCGTCATAGTTCCACGCTTTGATGGTTAAACTCATTGTTCGTGCTTTATTTATGCTGTACTTCAGGTGGCCCCTTATGAACGCCCTGCACTCAGCAAAGCATATCTGTTTCCAGAGGGTTAGTGTTGAGCTCATCCTTTTTGTCCATTTGACATGCTAGCCAATGACAAAATACTGCTAATAAGAATCTTGATGCGCAACTATTGGTTACACTCAAGGAACGTAATTCAATGGCAATGGGACATCGTTTTCTTCAAATTCGTAATTATATGTGGATTACATATCTGCTCGTTTTGAATTGTCCATTTGACATTGTTTTTCTCTTTCAAATTTCTAGGCATCTTCGTGTTTGTAAGCAGCTCTCTGATGTTCCGTAGTAAATGACCTCGAATATTAGAAAATGCACACTATCTGGGATAGAATGCTTTCAGCAATATGGTCACGCATAATACAGTAGTAACTTTTGGAAATATTTTGATATGCGACTTCCGTGATTTACATGGAATGTAACTCAATAGCACGCGAATATTGTTTTCTTGTAATTCGTAAATATATGTGGGTAAGCATCTGCTATCTGCAAATGGACTGACGTTGTTTTCTTCAAATTTATTGGCATTTTCACATTTATAAGTAGCTTTCTAAAGTTGTCTAGCAAGCGACCATGGATATCAGAAAATTCAAGCAATATTGCGATGCGCACTTTTAACACCATATGGTAGACACTCTCAAATGATATAAGGATGTGTCTGGAGCGACTTCTGCCTTTTTACTATCTGTTTTTTTCAATTATCGCAGCGTATGTGTCTTGACCTTGTTTTAAACTTAGGTACCTGAAACTTTTATAATATATAAATGTTGACATGTAGATTCCCTTTTTAAGTTTTCCTTATCTTTCTTTTAAAGTTTAAATAATTGTTTAGATTTTTGCAGTAAGAAAAGAAACAATTACTTTTTGGTTTTCATTAGTCTAAACGAACAGGCCCAATACTTAAGATAATATATTGATTATTGTTGAACTCTCATCTGTTTGAATATAATAGTGGCTGAGCGTTTCCCCTCCCCCCCTCCCAGGTTTTGCACGACTCCCGGGGTTCCATTGCTGTGTTGGAAGTGGTGGTGAGAGACTGCTTCCTGAGTGGTACGAAGAGAAAGGTAATGTTCTTATTCTTACTTTCTTCCCTGGTCACTTGACAGAGAATTGAGTTTGCTCCCTTTAATCTACGTCATAGGATTAACATCATTCTCAAAGTAGTCACATGTATTTCTCTATGGATGATTGCAGGAATAGAATTGATTCTTAGCACAGAGATAGTGCAAGCAGATCTTGCTGCTAAGACTCTTCAAAGCGCTGCTGGAGAGATCTTCAATTATGATATTTTGATCATTGCGACCGGTTCGACAGTAAGTATATTTTCTTTGAAGCTCCTAGCTCTCTTCTGTCCTCCGGGCGGAGAGACTGATACACCAACCCATCGTTGTAGGTGATCAAGTTGACAGATTTTGGTGTTCAAGGAGCTGATGCCAAAAACATCTTCTACTTGAGAGATATTGATGATGCTGATCAGCTAATTGAAGCCATCAAAGCTAAAAAGAATGGCAAATGTGTCATTGTCGGTGGAGGATACATAGGACTTGAGCTTGGTGCAGTTATGAAAATGAACAACATGGATGTTGTCATGGTTTATCCTGAACCATGGTGCAGTAAGTATACATAAAGACCCCTATTGACAATTATTTGGTTTCATGGCAAGTTATTTTTCGTGGATTCCACCCTAAAAACGATTATTATTGCAGTGCCTCGGCTTTTTACTGCTGGTATAGCTTCCTTCTATGAGGCCTATTATGCTAACAAAGGAATCAATATTATCAAGGGAACAGTTGCTGTTGGATTTTCCTCTGATGCTAACGGAGAGGCATGTTCTCAAATCTGTTAATTTTGCTTTCCAGCAGTTTCATGTAATTGGGCATTTTCTTACTCCAAGAGTTATTGTTATTGCTATTGTCCAGGTAACAGAAGTGAAACTCAAGGATGGCAGGGTCTTGGAAGCTGACATTGTAGTGGTTGGTGTCGGCGGTAGGCCCCTCACAAAACTTTTCAAAGGGCAAGTTGAAGAGGAGAAAGGTGGAATAAAGGTTGGTGGGGCCTTAACGACGTTTTACATTACTAAGCCATACTCTCCATAGAGATTTAGTTTCAGGGCTTATGAGTGCAACGCGCCCAATTCATTTTTTTGAGGAAGATATATATCTTTTTTGGCAAGAAAGGGAACAGATCATCTAAACAAAGTGTGAAAGCATTATGTGCTAATGGGTACCGGTTGTTCTGGCTATGAAACAGTGCATGTCTCTCTAATATTTGGCGACATGTTTGTAATCATCCACGGGGAAGCTTAATCTGTGTGTTCTTTTTCGACATTCTGGGCTTATGCCGAGGCAAGGATACAGATCTAATTTGTTGATGCTGTTCTATTGATTGCAGACTGATGGGTTCTTTAAAACAAGTGTGTCTGATGTGTATGCTGTTGGAGATGTTGCTACTTTCCCGATGAAGTTGTATTGTGAAATGAGAAGAGTTGAACATGTCGATCATGCTCGTAAATCAGCTGAGCAGGCTGTAAAGGTACAGGCTCTCTCTCATATTTAAATATTTTTGCTTTAGTTTGAATTGTGGATAACCAATATCGACATCTCTATGGTTTAAGCATCTTCGCTTTCACTTCAAGTGTGGAAAAACAAATGGCTATTATTGTCGTTCGTATTGGTATACGAATTTTGGAACCAAGATGATTTCCCAAGTTTTTATGAGCATTCCTTCTGCTTCTCAGGCACATCTCATGATTCTGGTATGAATAGACAATGACAATTCAAGTCTTGACCTATGCTATTTCTGTTGTTATGCAGGCCATAAAGGCAAGTGAGGAGGGAAAACCAATTGATGAGTATGATTACCTTCCGTACTTCTATTCCCGTTCTTTTGATCTCTCGTGGCAGTTCTACGGTGATAATGTTGGGGATACGGTGCTTTTCGGAGACAACAATCCCACGTCACCAAAGCCAAAATTCGGATCTTATTGGATCAAAGATGATAAGATTGTTGGAGCTTTTCTTGAAGGTGGAAACCCAGAAGAGAACAAGGCCATTGCCAAAATTGCAACGCTTCAACCTCCAGTTGAAAGTTTGGAGCAATTGAAAGAAGAAGGGCTTACCTTTGCCTGTAAGATCTGAAGCTTATGTTGAGGAGGGCTGTTTGATTTAAGGGCCTACTGCTGGTGTCTATAGCGGATTGGGTATGGTAATAAAAAGGTTGGTCTTCTGTTATCGTGGACAAGCACGAGGGCTTTGGCTTGCATTTGTTGTAGAATGTGGATGTTTGTCTCTTTTATCTAGTAAAACTTTGTTGCTTATTTTTGTAATATCTCTCTCTCTCTCTCTCTCTCTCTCTCTCTCTCTCCCTCCATTCACGCACGCATGCACATGCGCACACACATGCACCAGTCAACTCTGAGAGATGATAGACTCCTCTCTATACCTAAAATTTGAGGTTCCTGACGTAGATTAGATGACTTTTTCTTGATTCCTAGTATTTTAGAGTTTCTAATCGACCTAGGAAATAGATGGGTACCAACTATGGTTGATGCTTTTGGATTAGATGACTTTTTCTTGATACCTAGTATTATAGAGTTTCCCATTGACCTAGGAAAACGATGGGTACCAACTATGGTTGATGCTTTTAGAAGAAACTATCTTAAGTCAAGTTGACATGCTGTACGCTATTTTGAGATTAGATGGAGATGTCAAAATCTGTAAGTGAAGAGCCCTTGAGATGTGTTTTTCTATCTTGTTTGGATGTTGGATAATGAACGAGCTAGAAGATTTTCCATTAGTCAAGTGTGTTAACCGCCTATAAATTTTCGGAAAAAAATCACCAAAAATCTCAAACTTTGCCACATGTGATATATTTGTTCTAAATTTTTTTTTGTGACACCAAAAATCTCAAACTATACTATTTGTGACACATTTACCTCAATGTATTTAATCCATGGACATTTTCGTCTTTTTTTTTCTTTTTTCTCTTTTATTTTTCCTTGCCGGCGTCGAGCGAGGGCGGCCGGGCGAGGGTCACCCTCGCCTGGGCGAGCGAGGGCGGCCCTCGCCCGACTCAGGCGAGGTCAACCCTTGCCGGTGTTGGGCGAGGGCTGCCCTCGCTCGCCCAGGCGAGGGCGACCCTCGCCCGACGCCTGCGAGGGGGGCCCTCGCCCTCTCCTGGGCGAGCGAGGGTGGCCCTCGCTGACGCCGGGAGAGGGCGGCCCTCACCAGATTCAGCGAGGGTGGCCCTTGCCCGACTCAAGCGAGGGTCGACCTCGCCCGACGCCGGCGAGGGTCGCCCTCGCCGGCGTCGAGCGAGGGCAGCTCTTGCCAGATCTGGCGAGGGCGACCCTCACCGGGGTCGGGCGACCCTTGCTGGCGTCAGGCGAGGGTCGCCTTCGCCTGGGCGAGACGTAGGCAAGGGCGGCCCTTGCCTGACGCCGGCGAGGGCGGCCCTTGCCCGATGCCGGCGAGGGCTTCCTCGCCGGAAAGGAAAAAAAAGAGAGAAAAAGATGAAAATGCCTATGGACTAAATACCTTAAGGTAAATGTGTCACAAATAGCATAGTTTGGAGTTTTTGGTGTCACAAAAAAAAGTTCGGAATAAATGTGTCATAGATGGTAAAGTTCGGGGTTTTTTCTCTAAATTTTCGGCCCCCCAAAAAAAAAAACTGTGTATAAATAACCCGTTTCTGTTAACGCTATGCATCAAACGCATTCTATACCCAAAACCTTTTATCTGCAAGTTTTAGTAACCGTTGACAATGCACAATCTTAGGTGTTGAATGCGCCCTTCTTCTGAATGCGAAAATGGGCTAGTTTTTTAGCGACCTGAATGTCAACCAAAAGAATTATGGAAGACCCCTGGTTTTGTTGTTTAATTATGGCGCTATGTATCGCTTTACTTTTTAGCATATCAATGAGCGGGATCTGAGACACGAACCACAGCACTGTATCATGGTGTTCCTTGCAACTATCATATGGTTTTTCTCGTTGTAAATTGTCATTTGCAATATCAAACAAAGAAAGGAAAAAAAGCAGAACAAACTAGGTTCTCATTGCAATCTTACATTATATTCTAGTTTGAAACTAACATCTTCCTACCAAGACCTCACTCATTTCCTTCCCTGAACCTGGAAAAAGCCAGATCCTGATTGAACCAGGGTCTTCCAAAATTGCTTATTGCAGGCGCAATCAATATCCTGAGGCTGGTCCGATCCATGATTGGATCGGATAGTTGCACTTGAAGGAATTTAAGCCGCTGATATGAGCAAAGATATCTGAAGAATCCATCACTTCCTCCTCCTTCACTGCAACCTGCGGCAAAGTGATAAGTGTCAGTACGAAAGCAAATCAACAATAACAAGATGACAAATTATTGAAAACTAGCGATAGCGTCTTGATTAGCAGCAATGCTAGCTTGTGACAGTCATAGAAAATCTTACTTCATCCTCCTCCTCCTCGTCATGAGTGCTAGAAGAAGGCCTAGATGCCTCGCCAAGTTCGTCGTTCTTCGCAAATCTTCCTCTCACCCGAGGACGACTATCTGCTAGGGTTTTGCGGCAAGCATACTGCATATAAACAGTTTAATTACAATATCAACATAAGATTGATTGATGAGTTATTTGCCAAGGCAAAGATGCCGATACTGATATGAGAGAGAGAGAGAGGACCTTGATTTTCTTGCTGAAGTTCCTTTCATTCCTTTTCTTCATGTACCGATGGATCTTCTCTTTCCTTTCCTCAATGGAGAGCTTCCCCACTTTATATGCTGAGTCCTCAAAGCTTGAAACCTCTGTCGCTAATGGTGAAGAAGAGCTTGCCGGGCCATTAATCAGCTTTTGACTTTCAATATTAAGTGCCTTAACCACAAAAAAGAAAACCAACTTTCAGGCCACAAATTCTGTGAAATAGATCAATAAAATCTACTGCTTTTCTCTTCGAAAGTTTTTTTGTGACTCATTAGAGAGCTACACAAGCGTGTTAAGGGCCTTCAAATTGAAGTTATTATTGCTAATCGTTAACCATTTTCAGTAAGTCTAAGTCGGACAATGTCAAGTGGGAAAAAAAATTCGAGTACCTGCACGTCGCCCGGATTGATCAGTATCTGCGGGTTTTGGTTTGGGTAATAAGTCCCAGCGCTATCTCCTTGAAAATCCAGCTCTGGTGCTTGGAGTTCAAGAAGACTTCCCATGAACATCCCGGAAGTGTCACCACATAAGTTCCCAGATACAGTACAATATGTCCCACAGTTGTTTGGGCCTAGAAAAGCGCAAGAAGGCAATGGCCGGCTAAAAGGGATGTAAGACGGGACCGAAGATAGGCAGTCTTCGACAATCGGGGGCAGAGCCGGGCGTAAGATTGCTCCTGCTTGGTTGGTCGATGGCGGTGGGTATGGGGAAATAACCCCATTGATGATGTGATCGGTTAACGGGATTTGAGGTT
Source organism: Syzygium malaccense (assembly GCA_031216405.1). Lineage (NCBI taxonomy): Eukaryota > Viridiplantae > Streptophyta > Magnoliopsida > Myrtales > Myrtaceae > Syzygium > Syzygium malaccense. Next base: position 19,571,922 of record CM062260.1, read on the forward strand.
GTGCCGGAGAGAAGTCGAATTGATGCTCTTGTTGAGCGGTGCTGGAGAATGGAGGGACGTAAAAGGGAGGGGAGGTGGAGAAGTCGATTGAGGCGGAGATGTCGTCGACTTCATCAACTGGGGAATCACCGAAGAGCGTTGAGAAATTGGAATTGCTGTTGTGAGCTACATTGGTGGGGATGTTATTGCTAGTGGATGGAGTTGTGATCATTGGGTTGCTGTTGACATGACCATTGCCATTGTTGTCTTGAAAATTATTGATGTTTTCAGTGTCTGGGGGAAAGCAGAGATGAGTGCTGAAGGTGTTGTCTTCATAGCAACGATTTGAGCATGAGGTGGCTTCAGAACTCTGTATGATTTCGCCTCCTAATAGCTCTGCCTCACAATACTCTAGTAATTGAGCACTTAGAGGGCTTGAAAGTTCCTCCTGTAAAATTAGTGTAAAACAAAATCAGTAATCTCTCTAAGATAGTCGATAACTCGTGATCATAAGCATTGTGTTCTCTTATTATGGTCAATATTTTCAGATGCATGTCATCATCAAGGTAGCGGATTTACCTAATGTCATTAATTAGCCGTATGTGTTAGGCATTGTGCTTGTGCATAGGCTTAAAAAGGTGGATACTTGGTGTATTGTGAGATTAATTAGGAAACAGACACTTCTACTAAATGTAAGAAGCAGAAATTATACAAATGGAAAAGTATCAAGGGAGCTAATATAGAACTTATGGTATGCTGTGAACAGCCAAGCTTTTCTTTTGTGGCCAACCCGACTTAATCCGTCCTAGACGGTGCATAGGTACGACGAATCTGCTATACTACGAGTGGAATATCGGTGCGCGCTTATTAGATGTGTCCATTTCACGGTACTTAAAGTTAATCCTAACTGAAATAAGCTCAACCAGAGAGCTTGAGGAAGAAGCATTGAAAGCTACTCAACCCAAACTTAAAAAGAATGAATGGAATCAACTAAACTAAGCCTTTGGGTGGTCATTGTGACCCTTGGAAAATGACATATTATGGGCATATACGACACCGAAACATCGTTATCTAATTGAAGCTCAAAAGGGAATGCGATCGAACTCATCACTCGACCCGTTCGCACAGAAAGTTCCCTCGTTCTACTTGCCCATCTAAATTGCGTCTGCGTCATTCAAGGCATCCACAGATGTTCATGATACTCTCTAAATGTTCGCAAAGGTCGTGAATAATTTGCCGACGAACATGAGAACTTTTGACCTGTTTTATTAAGTTCAGATTCTTCCTTGACGTGTGTTACTTGACAAGAAAGTTCAGGAGACTGAAATAATCCATCAAGACTCAAAAAGAAGATAGCAACTCGCAATGCTCAAAGGTAACAGAAACGCTACCAAGAACATTGATAATGAAGAATAAGGTTGGCTCAAAGAACAGCGACGCATTTCTGTGTATCTGTGCTCAAGGAAGCTTTTTCAGCATCGTAAAAGCTACGTGCATGTAAGAACTTACTTTTCGTGAAAGCTGGAACAGCCCTTTATGAACCAATCTCTACGGTATCTCTAACATATATTCTTTGCAAATGTCAAACCAAACAGGGAAACCCAAACGATGATCGAGATCAAAATGACCGGATCATCCGACATTTTTTTTTGGGAAGTTGCTATGTTCTTCGCATGTATATTCACGCCGTTTCCGAAAGAAAGCATGCATGCATGCATATGCCTTATCAACAGAAAAAAAAAAAAAAACGAGTTCGAGAGCTTCGAATATATTACGATCGGAAGTTGCACTTGTTCTGGATCGCGAATCACGTCCTCTATCATCTTCCTTTCCCCTTCGCAAGCTCGACCCGAGAGAGAGAGACTCACTTTCTAGGCAGCAGCAAAGAACATCCTCAGCAAGCAAAAATCTGATTGAAACAAATCAAAGGTAGAGAAAAATAGGGTTTGAGAGAGAGAGAGAGAGAGAGGTGTTTGAAGCTTTGTAATGATATGTGTGAAGAAGGTAGGGAAGGTTGTAGATAGCTAAGAAAATGGAAGGATTGGGCTGTCAAGCTCCGGCTATATATAGGGAATTGGGGGTTGTCCATACTTAGTTGTCAACTTGGCTAATTGTTTGTGTCAACCCGAAATTGAAGGCTCACCGCATTTGCCTTTCAACCCTTTCAACCCTTTCCCCGCTGACGTGGCGAGGACCCCGGCGTGGAGTGCCCGATGCTAGCCTCGACGGCGTTCGCGAATAAAGTCGGAATTGAGTATCAATTCTTCACCCCTCTCTCTTTACGTGACGCTATATTCACGTTGCTCAATTCGTCAATTTATTAGCGATAAGGCTGTGTTAAAGCATCTCATATTTTTCACCACCCGCTTGGGTGGCACTGCTGAAAAGTACACTCTTCCTCTCGCAAAAGGTTGAGTGTTCGAATCCCGGGTGCCGCAGGGTGACTTAACTGGTGCACGTGTGTGGTGGCTAGCACGTGTCGCCTCCAGGGTTTACCTCCCGGCTGTCGGCCGTGCGGGGGTTCCCTGGGTTATCAAAAAAAAAAAAAAAAAAGCATCTCATATTTTTCGTCTACAAAATTATGTACGTGTCATATTTCTAATAGTTTGAATGAATTAAGGGTTTTTAAGCCATGCTAAGTAATTTTATCCTAAAAAATAAGTTCTGCTCCCAGCAATTTTTCAAAAGATATTGCAGTCAAGCAGAGATTACATATTTTCTTTGCACAATGCCCTCACAAATCATTTACTTAAATGTACAGCAACTTACAATGGCATTGTTGCTTAGGATAAACCAAACTTAGAAAATTCTAATCTTTAGCAGACTTTTTAGGCTCAAGAACCCTATTTTAGTTACTAAAACATAGTCACCTGGTTTTCTTGTGATCTGTCATTAATTAATTTTGGACCCAACTAAGAAAATTATCCAAAGCCGTCCTTGATGTATACCGTATATTACATACATTTAATATTATTCTATCCAATAGCTTAAGTATTTGATTGGACTTTCTAGCGTATTAAAGCGCGTCTAATCTCATCTATATGATTAGTTCGGCAACATAAAATGAGTTAAAAGAGCAATTCGTATTCCATGTGGTATGACTGGAGCTGCCTTTCTCAAGTTTGTTAATTAATGACGAAATGTTTGCAACTTCACCAATCTACTATTAATGAAAATCTATGGTTAAATTACGAAGTTTGTGCAACATCAAGATGATTTTGACCCTAGAATCTAAACAAACTCATGAAAATATGCAAAGCAAAGGGCTAAGCATGGGCTCAATTTGGAAGTGGAAGCGAACAGGAAGAAAATAGTTTTAAGGACGTCGCTATAGAACGGAGCATCTAAGACCATTTCAATAAAGTATATATTCTCATTATTTGAGAATGTTTTCAAGAAGATAAGCATGAGAGGGGAGTTGCTTGATTCTCGTCAATCTTAAAAGATGATTGACAAGAAATTAATCAAAAAGTTCTCCCAGAAAAGGTGATCGTGATAGTTCAGAAGTGGTAACTATGGTGTTTTTTTTTTTGGATGCATGCTTGACTTTTTCTCGCGTAGGCTCGTTTCAAGCACGTGGCATTCCGGCGATGGCCAGATGTAACATCTTTATTTTTGAATACGTAAAAAGAATATACGGTATTATTCGGTCGACTGTGGGTGTAGAGTGACGTGTCGTCCATCCAACGGTCTATGCGAAACTTATTTTATTTTTTTTGCATCGGCAGTTAACCCGAAAAAAAAATCCATGAAGTAATGTTTGCAAATCTACTCTAATAACAGCTTTCAAGACATTATTATAAAATCAGGTGGATGTTTCATTTCCTAATGAGAATGACAACAAATGACAACATGTAAGCTGTATTGCACAGCATCAACAATTAGCCAATTTATTTTTCCATAGATTGCTACCTATAAAATCATGTTCTATGCTTTTCAGATTGTTACTCTAGCAAAAGGAATTAATTTGATTTCGACACTAATAATATGCCGAAAAAAGGTTTTTTTTATTTTATTTCGTTTAGTCAAGACATGCATTGTTTCACAAGTTAAGAAGCACACAAACTTAACTTCTAGAATCAAAGACCAAACGATAGGAATGGAACAAAAAACATAGCAAAAGGGTCGATCAGATTAGGTGATTTGGACAGATGCCTTTCACGTGCAATGTCAGTTTGAGGGCGACCTCCATGAAATTACAAGAAGAAAAATCAGTGAGCAAGACCTCGAATTTGGCCTCCATTGAAACGCCTTTTCAATTACAGAATTGATAGAGACAAAATTAAATGGATCGACAGGAAAAAGATAAAAAAAGAAGAAGAGATTAATATCACGAAAATTTCTAAATTGGTACGTTCAAACAAATATACCCAAAGCTAATTTTTTAATCATTGAAATCTCAAACCGGTATGCATATGATAAATTTACTCAAAAATAATTTTTTTGACCGCCAAAAGCCCAAAATAGGTATATTTTGTGACAAAATTACCCTCCGTTAAATTGGATTAATACCACCAAAAATCACAAACCGATACATTTGTGATAAACGGAGGGTAAAATCTCAAACTAATATACCCGTCAACTGTCACGTGTCATCTAACTTAGTAATTTGCCAGTAAAATTTAACAGAAATTAATGATGGGTAAATTTATCAAAGGGGTACAAATTTGGGATTTTTGGTGGTTAATAAATTAGCTTGGGGTAAATCTATCGCACGTGTATCGGTTTGAAATTTTTCCTGATATTAATCCGAAAAAAAAAAGACAAAAAAAGGAAGGAAAAGAAAGAAAAAGCATAGTGAGGAATATAGATAATGCCACGGAAAGGCAAGAGAATAGTATCCGGTCAATGCATTTTCTTAAGAGGCTCCCCACCACTTCCCCTTTGGGTATAAATAGACCTTACGGAAACCCTAATGTTAATAATTTCCTTCGAATTTCTGAATATTCTTTTGTCCTCGCCAAAATTGAAATGACTACCTCGAAAGAGCCACCCAACAAAAAAGATGAATTCAGTTGCATTATGATTGAGGATATGCCCTCACAAAGTCCCGATTTTATTGTTCGGATATGAAGATAAAGGGTATATGATGATATGACTTTGAAGGGTGCAACACCGATCCTTCGGGATAAAATGGACTGCAGCAAAAAATAAGGAAGCCCGGAATGAAATTGGACACTCGATATATACGGTTCGTTCGATATGACTTACTTTGAGAGGATAAGTAGTACAGAATTTCAATATAGATCAAACGGTATAACATAAATTGTAATCACATTTGAGTCATTAAAAAATTCTTATTGTTTATCGAATTTATACAGAGTTTAGCTCTTACAACTCATCGCGAAATAATCTCCCGATGTTGCAGAGGAATACACGAGTTCTTACACCGACTCCAAATTGCTCTTAGATTTTTCGCCGGATGTAATTCAACGAATACTTGCACAACCGGGGAAGTGAATGACAAACCCATAAAACAAAGCACATGGAGAGGCCAAAAGACCAAACTTCAGTCGAACACCAAGTCGGTCATCAAAGTCCACTTTCAGGCTTTCCTTATTCGGTCGAGTTTCGGTGGATGAGTTCAAGCTCGAAATATAATCTTAACACGGACCATACGCGTTTTCAATGATGAAGTAATCGAAACATCTGTATGGTGAAGAGATGAATAGCACGATTTTTGATATATGCCTTAATAGAGTACATAGTATGACTATATAAGAAAATCCATGTAGCTATTAGCCAGCCCCACTTAATGGGCAAAGTCTCGTCGGCGCAACTCTTCTCCTCATCATCGTTGTTGTAGTATTTCTGTATCGATTTTAAGAGGCACACAAAGTAAGCAATTTTTATAACCTGCGTGAATTTATAAAGAAAAAAACGAGTTTTGTCTTAAGACAGCTCGTATTACAAAAGGATTCTCATGTCTATGAGCAAACCACAATTCATCTATTTGAGAACAACGTATACCATCTAAGAAATATATCTCACCCTAGCTTGTCTCTAATTTCAAGATGAGCAATGGGGTTAGGGTTTCAAAGACAAACTTACAAAACCGATCATTTACAACACGATTTGACGAACTGGTAAATATCCATTTTAAACAACCAGAAACTTATTGAGGCATATCAAAAAGTGTCTCCATACTTGTCGACCCAACTTCTTATTTCGATGAAACTTCTTTTTCGAGATATACAAAAACCATGCTATCTAGAGAAAGAGCACCAAAATCAAACCCTGCATTGAGCAATACTACTGATAATTTCATGTCCACAATTCAAGAGATGCTTCCTTACTCATGGAGGACCCAACAGGGCAGATGCTCGTTGAATTATCACAAAGACAGATAGATTATTTCTGTCAGCCACCTAATTTTACCCATTTTGGACAGTTTTTTTTTTTTGGTAAGGAAATTTTGGACAGTTTTCACATTACTAATATCCAATAATGCATCCTTTGTCCTTCACCTCTTTGGAAACGCCATTTCCCTACCTGTAAAGATGCTTCACATCATATGACAAACTAGTCGCAATATTCCATTCTTTGGATAGCGAAGCACGAATGCTTAGCTTTTCCCATGTTGGCTATGACTCCCTTTCTTCAAGTGAGGATATATCACCACACTCTTTTGGAGTCTATTTTAGATATTTTTCTCACTTCTCAAGGGGGGATTATTGCACGGATTTGAGCCTATTGTACCAAACATTGATTAATAATGCTGAGTTAAATGTTAAAACATTTGTCATACTTGAGAGCGGGCTATAGTTTAATATGGGATAATTGTCTAAAAAGTCATAAATCTATTGTACGGCGGCCAATTCAATCCTAAATCTTTTAATTATGTCAATTTTATCCTAAATATTTTGACAATTTGCCAATTTAGTCGTAAACTTTTTAATTTGTCAATTTAGTTATAATCTTTTTGAAAATTTGCCAATTTAGTCATAAATGTATTATTTGGATAACTGGTCAGAAGGACTACATTGGCAAATTGTCAAAATACTTTGGTCTAAAGTGGCATAATTGAAAGGTTTATGACTGAATTGACTGCTGTACAATATAGGATTAAGACTTTTTGGACACTTTTTACAATTTAATCTCATTTCTGTCGACAAAATTTAATAAATAGTTATATTTCTGGCTGTTGAACAGCTTTTGGATCCACATCATAAGTCAATCAAAGGGCAATATCTACAACTAGGGGTGTGCAAAGGAACTGGGAACAGCCCGTACCCTCCGGAACCGGGCCGGACCGGATCGGTCCGAAACCGGCGGTTCTCATGAGGACCGGTCCGATTCCCGGTTATAGGCGTGGAACCGACCACCCACCCACTCAGATCGGACAGGTAATACATATATATAATTTTTTAGAAAAATTTTAACCAAAAAAAAAGAAAACATTTTTAGAAAAATAAAAACCATAAAATCCCTAATCTAAAGCTCGATTCTCAACTCCCATCAATTCACGGCTGTGCCTTTAGCCATTCATCACCTCCCTCTCTCACTCTCGATTACCTCCATTTACGTGAAACTTGGTGGGACCGGTTTCATGGATCCACCCAGGAATCAGATCAGATCGGCGGTTCGGTTCTCGGGTGGATCCATGGAACAACGGGCGGTTCCCGGTTCCAATTTCTCGGAACCGATCCTTAGTGGGCGGTTCTGGGTTCCATATCGGGAACCGCCTGCCCAGACCACGCTTACCTCTATCTGCAACTTGTTTTTCATGGTAATGGAAATACGAACTAGATAATGCTAGGGCTCCCAACAAAGAACTCTTATTGGAAAGTAGATTGATTTCGAGGGTTTTGAGAGTTATACATGCTTTATATCATTTTATTAAATTTATGCTTGTATTCTTTCTTTCCCTTCAACTCTTTTCCTATCGTCCAAATAACTGGAAGTAATTATTATTTTTCCTTCTTTTCTCATATGTTACTCCATCCAAACATATCATAGAACTATATGACATCCTCCGCCTTCCAACTAGGTCTCGGGTTAGCGGTTTTAAACATGAACACCACCCACATTCAAACTTAACTTAAAATATGGTAAAGTACTTGTTCACCTTTGAAAGCAGTTTTTTAATCACCATCCAATGGATCGCTTACCCTTTGAGGGCGTAACGACATGTACTTTAACCATAGCAGTATGGTGATATCTTGAGTCAATTTTCATGCACAGGACTATTACTCTTCCTCGCATAATGAATTCATTGAATCTTAGTCAAACGGCCTATTGAAAAACATGGGCCGTCATTCAGAAGAAACCTAGGCCTTGTCTTCAACTATACTATGGTCATTGGGCGTTCAATCAAACTTGGCCCTGTAATTTTCACATTTTTTGAAAAAAAGAGAGGAGGAGTTGTTGATCTAATCTAACTAAACAAAAGCAAATCTTATTTACTTTTGAAAAGTTTTGCATGAAGGATGGCCAATTTCATCCCGATAGCGGCTGTTCCTATTCACATCGTATCGTGTTTTGGACTCTCAGAATTGACATGGTTGGTTGAATTGTCAAGAAGTTTTCGACTTATGAATTAGAGCTTTGCTAGCATAACTGACTTTAGGTCACTGTGAGAGTAACAAGATATTATGAGCCACAAATTTTTGAAGAAGTATACCCTACAACAATTTACAATTTTTTTTATGGACTAGAATAGGCTGTTAATCTCACACTAGATTAAAGACAAATCACTTAATCATTTCTCTAAGAATTATTACTGATGTAACATTTCTTGTGAAAAGCATCTCTTTTAAGTGATGTATTTCTTACGGGGCTAATATTGCCAAAAACCCTAAAGTATGTTTACTGTGCTATCAATACTTCAAACTTATTCCAGTGTGACAAAAATATCCTTAACTACTTTTGAAAACATTAAACTTTGTCCATTGTAGCACCAATACAACAAACTTATTCGGGCGTGACAAAAGTACCCCTAATTACTACTGAAAACCTTAAACTTTGTCTACTGTAGCACAAATACTCCAAACTTTTTTTTTCGTGTCACCTATAACCAAAACTTGTAGTCGGTGTGACAAAAACGTTGGGATATTAGTGTTGCAATTGGAAAAAATTGGGATTTTTTGTGAAAAAAAAAAGTTTGAGATATCGGTGTCATAGTTAGGGGTGATCGGTCTAGGGTGGGTGAGTTCCAAACTTGGAACCTAGAACTTATCGTGTTAGAACTGGTTCCCAGTTTTCGAAATTTGAAATCTACCTTGTTTGCTTGGGAACCTACCTTATTTTTCTGATCCGGTTCTAGGGTCTACTTAGAAATAGATTTTTTTTTTACAAACCGAGACAAATAGCAATTACGGCAAATTAGTATGAGCAACAAAACGACATAAAATATCGATACAAAACAAATATAAATTTAAAGCAATAGGAAAGTTAAGTTCATTTAAAAAAGATAAATTATCTTCTTCTAACTTCACTAAACAGGTTTTGATCGGTAGCACCCAAAACCTGAAATCTACCTATATCGTACCGATTCCAAAATTTTGGAACCAGGGATTAGACCTATTTCCATGGCCAGTTCGGTTCAATTCTCGGATAGAACCGGATCAGTTGCATAGCCTTAGCTATAGGGTGCATAGTTTAGGGATTTCGATGGTATTTTCCCTTTCTTAAAAAAAAATCATTTGATATACTTATGATTGGCTCTATAAACTCATCCTCTAATAACATGAATTTGGAAAAAGATCTTAAAAACATTAAAGAAAATAACAGGGCCGTTCACAAGACAACATACATGATTAAATAAACAAGGATAAGAAATTACCATCAAATTACTTATTCCTTCACGCGGTTTGCGTGTGCCAATTGGCAAACATAACAATATTTTTAGCACAGTTAATTAAGAAGAAGAAGAAGCCTACCAACCTCCTAAATCTTTACTTTGGCAACTGGTTTCTGGACTTCCAAATTTGTCTCCTCCTTCATAATCGCTAACACCATTTTGTCATGATGCAACACCAGTAGACCATCTAATACCCTCTTTGATCTCTGCTTGAGAGGGATTCTTGCTTCACTCTCAACCTCTAAAAGCACATGACAATCAGACAAAATGGAGCCTAGGCAGCAATTATATTAGACAAATCAATCTGCCAAATCAATGATTCGAGTCAAAGAAAAGGTTAAGCGAGAGCATAGCTCCAATCCAAGCCTCAAGTTTAGAGAGATCTTGAATGCTGTCCTCCTTTATCTTGACCCCATCACCTGTTTCTTGTGTGCCAGTGACCCAAAAACTTGAATGCGGAGTAAATGACAATAGTGCTGGTTTTAGGAAAACTAGGAAACAGACTTTAACAGCTACTCCATTATTCAATTCGATTCAAACCCTAGCTTAAGTGACGGTAATGAAGTACTGTGAGTCAAACTTCACACGCTCCTCCAAGTCACAAAATCAGATTCCCTCCTCCATTCATACACTCGTCATTATCTTCTCTCTGTGGAAACCTCATAAAAGAGAAAAAGTAGTTTTCAGATTCAGACCATCTTGCACTCATTCTCCTCACAAATTCTAAAAGAGGCAGACAAAAACAAAATGAAAAAAGGCCACCATGTTCAGGCATGAAAACAATTCTTTTATCTTTCCAATTTCTCTCTCCCACCAATTACACCCATTGCAAGTCCTTCCGTAGGCACAGAGAGCCCCCTAAAGAAAAGAAAAAGGGGGAAATAAAAAAAAAGAGATGCTTCCTCATCTCTCTGCACATCTACAGAGGCAGGTTGGGGCTCCTTGTGAGGCCGAGAAAAAGCAAAGCGAAATCCCAAGCGCCCCAACGGAAACACCCAAAAATCCCAGTCTTTTCCAAGTGAAAAAAGAAAAGCTGCAACAGGGAAGCTAAAGAATCAAAGCTTCAAGCACAACCCTTCAATCTTTCCCCAGATTCAACCAAAACCCACTTCTCCAAAACCCCCAAAATTCACTTCCAAGAAGCAGCAGGCCATGATTTGATCCATCAAACCCCCCTGAAATATGGGTTTCTTCGTAAAGCCCTCGCCTTTATTCTTCCTCTTCCTCTCTCTCTCTGCATTGCTGTTCCTCCCTCAAGTCCCACTTGCCAAATCTGCCACTGACTACACTTCACTGGTCTACAAAGGGTGTGCGAAGCAAGCCTTCGTGGATCCGACAGGGGTCTACTCGCAATCCCTCTCAGCCCTGTTCGGATCTCTGGTGTCTCAGTCCACCAAATCCAAGTTCTTCAAGACCACTTCGGGGTCGGGCCAGACCAGCATCACCGGGCTGTTCCAGTGCCGAGGCGATCTGAGCAACACCGACTGCTACAGCTGCGTCAGCGGGCTCCCCGTTTTGACCGACAAGCTCTGTGGACGGACCATCGCCGCGAGGGTTCAGCTATCAGGATGCTACTTGCTCTACGAGGTCTCTGGGTTCACTCAGGTCTCGGGAATGGAGTTGCTGTACAAGACATGCGGGGCCAACAACATCGCAGGTAAGGGCTGTCGATTTTCGTTACCAAAAGAAGGCACAATCTTTACACATTTCCACGGAAAATGGAACAGGGCATGTCTTAAAATGTGATGTTTTTACGATGTTACGATTGTTCTGTTGTAATCAAGTGTGAAAGCGCTGTGCTGTGTAATGTTAATATGGGAAATGTCAAGCTGTTTCTTTTAGCCAAGTTATTATGTTCTAGTGAACGGCCTGAACTGATAAGAATTCATGATCCGAATTTGATATGTGAATGCAAATGCAGGGGCGGGGTTCCAGGAGAAGAGGGACACGGCTTTCTCGGTGCTGGAGAACGGCGTGGTATCGGGTCACGGGTTCTACACTACGAGCTACCAGGCGATGTATGTGTTGGGTCAGTGTGAGGGGGATGTTGGGGACTCCGACTGTGGCGATTGTGTGAAGAGTGCTGTCCAGCGGGCTCAGGTGGAATGTGGGAGCTCCATCTCAGGGCAGATTTACCTGCACAAGTGCTTCGTGAGCTATAGTTACTACCCAAATGGGGTTCCCATGAGATCGACCTCCTCCTCCTCCTCCTCCTCCTCCTCCTCCTCTTCGTCTTCGTCTTCTTCATCAGGTAATGAGGGAGAGAATGAGTTAGAACATATATACACTAAATCCCTTGGCCACACTGAATTTCTACGGTATAATGTGGGAATAAAAAAACAGGACAAGTTGTGTGTTTTTCTTGGAATTTTTTGCTATCAAATTTGTTATGGTTGTGTAAAGTTCATAGCTTTTTGTTATCCCTCAAGATGGTGTTTTGAGCTTTCTGTCTTTTTAACATGTTTGTTTGAGGATTAGTGCTAAAGTTTTAATGAAACGGTGTTAGGGTCAGGGTCAAACACAGGGAAGACGGTGGCTATTATATTAGGAGGGGCTGCTGGGGTTGGATTTCTGGTCATTTGCTTGCTGTTTGCCAGGGGTCTGCTGAAGAAACATGATGGTATGTTTAACAAAAGCTAACCTAAATTGGCTCCGCTCTCTCTCTCTCTCTCTCTCTCTCTCTCTCTCTCACTCTAATCATTTTTCAGCGACTTTTCTTTGTTTGTGAGATTGTCTCAAAATGTGGGTTTTCTTTTTCTTTCTGCAGATTTTTAGTGGCAGTGACCTAGGGGTTGAAGAAAGAGGCAAAGGGAAAATTTTGAGGCGAATTCCTTGTTTTATGGTTCTTCATTTTCAAGGAGAGAAGAGAAGGGACTATTTTTTTTTTTGGGAAGGTGGGTGGTGGTGATGTTACAGAATGGAGGGAGTCAAATGGCGTTGGCAGGTGAAACACGAGGAGAAGAACCTGTGCTTCCTGTTAGGTAAAAGACTGAATGGGAGCGTTGAAGAGAAAGGGAGGCTTGGAAGTATTACTTTAATTTTTTCACAAAGGTGAAAAAAAAAAAAAAGAAGCACAAGAAGACTCTACATGGTGTAGGATTAGGAATGAATGTTTGTTTGTCAATTGTCATTGATGGATGGATGAGAGAGATGCTGTGGAGAAATGGGTGTCTGCCCTGTGTTATATTGAAATCGATAGAGGCCATATGTCTCCATTGGCATTGACTCTCTCTCTGTCTCTGTCTCTCTCTCTCTCTACAAGACACTGCTTAGGTGCAAAATTGTTCTGCTTGTGTTGTGGCTGGGAATCAGTTTTGGGACATCAGGTTATGGATTTTTGCAGCTGCTATTTCTTAGCCTTTAATTCAAATCACATGAATTTGTTGTTTGGACTAGGGTTCCCATGGATCGGATCTGGCCCACCGGACCGGTCGGACAGCACATTGTCCCCTCTTTGTAAATTCGTCATTTGCAAAACTCACATCATATGATGTTCCTAGTTGGTAATATGTTGTTCTTCTATCTGGTGAAATCCTGCTTCTATGCTTGATGTTTTTGCCCATCTCATTCATCCTTGTTTGGTTGGCCAAATTGTTCTACTAATTTGGGGTATCTTGTGCTAAGACGGGGGATTCTCTTAATTTAGGGTAAGGTGAAGATTAAATGCCGTATAAGCTCAGCGGGCCAGATTAAATTAACAACACAAAATCCTAGTTTGCAATTGATTAGTCCCTCTCCCCATTTCAACAAAATGTTGATATCAAGTTAGACTCGATCGTCTCTAGGCAAAAATCGCCTTGTCGTCGTTGCCGGCGTTGGTGAGACCTACTGCTTATAGCCACACCACAATGTTAGCATCTTATCATACACACTCGCATAATTAGAGGTGGAAACTGTTGATTATGTGTGGTCTGCATAATTGAAACAGATGGGCCTACTGCTTATAGCCACACCACCATGTTAGCATCTTATCATACACATTTGCATAATTAGAGGTGGAAACTGTCGATTATGTGTGGTCTGCATAATTGAAACGGATGGACCTACTGCTTATAGCCACACCACCATGTCAGCATCTTATCATACACATTTGCATAATTAGAGGTGGAAACTGTCGATTATGTGTGGTCTGCATAATTGAAACGGATGGATCCAGTTCCTCAATCAAGGGTTCAGGAAAGACGTTTTCGCGGTGAAGGTCAAAGGCAGTCAGTAGCAATAGCGAACTGGCAATCGCGTTGTTCACGGGGCGCGCCGCACAATGTCGTCAAAGCTCGTTAATGGGCGTAAATGCCGCTTATTCGCCTGTCGAGAATTCCCAATCCAACTGTGTTTGGACCGCTCGTTATTCACATTGTTCCAATCAAATCCCATTTCATGGCATAGAGCCAAATTCCTTTGGTTTGACTCTCTAGAAAAAAAGGGTTTTGCTTTTGCTTTGACCTCTCGCTTGGCCGGCGACTTTGCTTTCTTTTGCGTTTCATGCTTTATCGGCATTCGCAATGCCAGCCAAAGGGTGTTCTCCTGCACGTACTTTCGAGATATATAATATCGTAATAGAAAATATTGGAGTTTCCAAGGCATTATTATTTAAAGGCATTATTGGGAAAAAACTATTGCCCTGAAAGCTGAAAGTTTCTCTATTCGATCAAAACACTATTTGATAAAATTCATGTATAAATAGGCGGCCTCCCGTTTGCGCGATCTTTTTCAAAATTTGCGGTCGCATATTTAAGGTTTAGCTAATAAATAAGGCATTACTTTTGTTTTAGAATAACTGGTTTTTTGCCTATTAATCATCCTCGGCGGGTCCGTTTGGAATTATCCGTTTCGACTTTTTTTTTTCTCTTATACATTTGCTCCGGCGTGTAATTTTGATTCACATGATGTTAGATACCCTCAAATTTACGAAAAATATATTAAACATTACTGTTCAAAACTCAATTTAAAAAAAGAACTTTTGAATTTTTCAAAAGCTAGAGCAACAAGTATTTGTCACTAGAAAGTCGGAAAAGTATTCAATAACTTTTATACAAGAAAAAAAGCGTACTTTGCGTGATTCTTTGGACAGTCAGACAAATGTTGACATGAAAAGGACAGCATTATATTAAACGATGAATCGAAAGCCAAATTGAACAAAGCAACTTGGGTATATTGGAAGATTAAAAGCCAAAGTAAACAAAAAAAAAGTGATAAAAAGGAGGCTCATCGCCTACACCACATGGCTTGTCTCTCCAATTTGTCCTTTAGCCTTTGCAATTCTTTTTTCCCCAATTTTTTTTTATAATTTTACTTTTTACTTTTTACTTTCACCATGCTTCGTTTTGGAATCCCGAAGAGGTTGCCTTCAAAGACAAGGACAGGGTAAGTCCTAAGCTACATAAATGATAAATCTACATAAATTTTGCTTGGAATGCTTATGCAAGCACAAATTTTTTTTATAATTAATCGACGATTGTCTGTCAAGCTCATCGATCCTATGTTACATTGTCTGTCGAGCTCATTGTTCTTACGGTACTTTAACATGGGCAAACAGTGTATTCTTGTTTGTAGAAACCTAGGTGTTCTCAAAGATCGAAATCTCTTGGGAAAAATGCGAGTTTTCATTTTTTGCAACTTCTACTAGAGGACACGATTAATTTTAATGGACAATTTTAATAATTTTTCGAATTTTGTATTAATTTTTTCCCTTTTTTTGGTTTTCTTCTCTTTTCCTTCTTCACTTTTTTCTTTTTTTCCTTTTCTCTTTTTTTTCTGTCATTTTTTCTTTTTTCCCTCCGTAGGCCATCGACGAGGCTCGATGATGGCCAGTGGATAGAAAAAAGAAAAAAGTAAAGAAGGAAAAGAGAAGAGAAGACAAAAAAAAAGGAAAAAAATTAATAAAAAATTTAAATATTAAAAAATTATTACAAATTGTCCATGTCAGTGCCGGCTGATTGTGTCACGTGTCCACATCAGTAATTTATGGAAAAAATTGGTTAAATGAAATCAATTGACAAAATGTAAAAAAGGCTTATGACTCAATTGTCACAATTAAAAAATTTGTTACCGAATTGGTAAAAGTGGAATAAATTTAGGATTTTTTTGGAGAATTTTCCCCACTTTCGCGTTGATCCGCGGTACCGTGTTTTTTCCCATTTAGAAATTATGACCATTTAATTTAAGAAGGGACTAAAATACCACCTTCGGAGAGTTCTATGTCGAGGATTCGAATACCTAAACGGGTTGAGTCTTCAATTATTCATTCTTTGTATCTAAACATTTTGGGTTAGATTAATCTTCACATGTGCACGTAAATCATTATGCAAGAATTTTTAAGTACTTTAGACGAAACATGACATTTTGATTTACCAAATCAATTTTGCATACCCTATAAATGTGTCTTTTTATTTTTTTTAAAATGACAATACATCTCACGTAATGATTATTTTGGATGAACGGTAACACGCGTCCTTTGTGAACACTAAAAGTTACGAATGTGCAAATTGCCAAAAATTCTTACGTGCATATTCTTGAGATGGTACCTTCCTTACTCTACCCTTTACTTTATAATCTAAATTTTACCTCTTGAGATTTCAAATCGGCGAAGAGAGTCGGTAGAATTTCACTCGATCCCTTATCAATCGAGCGGTAAATTCTTGTCCGGACCGGAATCACCCGGGTCTATTCTAGCCGTTATTCACGTGGGTTCCACACGTTGGATCTCACGTAATTTATAATTGCGATTGCATCGGGTCCATATGTTCAAAATTCTTGGTAGAGTCTCGTCACTTGAAAGCAAGAACGAAAGGTCCACCAGAAGGTCAAAATGTGCCCGAATTTTGGAACTGTAGTCAGCTTCATTGTCGTTCTGGTTGCCATATGTTGTTGAAGGACGACAGTCTCATACTCTGCATCTGCCAGACAATTCTCACGTCCACTATTCTGAATATTCGCGGGATTGGGATGCATGTATCGATCAATCGTTGTCTAATGTCGGTGACGAGACATCTAAGTAATTCTATCAAAATGGGTCATAAAACTCGTTTCTTAACCCATGAGTAGAGTTATTATATGAGTTAGCTAAATTCAGTAAATGAATTTTAAAATGGGATTAAATATAATATGGGTGTTGAATGGGTCATAAATGGATTTACGACTTACTTAAAATCAACTCACTTTCATGACTCTCTTGCCCTCACTTGATTTTGCAATCACTCACCCTATAATATCATCTCGGTTTGAGTACGAGTTTTCTTATATTGAGTTAAATATGAAAGTATTTTAGCAATATTGATTGGGTCGAGTATGAGTTACTAGATTTGCATTGTTTAAAATTAGGTCAAAACGATGTGTCTATTTAGGCCGGGCATTTTCGGCCCGACCCAAACTCAACCTGACCCACCCGTTTGACGGGTCTATATCCAAGTCAATCAACATTACATAGGTTTGGTGCAGTATTTGGTCTCACCACTCCTCATTGTCAAGTTCAAACCGTTCCTATTCGCATAAAGGTGTGATGAGAGCTGTTAGTAGATAGAATCAAATTAGGATCCGCCTGGTACGTTATTAAGATTTTACCTTACAAGTTTTTCGAAGGTGTAACATAAATTTATTTATCAAAGTGGTGGTGTCGGTGTACTCTCTAATGAATGCCCTTCACCAATATTCCGATCCCAAAATCATGAAACAATCCCATCTATCTTTATTTTCAAATTAAAAGTACGTTTTGTGTCTTGATTAAGCCATCTATCAACGTCCTCCATTTCAAAAGAAAACTAATCGTGGAAATTAGAACGAAAAATTCATTTTGTTAAGATTTAATTTGCGGCGATTACAAATTGTGAAACATTGAAAGTAAGTGGGGTGCGTGCTTGAATCTAGTCCACATCTAATCTCAAATAGAACTAATAAGGCATGTCTTCTAGGGGTGAGCATATGTGGAACTAGCAAGTAAGCCGAGGGATATTACCGCTCCCGCGCCTCCGAGATCCCTACCCCTCGCCCGCCATCTTCCCCGCATGCCGCCTATTTCTTGTGGGGACAATTCGCTGGTGGGCTGGCTCTCGGGCCTCATATCAATCAAAAGGATGGTTAGAAGAAAACACGATCCCGATCATAAACTTATCCTATTGCCAATTCAAAAGTCTATTGTAGAGTCAAACTAATCTTGAAAGTGTTTTCTTTGAAGAGAATAGAGATAGTAGGACCTGTTAGGATTGGGTGTACAAATATGATGAAATAAAGAGTAAAAGTGAGAAAGAGAAATCGAGACACAATGATTTATTCTGGTTTCCTCTTAAACTAAGGCTACATCCAGTAGCTAGTGATTCGAGTTGTTTCTCTATCGACGATGAAGCTTATCCTCCATCATCTCACTGGCCAACCTTGACCCATATTATATGGAGGTCATATCTAGTATTCGGGGTTTGCCTCAATTTGGTACCACTCTCGCGACCTATACCGAAATAGTGCTTTACCCCTAAATGTCCAGTCAGCTGCTGTGCCTTAACGCATTTCGGGGAGAACCGGCTAACTCTCGGTTCGAGTGGCATTTCACCCAAACCACAACTCATCCGCTAATTCTTCAACATCAGTCGGTTCAAACCTCCACTTAGTTTCACCCAAGCTTCATCTGGGACATGAATAGATCACCTAGGTTTGGGTCCATAAGCAGTGACAATTACCCTATGAAGACTCTCTTTCGCTACGGCTTCGGTGAGTTCCCTTAACCAAGCCATTGCCTATGAGTCGCCAACTCATTTTTCAACAGGCACGTGGTCAAAGTCCTATTAGTCTTCTCCCATTGCTTGGAAGCTTTCACTCTTTGATGGGAGTTATTTCACCCTTCCCTCGTGTCACGCCCCGTACCCTACGGCGCGCCACATCCCTACCGTGGTCGAATTTGCGTGCGACGTCCCAAGATACGTCGCTGATCCAACACTCAACATAGAGAGTCAAGCACATGCAGAAGCATCATAACACCCGAACAAATTAAAACACATGACAAAGGATAGAGCAAACAACAAAATTATAAATATACACTTGCATTAATAATGGGAAACATATACAATATCCATTTACAGCTTACGCTCAGAAAATAAAAAACAGGTCAATGACCACTACCGACAAAAAAGGGGTAAGTGGCCCGAGCAGTCAAGGTTACTAAAACTAGAAGGGGCTCCGGTCAAAAAGGTACTGGCCCGATCTATCTAGGGCTAAGGCTAAACCTACGGAACTCAGTCCAGGTCGGATCCTGATGACTTGGAAGAGCTATCAGACAGCTCAATCTCAGAGTCTGGGGAATCCAGCTCGGACTCGACCTCAGCTGGCTCTTCCTTAGAATCCATCTGCTCGACCTCGTCCTCCTGCTCCATGTCCTCATCCGCCTCCATCGACTTCGGCTCATCCATTTCCCAGACAACCGGTGCGACACCAGAGCTCGAACTCCCATCTGGCGTAGCCTCAGGGCTGACTAAGTCTCCGTCGGGACACTGCGGGTCCACCTCACCTAGCCCGTTAATCGGGACATCAAAAGTCCGAAGAGGTCCATGCTCTCCGAATCGGTTCCTAAAACACCAGGCTACATACTCATGGCGTTGGTAGTACACCTCTCCCACATCTACCAATACTACAGATTTATACCTAATGTACACATCCCCATTCCTTAAGGAGTACTCGGTCGTCGTCCGCCCTAGTTGGTGCGAAATCCCAAAGCGCACAAGAACATCTGGCATACTCAAGGCCGGGGGTCTGAAAAGTTGGGTTTATACAACAGTGAGAATAAATCTCAGCGAGTAGGCCCCCTAAACCTGAACTAGGCTAACATGCACATCCTGACGAGCATCAAACAACACACAATCCAGAATCTAAATGACTTAGGCCCTCGGGCCCAAATCCAATACTTACTTGGCCCTATAGGTTAGATATTTTATAAATTCACAATAATAACACAGAACCCAATCGTGGCACATGCACAACATCACTTGGTCACAACGCGTGTCATGCATATGCTCATGCTCATATTTGTGCTCATGTCTCATCAACACATTTTTGCACACTTGCAATTTATCAATTTTCCTCCGACCGGCGTAAAACGCATCAGGTCCAACCCGCGTAAAACACATCAGGTCTATCACTTCGAGATCGATCTTTGGCCCGCGTAAAACGCATCAGGCTCATAGCACAAAACCCGCATAAAACGCATCAGGTTGGCCATCTTCGGGTAGTCCGGGCATCGTCCCGCGTAACACGCCTCAGGACGGGTCCAATACCCCGAGTAAAATACATCAGGGCTTTATGTAATCACACGTTTACAATTACCAATTATTATCTGAACCCCGCGTAAAATACATCAGGGCATTTTAGGTGATCACATGCTCATATCATTCGTGCACACTCGCATATGCACATGTTATGCCAATGTTCGAGATGCACACTCATGGCCATAACGTTCACACTTAGGCAATCAAGAAATTCGCAATGAGCATTTAATTGCACAACACCACTTGTTCAATTCACAACGCAATATGCTCAATTCAATATATCACAAGCCCAACTAATCAAATCATGCAATCCAGCCATGGCACAAACTTGGCACACGAAATCACGAAATTAGATCATTAGAATTCACAAGTCCATGACCCCCAAGGCTCTCTGAAGTCGCGGTCACATAAATACTCAACATGGCATCAAAATTCTATCGTCAATTCGCGTTCAATTCAGTCTCCTCATTGTCCGTTCACAAAACACTTGACGATTTCCACTAAGGCCATGATCAATCAAATATGACCCGGATCCAATCCACACTAAATCAGCCATGAACAGCCGACCTTAGGCCACTAATTCACTTCCAAATCACCACATTAGATCACAAAAATCACCGTGAAAACAGCCACCACTCGGTTCACAAATTACACCCGCCTAATTCACATTTTTGCCCGAATCAAGGCGCCTATACTCAGCCACCACACAACATGATATGGGCCACTAAACCTCAATTAAATTATCACACTAAGCCACTAAAATAGCCACAAGATCAGCCCCTAACATCCACCACTAGTTAACCCCTAAATTACCCTAATTAACCCCTAAAACTCATCTATAAATGTACATTAGCCTAACTAGAGTTTAGGGTTGTACTCACCGGGATTCCTAAGCTCCAAACAAGGCTAAACAAGTGGGGAAAATGGGTGGTCCAAGGTGGCTTTGCGGCTGCGGACGGCGGCTCCCGCGACGGTCCGGCGAGCGGCGATTCAAGTCGCGATCGGGGGGGGGGGGGGGAGGGGTTTGCTGGTCGGAGGCTAACTGGACGAGAGGGAGAGAGAGTCGGTCGGGTGAGTGGTGCTAGGCGGGGCGCGGACGGTGGCAGCGCCTGCGTGCGGCGGTGGCGGCTCCTCGGCGGGGGGCACGCGGCCGAGAGAGAGAGAGAGAGAGAGAGAGCTCGCGGGAGAGGGAGAGAGGAGGGGGTTGGTCGGCTGACTCGGGGAGGAAGAAAAAGGGAAGGAGAGAGAGAGAGAGAGAGAGAGAGAGAGAGAGAGAGAGAGAGAGAGAGAGAGAGAGCTGCATATGGTTTTGGCTTAGTGGGGTGGTTGAATCATTTTGTACAAAAGACCATCTTGCCCTCAATCTAAGGGTAGAGATTAATCTAGCCAAAATATCTTGGGGGCAATTTAGACTATAAATTCCAGCATTATTGAGGTTGACTAAATCCAATATAAAATCCCAAAATTCGGAATCCAAGCTTAGGGGTCCAGGGGCAAAATCGTAATTTTCCGGTCCCGGGTCAAATTTTCAATTTTTGACTCTACCGATCCAACATATAAGTAGCCACACTTATACGACGTTATTCTCGCAAAATAGTCGCGTATGCCCACGAAATTCGACACCGAATTCCGGACTCAATTCTGCGATCGATTTCATTCAATTTGAGATTTTAGCGTCTCTTACTAACGGGCGACTGTTTAGAGGTTACGCGTATCAACCTAAGGTCACTGGAGTCGTGACGGTCTCGATTAACAAGAGAACGCGAGGCATTATCGCTAGTTCCAGAGGTCGCGATCGTTCGGATTAAGTTCGGGATTTGTTCGCCACGCGTACTCTCGGTCGTACGGAATCACCCGCAATCCGATCGTACGTCGTTGGTCAAACCAAATCCATCACCTTCCTAGGATCGGCCCACATTGGCCCAAAATATTTTCTCGTCGCTTCTCGGAATCGGTGCCCAATTCACGATCGGATTCCTGGTTCACGTACCGTTTTCCTAGTTAGCCATTCCCCATCTGTTAGTATCCCGAGAGTGATCAGTTTTGGGCGAGACTTACTAAAACAAAATGAGAAATAACATCAATTTCATTGATCACGAAAGTGGGTCGAATTCAGAACGTTACACCTCGTGGTACTACTTCTGAATAATTAGCATTATAATTAGCACATTCTACATCTATGTTACGTCACCATTAATTACAAAGAGAAAGAGAATATATATATATATAGCCATTAAATAGCTATTCATTGTCTCAAATCCAAACTACCAATAAAATATGGGCTTAAACTATAAAGGCCCTTTGGCGTCACACGGGCACTGCCCCCTTACGACCTTGCCGGAGCAGCCCCGGACCCCGTCAGCTAACCGGGGAGTGAAACATCGTGCTTTTCCATCGATAGAGAATATGAACTGCGTCCAAATAGGACCCAACTGAATCAAAAATGAGATTCAGACATAGAATGTCTAAATTCTCAAAGGCTTCCGGCGCCATTTTTATCTATTGTTTGCACTTGTTAAAAGGACTAGCCTTAAGCCTTCCATCTCTATGCGTTTGCTCTCTCCCTCCACATGAGAACTCCTCAGAAGTTGGAACAAACCCAACATGAGCGACTCATCCGACGTCGACAGATCAACGTTGTCGGTACCACCGAACACCGACCCCCGCATAACCCACGCTCGAGCTCTGAAATCGTGGTCTCACCAGGATCGCTTCCTCTGCAACCAGCTCATCACCCTGTACTCAAGGTCCAATCTTTCGTCTTACGCCCATCGCGTCTTCGCTCAGATCCCGTCCCCGAACGTCGTGTCGTGGACGTCCCTCATCTCGGCGCACGCCGACTCCCTCCTTTCCCTGCGACACTTCGTGTCCATGCTCCGCCGCTCGGCTCTACCCAACCAGCGCACCGTCGCTTCCCTCCTCAGGACCTGCACGACCCTTTTGTGCGTACCCTTTGGTCTCTCCCTCCATTCCTTGTCCCTGAAGCTTGGTTTCGCCAACGAGCCGTTTTCTGGGTCTGCCCTCATCAGTTTCTACGCTAAGTGTCGGTTGGCGGGTAGCGCGCTCAAGGTGTTCCACGAAATTCCTGAGAGAGACGAGGTTTGTTACTCTGCTGTCGTTGTTGGGTTGGCGCAAAGTTCCCGGCCTATCGATGCGTTGTCGGCGTTTGCTGATATGCAATGTTGTGATATAGGGTCGACAGTGCACAGTGTTTCCGGGGCGCTGCGCGCCGCTTCGGAGCTGGCTGCGTTGGAGCAGTGTGCCATCATCCATGCTCATGCAGTAGTCACTGGGCTTGATAATAATGTGGTTGTGGCGAGCGCTTTGATTGATGGGTATGGGAAGGCCGGACTTATTTCGGACGCGAGATGCGTGTTTGATGAGAAAGTGGCAGTGATGAATGACATCGGATGGAATGCTATGATGTCTAGCTATGCCCAACAAGGTGATGTGGAGTCGGCGGTCAAGCTTTTCCATGAAATGGAGGCTCGGGGACTTGTTCCTGATGAGTACAGCTTCCTCGCTATCCTGACAGCATGTTGCAATGCCGGTTTAGTGGCGGAGACTGAAAATTGGCTAACCCGGATGAGACTGGAGTATGCACTAGAACCGAGATTAGAACATTATACTTGTCTAGTTACTGCTATGGGAAATGCTGGGAAATTGGAGGAAGCCAAGAGGCTTGCGATGACCATGCCATTTGAGCCCGATGCTGCAGTGTGGCGTTCGTTACTAATTGCTTGTGGACACCACAGCGATGTTGACATGGCTTGCTTGGCGGCGGAGCAGTTACTGGAGCTTGACCCAAATGACGACTCAGCTTATGTGATTGTTGCGAATATATTGTCATCTTCGGGACGATATAATGAGGTTGCTGAAGTTCGTAAAAGGATGAAGGATAGGAGGGTGAAAAAGGAAGGTGGTATGAGCTGGATCGAAGTGAGAGGTGAAGTCCATGTCTTCATGTCAGGAGATAGAAAACATGAGAGAACAGAAGAGGTCTACTTGAAGCTAATGGAATTGATGGAGAAGATCGAGAGTTTAGGGTACGTGCCGGTGTGGAAGGCGATATCGCATGAGTTGGGAGAGAAGGAGAAGAAGGAAGCACTTTGGTATCACAGTGAGAAACTGGCGGTGGCTTTTGGGCTGTTGAATGGTGTTTTGCCGCCACATAAGGCGTTGAGGATTGTGAAGAATCTGAGAATCTGTAAGGATTGTCACGAGGTGTTTAAGTACATAAGCAGAGCTGAGGACAGGGAGATCATTGTCAGGGATGTGAATAGATACCACCGATTTCTCAACGGCGTCTGTACTTGCAGAGATATTTGGTAATTTGAGGTAAGTGTCTGTAATTCATTGAGAGGAGAAACCGATACGGAATTTTCTGAAGGAAACACATCCTCAGGAATGAATTACGCCAGTGCTGCGTAATGCTAATCAATTTTTTCTATATGGATAGTGATGATAAATGTGCCTTCTGTCTTCTCTAACGAGAATCTGTTGGTGTGGTAATCCTTATAGAACAAAAATCGCGCAACGTACAGAAAATACAAATAAGGTTCATCAAATCATCTAATCTTATGTTGCTTGACAATAGAGCAACCGAGCTTCTGGCTTTTTCATGATAGACAATCGCATATCCACCACTAGAATCACAGCAAAAACCATTGCTTCTACTTCATGCACCTGCCTTATAGAAGAGAAAAAGGATGCAGTACTGATTGCATAAAATTTAAAGACAAACTTTGAAGCAACAGTTATGATTCTCAGATGAAAAGTGAATTTGTTCTTTCGGTATGGAAACAAGCCCACTCGATTCATAGAGGTAATCATATCGAATTGCACAGGGACCAGTTCTTGTCAATTTATACACAAATCAAAGTCTCAAAAGAAATGGCAGGATGTCAATGGCACAGAGATTCACCTCTTTCCAGACTTCACTCGACTTTTAGCTCTCTAAAGCACCTCACATCCGCTACAATACAAATTAATTCAGGTGCCATGTTATTTGAAGCCGAAAATTTGACTAATGCATTTATTGAAGCCACATTAAAATGATTGTAGCCACCAGCAAGAACATTGAGTAGCAAGAATACAAAGGTGAGAGCAAATTATTGCAAAGAAGCAAACAAGGGATTGCTGTGCAAATTGTACAAGGGATCATTCAAAGTAAATATCTTTTGTTGCTTCTCCCGTGCCGTGGTCGTCAATCTTTCCCAAGTTCCCAAACATTGACTTAATTTTTGCTTTATGTCCGCTTTCCTTCAGCTAGACTTACTCTCATAGCGCGCCCCTCTAGCTCCTGGTAACAGCTCAAAAGAGGGGAAAAAAATAAGGAAGAAGATGAATCATGAAGCAGTTAGCAAAAGTGCTCAGCAAACGTATCTGTCTCATTCTGGAAAGAAACAGGGGGTATAGCAAAGTATTACCACTCCGTTAAGAGATTCAATAGCAGTTTCCATCTCTGATTTTGTCGAGTAGGACACGAAACCATAACCGCGCGACCTCCCTGTCTCGCCATCGTACAGTACTCTTGCTCCAACTACGTTCCCGTATTCTTGAAAAGCTTTTGTTAAACTTTCAGAAGTCACAGACCAGGACAAGTTTCCGACGAAAAGCTTGTACTCAGTTTCGGGGTATAAAGGCTCTTTCGGTTTAGGTTTGTCTGAGAAGTTCACCCTCAGGGTCCGTCCCATGTATTCCTGAAACGTGGAGATCGGGTCAGTCTTGGAATTCAGTTCCTGAACTGGAAGGACCTCATCATACAATTCTAAACAGGAAAACGAAGGACATGATTTAGCATGATGAAATAGTACAGAGAACCAATGTTGTCTTATCTATTGTATTAGCTTTTCAGAGCTGCGCATACTCGGAAATAGACAAAGATAAGCCAACTCACACTTCCATCGAGGTTTTGGATAACTGCATTACAATCTTCAATGCTGCTCATTGTCACAAAAGCGAAGCCTCTGCTTCTTCCAGTGTCTCTGTCATAAAGAACCTATGAAAATCATCGGGGAACATGGAGAGTTAAGAAGAAGAACCACAATCGAATTAACTTCAAGGCAAATTGACTGCAAAAGAAACTTCAAGCCCTCTTCACACATCATGAGGTACATTTGTTGTATTTTCTGTTGAGTGACTAGATTTTCGACATTAATTTATTCTAGATCAGCAAAATGCAATTAACAAAGAGAAAACCGAAAGAGCCACTCTACTTTGCAAACTGATGAAGTTTTTCAAAACGAGGGGGAGATCCCTGGTGCGCTGAACAGTACAAGTTCTTTTCTCACAACTGATTATCCGTATCCTAGCAAAGGAATATCCCATCACAGCAAGCCTTGACAATCTCACTTCTAATGGTACTCACATGAATTTGTAGGGGCAGATCTTTATTACAAGCTGGTAATTGAAACAGATTACTAGCTAACCAACATGACCCGACTTTGTCTTCGGTAACGAGAAGAGATAAATCCTGAGGATGGCTAAGGATTTGCCAGATATTAACCCACGTCTGGAAAAGCAAAGAGAGAGAGTGAAAGTGACTTTGTATAAAAGGTGAATGCCAGAAAGATTTTGGTACTTTGGCTAGACTCAGACTCAAAATACATCATGTTCATTCGTTAGGGTACATCTGTACTGTGTTAAGCTAAAAGAAAATGAGTGTCGTACACCATACAGACTTCACAATCCATCATCCAGCCTACTTTGGAGATTCACCCACATCCTCTTTGATAATGCTGCACCATGTACAAGTGCGACAAGGTTCTTCATCATACCTTCTTTCTGATAATCTACATTAGCCAGGTTCCTTTTTTTTTCCCTTTTTTACAATTCAGCTTTTATTTATCTAGTTCCATTTATAGAAATCAAGGTTGAAAGCACCAGAACCTTAACATAGAAAATGCAACAAAAGTCAGCAAAATGCAGTTCACACTTATCAGTGATGCTTGTTCAAACCGATAACGTGCCCAAGCTGCCTCGTTTACCTAGAACGAGCTAGTAGCCAAAATGGCTCTAGAGCTATAACATGCATGCGAGCACCCATGCGCGCGTGCGCGTGAGAGAGACAAACCCCGGATCGCCAGTAAGTATTGCCTAGACTCTTTCTTAGTAAACACTACCGACCATATAGTAATAAACGGCGACGCCCATGTTGGATCCTCCTCAAGAAAAGCACCGACTTTCCACACCAATTGAGCGCCGTTAGTCACAGTGATCCTACACAATATTCGGTATCGCGCTCGATTTCTCTAGTTGATCATTAAGACCGGTGATCAGATCGCAACCAGGAGCAGAAAATCACACGGTCAACACACCTCGACAAGCTCCGGGCTTCCATAGTCCTGAATTATACCGGCCAACTGTGCACTGTCCACGTTGTAGGGCAAATTCCCAAAGTAGAGCTTGGTATTCACAGCCACGCCCTCAGCCCCCTCTCCCTCCTTCACCTCCTCCTCCTTTTCCACTTCCGGGGCAGCGGGGGCGGCCGCCTCCTCCTGGGCCACCGCAGCCGATATCCTCAGGCCGGCGCGGCGTCTGAGCGGGGCGATGCGGGCCGACAGAGCATCGCCCAGATGGGGCAGGTTCGATGGTGGCGGTGACGGTGGCGATGGTGACGATGGTGATGGCGAGGGGAGCCTCAGCTGCTGAGGCGGGCACGAGGAGGGAGAGGCAGCGGAGCGGAGGCAGCACTTGAGGGCGTTGATGGAGGAGGAGAAGGCGGAGCTCATGGCGGCTGCCGCGGCCATGGAGCCGGTGACCGCGACGGCGGCGGCGGCGGCGGCGGCTGTTTCTTTCAGTTTAAGGCGCAGAGGGAGACAGAGGTGGAAGCAGCGCTATGGAGACTAGTGGTGGAGGGAGGGCGGGAGGGTAACAAGCTTAGAGCTAGGAGAGCTGACGTGGGCAGATTCTAGCCAGCAGAATCAGCGGATATCCAGTCTCAGATTACTCGGATAAGGTAAAGTTTAGTCATATTTTCTTTTTCGCGCGCGCGTTTCGACCTCGTCACTTCTCGAGCTCGAAGTTCTCCCGCTCGTCGACCCAAAGTACACGAAACTCGACAATCCGCTCGCGCTCGAGTCGACTCAGCTCGACTCGCCACCTCGCGCTCCATTGCTAGGGTTTTGGAAGCCCCCCGCCGCAGCGCCCCGTGTCGCCCCGCCGCCGAGATGTGGCGCGGAGCTCGATCGGCCGGCGCGTTCCGCGCCCGGAGGTTCAGCGCCGCCACGCGGCGCCGCGTCGACGACGAGGGCGACTGGTCCTACTCTTCCGAGTGGTGGGGGCCCACCGCGCGCGGCGGCGGCGGCTGCGGGGACGGCCTTACGGTCCTCCGCGCGGCTTCCGACCGCGGCAACGGCGTCGTCTCCGTCGTCGCCTTCCCTTCTTCTCGACCCGTTAGTCCCTCTCTCTCTCTCTCTCTCTCTCCGTCTCTCTCTAGAAGAGCCGCAGTTCTGTTGCCGGTGCCTTCTTCTTGTTTAGTTTTGCTTTCATTGTATCGCCTGGATTTACTTAGAACAATCGCCGAGGATGAGTTGATCGACTTCGTTCACTTTCTACAATCTCTGTGCATAGCGTTGTATTGTCCATGTTCTCAATCAAGATTCAAACTTTAGTGTAGATCTATAAATTATTGTAAGAACCATCGGTTATTCTGATACCCTAAGAAGAGGTAATTCATCCTTAATCGTTTTGTGTGCTTCGCAATCTTTCTCGGTCTAGAGGGGGAGGTTATGAATGGGCCCCTGCTACATCCGATGTTCGTGAATTAGTGACCCCAAGTCGTCTTTTTTCTCAGCTAAAGATGTCTTTCGATTGCCTAATTCGGTCGGTTTACGCAACACCCGAGCGCTTGTTTGGTTTTCTTAGTGGCCTCCCGATCGACTATTTGCTTCTCGTTCTTTGGTCTGTTCGTTCTTCGACGTGTTTCTTCCTTGCTTTTGAGGTTGCAAACGCCAAATTAACTTTATGGTGTAGATTGATTTGTTCATCGTAGCATTCTAGTTTAATCTTCGCAGAATGTTGTTTACTGGTCTTCAGTGGAGAATTGGCTTCTGCAAAGGTATGCAGACATGTACCCCGGATCTGATCCTAATGAACGTTTTAGGGTACTGGGATATCAGTGGCGTGTACTCCGGTTTAATGATGATACTCGTCAAAGCACTGTCAAGATTATGGCTACTTACCGGGAATCGGAACCCCACTCGGTACGCTTCATGCAGCAAGCAAATTGCCTGGCTGTTCCATGTAAAGCTTCTCACTTCTTCTTTGCTCGGCTTCCCCTACTGTTATCTTTCCTAAAGCATTGATTACTTTCCTTGGTTTCTGTCTCAATTCTTAAAGTCTAACTATTTCTATGACCGTTTGGCCCAAAAGAAAAAGATATATATTTGAGTCACCATGCTGGCTGTTCCATCCTGTTACAATTCATTGTTTTCACCTGTTCTCTGACGTATAATTTTTTTGTCATGAACCTTGCTTAGAAAATTTACATGTGAATACCACAAGCAAGTTAAGTAGAATAAGAAAATGTTAATAGAAAGTAGAATTGAAAACATAGATTCTTGGTTTTGGTTTCATAAAGCTTATATTGAACAAAACACTAGAATTAGAGTCCAACAATGAAATATGTGGAGTTCAAATAATAAAGGAAATGAGGAAATAACATAGAAAATGAAATAATGGACAATTAAGTAGAGACTGTGATGCTTTACTTCTTGAAGAAGAAATAGAGATCCTGGGTTATAGAATGGAATACCCATGCGTAGCACGGCCTCCCTTTCTAGTACTAATAATGACCTGGAACCCCTTTGCGGAACTGATAACATACCTATGCTGCAGTCACCACAAGCAATGTTAATTCACAAGCTTTTGCAGTTGGCGCGTGTTTTTGTTTGGTGCCCACATGGATGTAAATTGGCTCAGATTGGTTGAGATCTCTCCGGTTTGTGTGCTTTTTGTTTCCCTGATGTTTACTGGTGTCCTTCTTTCTTCCCTTCATTAAAAAATTGTGATAACAGTCATAGGTCTAGCATGTGAACCTGACTTTTTTCTTTCAAATTGCATCATGTTCAACATTACTTCCAGCGTGTGAGCTTCCAAATTTGAAATTTTCTTTCAAATTGTTGGAGATTTTGGTCTCGGTTGTTCCTTTAAATGTGATACCTGATTCAGTTTCATGATACAATATGGATCAATTCTACCGTGTGAATTAGTTATGGGGACTTGTCTGTTTGTCCTAGCCCTTATTTATTTGTTATTTGGCTTAGTGTATATTGCACAATATGTTTATGTTTAACTCGGAATACAGCTCACATATACTAATCTTATATCATCTTGCAGACCTCAAAAGCATGGTATCAGCTGGGTTGGCAACATTAGCATCTTCTGATTTCGATCTTGGGGATGTTGTACGCGGGAATAAACCTATGAATATTTTGTGCGTTGGGCATGGTGGAGGTAGCTTACCATTGTTTCTGGCCAATAAAATTCAAGGTAATAGTTCTTTTCCATTTCTTTTATTGTCTGCAATTTTTTTTTTCGAGCTGATGATATGAGTTCATGTGCAAGAATTGTAAATCTTACCATGACCATATGTGTTGGTCCAATTTCAAAATGCATCTTGAGTCCCTTAAACATGATCTCTGTGTTGCCTTAAAGAAGAAAGAAGTAGAAATAGGGTAAAGAAAAAGAGAAATAAATAAATAGATTCCCTTACCACACGACAGACTACAGTTAGGAGATCAATCATTTCAGAGAGCATAGAGTTTTTACCGATTTATGCTTAAGGCACCAACGTGTGTGCCGATTGATTGCTATTAATGCTAATGGCATGTATTGTATAGCTGCTATTGCTTTCTCCTTTTTTCGTGAAAAATGTCTAGTATGTGCTTGTTATTTGCCTGTAAAATGATCCTAACAGCATTCAAAGAGAGCTTGTGGTCCTGATCTTTATCAGTGCGGCCAAATTTTTCCAGGTGCCATCGTTGACATAGTCGAAATTGACCCCCTGGTCATCTCAGCCTCCATTCAGGCCATGGGGTTTCCTGCTTTCACGGTCCTAACTCCCTCGGGCGATCGTGCCATCTCGAAACCTGATCTCATGGATGAAGTAATGTGGAAAGGCGTTCATGAAAGGCTTCACCTCTTGGAGTCTGATGCTGAGAAGTTTGTCCTGGAAAACAGGAAACTCTACGACTTGGTTTTCATCGATGCCTATGATGGTGATGATATTTTCCCCCGTAAGCTCTGGGACCCAGATTCCCCTTTCCTTAGAGCTCTCAGTAACCAGCTGCATTCAGAGCATGGAACTGTTGTGGTGAACCTTCACGCAGATGCTGATTTGCTGAGTCCAGATGGGTCCGCTCCATCCGTGCTTCAACAGCTTTGGCCGATGGGGAAGCATGTTTCTAGCATTTCTCAAGCTTACAAGGATGCGCTAGTCAGGCGGGGGAGTTCTCATCATGTTCCTAGTAAGTGCTCGGGGTTGGCATTTGTAGTTTCAGTTCCTTGGGTGTGTAATTCAACCTTGGTAGCGTGCAAGAACTTCAGGGTAGACACTGGGTTGTCAAGTAGGAATGGCATTGTAGACAGGCTGATCTCGAGGTCGATCGAGGTGGAGCGCATTTTGGATCTACCCTTTTCTTGCTTGGAGTATGTAAAGAGAAACTTTACGCTTGTTGATTAATCTTCTTCTCCGGTGAAATACTGATTAGCCTTCTTCTCCGGTGAAATACTGATTAGCGGTTGGCTGTTGTGTCGACATCATAGGGAGAGATGCTTGCGGGGAAGGTTCTCCGGCGGTGCATGGAACCTTCCATGCCCAAATGCTCACTGCAGGGCCTTGTTCCCCCCACTTTTTATGACTTTACGCTTAGATGTGCTATTTCATGATTTTATCTGGACGCTTAAAAATGAATTAAGGAGAAATTTCTGTGGGCGATTTTTCATTTTTAACAAGAAATGAGAGTTGACAAAAGTCTAGCTCGCCAGCTTCAAGGACTAGTGAGCCTCTTGCAAGAGGAACTACCCAACATCACTGAATACCTCCTGTTCAAAGTATCTAAAAGATGCAGAATCTATTAGTGGTGCGTTTCTGGATCGGTTGGACAGGTAGAAGTTCAAACGGAAGGCGAAATGATAATGCGACTAGAACCGGCAAACCCGGTTGACGACATCGGATCGGGGTCAAATTCGATCGTTTGAAGCGAAACGGCGATCTAAACAAAAACATACGGCCTTTGGCTATGACTAATGATGGATTTTAGCAATTCGAGATCGTTTATATGGGTTTTTCTATTATTTTAATATTTTTATGGGTTTTAATTTTAAGGGTAGTTTTATAATTTTGATATTTTATGATTTATAGTCCTAGTAGGGTTTGGTTTAAATATATATAAGCTTATTTTAGGGTTCTTTTTTAAAAATAGAGCATTATCATTAATATTGAATTTCAAGATTTCTTTCTCTAAGCAAGGTTTTGCTTGAATTATTCGCTTGACGCAGCATTTAACAAATAATTCAAGCAAAACAAGCTTATATGTCCCTAAACCAAACCCTACTAAGACTATAAATCATAAAATATCAAAATTACAAAACTGCCCTTAAAATTAAAACCCATAAAAATATTAAAATAATGGAAAAACCCATGTAAACGATTCCGAATCGCTAAAATCGATCGTTAGTCACAGCCAAAGGTGTGAGTTTTGTTCAGACCGCCGTTTCGCTTCAAACAACCGAATTTGAACCCAATCCAATATCGTCAACCGGGTTCGTCGGTTCTAGTCACATCAACGTTTCGCCTTCCGTTTGGACTTTTGCCTGTCCAACCGGTCTAGAAACACACCACTAATAGATTCTGCATCATTTTTGACGCAACGTTCAATAAATAATTCAAGCAAAACTTTGCTTAGAGAAAGAAATCTTAAAATTCAATATTGATAATAATATTATGTTTTTCGAAAAGAACCCTAAAACAAGCTTATATATCCCTAAACCAAACCCTACTAGGACTATAAATTATAAAATATCAAAATTACAAAACTGCCCTTAAAATTAAAATCCATAAAAATATTAAAATAATATAATAACCCATGTATACGATCCCGAATCGCTAAAATCCATCGTTAGTCACGGCCAAATGTGTGAGTTTTGTTCAGACCGCCATTTCGCTTCAAACAACCGAATTTGAACCCGATCCGATGTCGTCAACCGAGTTCGTCGGTTCTAGTTGCATCACTGTTTCGTCTTCCGTTTGGATTTCTGTCTGTCCAACCGGTCCAGAAACGCATCATTAATAGATTCTGCATCATTCTCCTCCACTTGAAAAGAACTCGTCCTCGAGTTAAAATCAGGATCTGGATATAGCGGCTCTGTGGACTCATGAAACGGTGATAAATCAGCAATATTGAAAGTGTTAGATATGCCTATACTATGTGAAAGGTCTATAACATAAATATTATCATTGATTTTCTTGCTGACAATGTAAGGCCTATACTTCTTTTGCTGCAATTTGCTATAAGATCCAACTGGTAATCGATCTTTACGAAGAAAAACCATGACCTAATCACCTACCGCAAACACCTGCTTCTGCCTGTGCTTATCTGCTGCAGCTTTATACTTCTGAATAGCTTCCTCTAGCTTCTGTTGGACTTCATGATGCACTTCCACTATCTGTTTAGCCATACGATCCGCTGCTACACTTTTATCCGCTTGCTTAGGCAACCGTACTAAATTCAGAGTATGCTGAGGCGCCCTTATATAAACAACAGAAAAATGCGACCTGTCAATAGAACTATGAACTGCATTATTATAAGCAAACTCTGTATGTGATAAAGCAACATCTCACTGCTTCGGCTTATCTCCACAAATGCTTTGAATCAAGTTTCCCAGAGTTCTATTAACTACTTCTGTTTGCCCATCAGTCTGCAGGTGAGCTGTACTACTAAAATTCAAAGATGAATCAAATAATTTCCACAAAGTCTGCCAAAATGCCCCAGAAATTTGTTGTCCCTATCAAAGGTAATAGACTTAGGGACACCATGCAAACGAACCACCTCCTTAAAGAATAATCTGGCCACACTTACAACATCAGAAGTCTTTCTACAAGGAATGAAATGCGCCATTTTGGAAAATCTGTCAACTATAACAAAAACAAAATCCACACCTCTTTGTGTTCGTGGCAAACCAAGCACAAAATCCATGAACAAATCTTCCCATATATTGTCAGGAATAGGTAATGGCATATACAAACCTGTATTATTAGATTTCCCCTTAGCAGTCTGGTAAATATAACACTTTTGTATTTACCTGCTGACATCTCTATGCAACTGGGGCCAGTAAAATCGCTTCCGGACTGCAGCAATAATTTTATCACAGCTCAGGTGTGCAGCGAATCTACCATCATGTAAATCACGAATTATCTTCTCTCATAATGATGTTCGAGGAAGGCAAAGCTAGTTGCTACGCATCAAATAGCCATCCTGCACATAAAATTCTTGCACAGGTTGACTAGCAGCACATGACTTTCAAATTTGCCCAAAGTCATCATCATCTGCATAACAGTCTTTCAACTGCTCAAACCCCAAGATGTCTTGTCTTAATGTAATCAACAAGCTAGCTCTTCTACTCAATGCATCTGCTACAACATTATGCACACTTGACTTGTGCTGTAATCTGAAAGTAAATTTTTGCAAAAATTGACACCATTGCGCATGTATCTCCTTGCTAATTCTCTTCTGACTAATTAGATACTTTAAAGCTTTATGATCAGAATAAATGACGAATTTTTTTTCAATTAGATAATGCTCCTAGGTCTTCAAAGCCCTTACGACAGAACAGAATTCTTTGTCATAAGTGCTCCACTTATGCCTTACCTCACTAAGATTCTTACTGAAATAGCAAATTGGTTTGCGCTCTTGAGACAAAATAGCTCCTATATCCACTCCACTGGCATCACAGTCTACTTCAAGCAGTTTATCAAAATCAAGTAAGGCAAAAACAGGTGTAGTACATAACTTTTCATTCAGAATAGCAAAACTATTATCTGATTCCTCTCCCCATAGAAATTTTCCTTTCTTCATACATTTAGTAATTGGGGCTGCGATAGTACTGAAATTCTTAATAAATCGCCGATAAAAAGTAACTAACCCATGAAAACTCCTAACGTAAAAAACTGTTTTAAGAGTCGGCCACTCTCTGATTGCTTTTACCTTCGCTTCATCTACTTCCATTCCTTCAGCAGTAATAATAAACCCCAAGAATAACAGTTTATTAGTTAAAAAACTACACTTTTTAAAATTAACATACAGCTTATTAATCTGCAAAACTGTCAATATCTCCCTTAAGTGCATCAGATGATCCTTCTTAGTCTTACTATAAATCAGGATATCATCAAAATAAACTACAACGAATTTGCCAATAAAAGATTTCAAAACCTGATTCATAAGTCTCATGAAAGTACTTTGGAGCATTGGAAAGTTCGAAAGGCATTACCAACCATTCGTACAACTCTTCCTTTGTTTTGAAAGCTATCTTCTACTCATCTCCAGGCCGAATCCGAATATGATGGTATCCATTCTTCAAATCCAGCTTCGAGAACCATTTAGCACCGTACAACCTATCCAGCATGTCATCCAATTTCAGAATTGGAAACTTGTAACTCACAGTTATTTTATTAATGGCCCTGCTATCTACATACATCCGCCAACTCCCATCTTTCTTAGGAGTCAACAAGGCCGGAACAGCACATGGGCTCATGCTATTCTGAATGTGCCCCTTTCGCAACAACTCCTCCACTTTCTCTTTTAAATTCTCACTTTCTTTAGGACTCATCTTGTAGTGCAGTAAATTAGGCAGGCTAGCACTAGGAATTAAGTTTATATGGTGCTAAATATCGCGCATAGGCGGCAACCCATCTGGGATCTCCACAGGCATCAGCTCACTAAATTCCTTCAACAAAGGCTTAACTGATTCAGGCTGCTTCTCCACTTGTAATTCAGCCTCTGGCTCGAATGCCTGTTTCACTATTAACGCTTGAATCTGTCGAGTCTCCTTAACCTCAACTTCAAATTTCCTTGTAAGGGTAAGGAAATTATTTTCAGCAGCTTGTTTTCCTTTATTCTTTAGTGGCAGCAACGTGTACGTCCGCCATCCTTCACGAGATTATACTGATTGCTCATTCCCGAATACTGCACATCTACATCAAATTGCCACAGCCTCCCAAACAACATGTGACATACATCCATGTCTACCACATCACAATACAGTTCATCATGATATTTTTCAATGGAGAATGAAATTTTACATTGCTCAGTCACATGTATGCTTTTCGCTCCAGATTTAATCCACCATAACGTATAGGGATTAGGATGTTTCTCCACGGATATCTCTAGCTTTTTCGCTACCTCTTTTCCAATGATATTCTCCATGATTCCACTGTCAATAACTACGGTAAATATTTGCCCAGAATAGTGCACTTAGTTCGGAATAACTGATGGCGCTGCAAATCATCTTCCTGTTTTGGGGCCAACATCATCCTGCGCACCACACAATATTACTTCCCCTTCTTCATCTTTAAAATCATCTTCTTCACCGTCTAGCTCATAGCAATACTCATTTTCTTCCTTATCTCTCACTGCCACGTTTACGATTTTTCTCTGAGGGCATTCATTAGATCGGTTTCCAAGTTGATTACACCTATAACACTTTATCATGGATGATTTAGCATAAGGGTTAGGGTTCGCAGTTTCTGTGCTTGCGATCCCTTATCTCTCGGCTCGTTCATAGGATGCCTTTATAATGTCTTATCTTCTTAATTTCGCCCTAGGTTGTTGCGGTTGTTGAAGCCGTTCTTCTCTATCGAACTGCTCGAACTGAAATCTCGATAATTTTCGTATACTCTTTTTCCCTTGTCTTGCTGCATCAATTTTGCCTTCATCACCATATTCTTCGCTTCATTTAAATTTCACAGAAACTTCACTCCAATTTTATCTCGAATGAAGGGTTTCAAACCATCGAGATATCTGGCCATCTGTTGTCCTTCTATCTCCACTAGATTATTCCGCTCCGCCAATCTCGTAAATTCGGCCGTATACTCATCTACAGTCCGATTGCTCTACTGGCAATGTTAGTACTGCTTGAACATAATCTGTTCATAATCGAGTGGAAGAAACTCCTATTTCAACAGCCTCCTCATCCTAATCCAAGTTCGAACTCTCTCTTTCCCTTCTCGCTCCCTCTTATTCTGCAATCTCTCCCACCATGCAGACGCACCCCCCTTTAATCTACAAGCTACTAATCGCACCATTTTTTTACCAGGAGTCTCCATATAATCGAAAAATCTATCTATATCAGCAATCCAATTCAGAAATTCTTCTATGCCCAAATTTCCATTAAAATAAGGAATATTGATTTTCAATTTAAAGTCGTTACCTTCACGATCGTCATAACGTCGTCTTCCATCTCTTCTATCATATTCTTTTTGAAATCCTCCATGACGATGTCTACCGCCATAATCGGTACGTTCCTCATCAAAATAATCATTTTCTTCTTCTTTAGAACTCTTTGAAAACAGAGGGTTATTCCGCCTGCAGACAGGAACATGCCTATCAACAGGATTACCGCGAGCAAGATCTGCAACCAGTCTTCTGCCGTTTCGTCGAATCCGATTCACATCAACACTGAGACCTTCGAATCAATCTGTTAAATCGTCAAATCGTTCATCGAAACGACCAAGACTTTGATCAATTCGTTGATCCAAGCGTTCCATTAAACGCTGCTCCAAACGTTGCAGCGCGTCGTCCCTAAGGATTGTGGCTCTAGTCTCCCGATCATCGTCACAAAGACCACCGCCAATCGTCATAAACTCTGATACCACTTGACGCGGCATTGAGCAAATAATTCAAGTAAAACCTTGTTTAGAGAA
Organism: Syzygium malaccense; assembly: GCA_031216405.1. Classification (NCBI taxonomy): domain Eukaryota; kingdom Viridiplantae; phylum Streptophyta; class Magnoliopsida; order Myrtales; family Myrtaceae; genus Syzygium; species Syzygium malaccense. The sequence continues at coordinate 19,609,870 of CM062260.1, forward strand.
AGAAATCTCGAAATTTAATATTGATGATAATGTTCCGTTTTTCAAAAAGAACCCTAAAACAAGCTTATATATATATTCCTAAACCAAACCTTACTAGTACTATAAATCATAAAATATCAAAATTACAAAACTGCCCTTAAAATTAAAACCCATAAAATATTAAAATAATAAAAAAACCCATATAAACGATCCCGAATCGCTTAAATCCATCATTAATCACAGCTAAAGACTGTGAGTTTTGTTCAGATCGCCGTTTCGCTTCAAATGACCGAATTTGAGCCCGATCCGATATCATCAACCGGGTTCGCCGGTTCTAGTCACATCACCGTTGCGCCTTCCGTTTGGACTTCTATCTGTCCAACCAGTCCAAAAACGCACCACTAATAGATTCCGCATCACTAAACAACAGAAATTTGGAAATGAGGCGAAAAAAAGAGAAAAAAATTTTCCAAGCTGCTCAGCAGGATCAATTGTCCTCCTTTGCAGCAGGGTTCATCCTACGAAACATTATACAATTACAGTGTCAATATGCCAAGTCTAAATGGTACGAGAGGCAAGCACATTTCGTTGCATTACCCAACTACATCCCATGACTGATTTCAGCCCCTTCCTCGACCGCTAATGCGAACCCCATTTATTCCAACTTATTCGTAAACATAATACAGACTCATACATGTGTATTCATATAAGTTATTCGATATTTGCCCACGAAATTGGTTACATGTGCCGACTTATTCACTTCCGGCGGCGGACGGCACTTATTGATTTCAACTTGGTGGACTTAGGTGGCTCCTTCCTCACCATGACTTCTCAATAATCCGTCCCCTTATCTCCCACGGCTGAAACCATGAGCAGAAACAAGAGCATCATCTGAAATGGATGGTTTTCCAAGGTCCATGTTGACTAGGTAAGTTGCAAGTTAAGCACTTGCAGAACTAATAGCTTCTGGTAGAGAAACGGTATTGGGGAGGACGGAGTCATTCCCATTTTCGTCATCGTTCTCCGTCTCCCAAAGGAAACTAGCATATGCAGCAAGAATATGGCTGCAGAAAAAGAGAGCAAAAAATCCAGGTCATGTTCTGCAGCAAGATGATTCCAAGAACTCTTGCTACTTCAATAAGCGCAAGCAGAGATTATTAGCATAATGATGAAGAGAAGCAACAATAGTTAAAGTAAACAAACGAAGTCGCCGTATGGTCTCTAGCAAACATAAGTTTTCGTCCAACACTGAATTTTCCTCCTAGCATTTCTAATCATAGACTTGTTACAACTTACTACAACCATCAATAGAAAATTAACGTTACATGAACAATCACAAAAAGTGCACTCCCGAGTTTCATCAAAATCGAAGTATCTGACATGCTTTTGTTTTTTATGCTCACTGATTTCCCTAAAAATGACTAAAGGAGCACCTACCCTTATGAAGATGTTGCAACAGGGTCCTCCATGGCCAATGGCCACCCACTTGGGACCATGAGTGACAGAATAACAGAACTCTTGACATTTGATGCTTATCTAAATAGAATTTAGGGAGCAGTTCAAACAAAAAGCTTACCTGTCTGTAGGGGTCGCTTGAATAGCTCGTTCAAAATAAGACGATGCCTTATCATGGTCACGGTGAAGTTGCCAAACCAGCTTAGCATACATTACCAATGCTTCACTGTCCGTTGAATCAGCAAGAATAGCACGTGAATAGTATTCCTCAGCTCCTTTGAGATCTTGCTTCACCTGTACATTAAACAACCGAATAAGTGTGGATGAGACTACACAAAACAAATGGACGAAATATCTATGAGGTATAAATTTGTGCATGACATATTTGAGATTCTTGTTTCAACAGGTCGCTGCAAATAACACTATGTCCATCAACATGATATCGTGCCAAGGTCTGCATAATCGAGCTAGATCATAGTAATCATGACAAGTAAATTAACATGATCCTCTTAAATAATATTGAGAATCAGACATGAACGAAAGTCAAAGAAGAATAAGGCACACAAGTTTCTCTATTACCTGACATAAGAACAGAGCATAAATTTTCAAAATCAAAGGGTTGGATGGATCTTCCTCAATCATCTGTTTATAATTCTCTTCAATATTCTCCCCATCAGTACCCGTTGCAGTAAAATTAGCAATGTCAAACCTGGTTGCAGGAATTCCAACTGCTTTTTCTTTCTCGGAAGTTGAAACTTCTTTCTCGTCCAAAATTCCCTGCTTCTCATTAAATACACCTTTTAGACTTAGTTTTATAAATACGGAAGAGATACGGATGTATAAAGGATAAGGAGCACCTGGAGGAGATTTTCTTGTACTCCATCTGTTACATTCTCATTCTCTAGCTCCCAGAGGAAACCAGCATATGCTGCTAGGACATGGCTGAAACAAGCAAACAGAAAACTGTTGTGACCAAAATATATACTGCAGACAGCCCCTGGATCTTCACCACAGGCTAATATCTAAACAAAAGGTTTTCAGGCACAAACTGCAAGTCAGTTAATTCTTTGCCCCAATCCCAACAAAAAAAAGAAAGTAATTGCTAAGGTTTTCTACCAGTTCCCTTCTTCAGAGCCAAGGACTAAATCCAAGTGAACGGAAGATGTTTGTGGTGTCACATTAGTTTGTTTTCCAGCATAGAATATACATACCTATCGTTTGCAGCGGCTTGAGCTGCATGCTCATAATAGCTTAAAGCTCTCTCTTTATCATGATAGAGCTCCCAAACTATTTTAGCATACTGCGCCAAAATCTCACCATCGTCAGGGTCGGCTAGTGTAGCACGATAGGAGTAATCCTCTGCTCCATGAAGATCCCCCTTTGACTGTGAGTAAAATTTTCGATTATGTAAAAGAGGTATCAGTGACAAGCCCGTAGATAGACGATGACCACACAAAAGTATGGGCTTTTAGATAAAGCACAGCTCAATTGTGTATACCTCTATCCTTTCTGGAATAAGTTTCGGAACAATTAATCATGGACTAAACATATCTGCCTTATTTTCAACCTAAAGAGACCTTTCCAAGATATATCTCAGGTTCTCTGTTTTACCGGAAACGAGTCAAGGAATCCGATTTCCAAAAGGAATGTCTGTTCTTGATCATTGCAAAAGGTGAAAGACATTCATTAACGAGCATCATTAAATCAATCGGGGCATGAAGGATTTAACAGAATCAAGAATTCCTATCGCCCAGAACCCTCCCGGTGTAACAATGCCATCCGAGTCCAGCATTGTTCAGTTAGATGCGCAGGCGATAGATAGGGAGCTCGGGAAATGCTGAAGATGCAGAAAACAACATAGAGAACAAGCAACAGCAAAGCAAGAACATCACACTACATACGATAGACAAATGGATCTTTTCGTATTAAACACATGATGTTCAGGAACCAAAACTAGAAACTCACGCATACACGAAAACAAGCCAAATCGAACCTGCAAAACCTGAGCATAGTGCCTCAAGAACACGGGATGGCACGGAAACTCATTCACCATCCTCTCGTAAAATTCCTCCGCGTCGCCCGCGCCGTCGAACTCCGGCAGATTCAACCCGAGACCGCCATTCGATCCTCCGCCGAAATGGGCATTCCCGATTCCGAGGCCGGCGGCGAGATACATCGGCGGGCTCGCCGGCTCGCGCTCGACGCCGCCGCCTGCGCTCGAGTCGTTCCTCCACCCCACCCCCTCCCCTCTCCCTCCCGCGTCGCCGCCGCCGCCGCTGCCGCCGTCCTCGCCCTCCCCCTCCTCCTCGTCCTGGATCAACCCCATCGCCTTCTCCCCGAAGCTGAACTCCCCCCTGGCGACGGCCGGTACGCCGCCCGCGACCGTTGCGGTCCTCCGGAGCGCCTCGCCGGCCCCCGAATCATCCTCCTCCGGGCGGCGGTGGTCGGCGGCCTCGTCGTCGGCCGACACGAACACCGAGAACGAAGGGACCGATGGCAGCATCTCGAGTTGCTGTTGACGGGCCTGGCACTTGTACCTGCAAAACCTTGTACGGAGCTTGTCGGCCGGCGACCTCCGGCTTCAGCTCGGCTGAGAGACGGTGGCTGGGACGGAGGTCGGCGGCGAGTTGCAGGGAAGCTTGGGATGGAGAGAGAGAGAGAGAGAAAGACAGTCCGTGCGTTAACCGTCACAAGAAGTTGTTTTGACTTCAAAGATGCTGTCTGGCGGTGCTAAATAGAGATCCATATCATTATAATAATTACTAGTTATAATATAATTTTGTTTATGAGTAGTCTCATGCTTCTTCTTTTTCTTTTTTATTACTAAAATAAACATTTTAGGCTAGTTGACCAAATTACCCATAAATTATATATATTAATGTAGCATTTATTAACCGTCTCTCTCGTTAGAATGTACATATGAATTGTATTAGAGAAATCTTACATCGAAGAATTGGCCTATAATTTATTGATTCAAACTCTTGAGCGAAAGTAGATCCACTTGGATATGTTGATAAGTTCAGATTTAAACTTTCTCTTGATGATTTTCCCAAACGAAAGGTATCAGGTATCCTTTCGTTAAGTATATCGTCACGTCATGTGCATTTTTTTAACGTGGATTGCCACAATAGCGTTTATTAGGCCAATGGTACCTTTTCCCCTTTTCTTTGGGATACAATAATGAGAGCGTGAGAGACATATGACGTGGAAATCATATGCAAGCCACATGTATGGTAGCACGATAGATACGACATTAAGTTGATGAAAATTATGAGCGTGTTGGTTAATGGTATTGGAACTTTTAACGAAAGGATTATATTGGTTCGACAGCCACATTTAGCATTGAAGAGAAGTTCTGGAAGAATAACATGAAATCCATATCAAATAACAATTTCATGTAGTATGGGTTCTTTCGATATTGGATGACGGATGTCTCCCTTGCATTTGGACTCTCGCTATTCGGTCTACTTCTTGTGCACACAAATTCATCATAAGTCAAATCACGTCCCTCAACTAGTGTTAAGGGGCGTGCACGATCACGACTGGGTTATTTACAAAAGAAACTGAATAATCTCTATAAGGAAGTTGAGCGATCATTTCATTTAGTAAAAGTATAGTTGATGGTTTCTAAGGATACATGTGATTGGGGGGGGGGGGGGTAAAGTGTCAAAAAAAGTCCCGAACCTATTACATTAGTGCCATTTCAGTCCTAAACATTTTGATTGTGTCAATTTGCATTCGTACCAATTAAATTCATCCGATCAATTTTAGCCAGAAACCACTGACGTGAGTGCCGGTCATTCTATGTGGCACGACTGGTATTGGCATAGACAATTTAAAGAAAATAGCGTGTAAATATTGGAGAGGAAAGAAAAACGGAAAAAGAAAGAAAGTGAAAGAAGAAAAGGAGAGAAACGTGATTTATAGTTGGAGCGAGGCCGGTGCGTTTGCTATCCATTGAAGCGAGTGGGCAATTAAGTTTTTAAAGTCAACGTCACGAGATTGCATGAGCGAAGCGAAGCATGCGTTGACTTCAAGACCCACCCACCCATGCACTTTTGTCGGATCCATGTCCAACCCGACCCGACAAAATTCCTTTTCGGGCAAGCCTCTTACTATTATTTTTTTTTGGAGTAAGTCTAATTAAATTAGGCAATTTAAACAAATTGATTTTGTTGCCAGGGACCTTGGTTTAACTAGAAAAAGTGTCGGAAAAGTCATAAACATATTGCATTAGTGTCAATTTAATTATAAATCTTTTTTTGTACCAATTTAATCTTAAACATTTTGATATAATGCCAAATTCCATCATTTTGGCTAATTTTGGTTAGATATTTCTAACGTGGACGTCGGCCTACCTATGTGGCATCACTAATGCTGATATGAATAATTTTTAACGATATTTTAATATTTTTTCTTCCTCCTTTTGTCAGTGACTGGCCACCAGCCACAGGCGATGGCCGGGTGGGCTAGCCTTGCTTGGGCAAGGGTCACCATCAACTAGTCAAGCGAGGACTCCTCTTGCCGGATCTGGCGAGGCAAGGCCACGGCTGGTGGTTGGTCATCACCTGTGGCTGGTGGTTGGTCACCGGCAAAAGAAGGAAGAGAGAAAAAGAAAAAAAGTATTAAAAAATCATAAAATTTTAAAATATTATTTAGATTTATCTACGTCAGTGCCGTCGGTACCACATAGGCCGACTAACTTCCACGTCAGTATTTTTCGATCAAAATTAGCCGGAATGATTGAATTGATACTATGCCAAAATGTTTAAGGCTAAATTGACACCAATACTATAGGTTAATGACATTTCTAACACTTTTCCCTTTGTTTAACAATTATCATCAAATTTATTGATAGTAAGGAATTCTATTAATTCCACTTTATCGACTTTTTCATATTTTTATGTAAGTAAGATATTTTACATATGCTCCGTCGAGTCCGATACACATTTAATCGTTTGGCCAACTATCTATGAAATTACCCGTATATTTGATATGACGACTCTTCAGAATTTACCAAATACTATAACAATTCGAGTTTTTCTTTTTTAACGGTGGGGGGTCGAAATGAGCGAGATTTACATGGCGATAGGAAAAAGGGAGAATAGCTACGTGTATAAAACCAAATGCCATATATTGTTGCTATCGTACACATCATTTTAACCGACATTAATATGGTCATAATGAAAATCCGAAAAAAATAAAAAATAAAACACGTGCACGCGCTCGCGCGCATGCACATATATCATATGCATGCAATCACGTGGCACCATAAAAGTAGAGATACGTGTCCATAGAAAATCTCGAGATCATATATCGAGAAATCTCGAAAATATTTTCGAGATTCTTTTCTTTTGTGGGGCCAATCGAGTAGAGCCATAATATTGATATCCAACAAATTTCGGGGAGAAACTGCCTAATTACGCAACCGCAACAAGAGCCAAATATTTTCCCCTAACAAAGTTAGAAACAATATAAAAGGAAGGAAGAGAAGGTGGGTTTAAATTTAGCCAGCTTAGCTTTAGCCTAGCCTCTCTGTCCAAACCAACATAGGCGCTCGTGGATCGAGAGCTCGCTCGTGACCTGTACACAACCTGCTGTCGAACAAATATAACCAATGACCACCGTCGATTTCGCTCCTCGTTTTATATGCCCGCGATGGCCCTTCTTCGAGCGGCATGACAGAGCTGGACTCTAGCCTCGACGTCGCCTTCTCCTCGGCGGTGACGACGACGTAGCAGAAGACAGACGGCACGGGCGGGCGGGGGGCCATTCGCACGGTGGTGGCGCCGGCGGCGGCGCGTCGACGATGTCCTCGATCATCCTCAACCCGTTCCAGCTGCTGGAGGTCAACATCATCTCGGCGCAGGACCTCGCGGCGGTGAGCCGCTCGATGCGGACGTACGCGGTCGCGTGGGTGCACCCGGACCGGAAGCTCTCCACCCGCGTGGACACCCACGGCCGGTGCAACCCCACGTGGAACGACAAGTTCGTGTTCCGGGTCGACGAGGATTTCCTCCGGTGCGACACCTCCGCGGTGATGATCGAGATCTACGCCGGCCATTGGTTCAAGGACGTGCGCGTGGGGACGATACGGGTCCTCGTCAGCAACCTCCTCCCGCCGCCGTCCCGGCCCTTCCGCCACCAGCAGCACATCGGCATGCGCTTCGTGGCGCTGCAGGTGCGCCGCCCCTCGGGGCGCCCGCAGGGGATATTGAACGTCGGCGTCGCGCTGCTCGACAGCTCCATGCGGAGCATGCCGCTGTACACCCAGCTCAGCGCCTCCGCGGTCGGTTTTCAAGACCTATTGGGCAAGCAAGTCCTCGTGAACGATCGCAACAACCCAATCAACAACCCTCCTCAGCAGCATCAGAAACAACAACAGCAGCAGCTGCAGATCTCTACCGTCGTCGCGAAGCCCGAGCTCCGGCGTACCAAGAGCGACACGAGTTCGATGCAAGTTCCGCGGCAAGCGAAGACGTTGAATCGAAAGGTGTCCTTCCGCGAGAGACCGCATTCTATCATCAACGCGTCAGAGAACGACTCTTCCACCCCAGGGAAGAAGAAAGGGTCAATCTCATTGCCCAGCTCCATGGTCAACGGTTCGAGTCTAGGGCATTCGATCTTCAAGGGTAGAAGCGCGAAGACGAGCACGGTCGCTAGCGGGTCGGAGGTCGGGGTCAAAGGGGCAAAACCTGAGAAGAAAGATGCCAAACCCTCGGATCCGGGGGCCAACCAAAAGGCCGGCGGGAAGTCGAAGCCGGGCGAGTTGTGCATCACCGAGTCCGATCTGGGGCCGTCGCCTTCGGAAGTGGCGGCCGCGGCAGCGAAGGAGAGGATGTTCAAGGTGGTGGACGAGACCGAGAACTCGGCGGTCGGAGGGTGGAGCCTGAGCGAGAGCGTGGAGGGCTTGCAATCGAAGCTCGAGCGGTGGCGGATGGAGCTCCCGACCATATACGACCGCAGCGAGTACACGAGCTATGGGCCGAGCGTAAAAGGCAGCGGTGGCGGCGGCGGCGGCGGCGGCGGCAGCGGGGGGAACGGCAGTAGGCGCGCGAGGCGGCACACCGAGGGCGAAGCCGGAAAAGGGCTGTTCTCGTGCTTTAGCAACGTATGCGGTTGCGAATGCTCCATCGTTTGCGGGGGCGACGCGAACCCAAGGAAGAAGAGGGCCGGCCGGCGCCGCCGGCGGAGCGCGTCTCCGGTTAGTTCCACCTTCGTTTGAGAGGGTTATCTCAATCTTGTCCATTCGGGTTGTGTAAATGATCATTACGTGATGTTAATTTTTTCCTGATTTTTTTCATGGGCCCCGTTTGTTTCGATTGTAAACAGATCTTGGACAATTAGAAGTCGATGCAAAAAAAACAATTGCCAATTTTCATGACCGTCTTACTCATTCATTTCCCTATCAACGTCTGCTGCAAATTCATGCATCGGATAGATTAGAACAAGGCAAGATAGCTCGCGTCATTCTTGAATTCAACTCCTCCTGTGGAAGAAGATCTATCTCAAAATCGGACATGAACATCCCAGATTAATCGATAAAAATTTGAGAGTTTGCGTTGGTGACAATCGATTGCGCGCTAATCACCTGAGGATCACATCTACGACGATCGACATCATCATCACCAAGAAACGGTGATCGCCATGGAGTCGCCCTCTCCGCGGTCTATATCCTCCTATCTTATTTTGGATGGTCACCAAACTTCGGGTTACCTTGCGCTGTAGGACGTACGATCAAACTTATCTTGGATATATATAACCGAGTCGAGCCGATGCGTGAGAGATGGTGCTACTTCCATCTCAATTTCGGACGTGGAGTTCGAATTCATCATTGTGTACTCGACTCGGACTTACTGGGTGCAGAGGCGGGCATCCTTTTGTACCCTAGCGGAGAGTTTATCCGTCGCGACCAGTGCAAGAATGGACAACGCGTGTTTTCCCATAGTCACAAAAGAAAAACAATCTGTCACCTCTCTAATCATAGGTTACTCGATGTGATACAACCCACTTTTTATGTTGCATTTGGTACGACGGAATGAAATGAAATAAGGAAATATAAATAGAGATAGAATGGAATAGAATGGAATGAAATGACCGTCCCTATATTAAATAGTGGGACTGAATGAAACGAGGTTTTTGCATTTGGTTTTAAGAAAAATATATTGGAAATGGAATCGAATGAGAATTTTTTAACAAAAATAATTGACTGTGTACTTGCATTAATACTATAATAATTGAGAATTAGTAATTACTCAATATTCAATATTATTTCTTAACACATAGTTCAAAATTTTCAATGGTAATCCTATTATTTTGTAATTATAGTTTCTCAACTATAACTTACCATTAGTCGGAAAATGTATTCCGAAAACATCGATGACTTTATTAAACTATTCGATTATATTTTCTTTGTCAAATATCCGAATAGGTACATCACAATGTTTTATATTTTGATTATACCAATTAATAATTGATAATAATTCGTATTTTTTCAGTTACATAATTTATTTATTTTTTAGAATTTTTGGATTAAAGAAAGAGAAAAGAATGGAATGGAGATGGAAGAATCACCATTCGTTTAAGCGAAGGAATCGGCATTCCAATGTTGCCAGCCAAAGAGATGATTGGAAGGAATGGGCATTGTCATTTCATTCCAATTATGTCAACCAAACACAATTAATTCTTAAATATATTTGAGGCAAAAGTAAAAAAAAAATAGAAAATGCTTATGTGATGGTTCTTAATCTATTACGAGAATAACCGTCTGTTTTGGGCCACAGAAAAATAAATAACAAATTATTAGAAATTGTGGGTCAATTCTTTCTGGAATTTATGGCTCACAGCATACTGTTGTTATACTAGTAGCCCAAAAACTATCATACTAGCAAAGTCCAAAAAAAATAAAAATTAACGGCGCGTGTGATGTTAAGCTGGCTCTTTCACCTTGGGCACTTCTCCTCGTTTCCCCTCGTTTCCAAAAGAAAATTGGTAGATTTACTAAGATTGGTTTATGGAGATAGTATATTAAGCGACGTGAGATTATTATTAATTCTTAAATATTGCCAAACTTTAAGGGTCTATCATTGTTTCGCGCAATTTTAATAAACCAATTTTTGTAAATTAATCTTAGCAAGTCTACAGTTGTTCTTTTCGAAATTCTTCTCTCCACAATTAAATGCTCCATCAAGATTCAAGCAAATCAATATTTTGATTCCAATTCTAAATAGATAATTGACAATGTAAACTTAATCGGGACAATTATCCAAAAAGTTATAAACATATGGTACATCGGCCAATTCAGTCCTAAACTTTCTAATTTGGTCAATTTTTTTTTCTCAATTATTAAGTTTACCTTGTCAGTTTCTATTTAGATTGGATTGTTAGTTTCTATTTAAACTTGGTCAATTTAATTCTAAATCTTTTGACAATTTTTCAATGTAATTCATTCGGTCAATTTTGATTGAACATCGCTAACGTGGTCGCTGACTATTTTACATGGCACGACTAGTGCCGACGTAGACGATTTCGACAATTTCTTTTTTAAATTTCTAGATTTTTTCCATTGTTCCTTTCCTTTTATATCTTTTCTTTTGTTCCTTTTGTTTTCCTTTTTTGTTGTGGTTGGTCCCCAACCATCACAAGCGAGGGTCGCACTCGCCCGGATTTGAGAAAGGGCATTGCGGCCCTTATCGCCTGTGGCTAGTCACCGCCCATTGTTGAGACCGGTCAAGCGAATTCATTTAAGAATTCATGAGCAATGTTAACGTGCTTTTCCTATCTTTTACTGTGCTTTTTATTTTCCCATTTGGCTTACTATTTATAAAAAAAGTTGGCTTGTCTTGATTTACATTAACGCCTTCTTTTAATTAATACCTCATTTTTCCTTTCATTATTTAATTATATTTTTCATATAAATTAGTATGATAAAAGAAGTTAATTAGGGTTCTTTGTTAGTGACTTTTCATTATTCAGAATAATATAAAATTAACTCAACCTTTTGCTATTCTCAAGAGCTAAGGTTTAAGAGTAGTCATTATTTTTTATTGTTTAAATATCTCTCGTTAATGAAGCGCATTGAATGATAAAGTTTAGGGATAATGACAAAGATGGTCCTTGAAAAGATGCCCCTGATCTTTGGACAAATGTGTAAAGTAGTCTCTAAATTTTAAATTTGTTCAAGATAATTTCCGAATTTTAATCCAATGTACAATGTCGATTCTGAATTTTTATTTTTTTAAATTAGGTCCATAGATTTTTTTGTACATGTTCATATAATTCAAGGACTATTTGAAGATGTTTAATATTTTTTTTTCGTTAACTCAAGTTCATCGACTGTTAGTGCGTCATTTATCCTAAAGTTTATAGTAATGTATATAGATGTTATGACAGCAAAAGGAAAAAAGAAAGGTTCAATCGAAGTTGAAAATCAGAGAGAGAGAGAGAGAGAGAGAGAGAGAGAGAGAGAGAGAGAACCCAGGAGTCCCATCGCCCCTTTAGTTCCCGGTGTCAAGTGCGTTGGAAACACAAGGCAATCAAATCGAAGATTGAAGAACTCGAAGCAGCCACCATCACACCTCCCGTATTCCTCTCTCTCTCTCTCTCTGTAGGTCTCCTTCCTTATAAAAGCCCATTCAACCCATTCTCTTGCTCATTCTATACTGTCATCTGGGAGATTAACCATAACTTGCTCTCTTTCTCACAAGCAGGGTGAGTCTCTCTCTCTCTCTCTCTCTCTCTCTCTCTCTCTCTCTCTCTCTCTCTAATGCTGGGTATTCTTCTTGCTCATGCATGACTTGTCGCATGGTTTTGCATGCAGGTGTCTCTTTCGTCAACCGAAACCGTGCTTTGTTCAGGTGAAAATATGGAAGAGGTGCAGCGCACCGCGAAGGCCTACTACGACGCGGCTGCAGAGAACGCGAAGCAAGTAGCGCGGGACTTCGTCGCTGAGATGGACCACGACCGGGACGGCTTCGTGTGCCTCTCGGAGTTTCTATGCTTTGCGAAGGTGAAGGGCTACGTGAGGATGAGCAACCCTCACTTCTTCCGGCAGCTGAACACGAGCTGCACCGGGAAGCTCAGCTTCGACGAGGCCATCGCGTTCTTCTACATCGTCACGAGTGCCAGGCCCCTGTGCGACGGGTGCGGGCACCTCGTGTTGGGGATATTCTTCACGTGCGTGAAGTGCTTCGACGACGCCGACGCCGACGAATCGGGGACGTTCAATCTCTGTACCGGTTGCTTCTCCTGCGGCAAGTACGTGCACTCGCATGAACACTTCTCGGACAACGTCGTGTTGCTCCACGCCAAGAGGAGAGAACTGAAAGAGGAAAGAAACAAGGTAATGAACGAAATATTCAAGTGATGCATTTGCGACAGTAAAATTTTCTGCAACAATAGTTGGTTGATAGCCGAAAATAGTCAACTTCGTTCTTTCTGAGGAACGTATTGTTTTGTTTGTTTTCAGTTTCGGCAACCGGCAACTGATGCTTATACCTCCACGTCCCGCAAGATCGTCCCGGCCGATCTATGCTGTGCAATAGTCTCGGCGAGTTCTGCTTCTTCTTTTTTCTTTATAGAACATCTCTCCAACTCTGTCAGACTTTTACAAGCACAGCTCCGTGAGGATTACCATGTGTTTGTTACGTTGTCCCTAGTGACTGTTTTGCCTCTGCTTTTGTGTTTTTCCAGGGCTTTTGCTTGGCTGCCATTGAGGTCGCTGGTCGGTTGGCCACCAGATTCTGCACCATAATGTGAGAGAGAGGCTGAGGAAGGAAGCGAGTCTCTGTTGATCTGAGTCTGACTAATATGTCAGTGGTTTTTTTTGTTGGTCAAATGGAGTTCCTTTTGAGATACAGAGTCATTTGTTTACTCCCGCATATTCTCATCTCTTTAATTTCTTGAATGAGATCGAAGGTGCTTTTGGTGATCTAGAAACTTGATTTTCCTCCGTCCAATCATTTATTTAAAAGGTTTAATATCACGAAAAAATCAAAATTAGTATATTTGTGATAAATTTATCACAGATTACGAAAGATCCTACATTGGTATCCTCGGTTAGGTATCGTTAAATTGGATTGAGATCATGAAAAATCACGAAACTGTTACACATATGACAAACGAAGGCTAAAATCCCAAACTGATATACCTGTTAATTATCATGTGTTATCAAACTCAGCACTTTAATGGAAAAATCAAAAGAAACTAACAGAGGGTAAATTTGTCAAAGATTAGTTCGGGATTTTTGGTGGTAAAAAAAATAATTTGAGATAAATTTATTACGGATATATTAGTTTGAGATTTTTTTCGTGGTATTAATTCTATTTTAAATGGATTTCTATTCTGTATACCGGCAATGCAATTACATAAGTGGGGTTATAGACACATTCAGGTTTTTTTTTTTTGAGAAAAAATGTAAGGACTTATCAAGATTGGTAAACAAAAGGATGTGTGTGAGATTGCCATTACGCAACATTTAATGAACTAATGATGCATATCGGTTGAATGAATTTAGTGTTGCTTCTTTATTATCAGTAAGTGTAATGGTATGTCTGAGCCCTTATGTGCAAAATAATTTGCGAGAGGGAAACTTTAGTTTCGTTTTCTTTTCGCTTTTGTCCATGTAAAATATAGATGGTGATCTTATGGAGGGTGGCGTTATCGGAGGGATTGAATCCTATAAAGCAAAAATATTGAATTTCAAACCTTTTATAGCATGTCATAATCAAAGTTTAGCAAATTTCGAAGCATAATTACCAAGCTACTACGTTATCCCTAAGTGAAAAACCACTCAATCGGTGAAGTGGTTGAAAAAGATTTAGGAGGGCTTCAAGGTAAATCGGACAACCAAGTAGTTCCATCATCTTTTCCTTCTTTATTATTAATTGCACCATATACGAATTAAAAACTCTGCCTCTTAAATTAAAAATTTAGCATTGATATCATATAAATTGTGGACAGATGAACATGTACAATCTTGAGTCTATCCGTCATTTCTCACTTCTTCGTGCTCAACCTGATCCATTAGATCGCCCAAGAACCAAACCGATCGGTCCGACTTGGGACCAAGTGGTCTGGTTCTTAATTCCAAAAATTGAAAACTTAGAGCCTGTTTGGCAACTTACCAAATAGTAACTAATTCTGTTTCTTTGTTTCCAAAATCAGTTTGGAAATAGAAATCCGCTTGTTAAATTTTTGTGCCCAGAATCAGTTTTGGAACAAAACCAAAAAGCAAAAAAAAGTAGCTTCTTGATTCTGGAACAATTTTTTCCAGAACTGATTCTTCTTGGTTTTTTTCTTTTTTTTGATTTGAGAAAAATTACCAAAAAAGTCCTAAACCTTTTGCAATTTTTCCAATTCAGTCCTAAACCTTTTTTTTTTGCCAATTCAATCCTAAACCTTTTGCAAATCGGTCAATTCAGTCCTTTTGGCCGGCCAGCACTGACGTGGCCGCCGGTCAGCATCCATGGCGCCGGTCGACGTCCACGTGGCAATATTTTAATATTTTTTTAATATTTTCGATTTTTTTTTCTTTTCCTTCTCCCCCCTGGCCGGACAAGCCAGGGGGGACGCTCACCGGCGAGCTCGCCATGGTTGGGCGAGCTCCGCCTCGCTAGATCTGGGCGAGGGCGGAGCTCGCCCAGCCATGGCTAGCTTCGCCTCGTCGGAGCTGGGCGAGCCCAGATCTGGCGAGGCGGAGTTCGCCCTGCCATGGCGAGCTCTGCCTCGCCAAATCTGGGCGAGGGAGGAGCTCGCCCAATCATTGCGAGCTGGGCCCTCGCCGCCACTGGGCGAGGCTTGCCCAGCTCCGGCGAGGTGAAGCTCGCCCAGCCATGGCGAGCTCCGCCTCGCCGCTGGGCGAGGCGGAGCTCGCCATGGCAGGGTAAGCTCTGCCTCGCCAGATCTGGGCTTGCCCAGCTCCAGCGAGGTGGAGCTCACCATGGCTGGGCGAGCTCCGCCCCCGCCCAGATCTGGCGAGGCAGAGCTCACCCAGCCAAGGCGAGCTCCGCCTTGCTGGAGCTAGGCGAGCTCGCCCAACTTCGGCTCCACCCAGCTCGTCGGAGCTGGGCTCTCGCCGGCGAGCCTCCCCCCTAGCCGGACAGGCCAGGGGTGTGGCATCCCGAACACACCACTTACTAATGCGCTCTTAATCTTTTTACTTTTAGCACAAGCGAAAGACAAAACACAATCAAATTAAACATTTCTCGATTAGTGGACACATCCACAACAAAACACCACATCTTCATTTTCCACTTTTTATTTATATACAAAAGGTTATTTGGATAACATCCTTTTCAAGCATGATAGCAAAATTTCATCTGGGAGGTGAAAATGGGGTCATACTCCCCTAATGCAGCTACGTTCACAACTCCACTTCTCTACTTGTCGCCACCACCTCCATCACTACTGACACTATCAGGACAAGGGGTCGGTGACATGTTCGAAGATCTGTAAAAAATGTGTCAACGATAAACAATGAGCGAAAACTCAGCCAAGTAAACTCTATCACGCCATACTAAACGGATAATGACAGGCATTTCAATCGAGTCAAACAGGTAGATAGATGAACCAATTCACAACCAATCATAGCATATAAGACTCCCATTTTATTTGGGTATAATCCACCAGACAAGATTTCCAATTGACTAACAGCCATTCACACGAAATCTCAATGCATGCGTTATGTGATCACAAGCATTTTTAATTCGCATTGATTTAGTAACTCAAGTTACAACATCCTCCGGGGAACCCAGTTACCCCCCAGGCATCTCACACCCACCACGGCATCACGAGGACATCTGGGGAACCGTGTTACACCCCCAGGCAACCGAGGGAACCCCGTTACCCCCTCAGGCATCTCGCACTTACCACAACGTCGCGAGGACATCTAGGGAACCGTGTTACACCCCTAGGCATCCGAGGGAACCCAGTTACCCCCTCATGCATCCCAACTCCGGGGCATCAACGTCATGGGGACCGACGGAACAACCATACTTACAATTCCACACCCTTCGGCATCTAAAGTACAGAAATTTATAGACGTAATTTACAAAATCTAACACAAAGGACACATCTCATCAGAAGGTCCACAACGTGTACATTACATTTTCCGAAGACACCCAATCGAAATTATGATGCCTCAAATCAGAATCAATGAAACCTGGAATTTAGGCAATACTGGACAGTTTCGTAGACCCTGGGAAATAAATCTCAAAGACATGGCATATGAGTTTCAAAAATTCAGAAATTTTAATATGATATTAACAAGACCTTAACATATATTTTTCATGAAGAACACAATCCCAAAATCCTCCTGGAAAGGGAACTTTTGAGGGCACGAAAACAGACTACTACAGGTTCGCTGAAACAGTAAAACTGAACCCGAAAGTGTTCTCATTTCACAGACCAAACAATCTTCGAACGCTTTGAAATTTTTATATGTTATAAAAAAGAGAGTTATGAACAAATTTTGTGAAGAAACCGTGGCCAAATTCGAAGTGGATATTTTTATAAAAAATCGAGAAAGACCAGAGGTCACTGTCTCCACCGAAAACGCAGTTCTGATCCGGTGAAAAATTGGTCCTTCGTAATATCCATTTGTGCTCAGAAAAATCTGAAATTTAAGTATGTTGTAGATCAAGATATTCTGAATAACTTTCAAGGGGAACGTTTAGCCAAATTTTGTCCACAACAAAAGTTATAAAAAATAGAGAACAACGGTTGTCCAGAGAAGCCAGTTTCTGAAATCCAAAATAAACCTCAAGAAACGGTTTCTCGTAGAAGATCTACTACCTCCCAGCCACGAATTCACTATTCTAGGGACTCAAATCCACATGCATGGCCTGTTCTAAACTAGTCTAGCACCCTAGACCCACCAAGGTTCGTTATGGTGTATCAATCCTTCAAGAACAGCCGTTGCAACTACTCGGACTCGCCTAACGCCAACTCATATCAGTTCAACAGCTTACCCGAGACCCAACCTTCATGCAACCATTACCGAGGCTAGTATAAGGTGATAGAGAATACTTGCCGGTGAGAGGAAATGGCTGAGATGGCTGAGGCGAAGCTGCTGGTTCGAGGCAGAGACGAAACGGCATGCTACCGCTGCTGGTCGTGGACAGAGTAGAGGGCAGCAGCTGCTGGTCGGTGGAGGGGCTGTCTTCCAGGTGGCCAGAGAGAGAGACGAGAGAGGGTTGAGCTGAGGCGAGAGAGTGAGTTTGCAGAGAAATGAGAGGAAGTGAGCTGAGGCGAGAGAGAGCCGAAGGAGATGCACTTCTCGGATGGCCCTTTAGTTCCCCTTGCATGCTTGGGCATGTATGGTGACACTTGGCACCTTTCTCTTGCCAATTGTAGAGGGAAAAGAGAGTCTAGTGCCCCCTACAGTTTTCTTGCATGCATGGCTTGCATGTAGGAGAAAAGACAAGACATAACAAGACAAAAGGGAAGAAATGAAGAGGTTTGGGGGTTGCTTATGCGTGGGATTTCCGGCGGGAAAAAAGGGAAAGGAAAAAGAAAGGGAAGAAAAGGAAGGGAAAGAGAAAAGAGAGGAAAAGAAGGGGCTGTCCGTTAGCAAGGGGAAAAATGGGGAGAAAAATAACGACAACGGGTTTGACACGGAGTCGGGTCGTGCGAACGACTTGACGTCGGTTTAGTTGGCCCAACGATAACGATCTCTAGAATCCAACTTCATGATTCCAAAAAAAACAATATCAGCGATGTTAAACTTAAAAAAAAATTTATTGCTCCTAGTTCCCGTCAACGAGAGTCTTAATCCATTAGGGTCCGTTAATCTTTGGTAATGAAAATTCGGGATGCCACAAGGGGGAGAAGGAAAAATAAAAAATAAAAAATAAAAAAATTCGAAAATAATAAAAAAATATTAAAATATTTCCACGTGGATGCTGGCCAGCGCCGTGGACACTAGCCGGCAGCCACGTCAGCGCCGGCTGGCCAAAAGGACTGAATTGGCTAATTTGCAAAAGGTTTAGGACTGAATTGGCAAAAAAAAAGGTTTAGGACTGAATTGGAAAAATTGCAAAAGGTTTAGGACTTTTTTAGTAATTTCCCCTTTTGATTTGTTGTTGTTCTTTGGCCTCGCCACTCCCCGGCGACCGGCCACAGGCCAGGGCCGGTGAGGGCGGCTCGCGGCCACGACAGGGAGGCCTCGCCCAGCTAAGGCGAGGCCGACCTCGCCATCGCCACCCAAGTCCGTTGCCTGGGTGGCGACGGTAAGGCTGGCCTCGCCTTGGCTGGGCGAGGCTCGACCTCACCGTTGCTAGGGTTGGCGATGGTGAGATCAAGCCTCACCCAGCCAAGGCAAGGCCGGCCTCGCCGTCGCCACCCAGGCGACGGACCTGGGTGGTGACGGCGAGGTCGGCCTCACCAAATCTAGGCGAGGTCAAGTCTCGCCCAGCCAAGGCGAGGCTGACCTCGTCGTTGCGACCGGCAAGGGCGGCGGCGAGAGTGGTGGCTAGGGCTGCGACACCCTCGCCGGCCCTGGCCTGTGGCCAGTCACTGGCCATGGCCAAGAAAGGAAGGGAAAAGAAAAGAAAAAAAAAAGAAAGAAATATTTAAAAATTCAAAATATTATTAATAAAAAAAATTTGTGTAGTTACTAAATGGATTTTTGTTCTTTTTCTATTCTAAGAACAAAAATTTTAGGCAGTTACCAAACGCCTTGAAATGCTTAGAAATTGTTTTCGAGTATAGAATAAAAATGAATCATTCCTGCTCAAAATCTGATTCTGGGCACAGAATGGTTGCCATGTGTAGCCTTATCCTCTCCTCTCCTCGTCCGGTTCTTGATTCCTGGGTGAGACCGGACCGAACCGGGCACCGTTCACTCCTATTTCTAGCGGGCAATGTAAGCATTGCTACCACCACCCCTTCATTGACAATGGACCTATTCTGCCGCCACTGCTCTCTTTTCTTGGGGAGAGATGGTGGGGGCTTCGATGAGAGCGGTGGTGATTGGCAGGGGGGGCGCATTTGGCAACACGCCTCGGTTGGCGCCGCTATCGACATCGCCCGGTGGTCGTAACTTTTTGGTGACCACTAGACGAGTGTTTGCCCGAGAGTTTCGCTCTCCATTGTGTGTGCGCGATGGTCAGTTACAGACGGATACGGCCGCGGTGGAGTACCGCAAGGCGACCAACCAGTGGTGGTCTCCTTGCTTCGGCAACCCCCAAAGCAGTTTTGGCAGCCGGGGAGATCAATGACCACCCCGTGTTCTGTCACTTTTGGGTCGGCCCCACGTGGACTCGCGAACCGGACTTGTTCTCGATCGATGCGGTCATTGTGGTCAAGCTATCCCCACCATGGAGGCCGTTGTTAGAAGTGGCGACCACCACCACAGGCGGTAGTTCTCCTGTCTAACCAAATAATGGCCAGGCTATTTGCACCGAAAAAAAATAGCTGAAGGTTTTGTCTTTTTCAAAGTAATTTTTTTAATCCTTATTATCCGTCGTCGTCGATTAAAAAAGGGCAAAGGATATAATAAATCACCTCATATTTTTTTACCTTATTCTATTCTATCTCAGTTCGAATCATTTTCTTACATTCCTACAAGGCCTAGGAGTATTTTCGCAAAGTTGTGATAAATTAGTGATATGGTCGAATTTGGATATATTGGTTGTTGATTTGTCGACAATATAGAATGGCAAAAAGTTCCATTCAATTTGATGTTAATCTCGATTTTCATGAAAAATCAACAAATCGCAAGTTTCATAGCTTTAGCACGATATTTACTTGAATATTGTAACTTTTCAACCGATCACTTGAATGTCATAATGTACAGCATCAACCCGATTTTCTAAAATCTTGGTTTGTTTAAGTAATCGACAAACGAGTGTCCCACAAAAGTTATGACATCCGGGCCCGGCCGGACTTAGAACAAATCGCGCCTTCGTCCGAGCCCGGCCCGACATCTCCCCGGACCTCAAATGTGCAGCCCAAGCCCGCCCAGCTCCTGCCGCACCGATCGTAAATACAGTCCGAACTCGACAGGTCGGAGGCAAGTACGACGCTGCAGAAATCGCAGTGCCGACGAAATCGACTTCTCCGCAATTTCCACGCTTCACCTTCCCTCTCTCCGACGATCCGATCTTGGAAACTTTCTTGATCTTCCTCTTGCCATGGAGCCATCTTCGCCCGATTCTTGATCGCGACCCTGATTTTCTTTCCCGGGGAAACAATAAAGGAAGGGGGGGGGGGGGGGGGGAGGCGAAGAGGATGTTGGAGAAGATCGGGTTGCCGGCGAGGCCGTCGCTGCGGGGGAACAACTGGGTGGTCGACGCTTCGCATTGCCAGGGCTGTTCCTCCCAATTCACCTTCATCAATCGCAAGGTCGCGTCGTCTCTCTCCCTCTCCTCTGGCCTCTTGACGGTTGTTTCTTGATTTTTGATCGTGGGTCGTGTTTGATCTTGCCGAGTGTCTGGCGTTTCGTCGAGCTTGCGCGCGTGTGAATTCGGGGCCTTTCTGCTGTTTCGGATGATGGGGTGACGTTTGTGTGTTTCGGGGTATCGCAGCATCATTGCCGTCGATGCGGGGGCTTGTTCTGCAACGGCTGCACGCTGCAGAGGATGGTCCTGAGGGGGCAAGGCGACTCGCCCGTTCGGATTTGCGACCCGTGTAAGAAGCTGGAGGAGGCCGCGAGGTTCGAGCTGCGGCACGGCCACAGGAGCAAAGCCGGGAAAGGTACTGTTGGTCGAGTCTCGTTTCGTGCGGTATTGGCTTTTCGAACTCGCTCTCGATCCGCCTTTAACAAGTGTGTGTGCCATGGTTCTGAGTGACATGCTGGGCTTTGGCTACTTTCAATGCCCTCAAGCGTCTGATGGTTTAGGGGTCAGCAACTAGCTTTGACACTTGTACCGTTTCGGGACGCAGAGTCAAGTCTGGTCGCACAATGTCTGTTTAATCTGTTTGGTCTGCTATTTCATTAATTGCCTTCTGATTTTGCTCTTTAATTTGTTAATGCTTCCTGTTGTCTACTGTTCATGGCTGAAGTCTTCTTGCTAAAGCTATTGCGACATGACATAATGAAATGTTGCATATCTGCTTCAGTTTGCCTCCTTTCTTTCCCGTTAAGTTCAGTCTCCTGTGTTCTTTTATTTTTTATTATGCAGGTGTATTTTGTCCCACTAAATAGAACTAAACCCGAAAAGGGTCTGTCAGGCACTAGCTAACTTAGAACATAGAAATATGGTGTTCTGATTATTGCCGGACTGCACAGTTGACTATTTGAGGAAGCTAGACCTGTTTCTCACCATAGCTGAATGGAGGGATTACGACCATGACACTCAAGCCTGAGACCTTTAAGCCTTATAAGGGCTAAGCCCCTAGGCAACCATTGTCCTCACAGTCTTATATGCAATGATGCAACCAAAACACACACACACACGCAATATATAATATAAGTAATATATGTGAGCACGCACCATGCATTGAGTAACGGTGGTAACAACCAATCAGCTTTCTTGTAGCCACCACAGTGGCTATGCCAATAGTTGTGGTTGTGCAATTCACTCGTGCAGTTGCTGCATTACTACCTTTGCTGATAAAACTACTGCTAATCTGCTATTGCTACAAAATAGAGAGAGACCTCAAATCTTTGATAGGTGCTATGAAGATGAAGCTGAAAACAGATTATTTCGGGAAAATTGACTTGCTCTGGGATGACTAGCCTAGATTCCAGTGGTCGATATGCAGGTTCTGATAGTTAGTTCTTTTGAAAATCACAGGAAGTTCAAGAGTTACGTCAAAGAATGAGGACGAGGTTTTAGCCCAGCTTCTTGCCAGTGATGCAAAGGGATCCTCATCAGGAGCAGATTCTGATGCCAACATTTTTTCTGGTATTGAAAGGACAATAAGCGGCGCATCGAGTTTCGATAGTCAAGAATATGTTGATATAGATAGCTTGGTAGGTAGAAGATGACTAATATACGTTGGCACATCTCTTGCTATTGAACTATATCGCTTCTGCTAACACCTTAAGCACGTCGTTGATGGGCGTCTTTATTTCTAATTTTCCAGAGAGAGACAGGATCTGCTACCCCTGAGGAATTGCGTCAGCAAGCTGTCGATGAGAAAAAGAAGTACAAAATTCTGAAGGGAGAAGGCAAACCTGAGGAGGCCTTGAAGGCCTTTAAGAGGGGGAAGGAACTGGAGAGGCAGGCCGATGCTTTAGAGATTGCATTAAGGAAAAGCCGTAGAAAGGTTTTGCCTGCTGAGAAAAGGATCTCTGCAGAACCTGGCCGAGAAAAGAAGCCCCAAGTGGGCAAGGATAAGGGAAAGGATGACCTTCTTTCTGAGCTCAGAGAATTGGGATGGTCTGAGATGGATCTTCACAATGAAGATAAAAAGCCTACAAGCACGACTGTGGAGGGTGAACTGTCGGCTCTTATTGGAGAATTGCCTCAGAAGCCTAATGATGGCAAGACTAAGCAAGGCATAGACAAGTCTCAAATAACTGCTCACAAGAGAGAAGCTCTTATGTTGAAGCGTGAAGGGAAGCTTGCCGAAGCCAAGGAAGAATTGAAGAAAGCTAAAGTATTAGAAAAGCAGGTTGAAGAGCAGGAACTTTTGGCTGAAGCAGAAGATTCTGATGATGAGTTGTCAGCTTTAGTTCGAAGCATGGATGATGACAAGCAAGAAAATCTTCCTCGGCAGAAACAACACAATTTTCGTTTGGACGACCTTATAGGTGTTGCTGGCAATCTTGATGAGGATAGCAACTTTGAAGTCACAGACGAGGATATGGCAGACCCAGAAATGGCTGCTACTTTGAAATCCTTAGGCTGGGCTGAAGATTACGATACAGAACTAGCAACACAATCAATTCCTTTCGATAGAGGAACACTATCTGCTGAGAATCCCTCGAAAATCAAGGCTTTCAGTCACAAACAAGATTGGAATGCTTCTACTCTTGTCAACGAATCGTTTGTCACACAAGGCATTCATAGTTCACTTGATGGGGCACCTCGGAGAAGTAAAGCTGAAGTTCAGAGGGAGCTCCTGGGTGTTAAAAGGAAAGCTCTTGCTCTGAGACGTGAAGGTAAGCATGAGGAGGCAGAGGAAGTGCTGAAAATGGCAAATACATTAGAGGCTCAGATTTCAGAGATGGAAGCATCGAAGAACAAATTTAACACGGAGCATGCTAAGCTTGAAAATAACAAAGTCAAAACGTCTATTGAGAGTTCAGTCAATGCTGAACATGAAGAGGATGTGACAGAAAGTGATTTATGTGATCCATCACTTCTATCAATGTTGGAGGATTTGGGCTGGAAAGATGAAGCACCTGAACTGGCAAAGGTGCAAGAAGTAGCTTCTAAGCGAATCACGGACGGTACACTTCAATCAGTCACCGAATCTACAATTGAATCCTCATCCGTTGTTTCCACTTCAGCCCCAAGAACAAAGGCTAAAATCCAGAGGGAGCTATTGGGATTAAAAAGAAGAGCGCTTGACCTTAGACGTAAAGGAAAACTGGAAGAGGCTGAGGAAACTTTAAGGATGGCAAAGGCATTAGAAATGGAAATCGAGGAATTGGAGCTTCCGAAAGGACCTCAGCTTGGTGCCTCTGAAAAGTGGAATCCTGAGAGCTCAAGTTCTTCAATTGGGCATGAGGAACATGGAAATCTGGATAATTCGGTCAGAGTAAGTGAGGGATCTACCCAAGAAGCAGCGAGTCTAAATGTTGGACCGATGAACTTAGAGAGAACAAGAACTAACAGAGATGATACTTCCCCTGAAAAGTCATATTTTTGGAGACCTGAAGCATCTGAATATGATGACGAATTAATTTGCTCCCAAAATTTTGCCCAAGATGATTTGACAGCTAAAGGAGCTGCTTCCAGTTCTAAAGTTGTCGATTCTGTTGACAAGATGGATTTGCTAACTGGCAGTGATTGGAGAAACTCGCAAGTATTGGCTGAAATACTAGAAGACAGGCCATGTTCTGTTTCCCAGTCATCTCATGATATTCCCTTGATTCAACCAGGTGTCCCAAGGAGTGCTCATGAAGACAGGACGAGCAAAGATGAAGCTTTAATGGAAAGAAAGGAGACACATGCAAACAAGCGATCACAGGTCAATGAAACAAATGTTGGTGAAGAACTTCATCAGAAAGGCCAAGTTTCGATTCAACAAGAGATTTTGATTCACAAGAAGAAAGCAGTTGCCTTGAAACGAGAAGGGAAATTAGCAGAAGCCAAGGAGGAACTCAAGCAGGCAAAACAGCTGGAGAAGAGTCTTGAAGAAGACAAACCCCAGCCCAGTATGTCAATATCTTCATCAACCATTCCTCCCATGGGATTAAAGGAGGAGGATACATCAAAAGTGACTCCTAAACCATTATCCAGTCGTGAGCGCTTCAAAATTCAACAGGAGTCCCTCAGGCACAAAAGACAGGCCTTGAAGCTGCGAAAAGAGGGTCGGATTACAGATGCTGAAGCTGAGCTTGATTTAGCCAAGACTCTTGAGGCTCAACTGGAGGAGTCTGCTTCTCATGATTCTGGTAAATCTTCTGAAGATGGTGTGGATGATGTGGTCATTGAGGATCTTCTTGATCCTGAACTTTTGTCTGCCTTGAAGGCAATTGGAATAGATGATTCTAGTGTGGTATCACGGGGACCTAAAAAACCCGAACCTGTGAAGCACAATCCTCAAAGCATAGAGAACTCTGGCCAAGACAGTATTCGTCTGGAAGAACAAATAAAGGCTGAAAAAGTGAAAGCTGTGAACTTGAAACGAGCTGGAAAACAAGCTGAGGCCTTGGATGCTCTTCGACGGGCCAAAATGCTCGAAAAGAAGCTCAACGCATCATGATTGCTGGAAAAAAGATTACTGCAGGAGTATAGAATCCCCAAATAAGGTACTTTTTGCAGAGGATAGGTGCCATCTCCAAATTTTTATTGACTTTGATCACCATGTGTCCATGGAAACCACAATATAAATGCTAGAGTATGAAATTTTTCTTTTTAATGATGTTTATGTACTTTCACAGATTATTGCAAAAATGTTGTTACGTTGCATGTCTTAAGTATCACACATTGCTTGTTTACATAACAGGCCTTATTTATGCATAGTACCTACTAGTTTAGTTTTTAGATTGGATTTTTTACCCTGGTATCATTGCCTAAATATATTCTCCATGCTCCAATTGATATTTCATTGCACTCGTAATTCTTATCTGCATTATTTCCTGTTTTCAATGATCATCGCTTTTTGTGGGGTTTGTCTAGACCTGATATACATGGACTTCGCCTCCTCCTAATAGTTTATGGGTTGGATTTTTTACCATGGTATCATTGCCTAAATATATTCTCCATGCTCCAATTGATATTTCATTGCGCTTGTAATTCTTATCTGCATTATTTCCGGTTTTCAAGACTCATTGCTTTTCCTGGGGTTTGTCCAGACCTGATATACATGGACTCCCTCCTCCTGACTTCCTAATGGTACTTTTTCATATTGTTTGAGAGTTCTTGTTTCATAAGTTCTCTTATGTTAAGTTGAACATATTAGCCTCGAAACAATGAGAATGTCCTTTTGGATCATGATTCCGTCACATCTTTTCTTTTCTTATCTTGTTTAAGTTCATCGTTTGTTTGTTAATGTACTCTCACAACCAAAGCTGAACATCTTGTTATGCTTGTGCTTTGCCAAGAATGTTTTAAAAGGAAAAAGAAAAGAGGGAGAAGCAAAGATTCTCTCCGTTCTTCACTGAAGAAGTTAAACTAACCTGTTTAAGTGGCATTGTTGCTGTGTTTGATGGCAATGCAGTGAAGCCTGGTCTCCTCTGCCTGTGGATTTCTATTGTCTATACAGTTGACCTAATTCAGAACATTACGACTAATTCTTATTCCCTCGTTAGTTTGATGGGTGCTCTTGTTAGTAATTGCTACGTTTGGCTGATGCAGGGATACATGCACTGTCTGGAGCCTTCCATGGCTCAATTGAACTGGCAAAGAAATTTGTGCTCACTTGGCTCACTTACTGATCCTTAATCCACGAGAGTCCAGGTTTGCTTCACATAGGGAAAAGAGCAAAGCGATTAAACTGCATTGAGGTCAACATAACAACGTTGCATCATACACTGGATCGTTCATTTCCTATTCATCTGTGGAAATATGTTACGTTTGCGAAATTCGGCATGACCGGCAACATGCCCAGAAGGCGATTGTGCGGCGTGGAAGCAGGAAACCATGTGGTTATCTTATCGACATTACAAAATGAAGTGGGTTTGGTTTAAAACTTTAGAGATCTCTTGGGTACTTGGGAACAAATTATGGAAACTTCTCATAGACGATCACGGTGTGTCATGGTGGAATATTTGTTATGATGAATAAGTTATCAAATGACTATTCTATTCATGAGTTCATATGCTGCCACACAGTAGTTTTCAGCCAAACATCGTCATTTAAGAGATTGGCTTGTCTTCCCTTTTGTTGAAGTGCCAGACGTATATACCGCAATGCATTTCTGCTCGATGAATCAAAACTGTCGGGTAATTCCTTATGTTTCCTAAAACCAATTGTGGCTGTTCAAAATGGTACAGTGTATATCCAAACGTCACGTCAGCATTGCCTAACCGTAATGTATCTTGCGCAAGCAACTTCCGATGGAGTTGATGCAGTCACGGGCTTGTGTGCTTTTGATCTCGAGTCACGGATGGTGCAGAGTAATTACGCCTCAATCTGGATATTCCGTAGCAGATGAGAACTTTACGATAGTTTTGAATGCTCATTCCATTTTTTTAATTATAAAAAAGAACCATTTCTATGCTACAGTGTAATAACACTATTCTTCTCATATGAAAATGCAGTTTTACATATTGGCATTGATCGTAGTTCGTACCGTTAAAAACGATGTCATGCGCTGGATAACACCGCATGACATCTTTTGCCAAAGTCCCATGCTCCCAACACTCGAAAAATACCATCAGTGACAGCAATATATGCCTTTTCTGTCATTTTCACACATCATGTCAAGGAGCAGATAATGCACAACCGATGTGAGAGAAACTTTTTGTCTTCAGCAGCAGCCAAACCTGGGACCTTCTCGGACATCATCGTCTCCGCACACGATGCGGATGCGCCACCACCACTCTGCAAGAATGAAGCTGACAGGTGACAAGTGCCCCCCACACCTGTAAGCACGAGCAAGCTCCACAAAGGCACCGCCTGACGCATATCTTCTCCTTCTTCTTTCTTCTCCTTCTTCTTTATATGTTGCCCCCCATCCCATCCCATGCTTTTGTATTTATCCTTATCTTCATCCCTCACTGCATGTGAAAAAGCAGGACAAACCAAAACCTTCGTGCGGGAAGACGACCCAAGCCCACAACACATATTACACAGACAAACACCAGCTTCTTCTGCAACGAGATTGAGAGAGAGAGAGACAGAGGGAGGGAGCAAAAATGGCGGCAGGGGGAAGGAACGTAGCAGGGCCATTGCTGTTTCTCAACCTGGTCATGTACCTCATCGTGGTCGGCTTCGCGAGTTGGTGCCTCAACCACCTTATCAACGGCCAAACCGGTCACCCCAGTGCGTTCATATCATATATAACACACGTCAAGCTCTGTAAAATTTAGCATTGCGCGACTTTATTAATCGTTTATATGCTGAAAGGGATTGCCTGACTAATTCAGGTTTCGGAGGCAACGGCGCAACGATGTTCTTCCTCATCTTCGCGCTCCTGGCCAGCGTCGTCGGGATCATCTCGAAGCTCGCCGGCGCGAGCCACATCAGAGCTTGGAGGAACGACAGCCTCGCCGCGGCCACGTCCTCTGCACTCGTCGCGTGGGCCATCACCGCCCTCGCCTTCGGGTAAACAGCAATACAATAGTCTACCGCCTCCAAGTTCTCGCAGAAAAATCAAAGCTTGAATGATGCACCCATTAACAACGTGTTCATGTGTTCTTGTTCTTTGTTGTGTTTTGCTAAATTCAGGTTGGCATGCAAGGAAATAAACGTGGGAGGGCACAGAGGGTGGAGGCTGAGAGTGCTGGAGGCGTTCATAATCATACTGACCTTCACTCAGCTCCTGTACGTGCTGCTGCTCCACGCCGGCCTCTTCAACAGCCGCTTCGGCCCGGGCTACCGAGACACCCCTTACGGCAACGGCAGCGCATCCGCCACCGCCGCCGGCGAGCCTTACAAGGGCGGCCCGACCACCGGTTCGGTCGTCTAGGAATGCGATGACAATGCCCTCCTCTTCTATTTCGGACATGCACGTGTATGTCATCATCCATGGTTAGAGCCGTGGGAGAGACACGTTCATGTTTTCCTTTCCTTTTATTTTCCTCTTTCAAGGTTTTGTAAATTATTAAAAAAAACAAAAAATTCGGTGGAGGTTTTTGCATTTTGTTAGTCTATGCTTTGCAGTTGTTGTATATTTAGTTCTCGTCTCGTTAATTATGCTTATTTTATTTTTGGTAATTTGCATCTGCCCGGTTTTTCTTTTTCCTTTTCAAGGAGAGTAAGTGTTATTTACGTTCACACAAATTAAGGAAAAAAATTATCAGAATTCTGTTCATTAGAAATTATAAACTCGCATAAAAATAGCGTAATCTATATAACGAAATATAATCACCAACTTTGAAAGCGCTGAGAAAATAGTAGGTCAAATTAGATAGATTTTTCGAAGATAACACCATTTTTTTTATCGATAATGATTTTCGTGGATAATAAAAATATTTTTTATTTTTATTTGTTTTTTTTATCGAATTTGATTTGTGTATTGAATTTGATTCGACAATTTACTGCCTCCATGGCGTTTGCTTACCGAAAGCGATAAGCAATGACCTTAGGCTTGAACTGCTTAGGTGCCCTCTCAACCTACTTACAATATAAGCGATATAAGGTTTATTGAGCCACTATCCAAAACCATATCGATTTCATTTATCAGTCTTTTGTATCGATCTCGGTACGGTTCAGACGGGAATTGACCCACTTTGAAATCAACCCACTTTGAAATCGATTAATTTAAGGCAGTTTTAGTACTTTAAACCTTCTAAGATCCACGCATTACAAATTTTGTTAAGGATTATTGCAAGTTCTCCTCTCGAAATGAACAGTTGTATTCAATTTGTGCTCCAAATTTCGTACACACTACGCGCATGTCGAGAAGCAGAAGAACTAAATATCCCTTTTAATATCGCTTTTAGTCTTTTCAGGAAGACATTAATTATAACTTTCGAGTCTTTTTAGGAAGTGGTTTTAGTGAAAGCAATTTACTTACTGCTAATGCTTCGAACAACCATTTTAGTTATTGCAGGAGTCATAAATCATAATGGTACACATATGAATTCACGATTAGCGATAGATTGCGCTCGAAATTTGTTTATTCACCTTTTTGCGATCAACGATAAATACGAAATCTTCATCTCCAACAAGAATAATATTTATGCCTATAATTTCACCCCTATGATTTATTATTTCTTGTATTATTTTATGGTGCACTATCCTTTTTTACATTTGATTAAAGCACACATTTATCTAAACCGACTTCGTATAAAATATGGACTCGAATAGGAAATCAAAATGTCTCTATTGCATGAAGCGAAAATAATCTTAATGGGACTATCAATCTGATGGGGCTGAAAGGCGCCCCCACAGACTTTATTTGTTGATCTCTCATCGTGATTAGACATTTTTGTTAGACGTAATTAATTTCTTTGTGGGGACAATGGTTTGAAAATGGCATATCTCGTCGAGGAAAATCAAGCCGAAAAATCTTGACTTCTAAGGCAAAATCGAAGGAAGATTTCAACCTCAAATTCTTTTTCCCAAAAATTCTAACAACACCAGCTCGAGTGATATTAAATTAAACGATAAATCAGGTATTCTTATACATCGACAAAAATAGTCATTAAAGATAGTTAGGTATTTCCCAACTATTTTTATATGTCCAACATACCAAACTTGCAAATTTATCGCCCTCTAACGTATTTTGAACCTTTCGCACTTTTCATCTTCATATGCTTGTGCTCTTTTGGCAAATTCCTACTTCAAATGCTTCAACTAACAACTCCAACGTCTATCAAGGAGACATAACCGACTTATCAATTCCTAGTCATTATGCAAATGGTCAAACAAACTATAAAATCATAAACTTATTGGACTCCCTTGCAAGAGGTGCCATTTACTAAAAGTCAAACGTGTAGTTGTTAGGGCAATGAGAACAAGTTCATCTGCACATAAGACGGCATGAAGGCCGCGAAGCCGTCCACCGGACAACCAAGCGAATGAGCGAACGTTCACAGTTCAAGAAGCTCGTCTGATCCTTAGAGTGTTGGGAAAATTACCAAAAAATTCATAAACATATTGTAACAATGTCAATTTAATTATAATCGTTTTAATTTGGTCGATCTAGTTTTAAACCTTTTGATAATTTGCCGATGCAGTCCTTCTACCCAATTTTGGTTGGAAATTACTAGTGTGGACATCGACCGTCTTACATGGCACGGCTAATATGGCACGACTAGTACTGACTTGAATATTTTATTTTATTTTGAATTTTGGCTGGGAGGGTAGCTGGCAACCCACCCTAGCCATGGGCAAGGGTGGCGACACCATCGCCGAATTGGATGAGGGTCACCGACCACAATGGAAAAAAATTTAAAAAAATTATGAAAATTGTCCAAGTTAGCACCGACCATGCCGAGTAAAACGGATTTCCAGCTAAATTATATTGGAAAATTTTTAAAAAAATCTAGGAGTAAAATGGCCAAATTGAAATATTTAAGAGTGAATTGGTATTCATAAATAGGTGTGGGGCTTCTTTTTTTTTTGGTTATGTTCCCTAGTAGTGCAATAGTTTTAGAAAGCCTATAGGCGTTCATCGCCTTCACAAAGAAAAAAGGAATGTGAGAGGGCTAATGGGTGCGTCTGTTTCACTAAAACCTTCATGATAAAAAATATATACATATATTTTCCATGAAAATCATTTTCAAGAAAAAATGGTCAATTTTCATTTATTTGATAATTTAGGAAAAGTAATTTTCTCCTTACCAGAATGGGAAATAATTTCCTCCAATCTCAACTTGTTTTTAATCCATAGAAAATATTTTCCTCGCATCAATTAATTTTCCATCTTCCGAACACCGCAAAGTCGGAAACCAATTTTTCCAAAAACAATTTTCCTTCAAACAAAACAAACCTGGGTTCGCAATCCAACTTCCGGTACACATTTCCCGGAAACACGTTTGAAAATGTTGTTGCTTTGAAGCTGCGCGACCGCACGTTGCTTGACCGGTATGTTCGTCTTCCCTTCCAATGGAAAGCAAGCGAAAAGGAGAAGCAAAGTAGCATCCTACTAATCGTTTCGTAGTCATTAAAGATTGGATATAGTTTTAAACCAATTCGGATTTCAATGGGAAAAACCAAGTCCATAGAATCCCTTTGGAGAAGCAAAGGACACGAAAAATGTGCATCAAGGTTCTGCAAACATTGACGTATATGGACCATCCTTCCTTCCCTTACTAAACCGAAAAATCGCATACCATCGACAACGATGTTTGCTTTGCCATCCTTGAGAGCTCCTACACTTCACAGTCACAATCTTTGAGATAAAAGCAAGCTAAGTTCTTCCATTGCCCTATAACTGTAGTATCAAACACTAGACTTTCCGGTCATATGCCGCGGGTCTCAGATGCAATCGGGACTGTACATGATATACTATATTTCAGATATATACAACATACACACGAGTATCATTGGAAGCGCAAGCGATTAATCCCCCCCAAAGTCCACCAGAAAAGAGAGAAACATAACGACGGACGCAACAAATTAAAAGTTAAAAAGGTCCTTCGAGCATGAGCACACCTAAGCTGAGTCCCAACGCGAGAAGATCGTCATCCTCGCCACCTGAAACTCACGCGGACCCGGAGCGCGGTGCATCAGGTACCTGATCACCATCCGACCAAGTGATGTATGCAGACAGACATTGATCCGAGAGGGAGCACGTGCCTGATGCACCCGGTCCGCAGTCCAGCAAAGATAAACTCTTCTCTGCGAATCCAGTGTCGACTTCGATCTTGCAACAAAAAAAGGACAGCAAAAAGCCGAGAATGTGTATATCGCAGGGAGTCCTTTTTCTTTAGTTTTTGACTTCCGCGACTTTGTTTCCCACTGCGAGTATTGTCTGAGGCAAAACTTGAGAGCCAGGTCTAGACTCACGGAATTGCAGCCAATACAATTCATGTCAGTATGTGACAAGGGCATCATCAAAATATGAGATGAAAGAGGAGATTTATGGAGTACATATCTAACGTTACATGGAAGCTACGAAAAGCCAACTTCAGTAAACAGTTGATCTTAGCCAAAAGGATGAGAAGCTAACCATACTAAACACAGCAACAACAGTGATCAATAAGCTTCTTAGCCTCGTAAAAAGCATGTACAGGCTATAGTGCATAGCATTCGAGAAACAATAAAATGCTTAGAAGTACACAATGCCCCTGATCTGCTAAACTAGGTTCGTTCACCCGAGATGCAGGCCAGAAGAAAATGAAATTCTATTGTAGTCCAACAACTTTCAATCCCATTGGCCCATAGAAGAACTCCTACTCCCCAAGTGAAACTCCGTTCAAGTAAGAACTCTCATTCCCCAATGTAGATTTGAGCATTCCTCCCACTCAGCTAATCACTACTCAAGTTCAGAGAACGGCAACATAATAGTCCTTACTAATGATCACAATTGACAATATATTAACTTGACCCACGTTCATAGTGCAAGTTTCCCTGCAGTGCCAAAGTCTCTAAGTTGCCCGGCCTAAGGTTGTTCTAGATGCATGTATTGACGTGGGCTATATCCAAAAAAAAAATAAGCAACAGCAGAAGCACTGGCCAAAAAAGATTTCACCATTTCTAGTTACTAACCTTTGCTTCATCCAACAAATGGACCCTCAAATGAATGCTTGTTTATCATCTAATAAAGAGGCAAGCATCTCAGGTATAAAGCAAGTACCCAGGTATTGTTGTGTTATGTTTTATCACAAAGGTGAACTATGAAAAGGCATCCAAATGACACCGTTCAAGGACCACTCACTAGTCTCAAAGCCCAAGGCAGACAAAGCATTCTGAAGAACACCCTTTTTTTCACGAGTTAAAAGAATTAGCAAATTTACTGTTTCTTCTAGGACCTCCTATGCCTTGTGGAATCATCAACTAACAGAGATTCATCTCAAGGTCAGTGGACTCGGCACTCTCATTTTATCTACAAGTACCATCTGATTTGTATATTAAGCTTCACAAGAGAGTTTAAGTATCTCGTATTATTTGTTTACAAGTTTCAATGGGCCTTGCATTCATGTATATCCACTCCACCTATCAAATCAAGCTTTTGGGTTAGGCTTCCTCCTAAAATGAATTACAAGTCCAGAAATAGGATCCTCTTTGGGATTCTAAGCCTCGAAATTCTCAATGCCACTGAACCGAAATTACAGAGCAGTTTTCTTCCCACTAATGAAGACAGACAGTGTTCATAGTAACCTTACTTAAAGATACCAAATCACCAAGATCCTCAGATGACGTTTAAGGAGAGTACCGTAAAGCCAAACTTTAGGCATGGCAGAATGTGTATCATAAAGGTTCTATTCTCAATTCTAGGAATCAGGAAAAAACTGCTGTCCTTTAATAAGGAAAAGATAAGACATACACCCACACGAGAGCCTGACCCAGTGTTAGAACAAATGTAACCAAGGCGTAAAATAAAAATGAGGGTTTTGAGCAAGCTTCACATGTATAAATAAACATGAAACTCTTAAGATAGATTACCTCACTGTGTAAGAGCCTCAGAACTGTGCAGCTGTGCTAATATATGCATAAATCCGCCAAAACCTATGTACATGTTAGAATATCCTAAATCCACTTCGATCACCCAGATCCTTCGGTCAACAGCAGAGGCTTTCCCGTCCATTCATCAGACACCCCATAATCCAGGCTCAGCTCCGTCAAAGGAGGAATATTCTCCATCGAGAACAACATTAGGTGAGGAAAGGAGATATTGTTGTGATCATATAGTACACGCTGCACTAGTACATTGGGCTTCGTACTGTGGCTAATGTAACAAGCAACATTCCTCATTTTGGACACATCCATTGCGAAATCCAGAGGAGGAGCTGAGGGGTATAGAGAGCGTACATAATCAGGAAAAATCTGCAATAAATCACCCCATTCTTCCCATTTCTCAGGAAACCTACTGGGATAAATCAGTGTATCACCGTTCATTGCGAAAATTTGGGCCTGGTCTCTGGTGAGCACAACCCCTGCATATTCGCAAACGAAAGCACCAGCTTGTATCAAATTCAAGGACCTCACACCCCAACCCGTCTCTCTCGACCTAAATATCTCAAACCTATGCTTCAACCCTCTTTGAGTTGCTCGATTCCGACAGGTCGGAGGGCACTTGCAGAAGGCTCCACACTCGAAAATAATCGGCTTCCCTTTCAAAAGAAGCCCATTTTGATCATAAAGAAACTCACCCCCATTCTTCAAAAAACAAAAGCAACCTTCTGTGCAACCGGATACGCATTCACACCCAGTACCATTTCCATTCTGGTGGTGAACAAAAGGAGGGTACACAGACCTGACTAGGTATTCATAATACAGCGGCTCATTATCGGTGTCGATATCATTGAACAGAAGCACCGGCACATTCTCCTTCTTCATCGACATATCAAGACTCAAGTACCCAGCCGGCCTTACCGACAATGGACTAGTCCTAAGACTCTTAGCAAGCCTCATCATCACACTACCCATTTCCGGTTGCCCCTCAATTCTCACCAGCTTGTACTTGAAAACGCCGAAACCGGACTTACCCACATCGAACCAACAGTCCATAATCCTATACAAACCGTCATACACATAAACCTTGCTCGTCATCCCGCCTTCATATCTAATCCCTCTGATGACCCTCAACTCGATTCCATAGCGCATGCTCCTCTCCAGCGCCAGGTTTCCGCCTTCCAACTTCTGGTGCACACATTGCCTGTTGAACTTATCTTGCCCTCCATGACCGGTGTATATAATCACATCCCCACTATCCTCATCATCCTCATACCCACCCGACACAATAACACTGGTGGCGATGGGCTCACCATTGGAGCTCTGACTAGCTGGCAAGTAATCGATACCAGCTTGAGTCTGACCGTGTAATCCAAGCACCATCAACTCCATCCTATAAAAGAAGATGTCGCCCACACAAATCCCAGGGATTGACCCAACAATCCTCTTGTCCCGATTTAGCCACAACCCGCGATTCCTCATGAGAGAAGCAGCGATCAAGTCGCCTCTCACTCTCTTGCCGCCGCTCTCGCCGGCCATCGAGAGAATGCGCACCCCGTCGAACGTCATGCGGGTCCGGCGGACCAGATCCCGGAAGTACCTCTCGTCTTCGAGCCCGAGATCGGTCACCCGGACGAGCTCCGACGAGCGCTTGTAGCTGATCCTGGGCTTGACCACGACGGAGAGCTGATTGTTCGCCTCCGGGTTGAAGGGCACGATGGCCCGCGAGTCGGGATCGAGCACGTCGACGTCGCCGCCGCACCTGCGGCCGCCCTTGGCGAAGGCGTTGCGGAACAGCTCGGACACGCGGTGGAACTCGGTGTAGAGGCTTTCCTCCCCCGGCGGCGACGGGGGCTCCTCGGGAAAGTGCCGCGGCTCCTGCTGCTGAGCTTGCTGAGGCTGATGTTGCCGAGGTGGCGGTGGCGGCGGCGGTTGAGGTTGTTGGGTGGGTGGGGGCGGCGGCGGCGGCGGCGGCGGTGGGTCGTCGAGTGGCTCGGTCTTGGGCTCGACTTTGGGGGTCACGAGGTGGGCGGTGGCGGCAGGGGCGGAGGCGGAGGAGGTGGTGGGAGGGTCGGGGAGGAGGTTGAGGTCTTGGAAGGGAATGAGGGAGTCCATCAAAACTTCAGGTGGGTACAGAGAGAGAGAAATGCTGGGCATGAAGAGGCAACTGGGGACAGATTCTGGAACTGGGTTTTCTTCGAAACCTCCGCCCAAGATGGGAGTTGCAGGTGGAAACAATGGCGGGTTTTGCAGGGGGAGGATGGAGGAGGAGGACGGAGGAAGGTGAAGAAGGTGAAGGAGGAGGAGGAGAGGAGGAGCTCCTGAGCTTAAACTTCGACTGCGGTTCCGCCGAGAAGGACGAGTCCTTACCTCGGCCCGGGTGCCACGCGCTCGGCGTGCTCCACCTGCCCGGTCGGACCGGGCATGTTGTCCACGGCCGGTTCGGTCGCGAACCGGGTCGGTGTATATTCGGTGTTAGATCCGGTTTGTTGTTTCCTTTCTCTCTCTTTCCAGGAATTCATTTCTGGTGGGGAGGATGGAATGTGGACCTGCGCCGACGTATCCTCTCGTGATTGCCTATAAGAAGGCTCCTTTTGCCTAAGAAGTTTCGTTTTGTACTTGGTGATGTACATCTTTGGGCTTAGCGAAATGAGTAGATCTTTCTAGGCGTGCTCCGCCTTTAGATCCTCCTACAAAGTGGATTTTGGATGGTAATCGCCGAATCGTGGATGCGCCCACGCCTCCCCCGGAGGTTGCGCGCTCGAACGAATATGCGCGCTGCTCTGGTCGTCGAGGATACCGCACGTCGGCAGGCTTTGGGACCAAGGCCCGCCGCCGGAACCGTTACTGTTGGTGTTAGAGCTCGAGGTCTACACGTGAGCGACCGAATATCGTGGATGGATCGAGGACGTAAGAGTCCAGAGCGGATGGCCTCGGCGGCTTAGGGGGCATCGTGCACGACGTCGGTCGGCGGAGTGGCTCGACGATGTGGGAGGGGTTGCGCATGACCCGATGAGCGATCGAACCGAAAGGGGAATCCTCGAGGTCAATATCTGCAAGACGGGTAGGTTCCGTGCGCGAGGACGTTGAGCAAAACGACTGCTCAGGTGGCAGTACGAACGTGAGCCGCTTGGTACCGCACCCAATTTCGAGATGGGACGTACGAAAGTGCCGAAACCCGCGCTCGAAGCAAAGCCCGAGTAGCCATGGCGGCCATGTATCTGTTGGGCGATACCAAGAAACGGTGGCGGACCAAGTACGACGGAATCCGATAGGGCCGTGCGCACATGAACAATTTGGGATGAGCTAAAAGCGAGAATCGACAGGAGAGCGTAACACGAGCTAAAGCATGGTGACGAAATTCGAGTCGGAGACTTAGCCTTAGCACAAGCTACATTTGAGCGCTCGACGGATCACGCCTTTGACAGAGAACACTAGAAATTTTAAGCATTAATATCACGAAATACTTGGAACCGGTACACCTTTAATAAATTTATCCTATACTAGTTTTCATTAAATTTTATCGTCAAATTACTAAGCTGGAGTTGATGGATG
The DNA here is from genome assembly GCA_031216405.1 of Syzygium malaccense. NCBI lineage: Eukaryota > Viridiplantae > Streptophyta > Magnoliopsida > Myrtales > Myrtaceae > Syzygium > Syzygium malaccense. Next base: position 19,647,648 of record CM062260.1, read on the forward strand.
TATCGGTTTGGGGTTTAATCGTTCCGTTTGTCACATATTTATCAATTTCTGATTTTTCATAATATTATTTTAATTTAATGAAGGGTAAATTTATAATAGGCGTATCAATTTTAGAGTTTTTGCGGAGATTTTTTTGCTGTAATAACCCAATTCCAAATTATGGAGAGGCGATCGTCCAAGTTGGCTCTGGTGCTCGTTCTGGTGTGGGCAGGTGTACCGTCTTCGGTGGGCTACCAGTTCCCTGAATGCAACACCAACCGCGATTGCGACTTTGAATGCGATCAGGGCCGTGGACTCTGCATCAATCATCAATGTCACTGCTTCGTCCAGTCTGCGGAGAGGGCGGACTACGGGCCCATTTGGTTCGACTTTGGGAGAATATATTTGGCAAAATGCAAAGGTTTTTCGAAATGCAAGTGGCGTTTGATAAGTGTATTTTAAAATCACATTTGAAAGCAATTTTGATCTAAATACCGTTTGGTAAAAATTATATTTTGTAAAGGACTCGTGCTGATATTTAAAAAACAAAAAAAGCTTGAGGCGGAGCTCAGCCACTGACCACAGTCGCCCGCCCAGATCTTGTCGCCAGCCAACCGCTGACGGCAAGATCTGATCGCTAGCCAGCCTCACCTGACCTCAGGGGAGGCGGCTTGAGGTCGCGTGACCTCAAGTATTGCCTGGGTCGCACAACCCAGGCGACGCCTGAGGTCCAGCGACCCCAGGCGGCATCGCCTAGCGCGCAACCCAAGCAACCACCGCCTACGGTCGCGCTAGCCCCCAGGCGGCGATCGCCGGCCACCGGACCTGCTGCCTGGGGAAGATGATGAACAATGCTATGAATAGTGCAATGAACAGTAAATTTGCATTCCGAAAATACAACTTATCAGAGTATCTCCGGACTTACCTTGAGCTAAAGGCCTTTAGAGTCTTTTGGAAATGGAATTGCATTTTCCTAAAGTGTTCCAAAAAAATTACCAAACGCATTTATATTTGCCCAAAAAATTTTAAATTCTCAACATTTATTTCAAATGTTAAATCAAATGGGCCGCAGTATACTGTCGCCGCCGGCCGCAGGGAACCATCATCGCCCTCGAGCAAAACCACAAGCCAGGAATTTGGCCGCTTTTGTTTTTGTCGTGTTCTCTTCCAAAAGATAAAAGATTCTCAGTATCATGTAATAAAAAAAATGCTATAATTTACAGATTTTAATCTCCCGAAATAAATGGGATTGAATAATGAAAGCAACGTTCGTTTTTATATTTTTTTTAACGTGACGGAGCGATAAGTGGGACCCATGAATTGAATCGATACCAACTGTCTAAGAATTCGAAGACGCATTGATTTCGAAAGCATATAGTGGCAACTCTACGTGAACTTGAAAATGTCAATGGGTTATATTTGACCCTTATAAGCTTTAGATAGACTCATCAACTCAGTGATGTAGATACAGGTCTGCTCGAGTTTGTCAATGAAAAAAGTACGATTGATTATGGATTACATATCCATTATTAAGATAGAAATTATGTAAATATAAATGAAAAAGAAACTTAACACGACAGAATCTACTCATGTCGAGTCTAATATGGACAAAAGTACCCCTTTTAATGTATGGTGCAAATATAGTAGATCTTTCGAGCTCATCTATATGGTTCATGGCCATCTATAAATTCAGATAAATTAAGATGAAGGCATCATAAAGAAAATGTAAAACTTATAAACTCACGTTGATCCATTTAATCTGTTAAGCTCACACAGAAAATATAACTTGGAGACGTTATAAAGTTAACTAAACTATACGTGCTAAATTTAAGTATCCCAATCTAAGCGAACCATACGGATGTATTAAAATTAGTGAATCTGCTCATAAATCTAATAAAAGAGATGCAATTGGGAATTCTAGTCCATTCATGGAGTACGTTACATTAGTAAAAAATTTACATAGATTTCATTTTCAAAGTTCATAATTCTAAAATAAGCTTACATATTGACAAAAGAAAGATGTTTTGAAGCACTAAGTTCTTTTGTAGAGTTACTACGACGATTAAAGTGTTGCATGAAGAGTGCACGTAAATTAAACTGGTTGATTTGTTTTTTTTTCCTTAATCTGATTTTTGAATATTAGATGATACATATAATATTTGTTAAATTGGAAGTTTATTTCCTAACATGAAATTGACTGTTTCAGATCGTGAAACGTTGGCGTTGGAGATTAATAAGAAACATGATCGCTATGAGTTGTTTCCTAATTTGGAGTCTTAGCAAAAAGAAAAAGACCCCATTAGCATAAATAGGAAACAAGCAGGAAAAAAACATGTCGGTGGTGTTCATATGGATATTTATTCATCTATGCAAGTATGAAAATAAGCTATAATTTGCAGTATGAGTATTATTCATGTAACAGGACACCTTTTTTTAAAAAAAATTAACTCCAAATTAGATGGATAGCACTACAAAAAAACATCTTTTTTCCAACGAAATTTCCAACGAAAAATTGGGAAAAATTCGTTGGAAAACGAATTTTCAACGAATTTTCCAACGAAAAAAAATTCGTTGGTAATTCTTCGTCGCAAATTTTTCCAACGAAAAATTTCAATTTTCGTTGGAAAATTCGTGGCTAAAATCATTGGAAACACTACAAAAAAATAAATTTTTTCCAACGAAAAATTTGGAAATCCAACGAAATTTCCAACGAAAAAAAATTCGTTGTCGCAAATTTTTCTGATAAAAAATATAAATTTTCGTTGGTAATTTCCGACGAAATTTTTTTGTCGCAAAATTCGTAACTAAATTCGTTGCAAAGTTTTGCTAATTATTCGTTGCAAAAATGTGGAAAAAAAAAATTTTGGTCTAAAAATAGTGGCAAAATTAGTTTTGTCGTGACAAAAATCGTGCGGGCGAGGGCCAGCCTCACTGCCGGCCAAGCTCGTCGCCGGCGAGTTCTGGGCGACCTCAAGCTCGCCGGCCATGGCGAGCTCGGCCCTCGCCATGACCGGCGAGGGCCAGCCTCGTCGCCGGTGAGCTCGAGGTCGCCTAGATCTGGGCGACCTCGAGCTTGTCGGCCATGGCGAGCGTTCTAGGCGAGCTCGAGCTCGCCGGCCATGGCAAGTTCGGCCCTCGCCATGGCCGGCGAGGCCTAGCGTCATCGCCGGCGAGCTCGAGGTCGCCCAGAACTTGCCCAGATCTGGGCAAGCTCGAGCTCGCCCGCCATGGCGAGGGCCTGGCTCACGGCGGTTGCGCTCAGCCTCGCCGCCGCGAACGCGACGGACACCGCCCCCTTAATCGGCCAAATGCTCGGCGGCAGCGGGGGGAGCTTAGGCCCGGCGGTGGAGTAGTGCCTCAGCAAGTGCGCCAACCAATACGCGGACGCGATGGAGCAGGTGGAGGCGTCGATCGCGGAGAGAGAGAGAGAGAGAGAGAGAGAGAGAGAGAGAGAGAGAGAGAGAGAATGTGGAAATTGAGAATCGTTGCGGGAATAATGAGCGCGAAAATGTTGAATAAGGAAGGAGTAGGGTTTTCGTTACAAAATTCGTGGGAAATTTCCCACGAATTTTGCAACGAAAATTGTACACACTAAAATAATTGCCTAGAAAATTGAAATTCATGGGAAAATTCGTTGGAAATTTCCAACGAATTTTCCCACGAATTTAAAAAATGCCGAACAATACCGGGTTTTTTTGAATTCGTTGGAAATTTCCAACGAAAAATTTTTCGTCGCCAAATTCGTTGGAAATTAACGACAAAAAATTTTTCGTCGCAAAATTCGTTGGAAATTTCCAATGAATTTTGCGACGAAAAATTTTTCGTTGGAAATTTTGCGACGAAAAATTTTTCGTTGAAAATTTTGCGAAGAAAAATTTTTCGTTGGAAATTTCCAACGAATTTTGCGACGAAAAATTTTTCGTCGCTAATTTCCGACGAATTTTACACTTCGTTGGAAAATTTGTCGCAAATTTGCGACGAAAATTTTTTCGTCGCAAATTTTCGTGGAAAAAATCCATTTTTTTTTAGTGTAGATTATGCATTCCAATATCTATTTATTTTTACCATTTTTTCATAATTAAAATCAATCAAACGTAAATCGATAGATATTAATGTTTGAGAATCATAACTAAAATAATTAATTCAAGATATTTTTTCTTCATCTATCTTTGCAAATTTTAGTCAAAAGAGATAAAATCTTGGGATTGCAACGCTACTTTGTAAGACATTCTGAGACAAAATTTTTCACCACAGCTACAAAGAAATTAGTGAGGCGCCAAATATAAATTTGTTTATGTTGGTGACCAAAATGTTTTATTTTTTATACTTGATGGTATGCGATATCCAACACGTGTCGTGCTTTAAACCGCACTTAAGTTTCTCCTTGAATCACTAAGCAATTCCATGGGTTAAATTCAAATGCATCAACTTCAATTATATACTTCTCTTTAATTGTAAATTATGATACATGACATTGATTGATGTGCATCTGTGTTAAACTACGACAATAACCGCGGATATCGTTTTAGTTCTAACTATAGTGAAGTGCAAGTTTTTTCTGCTTTTCATTTATAAATTGCCACGTGTTAATTCCACGAAGAGGTAAGTGTTCACTTTGCTCAATGAAAATTTGCCCGCAAAGTTTTAAGAAAAATATCATTTGATTAAAATAATAATAATAAATGAAATCATAATTACGTACTTAACAAATGACAACCGTGACACTTAAAATCGATTAGTCAATTAGTAGGGCGTATTCACCACGTCACGTCTCCCAAGATTCTCCATTAAGACACTGTTTGATGAATTAAGTTGTATGAATTGAAAAACAAAGCTGCCCAATTCATGCATTTTCTTAAATTTATTTTTTGTAAGATTACATTGAGCATATCATAGTTTTCGGAAAAGTAAAAAATATATATATATATAATGCTAACATTGTAAAGAGACCAGGACTTAATGTCTGCAACTCCTTCACTGTCAAAATAGTAGTCCACAATATCATCATGCCAAGCACCAAATTAAAGTTGGGTAATGTCAAATTGGTCTTTAACATTATGAAATTGAAAAAAAAAATGATGATTCGTATCCAAGAAGAGGGCTACATTAGGTAAAGCGAGGTGACGAAATCCAAAATTATGTGCGTGAGATCTCGGCCCGGCTATAATTGGACCTATTATGAAACTTAAACTGTCTAAGAATTCAAGGATGCATTGATTGCGAATGCATACAGGGGCGACTCCATGCAAACTTGAAAATGTAGATGGATTATGTTAAAGTCGCATGAACATTAGATCGACTCATCAATTTAATGATATAGATATAGATTGCTCAACTTCGTCTATGAAAAAAGTTAGATTAAATTATTGATTGCATACCCATTATTTAGAGAACATTTAAAAAATTATGTACATATAATGAAAAAAAAAACTTAATACAACATAACTACTCATGACGAGTCTAATATGGACAAAAATATCCCTTTGAATGTAAAGTGCAAGTATAGTAGATCTTTTGAGCTTTATATATATAGTTCATGATCCTCTGCAAATTCAGATAAATCACAACGATGGCATCATAAAGAATGTATAAACTTATAAACTCACTTTGGTCCATTAAATCTGTTAATCTCACATGGAAAGTACATGCTTGGAGCCTTTATAAAGTTAAAACTAAAATATACATGTTTATTTCATATATCTCAATCTAAGCGAATCATACAGATGCATTAAAACGAGTTAATTTACTCGTAAATCTAATAAAAGAGATGCTATTGGGGATTCTAGTCCGTTTGTAGATTACATTAACTCGGTCAAAATTATATATATATAGATAAATATATATAAGTATATTCCATTTTTAAAGTTCATAATATTAAGATAAGCCCACGTATTGAATAATGCCACATAAATGTTTGGTATTCTCAATTTATCAATAGAGTAAATGGAATTCACATCTTATTTAGATAGATTACGTTGTATCTGTTGTGACACTTAAAATCGATTAGTGAATTAGTAGAGCGTATACACCACGTCTCCCAAGATTCTCCATCAAGACACTTTTTGATGTATTAAGTAGTACAAATCGAAAAATTAAAGCTGCCCAAATCATGGATTTTCTTAAATTTATTCTTTGTAAGATTACATTCAGCAATCATAGAATTAAAAAAAGTCAACAAAAAATCTAATGCAAACATTGAAAAGATACCAAGGCTTAATATTTGCAACTCCTTCACTGTCAAAATAGTAGGCGACAATATCATCATTCCCAAAGCACCATACTCTCGCACAAACAGAGAAAATTCTCATTGGCAAACCCTAGTCAAAAGCTTGAGACACGTGAACGACGTTTCCATCACCCTCACTTGGAACAATAATCAGATGGAAAAACCCAAAACGGAGGAGGCTCGATCTTGTCCGAATCCAGTTCGCAAATCTCCTTCACTTTCCCGCTTTGTAAGCTATACACCCCCATGTCGTGCCCGCCGTACAAGACGTCGTGCTCCACTGGATCCCAGTTGTCGTCGGTGAAGTACACTGAGTTTGCCTCGAACTCTGGGGAGTCCCGGACCGACACCGATCTCGAGTGGCTCCTGCCCACAAACACGGCCCAGTCGACAATCGAGTCCAACCCCACCCACTCCTCGATGTTCCTGTCCAGCAAGTAAACATGGAAATGCAAGGTTCTATAGGGACAAACCAGGGGGTGTGTGTCCTCGTCTGTCAGGAGGTAATCTTCTTCGACCGGGACACCGTGTCTATTCACGAAATACCCTGTGAATCTCACCAGAAGCAAAATCTCACCTGCCGCCTCGACTAAATATGAGCTCGTGAAACAAACTTTCCTAAGAGCACGTGCTGCCTCGGCCGATTTCCGCGGGAAGGACGACTTAATCTCCCTGATTTTCATGGGGCAATCCCTATGAAAGTCCCATGCTTCGACGAATCCGTCGTTGCTAAGGGCAAAGAGCGTGCCATCGTAGAATATGACATCGCTATAAGGAGCACGATTACCAGTTAGCTCGGTCCATGCGCCACCTCCGCCGACGTCTTTGCAGCCGCAAAATGCAAGCTTCGACTCACTGCCAAAGATCACGACGACCCAGCAACCCTTGCCCTTGTCATCGTCATTAGGGTTTGCTGACAACACTGCTTTCGAGATGATGTAGTCACGCAGCGTCAGGAGAGGAAGTAGGGTGGTGCTCCGCCAAAACCCCAGATGGATCGTCTCGTAAAAGGCGGCCAAACTGCAGCTACCGCCATCATTGTCGTCGCTCCGAAGCACTTGGAGCACGCAGGGGAACGTCTCAATGGGAGGGAGGCGGAGGACCCTGCAGCCCCGAAGTGGGTCGAGGAGATAAGGCTCCGACTCCTTGTCCAAGAGGATGAGCCAGCCGTGTGAAGATCCGACGCAGAGGCTGTCCGAGAAGGTCTCAGGGAAGCCGCGGAGGGCAAGGGCGGTCTTGTCCTTGATACAGAAGAAACGACCGCCATGACCATGGTCGTCTTCGTCGAGAGGAAGCATCAACAACGGAGATTGAGAAGGAGGAGGGGTCAAAGCGAGCGCCATTCTTAATGGAACCCGACGAACGATGATCAGACGCAGACAGGGAGAGAGAGAGAGAGAGAGAGAGAGAGAGAGAGTAAGAACAACGATTTAACGGACGCTATTGAAGTGGTTCCTTCTTAGAGTTCGAATAAAAAGGAGTGACTTCTGTCGTTTTTCATGAACGGGGTGATTTTTTTTTCTTAATCTGATTTTTTGGATATTAGATAATATCTGTTATCTTGGATTCTTATTTCCTAATATGAATTTGGCTGTTTCGGAATGTGAACTTGGCGTCGGAGAATAATAGGAAACTTGATCCCAGCGGTTGTTTCCTTTTTTGGAGTCCTAGAAAAAAAAAATTGGTTATGTGCTTATTCATGAAATAAGCAATTCTTCAAAGTATCGATATATTACTTTGATAAAACTTATTTTCCTTTACAATTACTATTAGCTCCATTGCCAGTATAAAAATATACTCACACGTACCGTTTGATGAGCTATATGTGTGTTTGGAGTTAATTTTGTACATGAATTTCTCAGTGTGTCCGATAATGTAATTGTTGGGGAGTAAACAATTTTTTACATTGACAGTGAACCTAATAGAAAACCCTTCTCTTTTTAACTAAATTTCAAATCAAATGAATACAAGATAAAAGTTGAAACAGATAAATGTTTTGGGAATAATTATGATAAAATTACTTGAAAATGCTAAGCGGCAAAATTATGACACACGTCATCAAATCGAAATTAACTAGAAGAATAATATATTCCAATATTTTTTTTTATTTCTATTCACATTTTGGAGTCTGGGGCTTTAGTGTTTTCACAAGAGAGTGGGAAGAAGAAGGTGATGGCGGCAATTTGAGAAACAAAATAGCTAATTTGATAAATAAGTGCAAAGGATAGGGACTGGGAGGAGCAAAGTTGAAATCCAATAACAAAACCCGAGACGCGAAATGTTGATCCTCAAAAGCCACGATGCAAATTGATTTGTTTACCCAAAAGTGAGGATGACAATTGAAATTTTCCCGTGATTTAACGACACCCAAAATCGCTGCATGATGAATCATCAAATGCCGCAACCTTCTCCCCATAAATTGCAAGAGTTGGTTGTAAAAGTTGGTTGTTCACCCTCTCATCTCTCTGCTTCATGCACAACCATAACCTAATTTGCAACAAGAACTCGTATTCGAACTCGAGACGTTCTTTACTCGGCCACTTCCCTTATCCGATCTCCACTTATCATATCGGATCTCAATTGCAATCCCGCATTTCGCCCGCTACATCTAGCAACGGCAATGGTAAAATAAATCGATACCTTTTTGATAACTCGGAGACACGAGCACAGAGACCTTGTTACCTAGAGAGCGGCTTATTCCATGCACGGTAGCGCAAGCACAATTAATGCAATGGTAAATTGGAGAGAGCTTTTCATTTTCTCATAAATCAAACCACCTTGCTTTTCAATGCTCAAGCCTTCTGTACTTAGATAACATGAACCTAGTGAACCCTCTCCTTGAAAGCGCAGGACATGTACTTTCTCCCGAACCGCCAGCATTAATAGACTTGATCTGAAATGTAGAATGTATGTGATGCAGAAAATTTGACGGCCATGAATTGCAAATCTGACTCCATAACAGTTACTCATGAGGATGACTTCTGACTAAGCATCTCATCGATTTCCCCTTTCCGGTTGTACATGTCCACAATCTTTTTCGCATAGGAGGGCATATGCGCACTGGCTCTACATTCACAAAGCCACTGAATCAGAAAGCGAGGTAAACTATAATCAGGTGAGGTTAGCTGTGAACGTGAAAAGCATACCTTTGCTTTCCCCAGGTGCGATTCACATGTAAGTAGTTGCGAATCGTATGGTAATCAAGTGAATATCGAGCGAATTCTAAACCTTTCGGGCCAATCTGGATCAACGCAGTGAAATATAAGATTCATACTTATATTCAGCTTAATTATTTATGCAGTGAAGAATAGAAGAGTTCTCTATACCAAATTTAGAATGAATGCTAGCAAGTTCCCAACAAACTTTGGGGCAGGTTGAGCAGGCCCTTTCCCTGAGAAAGGTAAAATATAACTTAGTTGTCCAAGACTGAAAATCCAGAAGATACAGAGAGATCCCTTGACAGAGAAAAAAACACAAAAAGATTTGGCCATTCCATTGTACTTAATATGCAGCTGCTGATCGAGCCAGTGAAAGTATTCAGCGAAAAAATAACTAAGGACGCTTGACACACTTTGCCATAAAAAAATTAAAAAGTGCCCAAAAGGAAAGGAAATATCCATTTCATTTTATTGAAATCTCATCCTCCTTTAGAGAGAGAGAGAGAGAGAGAGAGAGAGAGGCATGCATACCCAGCTTTGCTTGGTCATCTGCCTTGACAGTCTCCATGACAAATGGTTGTCGAACTCCCTAAAGTAGTATCTACTGGAGTCAAATTGCTATTCTATTTGTGAAAAACCCAAACAATACAGAGCAAAGAGCATACACTGCTAGTTGTAGGTGTAATCTCTAAAAGATCTTCTACCAATCCGAGCATTTCCCTTCCACGTTCATTTCTGCAATTTTTCCAGGGAGCATAACAAATAACAATTCTTTAGCAATGTTTTTCATGCTGCATGTGTCAGCCAGACATCAAGAAAACATCACTGTAGAATGATCATGATCCAAGGTAACTTCAGTTACCTCACTGTGATATACTGCGGATGCTGTGTCATGCTGATTCCAGAGTATTTGGGCACACCCATGTAACCAACCACAAGGTCCTGGAAGTTAGAAAGAAGAGTCAGAATGCATTACACCAAACACCATATCGCTAGCACAAAGGGGCTTCCACGTAGTATAACCAAAAAGCCTCACCGTACCACTATTCATTAAACAACAACTGTTAGCCATCGTTTGTTTGACCGTATTAAGTTACCAGCTACTAGACTCCATGAAATAGAAACTACAGGTCCCGTTTAGAGATGTTGATAGAACTTCATGCCCGATGGTTGTTTGACTGGGCATAAAGGAATATCCAAATCACCAAAAAGAAAATGCAGATGATACTATAAGCAGTCAAAATTAGCATCTACTAAACAAACTTGCATAAGAGCAGGCGGAGGAAAACTCACCGCTAAAGCATTTGTATAGTCAAAGCAGCTGTAAGACATGAGAAACATCTAAAGTTAGAACACAAATCACATTGTAAGAGCATAAGTAATTGCAACATTCGACACATTTAAACAATCATGCAACCGAAAAGTAAATGATAGAGAAACTGTAAGCAAATAAAAAAGAATGCAGTCCTGCTCTTGAAGGGCCACTTGGCCCAGTTCAGACAGGATAGCAATTTTAGTGGCATGTCACAGTGTGACTAGAATACACTTGAAGGTGCAGTATGAGAAAATACAGCACCAGAATCATTACCTATAGCAAGAAGGAGCAATAACATCAACCAAGTCCTTTGCTGGTAGGCAAAAATAAGGGACCTGTTCATTAAACACTGATGAGAGGATGAAGCAGCTTGATTCATAAAAGCCAGGATAAGCTGGAAGCATACAGACCACACTACCTCTTCAATATGACCATCCAGATGCTTCAAATGGACCTACCAGAAAATAACCGATCATCAGATACCTAGATGCTTTACAAGAAGTGGAACTGGTAGTGCATCTGCATCGATCACACTCACACAGAGTATGCCACAGGCCTTTAGGAAACATTTTACTCAGAAAAATGCATTTTCTATCAGTGCCACAGAGATTCCATGTATTTGCAATAAACAAACTATGAACCAAAGTAATGTCATGTGGTTGTTAGCGCCAGGCTTGAGATCTAAAAGTAACCCTTGCCAATTTTTCTCACTACTTTGAGTTCTTTTTCGAAAACTGATAATTTAACTAACTGTTTTAAGGCAAGTATTCAAGCTATACAATCTGTCGTTCCTTTGAGTGACACAATTAAAGGAACGGAACCAAGAAAAGAGCATGCAAGCGGCTGTCGTGGACATTAAGCTATGAGTAGTTCATTAGGCCCACACCTGCAGCCAAGTATGGATAAAGCCAAGAAATCTCAAGATTATGTCTATCACGGTACATTCTGATGAGGATAAGACCTAAATAAATCCTCAATGCTACTAATTGATTGTTGAATTCATTCAGAAACAAACAGGAAAGGCATTAGAAGAGGTGGAACAGTTCCATGCAAACCTTGTAATCTTGCATAAACTCGTAATGAAGCACTGTTTCGGGTTCACTGCTTGCAGCCTTCAAAAACTTATCTAGACCTTCTCGAGTTCCATTATCCACTGTCATTCAGATCTGTCAGTGCTAACAGAATCGATATGTCCACAAATTGTGTAGAAAAATTCCAACATATTTTGATGACATGCAGAGATAAAACACGACAACTTTATATATGTGCAAGCCTCTTAAAATACGGCATCACGGAAGACCAGGTAAAAGAAGTAATAATTTTTTTTTAAATGAATGGGCTACTTCACCCAAATTAGTAAAATACACTGCAAGATAGTGCGATGTCACAAAGAATTTGACACAGCATTTCAGTTTTAATAAACTTCAAAGTAGATCCTTGACAGAAGCATAGAACAAAGAGAGCTTTCACTGCTTACCACAATTTGTGCCCAGTACATACAGTTTGTCCAAGTTTAGGTGGTGCTCCACAGATCTTAAGGCTGCAGTTTAAGAAATCAATCTGCATTACAATAATACCAGTTACAATGTAATAAAGACAGAATCTAGCAACTATCAAGCAATAATACAAATCAAACCTTGCACTTGACAACCCACACCACAAAAAAGGAGACGCTTCACACCAGCGGCCTGTTTAATGGATAAAATTGTGATTCTGTCAGTTAATGTTTCAGATAATCTACCGAATCATTCAGTAACAGAATGTAAATCTCATAGACAGAGCAGTCAATGAATCAGATGTAATATGCGAATAAGGATAACCAGTGCCTATACACCAGCCAGCAAATTGCCATATAATTATCTGTAACTGATTAGATTCTAATCTTCCTTTCACAGCAGCACAAAGAACTAATGTCACAGCATCACTGAAAGTATCACGTTAGGATTTAGGAATGAAGAATAGCTCTTCAATAAGAGACTCTTCCTTTAATTTTCGCTTGCATGGACTATAACAGTATTTCCTCAGAACATAATCAAAAGCTGGCATGTCAAATTATTTCAGTCTCGCACACGTGGTATCATGACCTAATTCCATGACAGAGACTATCTCATTACATTAAGCTGAAATTCTCAACCACTGAAGATCCAGAATGGCAGGTTGCTGGCTGCTACTGGAGTTTTAGTTTTAAAATGTTCAGCTATCTCTTGACTCTTGCAAATAAAAAAAGAACGATGAACAATGTCAGCTTGATCTTAAATATTAGGAAATTGGAAAAATCATAATGTTAGATACAAGTAGAGGGCTCTGTCCATTCAGAAATGACCCGTTACAGTGTCGGTGCCACATTAATGAAAGCTGTTATGGGCCTTGCGGGCACTTTAAATTTCATTGCCATTGAGATATTGGCCTCTGACAGTTCCATTACATAACAGCCTATATGTACCGATCTCTAAAACCTTAATGCAGGCACTTCCCACTATATTACTGAAAACCTAACCATCCTAAGGAGGACTTGGTAAATGCATTTTAACTGTGCAACCACCATATTGACCAATAACTAAATTTCACTTCCGGCCAGTGTTTCCAAAAAGCACGATCAACATCAAAATTTCCACTGACTCTTATTTTTAACAACCAAGCTCCAGGTCTAATACATTGAGGCGCATCATCAGCATCTTGTATCTTTAAGCTTGACATTATGGACAGAACGAAAGGAGGAGGATGTGCTTCTCTGAGAACAGCAGCTATGTTAATTGAAAGGGGGAAAACAGAAAGCATGTGCATGGTCGGTAACCACTTTGCACTGAAAGGCAAAAATACTAACCTCGACAAGAGCAAGAGTATTCAGATTAGGAGACAATGTTGGCTTAACACCTTTGGCAGCTAGAACTTCTTCAGGTGTCCTGTACAAAGAAAGTAACGACAGAAAGAAAACGCAAATATGACATCTAGAAACGCATGAAAGGGGAAATCCAACAAATAAATTATGAATCAGAAAAACAGTCTACAAACAGACCTTGCCAAAATAGGCCTTGGAGAAAGCCTGTCATCTGGATCACTGATATTAGGGAGAACATAAAAATCGTGTTAAACACGTTAAAAATGGGCTTTAGAAGGTCAACAAACAGATAGATAGCCATCAATGATTGGAACAAAATGTTACCTCTGCACACAAATGACAGCCTCCACCCTGCCTGATTTAAGCATTTCCATGGCTATTGTTGTCACAACCCCGGTCCACTGCGCTCCTACCGCCCATCAAAATACATACAGAAAGATTAGTGTTTTAATATTCTGTAATGGCTGATGCATTTGTTATCCTAAATAACCCTTGTCAAAAAGATTGCAAGAATGCCCAACTCAGCCATGTTTTGCATTGCTGATAAGACATTTAGATTTACAAGGCAAGAAGTATCACAATATATGGTTTACAAAATGTCATGGCAACCAGGACTAGGTTTCTTGGAGACTATGTCTCAGCTTAAGTCCTAGCTCCAAACACAAACCATTACATGAAAGGAGTGATTAAAACCGAAAAAAGACAAAAAATGATATTTCGCTGGCATGGAAGTTGCTAATGGTGGAATGAAAATAAATAGAAGTTGCTACAAGACATAAAGTACCATAACTTATTTTTCGTACAAATAATTCTATTATTACCCAAACTCAATAGGGTGAAACTGAATCTCAGGGCGTTTAATCGAGGCATTACCACGATATCATTTAGCTGAAGCAACAAAAGCAGTCAACCAGAGGCTTACGCTTTTTCCTCTAGCATTAAAAATTGTGCTTCAACCCCTAGAACTTTGCAAACATGTTAAAATTGACCTTCAGAGTCATTAAAAAATTTTCATTTTCTTTTTGGTTCTTCTTTTCATTTTGGTAGGAAAGTAAAACTTGGAGAGAAAGTAAAGAAGTGCTTTTCAAAGGATCTCCTAAACAAACCCTTGCTGTTCAAATGCCAAAAAAATTAAGAGAGGCAATTCAAAGATCCTCATGGGAAAAAATTTGTCAAAAAATTGTCAAGTTGCTTAAACTTTCTCTACTTATGGAGAGAATAAAGTAACTGGCCCAAAGGATTTATTCTCCCTCCTAATTGTCTACTCCACTTTCACTTGCTTACCCAAGCAAGGAAAAGCCATCTGCTTCACTTCCATACTCAACCCTCCTCTTCTTTGAATTCCTCCATCTCAGACACTGTTAGTGACAAAAGAAAACGGCAGAAGCAAAAATTAACGACAAAATCCTCAGGTACACGACAATTGCCTATCAGACAAAAACCAAAAATGGGGAGCAATGACAAAGACCCATCATCAAGTTGCAAGGATTATAACAGTAAGCAAGATATTCGACTTGGACAACCAATCTCTCGTCAACTGTTTCAGCATTCCTAATTAGCCTAAACCTTGACCGTTGCCATTGATACGAATAAGTATGCTAAATAGTCAGCAGCAAATCCAGTATCCTTTTGGAATCAATAGTGTGCCTCGCCACTTCTTGACCCAAAAATGCCATATGGAACTAAAAAGCAGAGACATCAGTTATGAAGTTCACAAAGAATCACCTTCCACAGGCTGAGTTTTTCGAGCATACAACAGATCATCGTAGACCCCAAGATATGTCTCGTCCAAGGAATCTGTCTTCCTCCCCCTACCATGGACACGAGGCTCGAGTTCCTGCATTCGATACACAAAATAATCAAGCTCCGCACTTTAGGAGATACAAAAGGAGATGGACGTATAGGATCCATCTACCTAACGGATAAGAACCTCATCAATCAAAATTTCACAGCATATTAAGCGCCCACTGATCTCGACCCAACAATTCTGAAAAGCGCAGCAGCATTTCTCTATTCGGACAACATCCAAACAACCAAAAACGACTTACCTCGATCTTAGACATGCCATCTCCGAGGAAGGCGCAGGCGCTCTTCACGTGCGCTATGTAGTACGTGTCGCACAACCCGCACCGGCTGGTCGAAACCATAAAAAAAAAAGGACAAAACAAATCAAAACCCGAAAAACGCGAGCTCATGGAAATCGTTCCTCGCGTTCGAAACCGAGGCAAAGAAAAGAGCGCATCGAGCTCGGGTTCACCTGCAATGGTCTTTGGCGGGATAAGTGCCTCCCGGAGGGATGGGCCTGGACCGCTCCCGCCAGTCGGATCTCAGCTTCACCGGCGCCGAGCCGGACCTCGTCTCTGGAAGAGGGAAACTGAGAGTGACCGACGCCTCCCGCGCATCGTTCGGAGCGAAGAGAAAGTTTGGGAAGCTTGGAGGGAAGGAAGTACCTTTGGAGGAGGAGGAAGACGGAGAGGAGGAGGAGCGAACGGAGAGAGAGGGGGAGAGCCAGGATAGAGCGGCGATCGCAGGAGACATCGCCGTCGCCGTCGCTGTCGTCGGCGTTCGAGCAAGCTGTCACTCCGGAGAAGCTCGACGCGAGAGAGAGAGAGAGAGAGAGAGAGCGCGCGAGAGCCACAAGCATAAGATAGTTTCCTCTGCATGACGGTACGGTTTGCCGTTTAGCGGGTAAGAGTAAAACGGATAATGACACGTATGACAAGCGGACCGATGGAACCGGGAACCGTTCGAACCGGACCGATCCGGTTTTCAGGGATCGGTCCGGTTTCTGATTTCAAGGAAGACCGGATCGATTTGTATTTTTATTTTTTTTTATATTTTTAAATATACACCTAATAATCTAAATTTTCCATTTTTTATTTTTTTATTTATAAAATGCACAGCAAATGCTCTTTACCCTCGGTCCCATTGGCGCCCATAGATTCTTGCCACGGCTCTTCTACCGACGAGAAATTAGGTGACATATTCTATGGTCTTTGCCTTTTTTTTTCTTTTTTCTTTTTACTTTTCTGATGTTTGTTATTGGTAAAGTTTTGAACTTTTATTCTCTTTTTCTTTTTAGGTGTAGATGCTTCGGAGAATGGAAATGCAGGCGGATCCAAAGTTCATGTGCTCTCGTCATTGTCTGAGGTAAAACCCATCATCGTATTTCCCTTGATCCTAGTTGTCAGCGCTTGATCTTACTGGACCGATTTCACTGAATCGCTCGAGAATCGGACCGGATCAGGAACCGATCATCCCTAACTAATAATTCATGAATTTTGATCCAATATGCAATGTTGTCCTTGGACTTTTTATTTATTCAATACGATCTCTAAACTTTTGGTATATATTTAATTTAGTTTCTAGACTATTTGAAAATGTTCGGTGTTATCTTTTCATTAATTCGAGTTCATGTTATATAATTCAGAGACTATATTGAATATGCATCAAAATTTTAATGATCACATCGAACAAATTGAAAGTTCAAGGACTACACTGTACTTTGGGCTAAAGTTCAACGACCACATTGAAAAAATTTAAAGATTATAAATCACATTGCATATTTAACCAAAATTCAATCATCATTTGTGTCATTTTCCCAAAGTAAAATAAATGGAGTGATTTTCTAGCGTCAATGCAATTGACACAAATCTACGTTAAGGGTCCATTTATTTCAAAAAAAAATGATTTAATAAATATTTTTAAATTATTGATAATAATTTATATCTAAATACTTTTGCAAACGGTAAAATTATTCTTCATTTAATCATAAATGATATAATAAATTATTTTTAGTAAATATTTATATATCATTTATTTTCCGTGAAATAAACAAAACTTAAATCTATCTTCTACTTCCAAACCAAATTATAATAAATTATCCAAAGCGAGAGTGACTTGTGCTGTTATTAACATTGATACTTTCTGTATCCTATGTACTAGATTTTGATTTTCCATGCAAGAGGACGAAATATACAGGTCATTCGTTTCTACTCCCCTACTCAACTACGCTGCCATGGCGCTGCCGTCGACCACCTTCGCCCTGGACGCCAACCTCAGGCGACCTTGGCGTGGTGGTTGCTTAAAGAGTTCCCTCTCTCAATTGCACGCAATTATCGGGTAGATCTTAGCATGTCCGACCACGAGCCACCGAGCGCTGCTCAATGACCACATTTTTCAGGCGACCATGAGACGGCTCTCGCCGAAGAGTTTCCCTCTCTCGACAGCAGACCATCGTCATCGTGCTCCGGCAACCACCCAGTTTTGCAGGATAAGGTGTCATCGTGCTCAATGATCACATTTTGCAGGATAATGTGTCAAATTTCCTCGTGGAAAAACCAGGAAACTATGCAGGTTTCTCTTTAACTCAGTTGATAAACGGTAAAGGATCGATCATGCAGCATCGATTGCTCTTGCAAGACATAACAAGAAAAGTACAATAAAAGAGAGAAATCTGCAGATCTCCGGCAAACTTCATATCTCATTTCCTGAAATTTTGACCCCAAAGCTATACAGCCCACATGTCGCAAAAATGGGCTGCAGACTATTATAAGACAACAGAATTGTTACATTATTCCCAGTTTTGACTCTATATCCCCATTCAATGTTTCCAAGCCCAATGCTTTCTCCCACCAAAATTTTGATATCCCAACAGGGCGCAAAGAAAGAATTTCTCTCTTGACCTATGCCCAAAAGATAAAACAAATTAAATGAAAACCGAATTGGCCTAGCTATTTGGAAGGCCTTTTGCTCACCATAAAGAATGGATTGTATTAACGACTCAGATATACAGAAACGGCCTGCGATGAATTGCCAAAAGAGAGACGCTGCTCGGGTTCCTACAGTTTCGTCATCAAAGGGATCGTCGCATCCAGGTATCACAGGAGCTTGCTGGTTCTTCTTCTTGAAGGCCCCCCAGGGAAAAGCTTCATTATCCATCCCAACACCCTCTCGACCACCTAGAAAGCAAAATAGAGGTTAGCTCAGCAGATATCTCGCAATCATTCTAAATCCTGAGAATAAATACTAAGGCTGCGTTTGGTCGACCGTATAAAAGCCAGGATAGGATATGTTTTATTCTATCCTGTGTTTGATGGTGGTCCAGAATAGGATAAGGTCGGATATAGACCGGATATAGCCCGGATAAAAAAATCCGAAAGGGGGGATGGGATAGACCCGGATAGGATTTCTAATGCCTATTTTTCCAGAAACCCTACGCTCCACTCGCCGTCATCTTCATCCCCACACCTTGTGCGCTTTCACAAAAAAAATTTCTCGGCTTTTTTTCCTTCACCGACTCCTCCGGACCCGTGAATAGCAAAAAAATAAAAGAAAAATTATCTTATCCAACTTTAAATCCGTAGTCCACCAAGCAGTGGACAAGATATGAAGAAATCCCAGGATTTTTTATCCTATCCTATCTAGTCCTATCCTATTTAGAAATCCGGACGACCAAACGCAGCCTAAAACCTATCCACCTTCTTTCTTCTCTCTCTCTCTCTCTCTCTCTCTCTCTCTCTCTCTCTCTCTCTCTCTTTTTAGTGCAGAAAAAGTCTTTCCACCAACTTCCCACAGCACTCCATTTCTCATGTCAAAAGTTTTAGAACCCTTAAGAGAGAGTTTCAAGCACTTAACTTGCAAGGAAAGTCCAATTAATTTATTTGAAGAGGCTAGACATAGAAATATTCGGTGAACCTAATAGTCCTAGAACCGAAGGAAATATAAGAAGACACATAAGAAGGAATGAAGACTTATAGTTCAGATTATACAAAACAGGAACTGTTTTTTTAAGTATAACCAATTGAATAACATTATAATCTAAATAAAAATCTCCGAAAGAGGAATGCATAAAAAATCAAATTTTGAAGACTAAAATCCAACTTGCTAGAAAGTGACAATTTTTATTAACCTGGACAAGACCAGAAGGAAATTAGATGAGGACGTCAAAGGCAAACGGGATGTTTATCTTGAATAGGCAGGATATCATTTGGAATTTCTCTTATTTTAGTGCCATTAATGACAAGTGACGACGCACAAAGGTGTACATATCAGCATGGGCACACATGCTCACAGAAATGCACACAAAAACAGGTATACCAACCCTGCACCCACACCCACGTGTGCACGCTTCACACCCACACCCACGTGTGCACGCTTCACACACACGCACGCACATGCACATGCACACACGCAGGCATGCACGCGCGCACGCACACACACACACACGGAGTACCTCATCGCCCTCATCTGCATATGCAGTATTCTCTTGCATATTGTGAAAATCAGGTAGTTTGGTTGATGGCAGGTTGTCATGGACCATGCTCTGAGCAGTCAAAAGTTCTAATCTCTGAGTCTGGATTTCGAGTTTGCGAGATAACTCTTCATTCAAGGCCTTCAGTCACACAAGATAAAAAAAAAAAAGAATTAGAATTTAATTTTCAGTATGGGGGACACATGAGACATCATATTCCATGAGGAAAAAAATTCAACTCATCTGGTTGAAAAAGATGAAGTGCCATGTCAAAAAAAAAAAAACTAATGATTGTGAGCACGACTTTGTAACAGAAAGATGCAACATAATAGGGCATGTAATTACGCATGCACCATCTAAATTCTCAACACACTAGATTCAGAAGTTGCAAAACTTCATTATTAGGTTGAACAAACAAAGACACAGAGTCCATCAATGGATATCTATTCGAGGTCAAACCTTTAAAAACTATATCAAATAACAAGTGAAGTCTTATTGACAGAACTAGTGCATTCCTTCACATGGGCACTAAGCCTTCCAAGTAGAGGAAGAGAATGAGCGACTGCTGACCCAGGAGAACCTGGAAACTCTGCAGTAAGATTGTTATCAAGACAGACTGAAGTGGGATTACAGAAAATACAAGTCAGACAAAACTACCTTAAGTTTGGTATTTTCAGATGTTTCAGACGCCAATGCCTTCAGTAACTCTTCTTTCTCTAATGCTAACTGCAAAGAGCAATATCACATTAATAACCCACAGTTACCAGAAACCAACAACTCACGAGAGCCAAGAGGTGTAAGTGAAAATCTTGAACAAAAGACTAAGTCAAGGGCAAGAAACCTGGAAGTTGACAATAAGGACTAGAGAAGTTTATACCTCTGATATTACTGTATTGATGTTTACGATCATTCTCATCTGATCAGCAGGTATATATACAGACGAAGCTTCGATATTTAACTGAACATCTTCAGACAACAGGGAACTAGATGTATCAGAGCCAGAGAGAGACCTGTCATGTTCTGTATGCTGGATGGGACTTTCTGAGATAACATCTGCATTTACAACAAATTCAATAGAATGTGGACAAATTCAGTAATATTTAAGGCTAAACTCTACATAGAGCAATTCGAAATTATTTGATTCCATGTACATTGACAACCTTTTCATGATGAAACCAACGTGGTAGAGGGGCCAGAATGCAAAGTCAAAGTGGACAACTCAACTCTCTCACTCACGAGTGTACCAGACATAGAAAATCAGTTGTCTCTCCTCCCCCGGAAAGAAATAGTTATATATGGACATTTAATAGTAGCATAAGAAATCAGAGGACCACCCTCACCAAGGTCATCAGTTGAGGTGGATATATCCTTTCTACTGGCAACACCCTTGCTTAAATCACCAGAAACCCTACCAGCTGAAGCTTTCCGTAACTTTGACTGCAAAAGCTTCTTTTCTGTACCAAACATAATGGATATTAGCAGAAAGATGACGAATGCACAATTAACAGGCAGATCAGGTACAACTGTTAGATCCATTAGAACTCTTTTACGTTGCCTACATTATAATAAATGCAGGAAATTAGGAACTACTTTCAGAAAAAACCACCGCCTAAAAATCAAGCACACTGAGCTTCAGCCTTTTTGCTCTAGATTTATTTCACGTTCGAGGATCCCCTTGGCCTCTTCCATGTGTTGTTCTTATTCTGGTTTAGACGTGAGAAGACGTGTGCATACCGTTTGTCTATGAGATTTCAATGCGTGTTATATTCATGTAGCCTCACTGAACTTATTGGCTTAACCTTTAGGGTACCTTTTAACAACTAAAAATTTAGAAATGTACCCACATCACCCCCATGCCACGATAAAACTTCTTATTCCTATAAGTACCAACATTGATTAGTCTTCCTTTTAATGCGTTTTACTCATTACACTAAGCTTCTGGTTTACTTATAAGTGGGCCACTATTACGGTCCAGTGTGAGTTCCAAAATTTCGTCATGTACCTGTAAATCGCTTTCCCAAGCAAGTGGAAGATTCATCTTTCATATACCATCAGGAATAAGAACAACAAAATCCAGCATGAAAGCAAAATTGTATTCAAAAAATATATATTGGAAGAAAAGATATATTTCCATTTAGGTTCTAAAGGAAGTCTAGGCATAGTAATTATTCTAACTGAAAATAATACGTTTTCTTATTTGAAGCTGTAAATTGTTGTTGATGAGGTTGACTTGACCAAAGGGAGTATATCCATCTTGAATCCCCCGATTTTTTTTTTTTTTTGATCAATTGCCTTCTTGATAGAGGATGTTAGGATGCAAATATAAATAAAAAACTAACATTATTACATAAACACATCAAATAGATTGACACATAGTCAACACATACCTTCTTGAAGAGCACTAACGGTGGACTGGAGGTCCTGACGATCTTTTTCTAGGCTAGATACTTTCTTTCTGCATTGCATTAATAACAGCTACAGTCAAAATAATCAATCATTATTAAGATAATGCATGCAGATGTCAACTCCAATAAATAGCATATATCTTCCCTCAATCAACCCAAGAAAGAGATAAAACATTTTCGAGCATCTCCTGTTTCTCACAGGAGAACTAATAATTGCTATGCACAGAGCTCTCATCAAGTTGGTCCAACCACGAGTCTTCCTGCTGATATTTGATTGCATAATCAGCAATTATGACCATTAGAATTGGCATTCTTTTCAGAAAGACGCACACTACAACATTTAAATTTTAAACGTCTTCATATAACAATTTAAGCTTTCGGAACAGTTGAAAGCCCCGCAAAATTTAAAATAGCACAAGGCAAGAGGTCATGCGTTCACAACTTTTGAAGCCACTTATTTTCCTCTCTATAGTTATTTCACACACTTCAATCTTAGTCCAAACCTATGCCTGAAGGGGAGTGTTGCAACATTTAAATATTTAATACGCATTCATATACTAGCTTAAACTTTAATAACAATTTAACCGTGACCTCTCAGAAAATTTTACAAAACCCATTCTGCCTTGACAACTTGACAACTCCTACAAGAATATCTCAACACCATGACCCCTCTAGCATAACTAAGCTTTCTTCAAATGAAATATATCCTAAAAATCTCGTGATAAGTCAGTTTTTCTGTGTTATTTTTAAACCATACACTATAACCCGAAGAGAAGAAATTAGCAAAACAGTACAACACTGCGGTCATCAATTAAATCATCAGGTTAGTTTTGAGTGACTCAAACGATGGAATTGCAGCCAACAGAGAGAACTATATTACAGAATTAGAGAGAACTCCACCATCAATGAAAATGCAATCATAAAGTATTCACTAATCAGCTTATGGACCACCATCATTTGCAGGACATCCCCATGGTTGACTTAAAAAGAAGCTGGCAGTTAGCTAACCCCATGAATAGCTTCAAATTATCTCTCTCTCCTGCTCTCCCTCCCTCCCTCCCTTCCTCCCTCAGAACATGCACTGGAAATATCAATTTGATAGCTCATAAACATTTTAAATGATAGCCAGAGTTACGCGCATAAGACTTGATAGAAAAATGTTCACCTCGTCCGGCAACAACTGCAGACATCCTTAAAGTACACTTCTTAGAATGAGGAAAAGCTTTAAAAAAAAAATTCTCGCAGGACAAATCAGCAATTCAAGCATGCAGATGTAATAAAAAAAATTGCCGTTGTGTGCATGAAAGTGATGCATACTTGTAGGTAGAAATTTCCGCTTGTAAATTTTCCAATTGCCTTTCCAGCTTTAACTCACTGGACCTCAACCTGAGAGCCTACAATCAGTTAAGAAATATATTCATTGAGGGCTAACCAAACATACGGAAAGGCATGTACATTCAACAAGAAACTGTCATTCACATGGTAAGAAAATGCAATTCAATCTAATTATCAACTATGTATCATATCATTAACACAAATACCGTCACAACACATAAAAATTTTCATCGATTCAGAGGGGGGAAAAAGATGGCCCACTTAGATCAAAATTTGCTAAGTACACCTGAATTACCAGAAATATTAATGTAGCAAGCAAAAGCACTATAAGGTCCTGACAGCAAGTACACCCAAATCACCAGACAAAATGGGGTTCATTTTTTTGGGCAAAAAAATTGAAGGCAACTTTGCAAACCCCAAACAATGACGAAGATATATCATAAAAGATTTAGAGGAAAAAAATAGGTCTACTAGTGAAAAGAAAACCACTCTTCTCAACTGCTATATTTTACACTTCCTTTCGGATACATGCTTTAAGTAAAATATAAATCCTCCAAATGTCTCGTGGCTTATCTTATCAAAGGTAAAAAAATAATTAAGCTCATACTAGACACTTCTGACACCAAATAACGATTGGGAGGAAATTTGCTTCCACTGCAAGCATCTTACCTTCTCTTCTAAGCCAATAACTTCGGAAGCCAATAGTTTGGCCCGTTCATCAGCTGCATTACATTCTAATTGTGCATTGGTATATTCATGTTTGATAGCCTCAAGCTCCACCTAGCAAATGCATGAAGAGAAGTTGCTCGTGAATCAGCCATAATATTGGAAATATTAGCAGAGAATTATGCAACGAAACTGCCTGGTCTACAGATAGTTGGGCAACCATATAAAAACAGTAAGTGAGTAAATAAACACAGCAGTAAAAAAATAAATCGAGTTCAGAGTCATGGAATTTCTAAGAGTCTACGAGTTATATGCCAGTAATTTTACCCTTTGCCGGTCCTTCAAAAAGTAATCCAACGTGCTGAGATGAGAATATATGCATTCAGGGAAAAGGAGTCTTAAATTTATTGTTATTTATTTTGACTAGTTCAAAATCTAACACCTTTGGTTAGTGGAAGAGTTGTAAATGCTTTCTTTGGTAAATGAGCTCTTCTTTGAGCTCCTTTTTTAATTATATGAGTATCACCCCTTTGGTGCTCTACAGTGAACTTTCCCTTGCCAATGTAAAAATACTTATCTCAAACAATATAACAGTCAAAACAACAATGTTCACTTGATATGACTATCATCAGTAAACCATTCAGAAATGTAACTGAGGACAACGATAAATAGTTACTTCACTGAGGACTTCCTCGGTGAAATAACAGGTCATTAGCTGAACCATTTCTAAAGTGAAATGTAAGTCGGGTATGTACATAATTGCATGTTGCACCATATCTGCAACACATAGGTTTTTGTCACCCCTCTTGATTACCATTGACAAACCCTACAGTCAAAGAAAATCCTGTTGGAGGCATGTATCTCTTCCTAAAGTCCATATTTGACCCAACAAGTTATCAAAAGTCCAGTTATAGCTCACTCTGGCTCAAGATACCTTCACCAAAAAAAACTGCAGGATGTCAGCAACACTCGCAAGTGCATGTTTTTAAGGTTGACTTGCAAGATCGCTGGCATTTTAAATCACATGCATATCCACATCCACAAGAATTTTTTGAGAAACATAGATTATACGTGTCTGACAAGTTATGCAACAGCAGTTGATGTATTGAGATAGAGAGATAGCCTCCTTTGCATGATTAAGTTACAGAGAGGTGCTGTTCATGTGAATCCTTACAAACTGTTTCATGGATTAGAAACGACGCCGATATCCATTTCTTTTATGCTCTTCTCAGTTTTTCTATTAGCTCACTGCAGGCCTCTACTGAATCAATGAGATTCATCATCTCCTATTAAGGTAACACATCAAACCAAATCGCCTTCAACAGCATTCCTATCTACGTTACGGATGAAATCAAATCAACATCAGGCATCACATGTACATGCAATTAATGCATGATAAAAGTCAAACAACCAGCAAACTTTTGAATCATGACATTGTGTAAGTGTAGAAGTACATAACTTTACAGAAACTTAAATTACGCAAAAGAAATACTAATGACAGATTTTTTGTAACAGCAAACAAATGACAAAAATACGGGTCCCTACCAGTCGTGCATTAATCTCCTCCTGTAACTGTTCCATATCAGCTTTTAGTTGGTTGACAACACTTCTCTACAATACAAGAAAGAACACAAAATAAAAAACAAATCAAACTCACCATAATTTAAAACATCAAGCATCATGTTTTAAGAAGGAGAAAAATGAAACAGTTCCTCAAATGTGACACCTTGTAGATTAGCTAGTAGAGCACCAGACAATTAGCACTCAATTAAGCAGTCATCACAATTATACAACCAAGCATTTAATAAGAACTCTAAGCTTAATATCCTAACAAATCAGTACATGTTTAACTCCACTTTCCCACACAAATTAGGAAATGTACTAAGCAACTATAAAGAAGCAAAGGGCTTGCGATTTAAATTTGTTATTTTCCATTCGCCAGAAAGGCCAAGTGCCTTTGTCACCAAGCTAATCTTCATTTTCATATCAGTTGATTTTTTCACATATACATCATTCGTATAGCATACCAAGATGTCCATGAATGTAAAAATGTATCTTCATTATTTTATCCTACACCTATTTGGCATGGTGTAAGCAAAGAGCATCGTCGAGATCCTAAACTTTAGCAAATCCAAGAGATAGATCTTTAAGTCGTAACTAAGGCTGCGCATGACAACGATTCTGTGCCCGGGAACAGATTCTGCTCAGAAATGATTCTTTTTTATTCTGTGCCCGGAATTGATTCTGAGCATTTTAAGGCGTTTGTTAACGGCTCAAAATTCCATCCCTGGAATAGAAAAGAACATAATGGGGTTTGGTAACGCCACAAAATTTCTTTTTATTAATAATATTTTTAAATATTTTAATATTTCTTTCTTTTTTTTCTTTTCTTTTTTTGTTTTTCTCCTTTTTGGCCAGGGCCTGCTCGCCGGCCATGACTAGTAAAATATTTTTTTATTAATAATATTTTTATTAAAAGTATATTTTCTTTTTTTTGGCCATGGCTTGGTCGCCGGCCATGACCAATAAAATATTTTTTTATTAATAATATTTTTATTAAAAATATATTTTTTTATTTTTTTGGGCCGTGACTGGTAAAATATTTTTTCTTAATAATATTTTTTATTAAAAATATACATTTTTATTTTTTTGGGCCATGGCCTGGTCGCCGGCCATGGCCGATAAAATATTTTTTTTATAAATAATATTTTTATTAAAAATATATATTTTTATTTTTTTGGCCACCGCCATGGCTGGTAAAATATTTTTTTATTAAAATATTTTTATTAAAAATATATATTTTTCTTTTTTTTGCCATGGCCTGTAAAATATTTTTTTATTAATAATATTTTTTATTAAAATAATTTTATTAAAAATATACATTTTTATTTTTTTTGGCCATGGCCTAGTTGCTGGCCATAGCCGGTAAAATATTTTTTTTATTAATAATATTTTTTATTAAAATATTTTTATTTAAAATATATATTTTTTCTTTTTTTGCCATGGCCTGGTCACCGGTCATGGCAGGTAAAATATTTTTTTCTTTTTTTTGGCCATGGCCTGATCGCCAGCCATGACCGGTAAAATATTTTTTATTTTAATAATATTTTTTATTAAAATATTTTATTCTCATCAAATCCGGCGAGAGCGGTCCTCAGGCCGGACATTAGAAACTACATTAAAAATCAAGAAAAGGAAGAAGAAAAAAAAATTGATTCTCAAAATTGTTCCCAGAATCAAGAAGCTACCTTTTTTTTATTCTTGAAAACTGTTTCTGGGAACAATTTTTGACAAAATTGTGCCCAGAAAAAAAAAATTAAACAAACGCATTTCTGTTCCCAAACTGATTCTGGGAACAAAAGAACAGAATCAAACACTGTTTGGCAAGTTGTCATGCGCAGCCTAATTCTATCACTCCCCCCCCCCCTCGCTTTCCTTTTTCCTCTTCCTTTCACACTCAAAGAGACCAAAGGAAAATAAAATGAGATTACTTAATACACCTTTAACACTTGTCTCTTCCCATTGCAATAAAATCCTAACATTCCATAGGCCAACTATCAACATTAGAAAAAAATAAATATTGCAGAAAATAGTAAACTACCAAGCAATAACCAAGCAAGAAGACACATAAGCATCAAAGTGGTAAGAATTGATATATTTATCACTGCTATTTAAGAGAACCTGTTGGTTGTAACTGTCTGTCAAAGAAGAATTGTCGGCTGCTAAGGACTCCGCCAAAGCCCTTGAAGCCTCGAGAGCTCGTTGCAAGGAAAATTTTTCTTGCGTCAAATCTTCAATATGCTGCATTGAATAGGTAAAAGGTATCACGTTAATTAAATTCAAATAAGTATTTATCCTAACAAAAGAAAAAATGAACTTTTCCAATCACTTGTTACATTCCATGGTTTTGATTGTTCATGCAAAAGCCTGACGTCTGAAAACTCTATCCTTCCTTCACTCTATTCAAAAGCAGATATCCTCAACTATATAAATTAAGAAATTTTGACACATTCTTTCAACTCTTCTTTCTAAATTTTTTATAGGCAGAAATAATGGAAACATAACCTAGTCAAGAGAAATGCCACCTTAAAAAGTCTAGGCATGCAACTTGACAGGTTAACTGTTAACATATTGTCAAGTTCTCACAAGCAATATCTTAGTCCAGGTTCATGCCATTTTTTTTTTTTTGCTGAAGTTTGTCAACATGAAGTGCCCCAGTATGTGATACCAAAAACAAATTAAAAAATGCAGAAAGAAAAATGATATTGACACCTGTTCTGAATTATGTGAGTAAATAGGAAGACAAAGGTACAGGAAGATAAACAAACATTGATAAACAACAAAGTACCAGAAAATTAGATAATAAATAAAACAAGCAACAAGCCACCTGACACAAAGTCAAGTAACCCGAAGCAGCCTTCACTACATCACCAGATTCATACTATCTTCACAACCTAAAACCATCCATCATCTTGCAAAAATTGCAACTAGTCCAAGGCTCAAGATGATTCATATCAATAAAACCTTACAAAGATGTAAGACAAAAGTACATACAAAAGAAATACGGCAATACTGTGAAGTAATTCCCCAGATCTCTCTTACAGAACAAATACAAAACACCAGATTATAAGGTGTGCATATGCCAGATGATCAAGGGAGTTCAATTTAAGACTAAGTTCAGTTTAAAACTCATGGCTCTTATAGGACATAATATGCCAATGCAATGATTTTAGTCTTGACACAAGTATCTACCTTATGCTAGAGCTGGACCAATATTTTAATGACCTTTTATCCCTTTTCACCCTCTCTCTAGTAGCATCCTAGTAGATTCTCCATCCAACCCCCCACCCCCCACCCCTTCTCTCTCCCCAGGATATTATATAAAATAGAGGGGGGGTTTACCATGCTTCATCGCATTAAGCTCCTACCCTTCAATTTATTTAGACTTGTGAATTATAATCCTCTAAAGAAGTGATCATAACTTAAATTAGACTGAAATTAAGTATTTGGTAAGTGTTTCGATAATCATTTCCGGGTGACACAAACGCATGTGAAAAAGCAAACACACAGCATAATAACATGGGGAATGATATTGGACGATCAAATGGCTGATGATCAAGGGAGTTCAGTTAAAACTATGTTCTATGGTTTTAACATTTGAATCTATACATCATCTATAAACATACATATTACACTTCCAGCAATAGATTCTCATTATTCCTAACTAGAGACGCATAAGTAAAATTTTAACAGTAAACTAGCACTGGTATGAAAAATTCACAGATAGTCTGCTGAAAAATACACACCGCAATATGAATTATATTCAACATATGGTCAGCAACAAGCAAAGAGTGAAACCAAGTAGGACAAATAATAGAGGTGAATTGTACTTCTTAAGATACTGACACGCCTTGGAGAGGATTTATCTATCAAACAATTTTCTTAATTCATGGCACATAAAATATTAAAAATGGACAAGAAATGGGAAACCAAAACATGCTTTGTCAACATCTATTAGTTATTGGGACAAGGACAAGTCATCATCTTCTTTGAAACAACTGCTAAATGCCTTTTTTTCTAGAATTGAGAACATAACACAAGAAAACTTTCTTTTTGTAACAAAAAAGAGAAAACCAAACATAAACCATTAGAGTACATTAAACCTAAAGACCACAAGAGGTTAGACATTGATTCATATCAATTTGGGATGCCTGATCGCCAAAATGTTGTCAAAAAAGTGATCGAAACTTAGCTACAATCAGTTTGGTTGTTCACATTTCCGCACCTCAGATGGGAACTGAATCATGGAATACAACAAATTTGAGCAATCTAAAACATTACCTGTTCCAATGCAGCAAAATCTTCATTCTGTTTAGAGGAATAAAACTCGGGCTTGCTCTCGATGCTTTGCTCACCAGTACGGCTTTCTAAATTAAATGCAAAAGGTGAAGAACTAATGGAATGCATGGGTACATCAGGTCCAGGTGATGTTCTCGGTTTGGAGAAAGGCCCTACATTCCCATCATTTGTATGACGGAAAGGGTTTGAATTTCCAGCATCGATGCTGCCAAAATTTAAGCTGTTTCTCATGACAGGCTCCTCTGGTTCAACGCTTTTGGAAGGAAGTGATGGTGAAGATCTAGTTACATTAAGAGAATCAAGAAAGGACGGGCGCGATCTTTGTGGATGTGATTCACTAACTGTCGAATATAGAGAAATATTGTTTGAGGAACTATTTAAATCCGAATTGAAATCAGATGAAGAATGGCCAGATATCTGAGAAGTTGCACTTTGTGTACTAGGCAACTCGTTGAAGATGCTACCAAGTTTCCTTTCTTGAAAATCAGATGCCTTAGAACCAGTGAAGCGTGCCGTATCAAACACTCTCAACCCACTCCCAGCAGGAGACCATTTCGTGTTGGTAGATGGTTGCACAGAGTCTGTGAGACGAAAGTACAAAACAGTGTTGGATCTTTTTCTCGTGATGTATGCATGACAGTTCAAAGTGCCTATCAGTAACATTCAAATATAAAACAACAGAAAGAGAATACCTTCATTGTATATTGAACTTGTGTGTGCAGCAGGCAATATGTTGGCATTACTGGGATTATTTGGTGAAACAAAGCTGCCTGAATTCTGGGGAGAGCTATTTTCTACAACAGAAGAACCAGGATTTGCAAATAAAAAGTCATTTGAGCTCCCACTATTTTCTTTCATCAGGGATTCTTCCTTCCCATGGAAACTAGAGCGGCCAGAACTGCGACCAATCTCCTGACTGGCTTGTGTGAATAAAGCATCAGACTGGTCAGATGTAAACCCAGAAGTTGCAGCATACATTCCATAATCACTTTTCGTGTGATTATTCTCTTGGCCGTAGTTATAGCCAATCGGTCCATTAGACGCCAAGCCTCCATAGCCCTCACGTTCTTGGTATTCTCCCATTGTTTGTGCTGGATAGTTAGAGAATGCATCATTTACACCCACTGAAAACTCCGGTAAGGAATGAACGTCGCTGACAGAACTTTCCCTGCTTCTCTGGGAAAACTGAAATGGTTTTACATTATCGTTTTTCTCTGCAGCAAAAGGTTGATTATCGACTCCACCAGGTATATTAGACGATCTGACAGCGTCAGAATCTGCAAGTCGCACAACTTCAGCATCTAGTGATTTCTTCTCATTAGGGCCACCATCAGAAGCATTAATTTGGTTACTAGCAGCCTTTTTTGCTCGATCTGCAGCCTTTTTCTTGCGGAATTCTTCTAGCTGAGAAAGTTAAGTTCACATTAAAAAACATTCATGCTTGCAATTAAAACACAGTAAGTGCAATAAGTTCAAAACATGTCATTTAGTACAGATAGATGTTCCAGAAAGTCCATGACGTTTACAAAAAACCTCAGAGAGAAAAACTTCTTTCCGGTATCTTGTTTATCATCCCGAAAAAAAAAAAAGAATTCTCTTGGTAAGAGCACCCTTATGAAACCTCTTTTTCCAACCCTAGGTTGCTAAAAAGTCAGAACATCCAAAAATGCCTCTTGTGGGGGAATACATAAATTCCAGTCAAGTCAAACAAGTGAAAGCGTTTACTATAAACACACGAGGCTGCAAAATCAGCTAACATTAAGCTGCCCAGCAAAACATATGAAGGAAGAAGGCAAAAGGGATGCATGAAGAAACCATTTTTTTTCCCTCTTTGCAGCAGAATGACTTCAAAAAATCCTTCAGGTCAAAGAATTCAGCAGGAACGACACTCTCTCACTCTAAAGTCTAATCAGCCAAATCGACAAGGCACGGATCAATGATTCAAACAGCCACGCTTTGTGAAACAAGATCGAAAAATCACCGCATCCTCGCGCATTCACAGAGATGCAAACGTTCAAGAAAGGCACAGAAATCCAAAAACCGAACAAAAAGATCGGAAATCCCCGCAGAAATCCGCGTCCCCAAAAATTTACCCGGCGCTTGCCAGCTTCCAGATGCTCCTGCTTCCGTGAGCTCGGCAGCACCTGGGCAGAGGCCATCCGAAACCGACGAATCCGTGAACCCTAACGAGGCACATTCAAAACAACCAACCCCCCAATCCCGATTCCCCCCTCAGACCGCCCCCCCGCCGCCGCAGCACCACCGAACCGGAAGCTCCGCAAAAACCGCTCCTCGGCGGCTCCGGCAACCGCGCCCGCCAGCCAATCGCAATGAAACCGAGATCGACGGGACCAGAACGGGGCATGCACCAGAAACGGCGGAATCTCTGAGATTAAATGAAGACGATGAGCAATTCGAAATCCGATCGAACGAGAGAAATTGGAAGAAGAAGGAGGAGGAGGAGGAGAAGGAGAAGCCCTAGAATTCGGGGGAAGAAATGGTTTCCGATCCGGTGGGGGAGCGAATCGCCGCCGCCGCCGGCGTCGTCGGAGGAGGAGGAGGGAGGAATTGCGAAATTCGAGAGTTGCAATTGCAGATCTCCCTCTTCTTGTTCTTCCTTTCTTTTCTTTTCTTTTTTTTTTCGAGTTTTTTTTTTGCTTCCTTTTCGATTTTTTTCCTTTTTTTTGGGGTGGGGGGGCATTGATTGTAATAATACGATGAGTATACGGTACGGTATACCACGCGACGACATCCACAGGTGGTTAAGTTTGGTAACTGTACCGGCCGTTCGAAATCTGCCTTTCTGGGTATGGAATTGAATAATCTGTGGCTTTTTTTTTATTTAGGAAAAAATGGCAGCAAATGGTTGCTAAACTTTTTCTCTACGTGCAATGTGAGCATGAACTTTTGATTTTTCAAGGACAAGATAATCTGAGGACAAAATTGTTAAAATTCAATGAGCGGATTGAATATTTGCTAACAGTTTAAAAATCACATTAAACGAATTAAAAGTTGATGGACCACACATTGCACATTTAAGTTAAAATTCAGAAACCACATTGAACAAATTGAAAGTCCATGGATTATATTGCATATTGACTGAAAGTTCGGAGATATCTTGTGTAATTATCCCTTCTATTTATCCCTATTTTTATATGTTTTTCTTGAATTTATGAACTAGACCTAAGTTCTTACATAAACATTACAACTCACCCTAAATCTTTATGGCCTATGCCGAAATTGGCGAAATCCGCCCCCCACACCATATGTATGGCAATTCTCATATAACATGCTCTGAATTCCTACGATGGATACGTAGTTTTCATTTCGATGATTTACTTTAATCTTTTCATGAGAATGTCACCAAAAGTCAAAATTCGAAAGGCGAGATCAATTTTTTCGAGCCAATTGAGGGGTAAAATGATAAATGTTTTGCACAAAAAAAATGGTTGGAATATTTATTGTATTGCAGTTTTTTTTTCTTTTTTTTTGCTAAAAATATTGCGGGCTATAACTTAAAAATGATCATCCGAGTACTATAAGACGACTCCGTCAAGTTTTCACGGTGGAGTAAGGCAATTCAAGCCATAGAAGACGAAACTCCGAATACTATATATGACCTCCGAAGTGAGACGATGGGAGATAAGCTTCATCGAGAGAGAGAAATAGCGAGGATTACCAGCTAAGGCCCCTAAATGACTATTCAGTGATAAATGAGGCGGGGTGCAGAGGCGGTCAAAGGTTTGAAAAAAATAGAACAATAGTGACTTACCCGAACAAAAGAATTAAGAAGTAAGGTAAATAGTCGGGTGACTACCAACATAGAGCGAAAATTTTGCCTTTTACAAATAAGAAAGGGCTGTTAATAGAAACAAATTTTCAATCTGGTACTACTAAACCTTCCAATTTTGTCAATGTAATCTTAAACACCGGCGCGAAATTCTAATTTAATCCTTCCGGCCAATTGCCGTCGAAAGTTACTGACATGGCAATCCACAAATTAACCTGAAGATGTATATTGAAATTTCATGTAGAGGTTTAGAATTACATTGGTAAAATTTGAAAATGTTGTGATTG
This sequence comes from Syzygium malaccense, assembly GCA_031216405.1. Classification (NCBI taxonomy): domain Eukaryota; kingdom Viridiplantae; phylum Streptophyta; class Magnoliopsida; order Myrtales; family Myrtaceae; genus Syzygium; species Syzygium malaccense. The sequence goes on from CM062260.1 coordinate 19,681,760, forward strand.
AATTGATATCTGTACAATAACTTTAGGATTAATTAAGTAATTATCTCGCTGAAAAAATTGTCCGGTGTATGCTAAAATCATTCTGAACTTGTAGATATATAAAGTGATTTGACGAGAAGACATGTAATTTGACAAGACAAATCACGACAAAGTGCATCACAAGCACAATTTTAATGCATATTCCTACTGTTAAAGAAGAGCCAGTCAAAATTATTTTCATCGGGTTGAATTCGGGCCGAATATACAATGACCAAATTAACTGAACGAGTCCAACCTTAACCATCCAATTTTGACTATGTGAGACAACGCATGGACTTTTCTTGATCAGCAATTGCAAAAATTTGACCTTTCTTCTCGTACCTTTCAAGATTCCCACGTACATGAACTGAATTCGTTCCTATATTTAAGGTCAATTTCATGCGTTAAGCCAAACACAACATAGCCTGTGAATTTGGAGCTCTTCCTCATCATCGATGGCGGCTGATCTGACGCTACATGGACTATGGTCGAGTCCCTTTACCCAGAGAGTCATCTGGGCTCTCCAATTGAAGGGTCTGAGCTACGGGTACGTGGCCGAAGACATCGTCTGCAAGAGCGAGTCGCTGGTGCAATACAATCCGGTTCACCAGAAGCTCCCCGTGCTCGTTCATAACGGAAAAGCGGTCGCAGAGTCCATGGTGATCGTCGAATACATCGATGAGAGATGGGCGCAGAATCCGCTTCTCCCGCGAGATGCTCACGAGAGGGCCGTGGTCCGATTCTGGGCTAAGTTCATTGACGAGAAGGTAAAGATAGATATGATTGATGCTATGAACTTAGTCTTTCCATAAGAATCAGATCTTCAATTTTTGTGCTTTCTTTGACAAAATCCGCGCTATTCTCTTGTTGCAGTCTATACCCATGATGGATTTCTTTCGTAACGTCGGAGAAAACCAAGAAAAAGCCATGAACTTCACCTTGGACACCTTCAAAACAATAGAAGAGTACGGCCTGGGGGGAAACAAAAAGTTCTTCGGAGGCGAGGAGGTGTCGCTCGCGGACATCGCCTTGGGATGGATCATCCACACCTTGCCGGTCATGGAAGACATATTGGGAGTGAAGCTTGTGAAGGCCGAAACATTCCCTCTTTTGCATGAATGGATGGAGAACTTTAAGCAAGTTTCAGTGATCAAGTCAAGCCTTCCAGAATATGAGAGAACCTTGGACTACTTCAGGGCAAAAAGAGAGATGTTCATCAAATTCAGCTGAAAAGCACTAACAAAGATCATAGCATTTTCTTTCTCAATTTCGTTTTTCATATATAAGATTGTATGGACTCTTGTACTTCTTCTTGCTTAAGAACAAAGTCTTCGAATGACCCCAAAAAGGTAGCCGGTTTTTCTGTTAAAATTTTGGTTTTTGCACAGGTAAAAGGTACAACGAGGTCTGCTAGTATTGTTCAGACAAGCATTTTTAGATGTGAGAACAAGGTTAGGATTCATTTTCATCCAACTAAAGCCACAGCTACAGGCAACAGCTAAAGATTTTAGTACAGAATGTACAAATCCTAAATTACATTGGATAGAAGCTCTTCATCATTGTCATCATCACCGTCCTTTCCTGCGACTCTTCATACCTGCGCAGTCCGAACAATACCATTTTCCTTTCGGCACATCTTTCAGTCCAACGCAGCCATAATGGAACCACTCTATCTTGCACTATGAAAGAAGAAGAAAGCACATAAGATATTCCGAAGACCACAAGTCTTCCAGGTACTAGATTGTGGATATAACTAGCAGGAGGAAGCAAAGCTGAAACATAATCAGAAGCTCGATGCCATACGTCGGGATTGTCGCACGCAACCATTTCCCCGAAGCTAACTTGGTTGCAAAAACAGTACGTGGGCTCATTAGGATCTATGGGTATATCCAACTCCATACCGGGAGGATTTGTGGAAGCTGCATTAGTGGCTTCTGTTGCTGCTTGAGTAGCAAGGCGAGTCCTGTACAAGTAAATGGCCATCATAAACAAGGTCACTTCTCATTGCTGACCATGCCTACCTAGCTCAGACATGTGCAGATGAAGATTTACAACAAACAATTTTCTCATAAAGAACTATCATGAAAGCTATTAAAACACTGCAATTAGTACAACAGATTCATCTGATAAAAAAAAAAAGATTGATCTTCATGATGCTCAGAACAGTGTATTTCCATCTCGTTCCAATCTCAACTTTCATTAGTAGTTCCATCAGATGAATACAATATCAGGATCATGATGGCCTAAAACTCCCCGCCAATTTTCTCTTTCAACAAGCATAGGAGACATAAAGGGCATCCTCCTGCAAAAGGCTCCGCATATGTGAGGTTCAGCAAAGGTATGTAGCCTTCGTGTTGCTTTTTGGCAACAGGCTGTCTCACACCTCAAATCCGTGACCTCCTGGTCACAAGTGGATAACCTTACCATTGCACTTAGCTCACCCTCAGACTAGCATGGGAGACGACATAAGGAAACAAAGTTCCATTTCAACTCATTCAAGTGCTTAGGCCGCTTTACAAGGATGAGGTATAATGTACAAATAGTGTCAGTATGGCTGTATTGGGTGAGACAGACACCGAAGTCCATGGTAAAGCCTAAAATTTTAGCTTCAATTTATGCAAATTATGTCCTGACTTCATAGGGTTCGAGCAAACTACCAATAATGATTAGTTCTTTGTGCATCCACCAACACCAATGCAAATCAATATGGGAGATACAGATCCTAACTGGCCATTTTCCATCAAATCTGTGCTTTTCACATTACTACTTAGTCCTCTTCATGCATAAGGCATTCCCTTTTCATATGAGGGGTTCTCCAACGCTGCATTCCCAGCACCATAACTATTCCAGCTGATAACTTCAATTCTCTCTCTCTCTCTCTCTCTCTCTCTCTCTCTCTCTCTCATCCCGCTGCCCTCCGGGGTAACCTCTTGTGGTTGCGAGTGCACGTGTGCTTGTTACTGTGCATGCGTTGCAGGGAAGCGAGGAGCTTAATAGCAGTCATGAGACAGAAAATGACAGAGCATATACCCCACAACATCCAGAGTCAACAAAAAAATATATATATAGTAAAGAATCATACTTCTTGCGTCCTCCTCTACCAGATTCGCTGCCCCTGCCAGACTTCGCAGGAGCATCAACACTGGAACTAGATATCCCCTCCAGAGGAACACTCTCTTTATCTGCAGCCATCAGTAGGTGCATTAAAAAGATATTCAGGTCAAGACAAAAGCAACAAGCATATAGTTGAAAAAGTAGAAGCTTTCAGGTAAAAACCTTGGAAAATGTATTATAGAAAAGGATGAAACAGGAGCAAGAGCAAATTAAAGTACCACGTCGTAGCTCCTCATTAAACTTTTTGAGATATTGATCCAACTGTTGTATGTGTGTATCTACCTGATTTGGGTTGAGCATATACATGGTTAGCAAGATTTCAAGGAACAAAAACTTAAAAGTCAGACAACTTCAAAGCCAGACAAAGGGCAATAATAAAATGACTAGATATGATGACTGTTTAGCCAATTAAAGATGTTCAATTTTGATGAAAGTTAAACAAATCACAATTAGTCTCCAATTTTTTTAAAAGACATCACAAAAATCAAATCCAACACGACACCATAAACTTGACAACAAACTATTATATGCAATAGGTATGCCATGAAGACAGCAATCCTTAGCCATGAAACTTTATGTGAATATGGACCTCTCCAAAACATAATGTGGATATTATCAACATTTTTCCACTCATAGTTCAAGCTTGCTGCACTCTCTTCATTGCCATGCAGACGAGTTGAATTCTTGATTTGGCTAAGTATATATGCAATGAAGGCAGCAACCCTTAGCCATGAGCTCTCTAGAGCACAATGTAACATTTGACTAAATTTCTGCTCATGGCTTATGCTTCTTCTTTTCTTCTGCCAATCTCATGGCTAATGCTTGATTGTCTCTTCATTGGCATGTGAAGAGATGACTCGTGAATGAATTCCCTCTCCCAGCCATGCAAATATTAGCATGTTCGTTCCGGCATGAGAGAAAATGCAGCCTTGATGTTTGCCATCCTATCAAGATACTAATATCCGAATCATCGGTGCGTGTGCTTTGTCCTGTTACCTAATCAGCTTTGATATTCTCAGATTGTGAGGTGTTTATATCCAGAAAAATGCAAATATTACTGCTATGCAACAAAAGTACGCATAACGAAGGAAGTAGGTAAAAATGAAATGAATAACTAGTATCTCTGGAAAAAAACTAAAATTAATAACTAAGAAACCTACTGGAAGCATGAACACCAAAAGTTATTCAAAAATAGTCATTGCGCCAAATCAAAAGCAAAACGAGCAGCGTCATTTGAACAAACAAAGGCTAAAAACTGTTATATACCAAATCATACGCGTGGACAGCCAAAGCAACCTTCTCATCGGCAATCCTTATGCTATGTTTTTGCTCGTCTAGCGCTTCATCTGAGAACGTGTTACCTGACTTACGTCCCTGCTTAATTTCCTCAATTTCTTGCTCACAACGTTGCTCATTCTGTCTTTTGAGGTCTGATCATATTCAGAAAAGAAAAGGAGAAGGTCACATAATACCTCACAAAACCATAAAAGTTGACAATTAAACTATCTCTTTCGTGTGATGACATAAGCCCCTGGTCCTAAAGATTGTGGACAACGAAAATGGACGTGTCGAGTGTATTCCAAATTAAAATGACACTCTATAATTCGCCAACAAAATAACATCAGAGACATAAGGATAAAGAAAGCCCTTCGATGCCTCATTTGAAGCTTCTCATTTCCACTTATTTCAGCTGCCGCCAACAGCTGATGACGGTAACAACTCCATTGCATTTTCCCAACAGTCTTTCCGATAATTCAAAGTTTAAGCTTTGACCCCGACAACCACAACAGCCGCTTAGGCTTCCTTTGTTTTGCGGAAAATGAACCATCCATAAAATATTTTCCTAAACACGATCGCTCGTATCGCTTACAAAAATGAATGAACAAGGAAATGTTTAGACATAAAATTGTTGTCAATAATGAAAACACTTCCAATTCACTAATCATCTCAAGCAATATAAGCGATCATTTTTTAACCTTAGGTTCGAAGGTTCTCTCTTTAGAAGACCTCCACAAGAAACCCAACAATCCTACCTGCCACAACAATCAAAAAAGAATGTGACCGAGCAAATGACGATTGACAGTACCCTCTAAACTCTTATCGAGATCACGCAACAGCGCGTACTTCTTCTGCAGTATGTTAGGCAACGCCTCGAGGTCTGCTGCACAAGAAAAAGGGGGCCCGTTCGATTTAGTCAGCAGCAGCGCGCTTCAATTCTCGCCCAAACGAAAACAAATGAAAGCAAACCCATTTCACGGCTCGCGAATCGCCGGCGCCGGGAACAAAACAAAACTAGGGTTTCGCCGGGAGCGATGAGAAAGAAGCGAACGGAAGAGGGCGAATTCGGGATTTGGGCGCTCACCTGCTTGGAATTCATCGAGGAAGGACATGAAGGAGGCGGAGGCGGAGGCGACGGCGGTGGCGCAGGTCGACGCAGAGGTCCGGCGGCGGCTGGAGGCGGAGGCGGCGGCCGCGGCGGCGGAGGAGGACGAGACGGTGGTGGAGCCGGGGGGGCAGGGATGGTGGAAATGGTTATGGGGGCGGAAGTGAACCGGGTTTCTGGTCGTTTTCGGCGGGGGATGATGCGGGACATGAACCGGTTGTGTACGGATTTTATCATGATGAACCGGCACGGTGATTAATTGATTAATAGCAATTGCATGAAATTAGTTTAGTCAGTTTTTTTTTGGAGATCAAGGATTTTATCATGAATAATCTTTTAATATATATATCTAAGATGGAGAAATTCATGGATTTATAATGAATTCAACATTTTTATAATTTCTACGCGTATATATTTCGTATTTTGCAGAGGCCTATGTTCAGAATTTACGCACTCCTTGTCTCTATTAGCAAGATAAGTGGAAATATATTGAATGTATATCTATATTTTTTTTTTCCTTTAATATTTTGAACGAAAAATTTTAAGTATGTGAGATATTGAAAAGGAAGTTCGTAACATTATTTATTTAAAATGATAATCTACGTATTTGTTCGGAATACCATTTATAGTTAGTGCACTTATGCACACCTGCGATAACATCATTGAACTCATCAAATGCGGTGAACATTCATTATTATGGAATCGACGCATTTTGATTAGTATTCGACATTCTTTTTTCCGATGAAATATTGACATGGGAACAGCAAAGTTGCTCTCGGCTTGTTTCGCAAAAAATGAATGATCTTGAAAACATTTTCCTAAATTTGATCGCTTAAAATAATTAGTCAATAAAAAATATTTTTATTATCGATAATAATTTATGTATAAATATTTTCGTAAAATGATGAACATGTTATTAATTTATTCATTTTTGTTTTATTTACTTGACTTGAATTATTGACTTCATGATTTTTCCTTCCTACCGCCCAACCTAATCCTCTCTTTGATTTCGACAGAATCCAACAGCAAGTTTACTTAACTCGCTTTACAATGACAAGGACAAACCTAAACCCAATCATATTTTACCTAACGAACATGCTTGTTCCGAGTTTTTAGAGCTTGAAACTTGTCGTATTATTTAAATAAAAGTGAAAAAACAATCAAAATATTTCAAATTCGGATCGTGAATGTAATATTATGATAATGTTTACCGGTCGAACTTTAACGAATTCATTTGGAAAAGAACGGGGAACAACTTCATCGATAATTTTTAAAACTCTCCCCGATGTTCAATTTAGTTCTTAAAGTTTTATTTTGTTCACTCTTTTAAGGGGTGAATTCCCTAAAAAACCACAAACTTTAGGTCAAGTCGTAAATTTGCTCCGAACTTTTTTTTGTCTCGAAAGAAAACCCAAACTTTAGGTCTAATTCCAAATTTGCTCTAAACTTTTTTTTGTCTTAGAAAAAACCCAAAACTTTAAGTTCAGTCCCAAATATACCTTGAATTTTGTTTTGTGTAAAAAAAATCAGCAAATTTCAATTTATTTTCAAAAATATATCCCGTGATCTAGTCCCAACTTAGACATGACATTTCCACGTCGATAAAAAATCCAAATCAGCAAAGTAATAAGGCAATAGGTACATATCGACGTCGCATTTTCACTTCGATAACAAATCCAACCCAATAAAATTTGTTGAAATTCTTCAAAATAAAACCGTTCTAGGATATGAAAGTTATGGATGATATTAAATCCACCCCAAAAATCTTTTTTTAATTTAAAAAAAACCCAATTTTTAGGTTCAGTCCAAATTTTTCACGAACTTTTCTTTGTCTAAAAAGAAACTTCATTACTTTGTTGATGTGGATTTGTTATCAATAGTGAAATGTCACATCAAGTTGAGATTAGATCACGAGGATATATTTTTTAAAGTAAATTGAATTTTGGTGATTTTTTTACACAAAATAAAATTTGGGGCAGATTTGGGATTAGACTTAAAATTTGAGATTTTTTAGGGAATTAGGCCCTCGGTTAAGTTAGCGTACTTTTGTTTGATTTCTTTTAAATGGTAGTGACATTGGAAAACCATAGTAAATGTTTAAAAACTTATTGACGCCATGGAAATGATCATTTTACTCCTAATTCACATACAATTTTTTTTAAAGATAAATTAGTCAAGTGCTCAAAAAGTCTTGATTCAGCATATTAAGGTAATACTTGCCAAACCCCCAAGTCAACACTCGCCAACAATAATCAAACGTAATGAAAACACTGAAATCATCAAAGCTCACAAAACGTGAAACGAACTTTGGGATACCTGAACCGTCTGTCTGGTATAGTTGTAGCCGGGGGTATTCAAGAAGGATCGAGAGACCAAAATCTCAAACGAGCTCGAAACGGTCCAGGTCAGTCGAACCTGATTTCTCGGTCCATTCGGAAAAATTGTCTTTACTTGCCATCAAATGCATTTTTAGTGGTTGTTTTCCTTAGCGGGCGAAAAATGAGTCCTATTGGAGCATCTAGATAGACTTTTATTTTATTATTTTGTACTTTAGTTTAATCTAAAAATTATAACGATTGCACTTTGGTTTCATTTAATCTTAAGCACTCAAAATTTTCACGATATAAATGTCAATACATAGATTTACACATATTTTCTACAAGTTGAACAATAGTTAGAAAAAAGATTTAACCCGGCCAAAAAAGAAAAAGAACAATATTTTAAATTTTTAAATAGAAATTAAAAATATATATACATATATATATTTTTTAATTTAGACTAAATTCTTAACAAAGCGAAGGAAGCGCTGCCGCTTTCCAGCCAACGGTAACTTGGCGCGGGGCAAACGGGTCCCACACGCTCTAGAAACTCGGTGGGACCCACTCCGCTCGCGCCTGTCTTTGCGCCCCTTTTTTCCTTCGTTAAGACAAGCGCGTAATAATCAGCATACTTAACAATTGATCCTTTGACCAAAAAAAAAAGCAAACAATTGATCCGACATTTGTTAAGCGCTAAGCATACTTAATTAAACATTAATCTAATTTTCAAAGCATTGATTTTATGGAGTACGAAAATAGCCCGCGCATTAAAAGCTGCGATTTTTTTTTTGGTGTTTTGCTTAGCCTAGTTTCCCTGAAGCACTTGTTGGCAAAATCCTTAGGACATTGAAGTAGTCCGTGAGCTTACTGTTAGGTTGGCTCCTCGCTTTCAGCTAACAAAAGAAGGTTTTGTACTTGTCACATTAGTGGCTCTACAAATCCGTGTCCTCGTGAGCGAGACTTCAATGGAGAGGAATGACCCACCTTGAGTGCTCCGGGGTGCTTCGTTAGGCAAAATCAGACCGGGAAAGCTTGCAACCTTCGACACAACAAGTTTTTCTCATCTCACGAGTAATCAATGATTTGGGAATCGAAATATTTCTGTTAATTTCAATCTCAACACCCAACGCTAGCTTCTCCTCAATACTTTCAGGAGAGGAAAGGAGAAGTTAAATGATGACTTACAAGCAAGGTCCACAAGGAAGAAATGAGAAGCTTGAAGAACACAAAAGGCTCGATATGAAAGATAGATGTGAATGCATTCCCCTTTCCTTTGAATTTGAAATCAGTATTGATCCTAGCAAGTTACCAAGTAGAAAAGAAACATACCACTCATTTCTAGTTCCATCATTTGAAGAAACTTGCACCCGAAGTGTTTGATTTGGTTGCAAGAAAAGGTCATCTGCTACCTAATTACCAACTTAATTTGACCTATTTCATATGGGGGGGAGGTGTCTCAATGAACTGTTTACATACATATACCATATGATATAAACTCCCAAAATCTACATATATCTAGAAAAATTTGACTTCGCAAATTGTAATGATGTCTCTAGAGATCCCATATCAATGAGGTATTGAATTCCATTAAGGAGAGACAAATCGTGATTATCAAAAAAATTGTCAAGATTACAACTATCTTTCCTTATCCTAATGTTTTCATTTTGCAAACTTCAAGCAACACCTTTGACAAATCGCCACTGTCCTTTTGTCTGTATCCCCTGTTCTCCCGGAAGCTGCAAGAAATCACCATTTGATTGGTCACACGCAGACCCAGTTCATAAAAAAAGAAATAACGCAAAAAAGGAAAAGAAAAGGAGAATGCTGAGCTGTTTATGCTGTGGGGGAATGGACAACCGCACAGGTCAACCTACAACCAAGCTGCTCAGTCCGAAAGTCGAACAAAGATCACAAGAGAAGGGAAGAAAAATGATAAGAAAACATTATTGCCCAAGTGAATGTTGTCAGTAGTGAGGACAAGTAACGTGACAGGAGAAGATTACAAAAGCTAGCCGTGGAAGCTAGCAGTTTGGATTGTAGGTCCAACGGCTATGACCCCCTTAAAAGCAGCATGACTATCATATACCGAATTCTTTTGTTCTGTATTTTGTGCCTGAGTTAATTTTTTTTTGCTGGGTATCATGTTAAAGTTATGCACCAGAACAGAAAGTTAAATGATAATATCTATTGCAATGCGAACCTGCTGTCCATCAGAGCTGGTGGTAGTGTTTCTTGCTTTTTGTTGTATTATATAATGAGCTACTGAGCTTGAGCGCTTGAGCTTCCCTGACTGCTTTGCTAAGGAGTACAAGGTTAGGTTCAGTCACTCATTTATTATGCCTTTTTCCTGAGTGTGCCCTTCGTAGATTTACTTGAGAGAAGTGGATGGAATGTTGCATTTACATGCACTTGCAGCTCTTTGTTCTGTTCTGCACTTAAGTGTTAAATTGTATTTCTCTCTACTCAAGAACACAAAGTTTCTGCAAAATTATGTTCAAGTCGTTTCCTTTTCCCCTGTGAGTTCACATTATCTCTGCATTGGTAGATGAAGGAGATTTCAATGTTCAACTGGATACATTTTCTCTGGAGAAGATTTCACAGTCTTCCTATGAACTGAGCTTCTGGGTCTTCAAATTTGATCTCTAGAAGATACTCCTAGTCTTCTACTTTATCAGTGGGGGGAGAAAACCCTAACCCAGTAAACACTCTGAGCAAACATCATAAAGCCTCACATTGTTGTTCTGAAGTGTATTTATCTACTCTTCTTCAAAGATTTTTTAGGCTCTTTCTGGTTTTTTTGTTTACGTGCTCATGTAGGTTTTCACTCATATCATCTTCTTACTTAGTTTACAGAATGAGTGAGCCCGTGGGAGCGGCTCAAGCAGCAATAGTAGATGTTGCAGCCATTGATTTAGAGATCAATCATCGAAGGAAGGAACCTCCGAGATCGTCGGAACCCAAAAGTGTGGCATTCTCTGATGAAAGAAAAAAGTCCTTAGGAGCACGGTATTATTATGGCATTATCTTTCTGTTAACGAATCTTTTCGCGTGGTTCGTTCGTGACTATGGTCAGAAGGTTCTCCCTGAGCTTCACTGTGAGTCAATGCTCTTTCATCCTCGACTTGTCGGTGTTCAGTAATATCTTTGTGGAAAATTTGTACCCGCTTTGTTCCACACGACATCTTCCATAATTTCCAAGCTTATATATTTGTTTTTGCAGATTTAAAATCTTGTGGAAGTGGGGGAATTGCCTGCTTTCAGACAATGGGAGTTCTCCGCGTGAGTCTAGGATGCTTTGTATCCTCAACATACTTTTTGCGGGCGAGCTCTGCCATTGAGGACAGTTGTATCTCTCGCTTTACCTTTCTAATTCATTTGTTAGAAGACTAAACTTCCCAATAGACATTGCCAAAGTTCATCACCTAGCAAGCGGTGTAGGTAAATGGTTGATGAACTTCACCTAACATCATGTACACCTTGACATAATATGCTCCAGATGTTTTTCTTTTTGATGTTTCTCACTACACTCAGTACAAGAAAGCTCCACGATGTCTGCAACATCTGGCATTCGGGATGGTGGGTTGTGAAGTTCATCATTTTGATGGGGTCAATGACAGCTCCCATGTTGTTCCCTTCAAATCTGATTCACTTGTATGGTAAGTTAGTTTGAGCATAACTAAGGCTTGGTGAAATTTATGCTTGAATTTATGCACATAGCGTTCCTCTTGTCTTGCCATGCTCATACGCATGTTCATTATTCGTCACTATAAACTCTTTCCTTAACTTGCCTTAAGATTATACTTTCATATGTTCAGCTCCTTTACTGAAATGGAGCAATTGTATTAGACTAAGAGGAATCCAATTTTATTACTGAAATATATACTTATCATATGAAGAAACTAGCTACTAATCTGTCAGAATAACAGCCTTCTATAATGCTTTTGCAGGTGAATTTGCTCGAGTAGGTGCAGGGTAATTCTCATCTCCTTTGATGCATTGATAAATTCATGTAAAAAAATTTGCAAAATTAAAAAGCAACAGAAACTAAAAACCACTACATGGAGCAAGAAAAAGTTTATATTTTGAGTTCTTTGTAAGTTGGGTTCTGATTCTGAACATCAAATAAAGTAACTACACATTTCATGGAGCATTATGCCTAGAAATCTCTCTGCTTTTCTGTTTTCTCTTAGTTGATTCTCAAAATATTTTGAAGTCCCACTCATGACATCTTCCTTTAAAATGTAGAATCTTTCTTGTGCTTCAGCTCATTAGCGTGATCCAGTTCATTGCTTGGTGGAATAATCAATGGATGCCTGACGGAGAAAGTAAGCGAAGGTATTCACTTGATGAAGTCATGCACTGGCTGCTTGCAGAAGCACATTACTACCGGAAAAGACATACATACTATATATCCCAAGTTTTAACAGCATTCATGTGAACGATAGCCATAAACGAAGAAACATTTGCCTTATGACTAATTAACCCTACATCAGAGTGTTGCTTTCCTCCATTGTTCTACAATTTCGGCAGATAGTCCTTTTATATTTATTAGGCTCGAGTACAGGGGCTTTTGCGTTTACTATAATTCCATTATAATGAGTGCTTGGATCCTGCAGCTGCTCTATTGGATTGGTGATGTCCACAATCTTTTATGTCGCGTCGGTAGGAGGGATTATCATGGTTTGCAAATTCTATGCTTCGGGACAGTCCCTCAACATATTCTTCATCACTTGGACCGGCATATTGCTTGTAGTGATGTTGGTCATATCCTTGCACTCCAAGGCATGTTACACAAAATCAATTGAAGTAATACGCGGTATATTTACATATATAAATGCCCAATTGCTGCTTAGATGTCTAACACTTGTTCAGAAGCAATCTATTAATTATTGCAAGATCATTTTCGATTTTTAGTAAGGTTTCAAATTTACTAGCTAGAACACTTGATGATACTTTTTGTTCTGTAACTGATGCATCTATAATCTTCACGAGTGAATTATGTCGAATAAACTAATTATGCAGAGACTCACACTGTAAAACATTCCTCTGTTAATTTATTGCCCAGTCTTTGACTTTCTACTTGCTAGCAATTAGAAGAACAATTAAATTTGTGTTATTGGAAGATTACCAGAATAAGACATCATGTCTTGTTCCTAAGATGCTAATGCATGTATGGCTACTGCAGGTCAACAGAGGCCTTTTATCTTCAGGAATAATGGGATCGTACATTGTGTTCCTCTGTTGGTCTGCCATTAGAAGGTGAGAAAATCTTGCCCAAGTTTGCCGATTTTACACTGCAAGTACATGTTATTTTTCTCTTTTATCTAGTTTCCAATGACTGTATTTTATCTTGGAAAGAACCAGCATCATTTAACAGTTGTTTCGGTTTTTATTTGCTTAATTGAATTTACAAGAATACCATATTCTATTGCATAGCACTTGCTCATAAATGTTTTCCTGCAGTCGCAAATCAGCACTGTCTTACGATTTTTCAGTTGTTTCTTGAATGCACGAACAGTCAATATTTCCTCCTGTAAGAATATAACTGATTTCATGTTTAGTGAGCCTGCCATACAGAACAGCAATATGCAGAAGCAAGGGACTCATCATGATTGGTTTACTATACTGGTCAGTTTTGAATAATATGAATTCTCTCGATTTTTTCTTGGTTACCTTATTCTGTCAGAAGCGAGAAATAATCACCATGAACAATTTCTGTAAGGGCTAATTTGGTATACCGCTTTTCATGATTCTAATGATCGAGGTTTTCATCCAGACTGATGTAAACTTTAATTATATGCTGTGAAAAGAAAAATGAACTCAATTTTATCTGCTTCTCATACTAAGAGAAGACAAATGCTGCATTTGTTCTCTTGATAACCTTCTCATCGCTGCTTCCTTTGTTTCATGATTTGTCATTATCTTGCTTCAGAGCTTCCTCATTGCAATATGTGCGATTGTCATGGCGACTTTTTCTACTGGCATCGATTCAGAATCCTTTCAGGTAGAATTTCTGTTCTCTTTCCGTCTCAACACTTGTTGAGCATTCTCATGTCTTCACCGAATCGCCATTTTTATTATCCTTCGAGGGGTCATTTCAATCAATCATGCATAACTGTCATTGCTTTTCCTTGATTTTTTTCCGAAGTGGTTGTTTCTTTGATAACTTCAATCTGGGAATGCCGGAATCAGATGAAACTGTTATTCATGTTCTAAAGTCAACTCTATTGTTAGATTACATAAAATTTGCAAAGTAAAAAGGCAACTCCAGGGAAAAAAGGAGAAGTCCCTCCACTTTTCAGATTCATCTTTCCTTTGTCTTACAAGAAATGCTCAATTCATCTTCTTTTTTCCAGTTTCGAAAGGATGAAGTTCAATTGGAGGATGACGTGCCATACAACTACGGGTTTTTCCACCTGGTGTTCTCTCTCGGAGCAATGTACTTCGCGATGTTGTTCATCTGTTGGAACCTCGAAAATACCACCAGGAAGTACGAAAGCCTTGCTTAATCACTTGCCTCGTAAATTTCTTGAATTTGCACAAACAATTCATGAAGTTGACTCTATGAACTAAATTAGATGGATCATCGATGTGGGTTGGGCAAGCACGTGGGTGAAAATCGTCAATGAATGGCTCGCAGCCACAATCTACTGTGAGTAGTAGACACATGTTTTGCTTAGCTATCTCTATTTACTTCAGGTCATTTGATCACATCATAAGCCATACACAATCCAGTCACTTTCCATTAATTCACACTGCATAAGCTCAAACCGATTCTGACTCACGCAAACACTGGTATCTATCAGTTGAAATGAATCAATGTCAAAGTAAGATATAGCTTAAGGAACTTCTTTTGAACAAAAAAAGCTGCAAGTTTGCTATATGTCTTCATTTCCTCTTCTGAAAGTTTTCAACATTGCCTACGCAGTGTGGATACTGATCTTGCCGGTTGTAAGGCAAGCCAAAGTGATGGACCATGAGGAACCACGAGAACACACGCAGAACTTGGCCACATCGTGAAACAACCTCATAGAGATGAGATGTAGATTGATGTTGTAGCTTTATTATTCTTTCTCTGTAGGCTGTATGAGCATTAATTGTACTAAAGAACAGGCAAATAAGAAATCGAGAGTTTCGCTAGGTAAAATTAGGAATTAAAAGCCAGTGAACCGTGGATTTGTTAAACGACCGAGCTACTTTCTTCATTCTGAACTTAAAGAGTCGACGGTTGCGAAACACTTCGGTTTTGCAAAACCAATAGCGCAGCATTGTCCGAGTCACAATGCTAGTTTGACGAGTTAAGAATCAATCTAATTAAAAGATGAGATCTGGAATTACTTTGTGATTATTTTTTTATAGAAGATAACAATGAGTAAAGAAGAAACAGCAAAAGAATTATCATTGCTGTGACTAAAGCTCGAAAAGGGGTCGTTCTATCCAGGCTTGGCAACAGGTTTTTGCTGATTAAAGTAAATGTGAGGACTAAAAACTGCATAGCAAAAGCTTTCTATTACTAGGACATGTTGCCTGCCCATTCAAAAGATGTATGTGATAACCAGGATTAGCTGTACCTGCCTCCCATGGAAGATCTGTCAGCATTTGATATGGAAAATTCAGTATACAATGTTGAGGATTAGATGGTTTTTGTGAAGTCAAAGTCAAAGGTAGATGGTCATAGACTGATCAAACATGACCTGTTTTAGAAACCACCCACTTGGTCAGCTCAGCATTATGCATTGAAGTGAAAGCTAAGCAATACTGCAAATAGTATCTGCCACACTATAGCTAACATTGGACCCAACCACTTCACTTCTTGGCCGCTAAAACAACTCCAATTTCTAAGGGCAACCCTTTATAAAGACCAAGAGTCTACTGTTCTCATCGACCTTCAGTCAGAGAATCATCATTAAGCACACAAACAACCACAGCTCAGAGCACCTTGATCAAATACAAGATGATCCACAAATCATCAGTACCCTCGATTCTCTTGGCGATGATGCTGATCGGAGTTACGTTCTCGTCGGCGATCGCGGCTTCGGCGGGCCAGGGCGGGACCGTGCCGGCCCTCGAATTGTACACGCACGACATTCTTGGGGGTAGCAGCCCCACAGCTAGGCCCGTAACTGGCCTGTTGGGCAGCATTTACAGTGGCCAAGTGCCCTTTGCAAAGCCAGTGGGCTTCCTTCCTCCGCAAGGGGGTGTGGCCGTTCCCAATGCAAATGGTGCAATCCCTACGGTCAATGGGCTCAATGGAATCCCGCTAGGGACCGGCCTCGCAGGGACCCAGTTTGCCGGGACGCCCGTCAATGGCCCGAACCCAAATGGCATCCAGACCCAGTTGGGGCCAGACGGGCTGGGCCTCGGGTTCGGCACGATCACCGTCATCGACGACATCCTGACCTTGAGCCCTGAACTCGGGTCGCAGTTCATTGGCAAGGCTCAGGGTGTGTACGTCGCTAGCTCGGCTGACGGGACCACGCAGATGATGGCCTTCACAGCCATGATCGAGGGCGGGGAGTACGGGGACAGCCTCAACTTTTACGGAGTGTATAGGATTGGGGCCGCCCTCTCGAAACTGTCTGTCACAGGGGGGACTGGGAAGTTCAAGAACGCGTGTGGGTACGCGGAAGTGAGGTCGCTCTTCCCGTCGGGCCAAAACGTTATCGACGGCGCAGAGATGCTGTTGAGAATCACTATCTACTTGAGGTACTGAAACATGGTATCAAAGCGGACGGTCCCGGATTTGTTTGGACGAAGAGCTTGATTTGAAATTCCTTTTTCTGGCAATGTGGAGCGGTGATTGAAATTGTTTGCTTCAGTAGTTTCTCCTCCCCGTTAATCCCAGAAGTGTAAAATCCTGGTTTGATTGATTGGTCTTCAGCTGAACCATTGAATTCTGTTCATTTGGAGTTCATCAGTTTAGGCACCCACTGTCGACTCTAAATCATGTCAAACTCCGGAACTCGTGCTGCATCATTTCAAGTTCTATGCATCAAAAGTAATGAAAAATAGCCGTTGAATTTTAGCATGATTCAGGAATTAAGTAAAACCTACACAAAAAATTTAAAAATCACATTAAATAAATTAAAAATTTCATGATCATATTATATATTAGCTAGAGTTTAGGATCATATTGAATAAATTAAAAATTTATGATCACATTGCACATTATACCAAAATTTAGGGATCATTTGTGTTATTATTCCTAATTTTTTTTTGCAGATTTGACTAAAATGGACCGACTTCATCCGCACCAACCCTATTGAAATGATATCTTCTTTCCTCTCTATTTTGACTGTTGTTTTCTTTTTCAAAATCAAATCACAAGTTTAACTTCATATAATCTAATAAACCCATTCCACATTTCTCACTTCTCCCTTTTTGATTTATTTTTTCACTCCTAATTTTTTAACATTGACATGACACGCGACGATCTCGTGGCCACTGATCAAGCTACTAAAAAAAAAGGAAAAGTTTGCAATTTGTCAAATGCACTGACTTACAAACATTGCAATACGTTTCATCGGCACCTCGGAAGTCGAAGTGTCCCCATATTAGGTCCGCGCGCTCGTCAGCAAAAGCAAGACACTTTTGCAAATAAGGGTGCGCGTGAGAACGTTTCTGTGTCCGGAAACTATTTCTGAACAGAAATAATTTTTTTTTATTTTGTGCCCGAAAATAATTTCTGAGTATTTGAAGGCGTTTGATAAACTGTCCAAAATTTCTATTTCTAGAGTAAAAAAGAATAGAAATGCGTTTGGTAACTACACAAAATTTTTGTTCTCAAATAATATTTTGAATTGTTTATTTTTTTTTCTTTATATCCATTTTCTTCTTTGGCCATGGCCGGCGCCGGCGACCGGCGGCCGGCCACAGCCCAGGGCCGGCGAGGGCGTCACGGCCCTCGCCGGCGAGGGCGAGGGCTGGACCCTCGCCGCCTGGGCGAGGCCGAGCCTCGCCGTCGCGACCCACGGCGAAGCCGCCCTCGCCGTCTGTCGCGACGGCGAGGCTCGGCCTCGCCAGATCTGGGCGAGGCCGAGCCTCGCCGTCTCTGGGCGAGGCCGACCTCGCCGTCGCGACCGACGGCGAGGCTCGGCCTCGCCCAGGCGGCGAGGGTCTAGCCCTCGCCCTCGCCGGCGAGGGCCGTGACGCCCTCGCCGGCCCTGGGCTGTGGCCGGCCGCCGGTCGCCATGGCCAAAGAAGAACACAAAAATAAGAAAAGAAAAAGAAGAAAAAAAACTGATTCTCAAAATTGTGCCGAGAAACAAGAAGCAACTTTTTTTACTTCTTGTTTCTCTTCCAAAACTGTTTCTCGGCACAAATTTTTGCAAAAATGTGCCCGGAAACAAAAAATTTACCAAACGCATTTCTTTTCCCAAACTATTTCTGGGAACAAAAGAACAGAAATTTTTACTGTTTGGCACGTTGCCAAACGGGCCCTAAGTATCCAGATTACTGCGTCCACATAATACCCACTTGAAATTGTCTCGGCCCATTTCGCATCGACTTGGAATAATTAATATGGCGGACGCGAAAAAAAAAAGAACGAGCAATAGCGCCAAATCTATACATTAATTTAATAAACTTAGAATCATTCATTTTTTTTGGAACACTTGTTGGGCTTATTTATGGAAAAACATTATTTTTTAAGTTCTTGGTGAACTAATGTATTGAAGAGCAGCTATCTTTTTTTAGTAGTAAGCTACCCAACAAGTGTATGGTATTCCCAAATAAAAGAAAGAAAATGAAAATAAAAGGCTCTTCCACATAATCGAAACAAGAACGCCCGACCAGTTCTTGGTCCGCCATTGTCACACTGTACAGACAAGTCTCTCTCTCTCTCTCGCTTCCTCTGTGTCGAGACAAGAGTGACACAAAGCTCCGTTCTTTGTAAGAAGATTTCTTCTCCTACCGTAAGGACGCGAACCCACTGTCAAGCCCAACCGAAAGATCGAACCGTTTTTTTCCAACCATGCAAAACCCGCCGCCGCCGTCGCCCACCGCAACCTCCGCCGCAACCGCCGCCGCCGCCGCCAAAGACCACCATACCCGGACCACCCTCTTCATCATCCTCGCCGCCTCCTTCTTCTCCCTCCTCTTCATCCTCTCCCTCTCCTCGTCCTCCTCCTCCGAGCCCTCCCAGCCTTCCTCCCGCCATCCCCGGCCCGACCCGTTCCTCTTCCCCAACGCCCAGTCCCACCGCACCGTCTTCCCCACCGACCCCTCCTCCGACGACGACGCCGACGCCGACGCACCCCCGCCGCCCTCCGTCGCCTACTTAGTCTACGGATCCGCCGGCCAGTCGGGCCGGATCCTCCGCCTGCTCCGCGCCGTCTACCACCCCAGGAACCACTACCTCCTCCACCTCGACCGGTTCGCCCCCCAGGCCGACCGCGACGCCCTCGCCATCGCCGTCCAGTCCAGCCCCATCTTCCGAGCCGCCCAGAACGTGGACGTCCTCGGCCGGGCCGACTTCGCCTACCCGAAGGGGTCGTCCCCGATCTCCGCCGCGCTCCACGGGGCCTCGATACTGCTCCGGCTCGCTCCGCGCTGGGATTGGTTCGTCAATCTCAACGCTCTTGATTACCCGCTCGTTACTCAAGATGGTACAGTTGTTAGCCGGGTTTTGATTTTGTTGGGTTTTGAATTTTTGTACTTGTCGATTGGGTATTGAACATCTGCTGTTGGAGTTGCAGATCTGCTTCACATACTGTCCTACTTACCCAAGGATCTGAATTTTGTGAACCACACCAGTTACATTGGATGGAGAGAGTATGATATAGCTTACTGTCTGGACACTTTCTTCCATTGGTTATTGCTTGAATTTCTGTCTTTTGGGTGAAAATGTGTAGCCTTTCGAGCTCGCCAGTGATTAGAAGTTTTCTGGTTTTTTGTTTCCAGGTCTAGGAAGTTGAGACCGATCATTGTCGATCCGGGTCTTTATCTCTTGGAGAAGACTGAAATGTTCTACGCCAGTCAGAAGCGCGGTTTGCCTAATGCATACCAGCTCTTCTCAGGTACATACTTCCATTGCACATAAAAAGCACGCCATAATCCGTCAAGTAGGAATATTCTTTTTTGTTGTGAAAACCTGGATCGACTTCAGAGTTGTGGAAATGACTCTTTTTTGCATAAATTCTTGGAGATTATTCCAGAAATCCAAGTTCTGATGATGCTTACCCATTTTCAAATTATGGGACCGTCTTGGTAGTATAGTGAGTGATTGATTGCTTGCCCTCCTATTGCTGGTGTCAATAGCTATCTTCATCATAGAATTGGGACATACGAATTGGACCGTTGTTCAAAATGACAAAACATTTTAGAAGGAAGATATCACTCAAGGTGGTTCCTTTAACTACTGGGATTGGTTTTTCTACTTTGAAAGTGTTGATATGTGCAATTGAGTGCATGTATAGTGGAGTAGGAAGCCATGGCTTCCATGGAGTGGGATGGCCTATATTTGGTTTAAAGGAATTGGAGCTTCTTAAATGAGAAGCTAGGTTTAGGCGTCCCTTCAGCTAAGTATGAGAGAGTTATGCAGCATGTTTGACGAGTCCTTTCAAACCTTTGATTGTCAGGATAACGCTCGGTGTCAAACTCACTTGGCTTTTATTCTGTTATAAGGATGCTTACTTAATTGACTTAAATCATGAAGTTATTGTTCGCTTAATTTGAATAAATAGAAAGATGTTAGCTTTTGTAGAATAGAAATTCTTCAAATGAATGCAGGGAGTCAGCCATTTGTTCAGTGATTTGTTTTATGAAATGCTTTATCCGTTTGTTGCAGCATTCAGACATTAACTGGGTAGACAGAGCTATTTGTTTTCTATGCCTCTTTGTTATGTTGCTATGTCTTTTTTTCTAGTATGAAATTCAAAGAATCCAACCGGATAGCTGTGCTATTGTTTGTGCCCTTTTCATTCTGCATGCTTCTGTGGCTAGGTTGGAGTTTTTTTGAGAGTTCCATGTGGTTCGACATTGTCTTTTCTACAGATGGCAAATGATGTTCTTCTCAATGAGAGGTGGGATTCAGAACAAGTAATAATAGTCTTAGTCTGAATCAAAGAAAAGAGAAACAGAAGTTGCACAGCATTTCATAGCATGAGTGATTTCCTATGCTTTTTGACCCTTCTCAAACATTCCTCTTTCTTCAAACCTGGAGAGTTTAGCGGTGACAGCGCCAGCATATCAATCATTAGAATTAGTTTGCATCAGACTCATCTAAATTGCTCATCTGATTACGAAGTTCCCTTTTGACAACTAGAAAACTACCTGCTTTGATTATAAGTTGCTAATATGAAGCATCCTAATTTGTTCTCAACAATTTTGTTTTTCACTAAACATAAAATCTTATTTTCTTTTGCACGGGAATTTTTCTTTTGAATTCAACATAGAATAGGTATATCATCCACCATGAGCTAGCACATTATTCAAAAGAGACAATAGGGAAGCTGATACATTAATACATACATATTGTACCTTAATGAAATAACCTTGCCACTTCATGGTTCATTGTCCTTAATGTGTGTTAACTGTATGTTCCTAAGATGTCCAATAGAGTGAATAGCTTTTATCTTTCACTTAAGGTCCTTTTGGAGTATGTGCTTTAGAACCCATTCAACTTTTATCTTTCTGCGTACATCATCTGATGAGATTATGCTTAGCCTTGCCAGTCCGACCATAATTATGTGGAGATGTCACATTAGTCTTCTTAAAACTAGATTAAAACAGCCAGTTCAACCTGTTGAACCAGGAACGAGCTTGTTTATTGGCACATCGTGGTCAAAACTTCGAATGAATCAGGGTTCGGTTGTGGTTAAACAGGTAAACCGGTCATCCAATCTGCTTGGATGGGTCTTGGTTTTTTAAGAAGTCTGAGTGGCTTGTGGAGGCTTGGCTTTGAACCCACACCTTCCTTTTTTTTTATAATTCAAGGGCGTGACCGTTATTAGCCGGCTAGTAAGAATCCATCGCCATAGCCATTCACTTGAATTTGAGTTCCCCAGAATAGGCAGCGAACCCATGACCATCGGTTTCTTAGTTAAAAGCATGGGAATGCCCTTATGACCAGGTCAATCTCAGGGTGGGTCCCACCCCCTATTATTGTAAGTCCAACTAGCCATTTTGTTAAATTGTTTGTAACTAAATGTTTGTTGCATTGAGTCCTGGGGAGTGAGCTCCTCCCTCATAGTTTTGCGCATCTCCACCATATTGGCTGGGATAAGTTATGTCACTAATATATATTCTAAACAATATACAATGGCGTCATCGACCTGTGGACTGGCGGATTCTACAAGTTCACCCACCAAAGGAACTGACCTTGATTTTCCTCTACTTAGGCTTCAAAAATATGGTCACATTGACATCTTGTATGCCAAAAGTTATAAGAATAGACAAATCGTAAACTGGATAACTATCTCCAATTTGCACTTTCGGTCATAGTCATCCAACTTTGCTATTTCTTTCACGTAGGGCACTACACTTCTAATAATTTCAGTTAAGCCATTAAATAGTTGACATTCCTGTCAACGAACCACCGGATAAATGATGAGATTGATCATGTGATCTAAAGTCAATTGACCTCTGAAGAAAGTTGGACTAACATTGGGCGAACTCATAAAGTGAACTGAAAGTTTAGCAACTTGATTGAACAAATTAAAACTATAGTGACTACTTACATGAAACTACCGAAGTATGGGGACTGATAGGAGTAATTTGCCCGACTTACATTTGTTGTCCATACTCTATAGCTGTTGTACTTGTTTGTTTGTGTTACTTGTTACAGACCATGAAGTTGCCTGTTATCAACCGATTCAGTTGCAGCAAATTCATGGTCTAGCAGTCTCATGTAATCAGATTGCCTAATTGAATGTTTATGCATCTCGGCACTTCCTGTAAAATTATCTTCTTTGTGTACCTGGCAGCTATCTCCTTTTGATGTATGCATTTTGGAACTTCAGTTCCAAGTAAGACTAATAATAAATTATCTCTCTCCCCTACTTAATTTGTTTTTTTAAATTCACATTTGCATGAACTTAACTATGTTCCTGTCATCTTATTTATACTGGGTACCATTTCTGCTGTTCACTAGCAAATTCAGCTCTTGTGCATAAATTGGATAATTACAGTCGATGAGACTGAATACTTCCTCATTTTACCTGGACAAAAAATATGAATGCCCATGTAGCTCATAACAACTATTTACAGTACACCAGTGAAATTTCAAAGCTTCATTTGCTTTATATTAAGTTGTCTCTATTTGTTTATTTATTGGTGCGTTAAAATCGGCTTCTTCGTCAGTTAAAGTAGTTTATGAGTTCTGTCATCATCTTGCTGCTCTTTTGTTTTGGGCTGCTAAGTGGTTAAAATTGTCGAAATTTTTTGGTACTTTTGCAACTATCACTGCGTAATTAAACTGACAGTGTATTTTTCTCTTTCACAGGTTCAACCTTTGGAATTTTAAGCCGTAACTTCATTGAGCACTGCATCCTAGGAACTGATAACCTCCCCAGGACTCTCCTCATGTATTTGTCAAACACGCCTTCGTCCCTTTCAAACTACTTCCCCACCATACTATGCAATTCTTATCAATTCAATCGTACCGTTGTAAATACTAACTTGCAATACACTTCTAACAAATCCATGAAGGGGGAATATCCTGAACTAGATTCGAATGACTTTGACAATATGATAAAGAGTGGAGCGGCCTTTGCCTCCTCATTCCCAATGGATGAATCGGTTCTTGACCGGATTGACCGAGAGATTTTGGGGCGCTATCCCGACAAAGTGGCGCCTGGCGGGTGGTGCTTGGGTGAATCTAGAAACGACACCTGCTCAATTTGGGGAGATGCTGATGTATTGAGGCCCGGACCTGGAGCAAGAAGACTGGAGAAGTTTTTAGTCAACTTCTTGTCCAACGGTACTGTTCTGTCTCAGCAGTGTGTGGTGCTCGATTGACAAAGTCCCAGTTGTAGAAGTTGTCGGAAGAACCTTGGGGGCCAAATTTTCGTGACCGAGATTCCTCAATCTGCTGATTCTTTTTAGCTAGCAGTCATGGCCATCGGGGTTTGGCCAAGATTGGTGACATCAATTAACAAGGCATTACTACATGAAAGGATGGTTGTGGCCAACCCCATTTAGTGGGAAAAGGATTGGTTTTTATTCTTGTGATGTGAAATTCCACTTGTTCCGCCGCCAGTGCTGACCAGTTCAGCCTGTTGGAGGTGGATTGCTGTGCAGATGTTCTGATCCAAGGAATGAGGAACATGGTGCGCTACGGTTCGCCATTTTCATACGTGGGTGCTTTGCTATGAGAGATTTAAATTTGGAACATCCTTGTAAAGTTAACATGAAGCATTTGGATGAAGATTGGTTGCTTGCAAGAATGGGCTCTCTTTTCCACTTGTTGTGCAGTGAGTTTCTCTGGAGGCTTATCACTGGTCTTTCATTTGCTTGATTTAGAAAGATAGGATTTTTCTATCTGATCAGATGTCAATGACATTGTTGTCATATATTGACGTTTTCGAGTGCATGAATTGTATCACCCAATGGTTCTAGCGGTAGCGGATGGACCCTTAAATTGTAGGACTTGCGCGGATGGGAGGATGTCATAGTTATTGGGGTAAGTGCATATGGAATCAGATCTTACACTAAGTCCTGGAAGAAATTCTAATGGCAATCTTTTGGAAGGAGAAATTACGTTTATGAAACCTGTGGGATATAGATTGGGAATGACACGATAACCATGGAGTATAATCTTTGGATGTAAATCAACTGGCCTGTAGATCTGTAAATCTCTGTTTTTCTTTTAGGACTTTGCTTTTAAATGCTTTAAGAAGGAAGAAAAGATCTACATGCCACTGTTTTATCTAACTTTATATTCAGCAGATTGTGATGGCAATCCTAAAATCTTCTCCTTTATTACTGGAAATCTTTGTTAGGAATATAGTAGAGGTGACAATATGGGTCGGAAACCCAATTTTCAACTCGGTTTTAGTGACTCGGGTTGAATATGGGTCACTTTAAATTATAAGAACAGGTTAAGATGAGTTTAAAACATCATAGCCCGACTCCATAGGAGTTTGTGCGAGTTTGTACCCGACTCATATTCGTTCCATTTAGATTATTAGCTCAAGCCCAAGTTACTATTATGTGAAATCTAACTCTAACACAGCCTGCAAAACTTCGGGCAAGGGACGCAACTCGCCCCCCTTGCTCGCCCCTCGAGGACCGCCGTTGATCCCCCCCCCCCCCAACTAGTGTACCGTCGCCATCAACCACGACCTCGGCGACCGCCACCGGCTTCGAATGTGAGGTTGAGGACCTCCCACCTACTTTGGCGACAGCATTGATCTCGGTTTTTTCTGGATGTCCCTGAACTCCAGTGGAAAAAGGCAACACAGCCTATCGAGGATGGCAGGGCAGCGAGGGTGGTCTTTGACGTGACAGAGTAACACTATGCGTGACAGAGAAGTTGGCGTACCAATGCTGACTGGGGAAGAAGACGACGCTATGCAATCTCACAACAAGATTGCTGTTGCCTAGACATGCAGCCAAGCAGAAATATTGTCTTCTTGTGTTTTAAAAATTTCTTCTCTTCTTTTTCATTTTTTAGGAAATTAGCTTTTTGACTTTTATGTTTTTTATATTGATCTTTGGAAATTCCTTTTTGTTATGCAGGGTGCGTTTGGTAACTATTCTGTTCCTGAAAATAATTTCCGTTCAAAAATGATTTTTTTATTCTATTCTCGGAAATAATTTATAAGCATTTGAATGCGTTTGGTAACTGCTCAAAATTTCCTTTTATTAATAATATTTTGAATGTTTAAATATTTCTTTATCTTTTTTTTCCCTTTATTTCTTTTCTTTTTTACTTCTTCCCCTTCCTTAGCCCATGGCCAGGTTGCCGGCGCCGGCAACCGGCCACAGGCGAGGGCCTACGAGGGCGGCTCACGGCTTGGGGAGGGCTGTTGAGGGTTGCCTTCGACCTCGCCGGCCATAGCCTGCGGCCGACAACCGGCCACAGGCCAAGAAAAATGAAGAAGACCAACTAAGTAGAAGAAGAAGAAAAAATTCTTTTCCATTTTTTATTATTGTTCCCAAAATCAAGAATCAAATTTTTTTTTATTTTTGATTCTATTCCAAAACTGATTCTGGGAATAAATTTGTGCTCAGGAACATAAAATTTACCAAACGGATTTCTGTTCTTTTTTTGTTTCGGAGAATGAAAGTATAGAATTGGGTACAATTTGGCAGGTTACCAATCAGCCCCTCGAGTGAACGATGAGATTAAAAAAAAAGGTCTTTTTAATGTCGGGAATTTATTAGATCTCACATCAATTTCGTGCTCGCGCTTGAGCATCGACCTCCCTTGTGGTTTGACAGCGACAATGCAGCAATGGCGACGGCTGGTAAGTGATTTCTGGAGCTGTCTACATTTGTCAAGAGCATCTATACCGATGAAATTTCTTCCCCTTCTCCAATTATTTTGTTTTGTTTTGATTTGCCCATTTTAAGATTTTCTTTTGATATTGTTTTACGATAAATTTTTTTGTTGGTATTTGGCAAATTTCCTTATTTTCTTTCTTAATGTTACGTTTCTTGATGGGTCTGAGTATTTTCATATCTTTCAGTACTTAGGAAAGTAAAAATTTATGTGATATATAACTTTCTAGGCATGGTCTTTTCTGCTAAATTAGATCAAATTTCTAGCACCGGGAGAATTAATATGAAGATTTGTTAACATGAACCCAACCCCATCCATAATCCGACCCCTGAACCCAATCCACTTTTTTCACATTTCTCATGTGCCATGGGAAGTCTTAGCCCACGACCCGACCCGAGCTCCCTCACCGACTCCGTGAGCCGGTCCATAAAATCGCCCATTCTTCAAAGGCAACGATTTAAGGAGAAAAATTACTAAGAACTGGAGCTTCGGTCGGGTCAAATATGTGTTGAGTCCAGGTGACGTCCGAATCTGTCGCTAACAATGTAATTCATTAAAAAAATGGTAAATACAGGTTAAATTGGTTAATTTGGATTGGAGCATTTCTTACTGACTCAAACCCGATCCGGTCCACCCATTTGATGGGTCGAGGACATAGGCAATAATGTACAAAAAAAAGAGTAGTACATTGATACAAAGGAAAATTTACCAAAAAAACCCTTAAACCTATTTTACTTTTGTCAATTCAATCTTATACTTTTAAATTGTGACAATTAAATCTTAAACTTTTCACATTTTACCAATTAAGTCCGTTCAATCAAATTTTGGCCAGAAATCGCTAATATGGACTTCTTCCATCCTACGTAGCATGGCCAGCGCCAACGCTAATAATTTTTAATAATATTTTAATTTTTCTTTTTTTTATTAACTTTTTCATAAACACGAGTTTTGAGGGTCTATTCCAACATCTAAGAAGTTTAGGATTAGAGATGCCTAACCCCATTCCATTTCAAAGGACTTAGAAATCCGAGTCTTACTCAACCATGACTGGTACGGCCTCCCTCTTTAAAGATATCTACGGCTTTAGATAAAAGCTAACATAACCACTCAACCAAAGCAGGTCCATGTCTCCAAAGACCTTCATGCTCCTTAAACATGACAACGTTTTATTAATAAAATAGAAAACCGAAATTAATCGTTGAAGTATAGAAAGAAATAAAAGAAAAAATTACACAGTTCTCTTTTTATTATCGTTGATTGAGTAGTTTTAGTTTGAAAATGGGGTAAGTGCTCCGGAGGTCTTGTTTAATTTACTAAAAATCACTCCCGAGATGGGCACATTAATGCTACATTTGTTTCGCGAAAAATAAATCGTTTGGAAAATGTTTTCTTAAAAATGATTGCTCATATTGCTTGAAATAATTAGTTAACGGAAAATATTTTCATCGTCGACAACAATTTGGGTGCGTTTGTTTCATCGAAGGCTCAAAATTTGGAAAACATTTTTAGAAAAGATGATTGGTTATGTTGCTTAAAAAAATTAGCAAACGGAAAATGCTTCCATATCCACAATAATTTATGCCTCGTTTATTTTCGTAGGTGATAAACATATTTTTCATTAATTCATTTTTATATTATAAGCATCACTGTATCATTTCTTAGGAAATATACTCCAAATGTTGAGCCTTTCGAAAAACAAACGGAGCTTTTATGTTTAAATATTTTTCGTTCATTCATTTTCGTAAACGATATGATTAATGTTTAAGAAAAATATTTTATAAATTATTTATTTTTCGTGAAATAAACGGGACCCAAGCTCTTATAGATGAAAGCTTCCGATTGCACCTAACTTGGAGGGACAGGATCGCATAGAAAATTAATATCACCAACAAGTCTCGTGAATGACGTAGGTTCGAGGAATTGAAAATAAGAAAAAAAAACAAAAATAAAAAAGAGAAGAAGGTGGAGGTGGGTCCCACTCGATGGAGGGCACGTGACACGCGCGTCCTCCGTTGAGAGTAGGTCAAAGGGGTAAGGGGGAATGGGATTCGACCCCGGGCAGGCCGGCCAGACAGACAAGGGGCAGCCCGACCACATGCGCGTAACGTGCGAGTGGGACCCTCCCCACATGCAACTCTCCCCCCACCCAATTGCCACCGGTGGGCCCCACCATATCTAATCAATCAATTAATTATATATATATATATATATATTATCGATCCCCCTCAAATATTTTTCACTTTCTTTTTTTTTTATTGCCCGTACTTCCTACTAAAAGGAAAAAAGCCACGTGTCATTTGTGATTACGAAGCCCGAAAATTTACTGGGATTTGCTTTTGCGTTGTTACCACATAAAACCCTCACTACCACATTTATAATAAATTTACCTTAAATTAATATATTTACGATAAATTTGCCTTTCATTAATTTCCGTTAAATTGGATCAATATCAATAAAAATCACAAATTAGTGTACTTGTAAAAGCCCAAATAAATATACATATCAATTGTCATGTGTTATTTAACCCAACACTTTAACGGTAAAATTTAACGATAATTAATGAAGGATAAATTTATTGCGGATGTACCCGCTTAGAGTACTGGGTGGTCAAAAAGTTAATTCGAAGTAAATTTGTTATATGTGTACTAATTTAGGGTTTTTCGTAGTATCAACACCTTATATTTAAAAAAAGATAATTTATGATTTTTTTTTACCACCCTCCTGGGTGGCGTTGCTGAAAAGGGCATTCTTCCTCTCGCAAAAGGTTGAGTGTTCGAATTTCGGGCGCCGCAAGGTGACTTAACCGGTGCACGTGTGTGGTGGCTAGCACGTGTCGCCCCCAGGGTTTACCTCCCGGCTGTCGGCCGTGCGGGGGTTCCCTGGGATATAAAAAAAAAATACCTTATTTTTTTTGGTCAAAACCTATTGGATTTCACATCTTAGAGGTTACGATGCCTCGTATTTTCCGATACGATCGACACAATAGATCCCACTCTACATAAAACATGGACAGCACTTATAAAAAATAATATTCTAAAGATATTTATCACTTGCTATGTGATAAAAAATGTTTTAATTTTCAATTACACAAAATAAAGCAAATTGGGTATCTTGATTAGTGGCAATAACTACATACTTTTTAGCAAAAAAAAAACTTTTTTTTCTTATAAATAACACTCACGTATAAATCTTTTCGTTCATATTCATATATATTTTAAGAAAAGTTTTATTTGCAGAATGATCGAGCCGGCTCATAAAGTTACTCTAATTGGAAGACTTTAGGTCCGGACATAAACTATCCGTGTACAACTTTGAGCCAATTTGGTCGATTTGTTTTTCAAATTATGTTCTTAGATGGGTGGGAAAAATGACACTAATAGTCAATAAACTTTGGCCTAATGTGCGATGCGATTCTGAATTTTAATTAATTAAATAGAAAAATTGAATATTTTCATATAATTCAGCGACAAAATTGAACATATACCGAAAGTTTAGCGATCACATTGAACAAAATAGAAGTCCATGGACCACATTGGGTTAACGTTCATGAACTACATCAAATAAATTAAAAGTTCATGGATCGCATTGCAAATTAAGCCAAAGTTTAGGGATTATTGTGTCATTATCCTTGGATGGTAAATGAAAGGATTAATACCACGAAAAATCCCGAACTTGTACACATGTGACAAGTTTACCCCGAGCTAATTTTTTAACCACCAAAAATCTCAAAATGGTACACTCGTGATAAATTTACCCTTTGTTAAATTGTATTAATAACTTGAAAAGGCACAAATTGATAAACCTGTGACAAATAGAGGGGTAAAACCCAGACTGGAACGCCCGTCAACTGCCACGTGTCATCTAACTCAACAATTTGACGGTAAAATTTAACGGAAATTGACGGATGGTAAATTTATCATAGATGTACGAGTTTGGGATTTTTGGTGGGTTAAATAAAATCTATATTTTTTTTTGGTCATAGGGGCTCTTTTCTAATTAGAAGTAGGAATTCAGGACTGATTCAACTTTGGAGGCCTCCCAATAAAAGCACGCGTCATCGGCGCCACGTGCGGAGTTCCGAGCGTGGGGTCAAAGCTCGACCCGATCCCCAAAAAAAAAAAAAACAACAAAAACAAAGAAATTTCAACGACCCCCCGTCCACGTGGCGGCACCTCATTGGCTCCACCACGTGTCCTCCTCGCGCGTCCCCGGGCGAGCATCGTCGAGATCGCCGCCTCGGCGCGCTTCCGTCCCTCGCGTCGTTCGGACGTTCCGCGATCGGCCCCCGCCTCGACCGCGGCCGCTGTTCCCGGAAAACCCCGCCCGCTCTCCCGCCCCCGCCCCCGCGTTCCCCGCTTAATTACGATCGTGCCACCCCGTCGATGCCCCGATTCGCCGGTCCGAGTCCGAGGCAAATCCGAACGTGGGAATCGTGTCCACAGTGAAATTCGCCCGTTCCCGCCCCCACGAATGAATCATCATACGATTCACCTTCTCGTGGGGACCCGATCATCATAGTGTTCTCTCTCCTTTTCCAATCTTCCCACCACCACACGCGCGTCATCCGACCTTACCATCATTTTCATCGGTTAGATAAATAAAAAAAGAATCGAGAATTAGCTCCGAATTTGCCAAAGGGATGATGTTTCGTCCTAATTTAAGCCGTTCTCTCGGTTCGGACCGACGCCCTTCCTTCCGGTATGCCGTGTACGCAAAGCGGGCGGCGCTGATCGGTTGTTACTGTAATGCGTGGCGTGGTCAGTGTCGGTCCGTAACGTGGTAGGGGTTTGCAATCGCCCTCGATTGCATCGGATCGGGACTCGAATTCTGATCCGGCGATCACGGTACCGATTTAGTCCCGAACATTTCGATGATATGTCGATTTAGCCCCAAACCTTATGACGATTTGCTACTTTAATCCTTCCTGCCAAGTATCTGAATGATGAATTTACGACTAAATTGACAAAATTTCAAAAGGTTCATGATTAAATCGACGCAAACAGATGTTCAGTAATGAATCGGCAAACAGTTTAGAGGTTTCGAATTAAAATCGGCGCGGTTGAAATGACGCCTCGTCCGAATTTAAAACCGTTCTCTCCATTCGGGCCGGCGCCCTTCCTTCTGATGTGCCGTATGTGTAAACAGCGGGCGGCGGCACGGATCGATTGTTGCCGTGATGCGCAGCCCGTGTCGGTCCCCCCGACATGGTAGGTTTACAACCGCTGCCGATCGTATCAGATCGGGACTCGGATTCTTACCTATCTACTGCGGGGCACTTACCGGGATTAGGGATTGACCCTTCTTTCGGGTCGCCAAATCCAAAGACGATCCTCGTAAAGGGCGCGCGATTTCTTTCCGATTTTGCTAATCCGCAGGGTGATTCGGGTGCACGGGAGACCAAACGGTCCGCCGCCACATGCTATGATTGCCCTCCCCCCGGCCCCCCGGGTTTACGTTATAAAAAGAGGAAAACACCCACCCCCCAAAAAAAAAAGAAAAAAAAACGATTGGGGGGGCGAAAAAAGGAAAAGGAGAAAAAAAACCAGAGCTTTTCGCGGAGACCGTCTTCTTCCGATAATAATACCCCCCCCCCCGAAGAGAGAGATAGCGAGCAGCAGCGGCACGCGTTTCTCTCTCTACCGCGCGAAGGGGCTCTCTCTCGCTCTCTCTGTGTTCTCTTTCTCTCTCTACAGAGCGACCCGTTTCGGCGTGAAGCGTTATGGAGCCCCTGGGTTTCGTGGAGGACTTCTTTGACTTCTCCGGCTTGGGCGGGGTCGTCAACGGGGAAGACGACCTCGGCAAGGGCAGCTCCAAGGCCGTCGCCGACTCCGCGAGCTTCGACGACTCGGCCACCCCTTCTCCCCCTGTAAGTCCCCCCCCCCCCTTCCCTTCCCTTCCCCCCGCGGGGATCGCGCCCCTTAGAGTTCCGTTTTTTTAGCGCCGGCCGGCCGGCCGGCCGGCCCGGGCGGCTCCGGCGGGGCTCCCGGTGGGTCCCCCCCCGGCCGGGCGGCGATTGATTGGCGTGCGATATTTTGGAGTGAGGGAGGAGAGGGGAGAGACGACCCGTGCACTAGCGCCCGCGACACGACGGGTCTTGCCCCTGTCCGGGGGCCCACGTGGGCCCCGCGGCCGTCGGCTAGTCCGCGGGGGGCAGTTTCGGGATTTCGCGGAGGTTGACCATAATGGGCCTCGGCCCTTTTTTTTGTGTTCTTATGCTGAGCTGTTGGTCACGATTTTAGGGCGTTGCACCTAATGAATGGACCCCAAGCCGAGCGCTCTGCTTTCCGTTCCAAACGCCCCGAAAGTCGTCAATTTTTTATTGTTGAAGAATACGGGGGAAAAAAAAAAAGTAATCATATGCGAAAGTGCCCCGAAATTGAGCTGGGTGGTCATTTTAATTTTCGACAAATTGGAGCCGCTCATGGTGACCGATGTTATATATTCCAATCTTTTACACGGATTCCCTGTTCGTGTGTCCATTGTGTACACACCACCTTGCTTGTCGCCAGCAAAAAAGGAACCAATGTGAATCATTAGCGGGTGCTCTTTCGCGAAAGCTTAGTACCCCATTAGGCCCCGCTTTGTTGACTTATGAGTGCAGCCAGATTGTGCTTGGATATGGATGCCTTCCTTTGCACGATTGATGATTGTAGCGGTTCGTGGGGGCATCGAGAAATCTTGCTCTGGTGACGACCGCGGTACGTCACGGCCGCCTCGTCAGTAACTACCTAGCAATTCCTCGGGGCTGCATTTGGTGACCGGGATGTGGAGCCCGGTTAGGTGGACGGATTAGTTATGGGGATGATGTGGTGTGTCGGAAGTAGGTACCGTGCACGGGTCTATAGATGCGCAACAAGCTCCGATTGTCACTCGCTTGAAGGAACGAGACGGCTTTGTTGCTGAAATTATTGGGCTTGTTCATACGATGTGATCGTCCAATGTCCGTGTGCTTGGATAGTTACTGAGTCATTGTCACATCATCTTTGTGAAATTGAGTTTTATTTGTTTGAAACAATGGACAGGATATGACTTGGGAATCTCATAGTTGCCATCAATTGTCTTAATTGAATTATGTTCATGATCTTTATGCGTGGCAGGAAAATGGGGAGGAAGATTTGGAATGGATATCGAACAAGGACGCATTCCCTTATTTGGAATCATTCGACTACATCATCCCCGACCAACCAGGGAACATCTTTAAGGACGACAGCTTCATTCCCATGCTCGAAAATAGCAGCAGCAGCAGTACGACGACTAGCACAAACAGCACCCGCAACAGGGGCGGCGCCACGGCCATTGTGAGTTGTTGCGGCGGCCCCCGTGTGCCAGTCCGTGCCCGAAGCAAGCGGGCCCGGGGGCGCCGGCGTGGGGGCTTCGGTGTTTTCGCCGCCGCAAGTTTATGGCGGGACCAAGAGAAGGCGAATAAGAAGGCGAAGTTGGGTCAAGGCGGCGTCAAGATCGGGAGGAAGTGCTTGCATTGTGGGTCGGAGAAGACGCCGCAATGGCGTGCAGGGCCGGGGGGACCCAAGACTCTATGTAACGCTTGTGGGGTGAGGTTCAAGTCAGGCCGGCTCGTGCCTGAGTATAGGCCGGCGAGTAGCCCGACTTTCTCAAGCGAGCTGCACTCGAACTCGCACCGGAAGATAGTAGAGATGAGGAAGATGAAGAAAATGGGTGGGGGGCTGAAAGGTGTGGATATAAGAGTAAAGTAGTGGAGATTAGTATTAGTAGTCTAGTCTTCTTTTATATAATTAATCATTTAGGTCTCTTTTTCCCTTTTATAGGCATAGTCTTAGTGTTTAGGAGTAAGGGGTTTGGTTTAAATTCAATGGAGATTTCAAAGTTCTTTATCATGCTAGAAGAAGAAATCCCATTTGGGGAATTTTGACATTGGCAATGTTGGTTTGTCATGCTTTAGAACAAGAAAGGAGGAAAAAAAAGGGGGGAGGAAGAAGTTGGAGCTCATTTTCGTTGTTGCTCATTTCAAATTCTTTTTTGCAAGTGCTTGAATTGCAGATGAGGAAGTTTTGGGGGAGTATTGCTGGCAAGAATTGAGGGTTTTGGTGTGATGCTTGTTTGGTCGAGGGAAACTGATTCTCGTGGTGTGTGATGACCTTTGAAGTTTGACTTGTGGCGTGGAAGGGTGGTGGAAGGGTGGTTGGAGGGCGGTTGATGTCGATGAATGAATGATTTGTAACATAAATTTAGTCTGATTGAATTGGAGATTGCAGCTGATTTTCCCGGCTGTCTTGTTTTGTTTGACACTATTGTTTACCTTAAGGCATTGGTAGGTTTTCTTAACATGAAGCTCTTTTGTTTGCTTCAGAACTCCGATGGCTTTCTGCAATAAGCTTGACCCCTGAAATTGCACTGCCCTCCTTTGTTTAGGTCTGGCTGTGTCCAGACTTCCGAGAAGTTTGTTCAATATCACCGCACGCGAAAGAATTCAGACTGGTTCTGCTAATATTCACGAGCTGTTTCTGATCAAGCTCCCCCATCAGAAAGCGAACAGGAAGTGTCGTGCCTTGACCTGAGTATCCCTTCTAAACCTGTCGCGCGCGTGATCGACTGGGTGCGCTGACATTGCGAGCAACGGTCAATGGTGCTATGTGGGCATGAGTGATGTGCAACCGGCTGCGAACGTGATCGGTGGGGCAAGCAAGGAGCGTGTGAGCATGGTGTC
Organism: Syzygium malaccense; assembly: GCA_031216405.1. Lineage (NCBI taxonomy): Eukaryota > Viridiplantae > Streptophyta > Magnoliopsida > Myrtales > Myrtaceae > Syzygium > Syzygium malaccense. The sequence goes on from CM062260.1 coordinate 19,716,721, forward strand.
GCGCCGGGCTGTATGCGACCTGACCACATGTGCTCGTGGCAAAGGTCGGTCTGCTTCCATGCGCGATTACATGCGTGTGAGAATCGATCCTCCGACACCTATTATAGGTGTATTAAACTTCCAATCCCAGTTTCCGTAAACATGAGATCCAATTATTGTCAACATGCCTGGAATTTGCCTTCAAGATGCCTTCCCTCGTGTCAACACACTTCTCCCTTCTCTCCAATTCAAACATTTTCCACGAAAGGCAGCACCTAAAAATGCCGTTACCTCTAGTAAGTGCATTCAGGCTCGGTCTACACCATGCTCTATTCTTGTTGCATTTTCTTTCCATCTAATATACACCTATCGAAACACTCTACCATTGCTTTCTTTTAAGCCGTTTAATCCATAATTTAGTGGAACCTAATCAATCGTCCACCTTCGATTTGTCACTTGGAACTAAGATCTTTGAGATGCTCGTTGTAGTCATCAACTTCATCGCCCTCTTTTGGATATAGTCGGACCATAACTGTAGGGGTCGACACCCAAATGTTGATTTAAGAGAATTTCTCTGGGCTATACCTAATCCAATGTTGCACGCCCCGCCTCAAAACTCTCTTTGGTTGTTTTGTATTTGGACTGGATTAAAATTGAGCCAAAAGTAACATCTATTTTGTTGGTATGGGCTTTGGGCTTGAGAGCATGTATATGTTGGGAGTTCATTAGTTCATTTGTAAAATAAACAAAAAGTGCCTTGTCCCATGTAAGAAAGTTGGGATTGTATGGGCCAATATATAAATATGGAATTATTCTAAGATTACAATGTAAGACAATGGATTAAGTGGGCTTGACCCTACAATACTCGCATGAGGGTGCACAAATAAGTAGGCGACTTTGCCGCCTGAATCCTTGTTTATTATTTATCATATATACGGGCGTTTATTTTGCTAATGGTTATTAGGCGTTTATAAAATTCAGATTTTAAAAAATATTATTTATTTATTTGGATGTTCAATGTGTCTGTCCAAATTGCAACCTTTCCCAAGGGAATGCTCCTGTTATAAAGAGTAATATAAGTTCGTCGGTTTTCTGTCTCGCAAATATACTCTTGTTGATTTTTCTTTATAAAAAAAAACTACAACCATCGTTCCTAAGTTCTTTCCTTTTGAGAGTTCTTGTAGAATCATCAGAATTGCTATCTCGTATTTTCGTTGAAACTTTGTTGTATCCTGGAGGATTTTTGTTGGTAGCCATTAGCAACGTTGTAGGAAATTATTAATTGAAGAGGGTGTTATTACGCCTCAAAATCTGATTCCATCTTATTTCCAAGTCGATCGTTCAATATTTTCCCAACAGTATCAATTGACATATATCTGATATCATAGGTAAAGTATCGTCAAACCCAATAGAGTTAGGAGGGGAACAAATCTCAATCGTTTGATAGATCTGTACCAAAGATATGCAAGTGGCAATGGCAATCGAGACCCTTTCAGTTTCAGGCAAGCAATTGAGTGAGCAACACTTTGAGTTTGCAAGTTTTGCTCTTGTTTTTTCGGTTTGGGTCGTTTTCAACATTTCCTTGACGGGGTGACCAATTTCATTTACCGGCTTTAGAAGCTTCTTCAATGCCCTTTTAGGGGGGATAAGCTCGATTTTTCAATGCAAATTTGGCCACCTTCAAGCATACTAGTTTGATAATTCATTGAAGGTAAAAACCTACGCAGAAGCTGCCATGATCTGGTTGGGGCAAACCTAACTTTGACGTTTAAATTAGGTACATTTCAAGCACGGTTTGGCTAAACATTATTTTCGGCTATGAAGAACTACATATCTAGCTCATCTAACACCCTTCCCAGAAGTCATTAAGTTCTTGTAGTAATAAGAAACAACCCCGGAATGTTCGTAATTTTCAGTTGATCGTGTTAAAGTATTATCTCACATCGTTTTACTATTGAACGTATCAACTATTTCACTTTTTAGTTGCGGTACCCTCCTTTTTCTCGCAAACATAGCACGTGAATCGAAAATACTAGCAAAACTTAAAATTATGGACTTGGGTTGAAACCATGCCTACTCGCATAGGCCCTACCCGAACATATTCAAACTCAGTTCATTCGATCAAGCTTAATTGTCATTGAACTCTAGGCATGCACGCCTAATTATTTTCCTTAAGCTATTATACTTATTTCAATGCAAGACTACAAGTTCATAATACTTGGACGGGATAACTGAAAGTCCTAAAATTTGTAACGAAAGTGTAATTGAGTCATAAAGTTTTTAAAAAATGCAATCAAGTCATAAAACTCATCAAATTTGTGTAAGTCCTTTATTAACTCCGTTCAACTTGACAGACGAAAAATGCTAACAAGTTTTAAGATTTGATTGCATAAATTTGATAAGTTTTAGGGTTTAATTACACTTTTTTAAAAATTTTATGACTCGATTGCATTTTTGTAATAATTTTTAGGACTCGATTGTACTTTTTAAAAATTTTAGGACTCAATTGCACTTTCGTGATAAAGTTTTAAAAATTTTGGTGCAATTATGTTAACTTCGACAATGGAATTAGTGATCATTTTTTTATAGGATTTCTCTGTTAAAAGTCGAACGATCTTCCACATATGTCTCGACGAAGAAAAATCTTTCGCTATTAGGTTGAATCACAGCTGCTTATATCATATAATGAAAGTGAAAAAGTAACAGAAAGTTCGGAGACGGTGACGTGGGCTTCGTGTTCATGGCCAAAAAGATGACATGAAGAAGATTGCGAGGTATGAACAAAGGCGTCGAAGTAGCTTCACTTTGGAACTCCACGACCGAGTCAAAGCCAACAGTTGTCACTATCGCTTTAGAGCCTCAGTTTTCAAGAGTCAAAACTGAGCAGCTGCAGAAGTTTCTTCAGGGTGACGCAGCATCCCAGAAACGGTCCAAACTCTGTCAGAAGATTCTCTCTGCACTTTTTTCCTTGTGATTCGACATCTTCTTTTTGTCTGCGGAACACAGTTTTCGTCCAATGAAGGAGCAGGGAAATTAGGGTTTTGGATTGAAAGTACGGCTTGAATTGTTAACTGGGTTTGCGGCAGAACTGGAATTCAAAGGTTAGGCAGATCATCGGAATTTCGATAAACTAGACAGAGAAGGGCAACACGTGAGTTCGTGTTTCCATGTGCTGCGATAATGAATTCTTGGTTAGGAACTTGTAGAATTTAGGTGTTGTTCTCTGGTCCACAAATGAGGGCTACGTTCGGCTTAATGTTTGATGCTTGAATTCCCAGTTAAGACAGGCACGAGAGTTTGACATTCAAAATGATATAACAGATGATAAGTATTTAAGTAAGCAAATCATATTTATCGTTCGTAAGGAGTCTGTCGGTCACTGCAGTTCGTATTTTCATGTGCTACAATAATGAATTCTTGGTTAGGAACTTGTAGAATTTAGGTGTTGTTCTAGTCCACAAATGAGGGCTATGTTCGGCTTAATGTTTGACGCTTGAATTCCCGCTGAAGACGGGCATGAGAGTTTGGTATTCAAAATGATATGACACACGATAACTATTTAAGTAAGCAAATCATATTTATCGCCTGTAAGGAGTTTGTCGATCACTGCATTTACCGAATTTTGCGCACTGGTTTTAGCACAAATTGCAAAACTCTTCCTTCCGTTTTTATTTATTAAGGTTCAAATTGAGTTAATCTTTGTTACTTTCAGGATTGATTTATGATAGCGATCAAGATTGGATGGTGTCGAAGAATCAAATTAGAGGAAAAGTTAACTTGAACCGAAGGTAAGTTCAGTCATGGGTAGTTGCTCAATGACCTTTATATCTACCTCAAATCGAATACATTGCTGAAAGCCAAAAGTAGAAGCATATTCGCTCTGATAAGAGAAAATGACACAAACGGTTCATGAAATTTTGATTCAATGTACAATGTGATCCCTGAACTTTTAATTTGTTCAATATAGTTGTTGAACTATATCAAAATGTTTAATATTGTCCCTGAACTTTAAATTAATTGAACAACAACATTAAATATTTTCATATAGTTCAAGAAGTAAGTTGAACATATACCAAAATTTCATGGACTTCATTTGATAAATTAAAGGTTTGGGAACTACGTTGCACATTGGGTCAAAGTTCAAGGGCCTTATATGTCATTATCCCCACAGACAAACACGGGCCCTAATTCCACTTTCACAAAATGACAACGAATAACCTATCTTGTGTTGCGATCCCATTTCAGCATCCTCTTCATTCCACCCCAAAGGTGGTGATGTTCGATATGGGTGTGTAAAGGAATCGGGAATCACCTAGACTGCTTGGAATCGGATTGGATTGGCCCGAAACCGGCGGTTCTCATAGGATTGGTCCGGTTCCCGGATCTAATTTACTAGAACTGATGAGTACTGGTCCGGTTTCCGGTTCTAGGCTTGAAACCGCCCACCCGACTATTTGGGCCGGACCGGTAATATATATACACACACACATATATATTTTTTAAGAAAAATTTCAACAAAAACAAAACAAGAAAACATTTATAGAATAATGAAAACCATAAAATCCCTCGTCTGAAGCTCGACTCTATAGTCTCATCAATTCACGGACGCGATCTAGCCGTTCATTGCCTCCCTTTCTCACTCTCGATCACCTTCATTTGCATGAAACTTGATGGGACTGGTTCCATGGACCCACCCGGGAATCGGACCGGACCAGCGGTTCGGTTCCTGGGTGGATCCACGGAACCAAGGGCAGTTCTTGGTTCTAATTTTTCGAAACCGTCCTTAGTGGGCGATTCCCAGTTTTATGTTGGGAACCGCTCGCCTGGACCATACTCACTCCTAGTGTCCGACCTGCACAAGAAGGTGTTCTCGTCAACTTTAAAGAGATCTCAGATTTCCGATTGATTGGCTGTGAAGATGTCCTTGATGTCCCCAAGGAGAACAACAAATTCGCGGTGATAGTGTTTGCTAGTGGTGATCGGTTCTTGGGCGGTCCGATTCCCACCCAGGAACCGGACCACTTGATCTTGGAAGGGGATTACCAATGTTGTCTAGTTCCCAAGTGGGCTAATGGAACCAGTGACATGTTTTGTTTCTTTAAGCATGTAGTCCATAATCCATTTTAGGATCATTGAGAAGGATGTTAAACCTATCATGGGAATTCGTATGGATTAACAAAAAATGCGTACGAGCCCATTACAAGGGTTATCAAAACGACCATGTTCCATGCAAAATTGATCTCGATGTTTCACAATAAGGAAAGTGACACGATAGGAGACGAGTAGAGGGTAAGAATCTTGCATGCTTAGGGCTTTTTACAAATTTGAAAGAATTTTTTTTTAAATCTGGTTCGATTCGAGTGGGTAGTTCCAATTGGACCGAAAATCGCCGGTTCTAATTTTTTGAAATCGGGAACCGGGCTGGTGCTCCCGGGAACCGCCCAGAATTGGTCTGTTTGGTCCGGTTCGGGCGGTTCCCGGTCCGGGCGGTTCCCTTTTGCACGCCCCTAGTGTCTACAAGCTCAACTTCAATTACAGCATCCCAGAAACAATGGCGTGGTCAAACAATACTTGTGCTGCATCACATGATACATACATAATTAAATGTTCAACACCTGACTATAGGATTCTGTACATACTACGGCGGATCGATTTTGACGAATTGGGAACAAAGGTTTGAAATCTGGGCTCGGGTCAGAAATTGGCCTGCGGGGTTACATGGACCGGGACAAGAATGACAGTGGGCCCACCGTCGGTTGGTCGGCACTCAAAAGCACTCGATGAAGCAACAACATTTTTTTTCTTTCTTTGATGGGCAACTTCGGGAAGCGACGTGACACTTTTGTTTGGGAGTGGAAGGTAGGGCGAGGAAGAAAACAAGGGTTCAATCAATTGATCCGAGCCTAACTAAACCGGCCGCAAAGAAACGATTTGTTTAGGTTCTGGATGACATTTTTCAAATAAAGGGCCCGGAAATCGGATCGAAGGGTTTGACTGGAAACCGTTCCATTCTCATCTAATGGTTTTTTTAACAATCCGCACCGTTTGAATTTTGCTAGAAAGTTCAATTTGAAAGCGAAGAGAGACCGTACTATGTAAAGTGCATATAAACCCCAACATCTTCTTTCACGGACAAGTAAGGTTAGGAACGGCACGTGAAATTCGACGAACAGGGGGCCGCACATGTGAAACGAATCATCGAAAAATCTAATTTCGATTTGCGCTGCACTGTGCTCACACCTTATGAAAAGAGTAACAAACCAAACATTTCGGCGATACCTCATTAGGATAAATCAATAATACATGTTATATCCCCTCATTTTGAACTATTTGGTTTCACATTCGTACTGTTTTTCCGTAGCCTATGAAATTTAGTCCAACTCCATTCATTTCATGGAATCCCAATTTCATTTCTCGCTAAAGTCTAAGATTAGATGTTTCACTGAGCAGCTACAGATATGAAAAAGGAAGACCCTTAAATTGTTTGAATTTTATGCTAGCTGGGACTGAGCTTATTCACCATAAAGGAAAACTCTAATCCTCTTCTTTTTATTAAAATATAGATGTGCATGTCACCTTTAGGATCCTTCTATTCGATTTTAGACTGTCTCAAAGATGGGTAAATATCAATAATACAGACACCAAATTAGCCTTTCTGATTTTTTAACTGCTAATCTAGGCCAACAAAGCATCTACAGGCTTACTAACCAGTGATTACTGGTCACATATTCTTCTGGAGGGAAGTAGAAATGAATGGAAGAATTACAGGAAGTACTTACAATGAGATGCTGATAATCCATCTCTAAGAATTCAATCCATCATGTCCAAGGACACCAAGAAAGTAGAATGCCAGGGTGAAAGAAAGGGATTCTCCTCTACTGTACCTACCTTAGACTACATTAATCAACTTAGGAAGAGACCTTTTTCCAAGAATTCAAATCCATCGTGTCCAAATATAATAATTTAAACAAAGAAAGACGATAGGGATGAAAACGAGTATCCCCCGAGTGCTCAATACTTAGCTTATCACCCACCAATCACCATCTATCAAGACAATTAATACAGTTAGCTCATTACATTATGTATGGTATTACAAGAAAAAGAAATACCGAGATTAGGTATTTGATTAAGGAGAAGAAAAAGAAGACGAAGATGAGGTTAGGATCTCGGATCTCCTATGAAAAAGACAATATTCAGTCACATTAACAACCCTCTTCCTTTTTCTATCCAATTTTTATGATCTTTCCAACCAAACCCTTAATTTAAGCGAAACCATTTCTACTATATTTCTGTCTGCTCTTCCCGTATAAAACTCGCCCTCCCTCGTCTCCAAATCTCTCCGTCCCTCTCACGCACGCATCGTGGGTTGACCAAGTACGCCAGGAATCCACATTACGCTCTTCCAACCCGAATCTGATGGGCAAAGCAAAGGACGAGAGAGAGAGAGAGAGAGAGAGAGAGATTTGAAAAATGGAGGGGTGTTGACGGTGGAGTCAACCCTATTTGGGCAGATCTAACTCCCAGCTCCTTGCCAAGTGCTGGGTCAATCCCGCAAGTATTAAATAGTGCATGCACAGGATACAACGCAACCTCCCCTTCTGTACTTTTCTTTTTCTTGCTTTATCGTCATCGCCGGCACTGAATTCAAGAAAAAGTTGGGTTTGGGTTTTGTCTAACTTAATGAGACCTAATGCTGGAGGGAAAGAGTGAGATTTTAGGTTGCGTTGGAACGCAAGTTTGGCGATTATTTTATAAGGAGAAATGCATGGAATAAGCATAGATAGACACGTGTAGGTTAGCACTCCTAAGGCACTTGTCAGGGTTGTTAATTGCACTCTGGGAGGGTGAACATTAATTACTCATTAATGTGATTTATTAATTTTAACAAATCTTGAGACACTAGTTAAAAAGGCCCTTCATGTTATATTTTGTTATATAGGAATCTTGGTGAATGTCTATTTCCCAAGTACTTGCTAAACATACTTGGTAATGAATGTTTTGATCTACAAAGTGCTGGCCACACATGGCAGCAGAAGAGCACAGCAATGATAAGTGCAAATTTTTCCTTGCATTTAACATGATTCTCATGACGTTAATTCCTTGATAACCATATCAACTGGGTGATTCTAGGAAGGAATCCAGTTTATTCTGGTGAATTCTGACGGTATTTCCTTCTGGAATCATGATTTGACTCGTCTTGGCCCCTTGCATAATTACTACTATTGGCGCAATTATGGACCCCTGAAGAAAGAAATGATTAAGCCATAAATAGTCATTCTCTGGCAATGGCGAAATGGCATAATCTGTTTGGAACAACAGTTTTGAGTGTTACTAGAAGAATTCTTGACTCCTCGGATAAATCCTTTGATCAATGATTAGTGAGAATGTGAGCTAAAAAATCTAGTTTTAGACTGCTTAAGCTTCCTTTAAGATTATTTATTTCTACTTAGAACTTTCTCCGATTGTTCAACGTCATTTATGAATTTTTTTTAATCTTGTTAGGACCTTAAGGTATGATTCTTATGTTGCATTCACATTGGTCCTTTTGATTGATATCTAGATAAAAAGTTTAATGTGGATTGTCACGTCAAGATTAAGTTCATATTCATACCGACTAAGCATTTCAATTGGTTCTTCTCCAACTTATGACATCATGAGCTCTTAAATTTTCAATTTTCGTAATCAAGTCTTTTTAACTTGTAGGATTTGCATAGTCAAGCTTTGATAGTAATTAATTTACTTAATTGCAAAGACAAAGCTGCTGCCATGGCATTTTTGTAGTACCAAATCAAAATCTATCTTGATTATTTAAAAGTTAATTCTTTGATAAAAGAGCGAGAGGCAGCGGTTGCGGTAGCCACCATCTGCTAGGATATGGTGGTCTTGGCAGCCATCTCCCTGCTTTGGGAAGCCCTCGCTTGGGGACGCTACAATGGCAGCAATAGTTGAGGTGCCCTCCGTCACAACTCGCAAGGAGCACCGTGCATCCTGATCCAAACATTGATCCTAGATTCATAAAAAATACTACTCTCCAAATGTGTAAAGCATCTCGATGGATAATGATCGACGATGCCCTATGCATTCACAACCTCATGTTCACCATTTTTATTCTAAGGCCGTGGAAAAGGCGATAATAGAAACAAATTGGTGAAATTTGACATGGTTCACAAGATTTGATCCAATCCTATGCCATCCAAAGACAGCAAGATCTTCACAGTTGACATTAGGCTGGGAGTCTCCCTTTCACAAAACGATCTGATGAAAGTCAAGAGCATGTGAAAGTTGAAAAATCCAAGGCTAGGATAAGGATACTAACCCCACCACTCCCATTCATCTCATCTTTCCCCTAAAGCTAAAAGCCTAAAGAGGCCATTAAATTCTCTTGTGACCTACACACATTTCTCTCGAGTCTCAAGTGGATTTGAACCAAACCAGAAAATCATGATACAGGGGGAGCCCCATGAAATTGATGGTTGTATGCCAAATCTCCATTTGTCCTCCGCATCAGGACATGACAAATCCACTTGTGGCATGACATGTTCTCCATCACTTCCACTTTTCTCCATTATACAATCAATTTCTTTCAAATTTTCTTTTCCCATCAATATCTCTTGAGGGTCCCCACCCAAAATAACCTTTCCAGATTTCATGATTGGGTGTTGGACTGGTAAAATCCACAAACATGGATGGACCTTTTTGATTTGGACATGGTTGGAAAGCTTGAGCAGCTCTCTCAAGTCTCAACCCCACCTCCCACCTTCACCATCCAAAAAAAAACAGAAAGAAAAAAAGGAAAAAAAAAGAAAACTAGACACGCAAAATCTATCTTTTACAATGGTAGGCTCGAAGGAAGGGGCCCACACCCTATATCGTGTGTTATTGTAGAAAAGTTTAATTAATTAATTAAATCAAGCATTGTGTTTTAATCGTGTGAAGTTAAATTAATATCGAAATTATGAAGGCCTTTGCTCCGACATAACTTTCTAGAAGTTAAGAATTACATATGGTCTATAGTAAAAAGATAGGGACGCTTATTTCTTAGGTTGGGCAACGAGTTTGACATAATATGAGTATAGCTTATACGGATATGACACCATTCTATTTCATATAAACGTTCTAATCATGAATGTTTTTCTTTGTTACTTTATATTAGTCAAATATGCATTGCAAGCCAGTAAAAATCAAATTCCACACATTAAAAACTATTGGCTCTAAGTCATGCTTATAATCTTCGACTTTTATGAGATAAGATAAGCTCCAACTAGTTACTAATAAGGATTACCATGTATTGACATCAGATTTAAAATACGTATATCTGATTTCGGAAATTACTCATACCATAAATCTAATTTGCGTGAACTCAAGTATATTTCACATCATAATGTTTTTATAGCACTTTGATTACATTTTAGAAAAGAAGAGCGAGTATAGGTGGAAAAAAATAAATCAAGAAGACGAATCTAGAAAGGGAAAAATAGGGATACGAAACTTCAAAACTTTCATGCATGCAATTCTTTTTGGAATAATAACACGAAAGATTTTAAACTGGTACATCTATGATAAATTTACCCAAAAAATCCCGAATCGGTACATCCGTGACAAATTTATCCTTTGTTAGTTTATGTTAAATTTTATTGTCAAATTATTGAGCTGGATGACATGTGGTAATTGATAGGTATACTAGTTTGGGGTTCTATCTGTCCGTTTATCATAGGTGTACCGGTTTGTGATTTTTCACGGCATTATTCCAATCTAATGGAGGGTAAATTTGTCACAAGTGTAACGATTTGAGGGTTTTTGTGATAACAAAATTAGTTTCGGTAAATTTATTACAGATATACCAGTTTGGAGTTTTCGTGGTATTAACTCATTTTTTTTGTGTGACAACAACAAAAAAGGATAAGAAAATAAAGAAAGAATCAGGGTTCATACAAGGACAAACTCCAAACTGGTATATCTGCGATAAATTTACCCTAAACTAATTTTTTGATCATAAAAACTCCAAACTGGTACACCTGTAACAAATTTACTCCCCGTTAATTTCTGTTAAATTTTACCATAAAACTTTTAAATTGGATGATACGCGACAATTGATAGGTATATCAGTTTTTGATTTTACTCCTCTATATTCACAGGTTTATCAATTTGTGATTTTTTTGTATTAATCCAATTTAATGGAAAAGTAAATTTGTCACTAGTATATCAATTTGGGATCTTGATCATCAAAATATAAATTTCTTATAATTAAAAAATTATTTTCAGATAAATTTATTATATATATTAATTTAAAATTTTTCGTGATATTAATTCAAATAATTAACTATGCAATGGCTATTCACTCTCCACCTACCTACCTGTCACAATCAAGTTATCCAGGGAAAATTTTTAAAAAGGAAGGAAAGAAGGAGAAAATTTCTCACGCACCCATGCCCCAAGAAAAAAGTTCACAGTTTTTATCATTTGCCTTTTTGGAGAGCACTAATAAGGGGGGGAGAGGGAGGATGAACCAGCAAGCCAAGCCCGACTGCTCCAACTCTTGCTAGAGAGAGAGAGAGAGAGAGAGAGAGAGGAGAAAGAGCGAGAGCCCCTCAAGTAGACACGAACACACGCATCACAGAGAGAGGAGAGAGAGAGAGAGAGAGAGAGTATGAGATGAAAGGCATGCCTGGTCGGCCATTAGAGCTTCTCCGGTTTGCCTAGAGATCCCTCCTCCACAGCCATCATTCCCCTGTACACCCCCCTCCGATACATTACCAGCAGAGAAAGCTCTTTGCTTTTCTCTTTCCTGGCCTGCTTTGTTTCTGTGGGGAGATTTTGGAGGCAGTAAGATCTTGGCAAAAGGAGAGCTGGGTCTGGTCTGGTTTGGGTCTGGTCTTCTCCCTGTGTTGAGTGAATTCAATGCTTGTTGCTTCGCGGCGTCTCAGAGCGCTCCCGAGGACTTGCTGGTTTGCTGCTTTGCCCGTCCCTTCCTTGATGAGTGATTAGGAGCTTCAAGGTCAGTAATTTAATCTCTTGCAGCCACTTTTTTTTAGAAAGTTTTTAGCTTTTGTTGTAATCTCGTATTAGCATGCTTGATATGCGGTATTACTTTCTCAAAAAATTCTAATTTCGCACACTTTATTATCTGGTTCTTCGCAAATTCTAGAAAGAACCCTTGTTTTGAGTTCGTACGGTGCATGAGAAACTGTGATATTTCAGTTGATTTTCTGAAGTTTTATTTTCAAACCCAGACAATATGCTCATAACTTCTCTTCAACTTTTTCTTTGAATTTGAATACCTGATACTGTTGGTTGTTTGAGATGCTTCAAATCTCAAAGTGATGAGATACGCCTTGGTACTTGAATATTGAATGAGTTTGTATTTTTCGATTTTGGGTTTCGTAAGTTCGGAAATGAATTTGGATTTTATTAGTGATGGATGGAAATCCATCAATTATTGTATGATAGAGAAGGTAATTAAGGGAAGAATGCTATTGTTTGCATTCCTTTGTCTACATCTCCGAGACAAAGATCCTTTAATTAATATATTTCATGTTGATGCCAATTTCAGTCCCGGTGTCCAAATGCTACATTGGTTAAATGCTCCAGCTTGGGATACAGTTTTATGAAATCTCCTTCTGAGTCGATTCTGCAGGAGGAATCGTCTATTGGTGATATAAACCGTTGACATTATTCCAGTCCAGGTGTTAAGCATGTCTAGATTTTTAAAATCATGTGGCCTTTCTGGACCAGAGTTCAGGATTGTTCTACTCGTTGCCTCTCTAATGGTGTGCATTACAGCCGGACTGAATTCTGAGGGGCAGTATCTTCTTGACATGAAGAGTATGCTTCATGATGAATTTAATTTTCTGGGAGATTGGAATCCCTCAGATGAAACGCCGTGCAAATGGATAGGTGTGAATTGCACTTCAGATAGCAGTCCTGTCGTTTGGTCCCTCTATTTGAACTCGATGAATCTCTCTGGGACTTTGAGCCCCAGTATTGGTGGTTTGATTCATTTGACTTATCTTGATATTTCTTATAATTCGATTAGCGGGAACATTCCCAAGGAGATTGGCAATTGTTCGAGCTTGGCGGGTCTTTACTTGAACAACAACCAGTTTGATGGGGAGATTCCCGCTGAACTCGTCCAGCTGTCTTCCCTGACAATCTTGAATATATGCAACAATAAAATATCGGGCCCACTGCCAGAGGAATTTGGGAGCTTATCTTCACTAGTTGAATTTGTGGCATACACTAATAATATCACCGGTTCTTTGCCTACTTCGATAGGAAACCTCAAGAACCTGAGGACATTCCGAGCTGGTCAAAATGCAATTTCTGGTATCTTACCGCCAGAAATCGGTGGATGCACAAACTTGCGGTATCTTGGCGTTGCCCAAAATGAGATCGGAGGGGAATTGCCAAAGGAACTTGGGATGCTTGGAAGCTTGTCTGACTTGATTCTTTGGGATAACCAGCTCTCAGGATATATTCCTAAAGAAATTGGAAACTGTACCAACCTTGAGACGGTTGCCCTTTATGAGAACAGCCTCGAGGGTCAGATCCCTTCCGAGATTGGGGACCTCAAGTCTCTGAAGAGGTTGTACCTGTACAGGAATCAGTTGAATGGAACCATCCCGAGGGAAATCGGGAATTTGTCATTGGCAACAGAAATCGATTTTTCCGAGAATTATTTGTCTGGTGAGATCCCATCTGAATTCAGCAAAATTAACAACCTGACCTTGTTGTTTCTTTTCCAGAATCAGCTGACGGGTGTTATACCAAATGAGTTAAGTGGCTTGAGGAACTTGACCAAGCTCGACCTGTCCATTAACAATTTAACTGGTCCAATTCCGTCCGGATTTCAGTATTTATCTCGGATGATTCAGTTGCAGCTCTTTAATAATTCCTTGACTGGTGCTATTCCTCAGGGGCTGGGGACTTACAGTCCACTTTGGGTGGTTGATTTTTCCGATAACCACCTTTCTGGAAGGATTCCTCCTCATCTTTGTCGACACTCCAACCTCATTTTGTTGAATCTCGAGTCAAATATGCTTTACGGGAACATTCCTGCTGGAATCCTGAACTGTAACTCGCTGGTTCAGCTTCGTCTGGGTAGTAACATGCTCACAGGCAGCTTTCCTTCAGTGATGTGTAAACTGGAAAATCTGTCTTCCATCGAGCTTGGCCAAAACAAATTCAGCGGTCCAATTCCTCTAGAGATTGGGTCTTGTCGGAGGTTGCAGAGGTTGGACCTTTCGCGAAATTTCTTCGCGTCTAACTTGCCGGGAGAGATAGGAAATTTATCTGAGTTAGTGTTCTTTAATATCTCATCCAATTCTCTCTCTGGACAAATACCCCGTGAAATTGTCAACTGCAACCTGCTTCAGCGTCTCGATCTCAGCCAGAACAGCTTTGTGGGTGATTTACCAGCAGAGATTGGAACTTTCTCACACTTGGAGCTTCTCAGGTTGTCAGATAATAAGTTCTCTGGAAATATACCTTCGACCTTAGGGAGTCTCTCCCATTTGACTGAGTTGCAAATGGGGGGCAACATGTTTTCTGGTGAAATCCCTTCAGAGTTAGGTTCCATCTCAAGCTTACAGATTGCATTGAATGTCAGTTACAATTCACTAACTGGGAAAATACCGCGACAGCTTGGAAATCTTAATCTACTCATGTACCTCCTGCTCAATAACAACAATTTGACTGGTGAAATACCTAGCTCATTTGAGTACTTGTCTAGCCTACTGGTGTGCAATTTTTCATACAATGATCTCTCTGGGCCTTTACCGTCCGCGGCACTTTTTCAGCACATGCCCATCAGTAGCTTTATAGGGAACAAAGCACTCTGTGGCGAGCCGCTTGGCAATTGCAATGAGAACCCATCTTCTCAATCCATCCCACCTTTGACAAGTGTGGATGTTCCAAAGGGTAAAATTATCACTATTGTTGCGGCCGTTGTAGGTGGCATATCTCTTTTGTTAATAGCCGTTATAATTTATTTCATGAGACGGCCATCTGAGACGGTTGCTTCCATGGAGGACAAGGAGTCGCCTTCTCCGGAGAATGATATATATTTTCCTTCAAAGGAGGTATTTACATTCCAAGATCTGGTCGAGGCTACGAATAGTTTCCATGACAGCTATGTTGTTGGAAGAGGCGCTTGTGGAACAGTTTATAAGGCAGTCATGAATTCGGGACTAACACTGGCCGTGAAAAGGTTAGCCTCAGATAGGGAGAGTAACAACATTGAGAACAGCTTTCGTGCAGAGATTTCAACTCTTGGAAAGATCCGGCATCGAAATATTGTGAAGCTGTTTGGTTTTTGCTATCACCAGGGCTCGAATCTGCTTCTGTATGAGTACATGGCGAAGGGTAGCTTGGGCGAATTGCTTCATGGTCCAACATGTTGCTTGGACTGGCCAACTCGGTTCTGCATCGCTCTTGGCTCTGCTGAAGGCCTTGCCTACTTACATCACGACTGCAAACCTCGGATAATCCATCGCGATATAAAGTCTAATAACATTCTTCTTGATGAAAATTTTGAATCCCATGTTGGTGATTTTGGTTTGGCGAAAGTCATCGACATGCCTCAGTCAAAATCAATGTCAGCTGTTGCAGGATCTTACGGATACATTGCACCTGGTAGACATTCTCTCACGAAAATCCAGTTTGAACCTTAGTTCGATACTAAATAGACCTCTTCTTCCCCTTTTCTTTGAAGAAGGTTGAAATGATTCGTTTTTCCTTTCTAATTATTTGGAATTTTCCTTAATGCAGAGTATGCGTATACTATGAAGGTCACGGAGAAATGTGACATATACAGCTATGGAGTTGTTCTACTTGAGTTGGTCACCGGAAGGACTCCAGTTCAGCCGCTGGATCAAGGAGGCGATCTCGTCACCTGGGTAAGACAGTACATTCGGAATAACTCATTTTCCTCTGGCATGCTTGATGCTCGGTTAGATCTGGAGGATAAAGTCACCGTCGGCCACATGATTACCGTCCTTAAAATCGCTTTATGGTGCACAAATTTGTCTCCTCTTGAGCGGCCATCAATGCGGGAAGTTGTCTCAATGCTTATCGAGTCAAATGAGCGGGAAGGGAACCTTAGTTTGTCTCCGACTTATGATTCTTGTGCAAAGGACAATCCTTCGTGAAGGTATCTGATTCTCCGCCATGGGTATTAGATGGAATGATTCTTTTCTCGGTGCTTATTCTTCGTTTTTCTACACGAATAGCTAAATGAGAATACCATGTAAATTTTACTAAGCAAATAGCATTAGTGAAATCATTCAATGTTCACATCACGTAACACGGGAGTCTCAGTGATATCTTAATTTCTGTGCTGCATTTGCTCTCCCATTATGTAATATCAGTGTACAGTTAGCTTCTGATTTCACATTGTTGAGATCTCCCTGGCAATATAAAGCGCTGTCAACTTATCGTCCCTTTTGAATTGCTTTGTTCATTGATGTGCATAAATTTTGGAGATATATTTTGTTTATGGATGCTCATGCTTCTCACTGAAGAAAAGTGATTTTAAAGGTTGAGGATTTTGTTTGCAAAGCCTCCATCTCAGAACATCTGCCTGAACAAAGTACAACTACTAAAATTGGGATTCAATCTATGTCTTCTGGCATCATTTTTGTGCGACGCTTGGCAAGTTTATTCTCTGAGTATAACTTTATGCATACGAGCAAGATGCAATTTCCAATTGCTTTGGGTGTATATGGTTATGGCAATTGCATTCCGTTATATGCATTCTGTGGATTATCTCCTGCATTTATGCTTGTTCTTTTCTATTTGGCGAAACGTTTATACTTGAACTGATAGATTACCGGCTTAGTTGGCTAATGTTGCCGTGAAAAGAAAAAATCTCTGGCTTGAACGATGATTTATGGGCCACGTTTTGCATTCCATCTCATGTACGTTCTAGAAATGTGCAGCCTCAGGTTTTCCCACGCTTGTATATAGCTTTTCATTGCACTGATTTGCTCCACGTAAAGATTCGACCTTTCTGCTACTTGTATTATGTGTAAACATGCACTTGTATAGTCTTTTCTTTTTTCTTTCCTTCTTTAAATTTTTCATTTGACATTCAGTGTTCCAATCTTTTGGCTTGACTAATCCCATGAATGTACACAAAACGCAGTCCATGTGCATACATGTGACACTTCATTCAAAGGGTGGTGGGTGCGACCCCCAAAGATTGCATTGAACTGGAGCCTCCGGTGATTTGCACATAAGATCTGCCTCAACCAAACCAAACACTTAATGTTTTGTCGAGATATTAATGTTTACTGTTTATGTGCATGGTCATCATCTGTTCAATTTGGCTGGCAAATGGTCCTGCAAGTAAAGTCCTCTCTCTACTTTCCCTTCTCAAGCGGCAATTCCTTTTTGTTGCGTTCATCCTTTGCTACTTTTTGTTGTCTCCAAAATAGTTCACAGAACTATGAATTATAGGACAGCTATCATCCAAGCCTTTGAGGTAAGACCCTTAGGTAGTGATGGCACGCAAGTCCTCCTTTGAATAGCTTCATCGGAAACTTATAAGTGTTGCAACTTGTATGTCTGGTGATATATATTTTCAAACTATAGCATTTCAAATTGTCACGTATCTCATTCACCAGATAACGACACAAGTCCCTATCTTGAGCGAGAAGTAAGTCTTACGATCCGTCGTCTCTCTCGCATCTGTCTCTTAGTTCTTAGTAGCCCACCGAGCACCATCACAGCTCCGACATCCGCTCATGCCACCACAGTGTACTCCTGCTCATGCCGCCACAGTGTACTTTCTCATTGACGATGTAGAGCTTGTCGCTGTTAGCAAAGCAGTAAACTTTGAAGCCATAGCGGCCAATGCAGAATTCTCCCTTGCGCTTACATATTGTACGTGCTCATGTGAACAATACTCGTCGACTTTATCTTTAATAATCTCGAGAATTGCATGTTTCAAGCATTCACAATCCCTCAGACTTGATTCATACCGATCTTATCTTCAAGTCGGTTGTCCTTGTGATTTCTTTGTAACTTTGCATGCTTTGAAAGAAAATAGAATCCAGTCAATACATATATGATGCGCCATACCTCTATTAGGGGAACCTCGTGAGAATAATGCATGGTATCATTCTTCAAACATAACCGAACGAGGCGACAGTTGCATAACATTGGGAAAATTATCAAAAAGTTTTAAATTTATTGAATTTGTGCCAATTTAGTTATAAGCCTTTTAATTGTGTTGATTGAGTTTTAAACCTTTTCACTGTGCCAATTGAGTCCTAAACCTTTTGACAATTAAGTAATTTGGTCATCCCAACTAATTTTGATCGGAAATTGCTGACATGGATATCGGTCGTCCTTCTTTCTTCGTCCGTTGCCGAGCCTTAGTGAGGGCCAGCGACAAGCCACAGGCAAGGGCCAACCTTGAGGGAGGCTCAAGCTTGTTGGGATATGGCGTGGTGTAGCCTCGCCAGCCTCTGGAGGCTCGACCTTGGCGAAGGTTGGCGAGGCTAGAGCTCACCAGGATCTAGCAAGGTCGAGCCTTGCCCGAGGCCGACCTTGCCATCCTATGTTTGTGGCTGGTCGCTGGTCGCCACTGAGGCCTAACGATCGGTGGTGGAAGAAGGAAGAAAGAAAAAGAAAAAAAAAGAAAAAAAAAGGACATTCTGAAGGCATGATTCATAGTTGTTTATTACTTCATCAGTACATTAAAAAGAGGGATAATGACACAAACAGTCCCTGAACTTTGACTTAATGTGTAATTTGATTCATGAACTTTTAATTTGTTCAATGTAGTCCCTGAACTTTAAAATAATGTCCAATTTGATCCCTGAACTTTTAATTTGTTTAATATGGTCCTTGAACTTTTAATATGTGTTCAATTTAGTCCCTGAACTATATAAAAATGTTCAATATAGTCCCTGCACTTGAATTAATGGAAGGACTGCATTGAACATTTTTAAATAGTTCAGGGAGTAAATTGAACACATTAAAAGTTCAGGGACCATATTGAACAAATCAAAAGTTCAGGGACCAAATTGAATATCAGGTTA
The DNA here is from genome assembly GCA_031216405.1 of Syzygium malaccense. Taxonomy (NCBI): domain Eukaryota; kingdom Viridiplantae; phylum Streptophyta; class Magnoliopsida; order Myrtales; family Myrtaceae; genus Syzygium; species Syzygium malaccense. Next base: position 19,735,743 of record CM062260.1, read on the forward strand.
AAGTTTAGGGACTACATTGAATAAATTAAAAGTTCAGGGATCAAATTGCATATTGGATCAAAGTTCAGGGACTGTTTGTGTCATTTTTCCTTAAAAAGAAGCACATTGGATTAATGAAAGAGAATGTGAGAACTAAACTTGCTTTACGGGCTCCATATATTCAAAGGAATCCAAATGTAATGCCCTCGTCTCCCCTTTCCTTTCGGTCTCGTACATATCTCAACATCATCTTTTGAATCATGGCAAAACGAAAGAGACTTCTGTCTCTATTGTGGGCGTGGTGACTTGTCTCCATCTCCATGCGATCTCTTTTGAGATTTGGGTCTCCCTTATCTCTAGCTTGCTTCCCTGCAATTTGTGGAGACGCACCACTTTATTTTCCTATGTTGGATGCTTTCTTCTTCTTCTCCTTCTCCTTCTTCTTTTCTTTTTAAAAAAAATTTAATGGTCACCGTTCATTTCAAATTTAGATGTAGATTTTCCATCGAATCAACTATTTTGCTCGATGGACCGACGACTACCACTGTTTGCCCTGCCATGCCATAATGTGCTTCATCTTGCCACTTAAAGCAGCGAAAAGGGAGCAATATTTGCCTCACAATGAGGGAAAAGCTAGCCTTATTGCTTGGCAAGACCTTTCCCATGCGTTGGTCCAGGATTCGGTTGTTGTGAGATCAATTCCTACCATGAGAACTCAGATTTAAGTGGGGGGCCATGGTAGCCGGTTGTTGTGCTGGTTCTCCTTTAAGTAGTCCACTAATTATGATCATACCCTTGAGTGGTTACAAAAAGAGTGAAGAAGGAAAAGAAAGGATCATCTTGACCACCCCCGCAAGTAGGTAAGCAAATGCTACTCGCTTGGAATAGGCAAGGATTTCCTTTCCATTTGATGTGATGCAACCATGTGCTAGCAGAACGTGTTCTCTCCGTACGGGGATAGACAAAACCTACTTATTCCGATCATTAGGAAGTCAACTCGTGCTCTCGTGGAAAACAAAAATCGGGGAAAAACATAACTGGACCTGTCACGTTTGGGGGATCATTCCTCGGTATCATTTCATTGGTATTTCCTAACATCATCATCGTCATCCAATTGCTTATTCAAATGGGCGGGAAGGGAGGAATGCAAACGATCTCTTCTGTTGAGGCCATCGTTGGCATTTTCTCCTGTGGAAAACAATCTGCAGGAACACACACTAGGGTTTATTCATGATTCATGACCGTATGAAATATCACTAGATAGAGACAAGGCAAAGACCATTTGATCCTCGTTCCTCCACGAGTCATTTTCTCTGTGACAAGATTCCCAATTCTGCATATAAAATAGAAATGGATGGAGTAGGAATAGTAAAATGGTGAGTGGCTTGGTCCACAGGTTTTCGAGTTTGATGTTATGTTTTCATTGTGGTGGAGAGTCGGCAGGTGGAATTCTTCTTAGGAAAAAAGACATAAAAAATTCCAAACTATACTTACTGGGACATATTTATTATGAACTTTTTCTATGACATCAAAAACCCTAAATTATGTCCACTGTTACACGTTTATCTTAAATTTTTTCTTGTGATATAAAAAACCCCCGGACTTTATCAATATGATATATTTACCTTTCATCAATGTTCCGTCAGATGATTTTTCAGTTAAAATAATGTTGTTTTTATTTCACTTAAGCTACGTGTATGTCGTGTCAACACTGTTTGCTTTCTGGCATTCAAATTTTTAATGGTGCTTATTGATGGAACCTTAACAGAGGGTAAATGTGTTATGCAAGTACAAGTTTGGGATTTCTTGTGTCGCAAAAAGAATTTAGGGTAAATATGTCACAATGTACATAGTTTATGGTATTTGGTGGCTTTTGCCCTTCTTAGAAGTTTAATAATTTGTTTTTCTTTTGGTATAAGAGTTGATAAGTGATTAATTTTTATGACTATTTTTATTTTCAAATATCCACGATGATTCTCAGAAAATAAAATCATACTATTGGTTTTTCTTCCGTCAATTTCAAAGCTATAGCCTCACCCCAATTTCCAAGAGTTGGAAGTGACAATTTGCTTTTTCAAGTTAACTTGAAAATGACTATTATTTGGCACCATCAACTCCGTAGTATTACGAAATAAGTATGTGAAGCATCTTATAATGGATTTTTTTTTGGGTAAAGACATCTTATAATGGATTTTAACTTCACTAAATACGAAAAATATATATGGTACAACCACCCACCTGGGTGGCGCTGCTGGAAAGGGCACTCTTCCTCTCGCAAAAGGTTGAGTGTTCGAATTCCGGGCGCCGCAGGGTGACTTAACCGGTGCACGTGTGTGGTGGCTAGCATGTGTCGCCCTCAGGGTTTACCTCCCGGCTGTCGGCCGTGCGGGAGTTCGCTGGGTTATCAATATATATATATATATATATGGTACATCTAATTATATGTTAATATCAACCTTGTCGTTTGAATTGAAAAATTGAATTTTCCACTAGAGAGTTTGAAATAAAAAGTGTTTGATAAATTGCTTACTCGCTCAATAAAAAACGAACTCACTCTCTTGTAATAGTATAGTGGTCAATCTAACTAGGGATAAACTACCGTACTTTATCTTCATTATTTTAGAATGCAATGCCCTTAATGACGCTTATAATTAGTGATAATATCTACTATGCCAACCTTTTTTTAGATATTTTCAGTCTTATCTAATGAGATCTTTAGGGATTATCTTTTGATAATTTGACTTACATATATGCATAATATGTTGTGAGTATTTCACTATTGGATCCTTAAGCACTGAGGAAAAAAAATACTGGATTTTGAAAAGAAAATTCAATCGATTAAGTATATCTAATTCTTTCAAATGTGAAATCGTATAAGTAAGCTAGATTTGTTCATGTGACCTGAGCAATCCACTTTTAAGGTGCGTTCGTTTCACAGAAAATGAGCGATTTGAAAAATATTTACAAAAATACAATTGCTTGTATCACTTACAAAAATAAATGAATGGAAATTTTTTTTTATCTCCCACGAAAGTAGTCAGGCATAGATTGTTATCGATGATAAAAATATTCTCCTTTAACTAATTTTTCTAAACAATATAAGCAATTATTTTTCGGAAAATATTTTCTAAACCATTCACTTTCCACGAAATGTATACACCCTTAATTTTCTTTTAGCCCAAATTATTAATTGCTTTAGAGTACTATTGAAATAACTAATATTGTCGTTCGCTCAATTAATCGAGACTTTCTTTTTGATATTCGTAATTTTCCTCGTAATAATAATTTATCTGTTGTATATCAATTGGTGTATTTTCTTCGCAGGACGTAATTTCTCTTGGTAAACTTCATTTCCTAGTGTTAGTAATTACCTAATGAATGGATCGTAATAATCTACCCATAAAATATCCTTTTCTTCAGAGGGCGTAATTCAATTCTGGATGGTAATAATAAGTTTTCCGAGTCTTGCAGTTCATCCATTTCTCACGAAAAAGTAATCAATAGCAATTTTCCTAACTCATCCTAACTAATCCTAATCAAATGTAAAGGTTGATCACCACTGCGTCCGTAACTTTCCGAAGGAAAATTGGTTATGCACGGCCAATCGATGAACCCCGTTCCCGTAAAAACAGACCGTAAATTTTCCCATGCAAGATAATCTTTCCTTTTCAGGACTTTTAATGATTTTTATATTTCTCCCAAATGATGTTCACTTGATGACTTTTCATGATTTTCAATTCTCTTCCAAGTTCGCATTTGAATTTAAAAATTTAAATCAACAGAAACCAACAAAAAAAAGAATAATTAAAAGACAAAGGGACGGCGTCGGTGCTCGAGAATTTCATAATTAGGTAAAGGATTCCTCAAAATCCACACTTTATTTTCTTAATTCTCAGTTTTAATTTAACATTAGTTTTCATCGGACCTTTTATTGGTTTTTAGAAAAGAGCAGCGTGAATATAAATTAAACATGCATACTTAGTGATCGTATAAATTAATCGGAAATGTTGACGTGTTTATTGCAATTTTAATTTTTAAGACTGAATAAAACCAATTGATCTCAACATTCACGATAAAACTGCACCATACATCACACCCGTATAATTTATGATTTACATTTACAGAGATTTTTTTTTGTATTTTCCTGTTGTTCTGGCTGTCTGTTCTGTTATTTTAAGTTTTCTACGTGTCATTTTCTTTCCTACTCATGAAATAAATTCCAATGTAAAAGGTATGGATTGATGAGCACTGTAATCAGTCTCGTGAATCTGTACAGCTTAGATATTTCACGTGACATGTGTCAATGTTGCCTTTTGATTGAGTTATCTTCGTAACCAGTTGCTCCGTTCTTTCGTTACGTATCCTTTCCTTTCTCCTTTTTCTTTCCTTCCTTTCGTCAAGAGTGGAGCAACTGGTTACGATATGTGTCCATGTTGCCTTTTGACATCTTGTTATCTTCGTCCCATGTGAATTCACTCAAATTCTTATGTGATGCAAAGTAAGTGACGCAAATCAACATACAAACCAAAATAATAATAATAATAATAATCTAAAGGTAGAGGGGGGCTGGCGATGGCGAAAACGACACCAAGTGGGGCGTCACCTGAGTTTAGCAGCCACCTTGCGGCGGTGGTATGTTTTCAAAATCGAGGATTTGGGGGGGGGGGGGGGGGGGCGTGACTGCCGTGGCGAAAGCAACCACCACACGATGGTTGCTGCCGCTCGAGGCTTGTAGAATGGAAGCACGATCGCCTCTTTGTGATGGCCTTATCTTTGTGCTAGCACACTAAGGTCCGCATCACCTACGGCTCACGAGATGATGACCACTGCCACGTGGCCGCTTGCTAACTCTGAGGCTCGCGGCTACAACAACTGCGTGGCGGAGGCGGTCTTATGACATCCCAAATCCTATATATTGGATGGGAGAAGCCTTGCTGAGATATTCATAAGTCAATATTTGCTTCCAAATGGTTATTACCTTATATAGTTATTTGAGTACTCTTTTTGAGGATTTAGCCTAAGGCAAGATCGTTGTAAATCTTGTTTCTAGATCCACGTGAGAGAGTCCACATTAGTGGCATTTAAAGTTGTTAAGTCCAAATTAGCAAAATTTATCGCTAAATTCTTCAAGGATGAAGATTGATCTTTTTAAAAGACACATGGACCAATTTTAAACTGAAAGAAATACGGGGATAAGAGACAAGTGAAAATCCGACTAATCTCATGGGCCTGTTAAAACAGGTAAAAATCCGAACGATTGGTGACATTAGTAAAAATCGTAATTAGTCATGATAAGTAAAATCTTTAGGGTGATTTCCAGCAAATGAAAGGTTTCAACATATTGTCAAATATTTTTAACTGCTTTGGATTAAAACTAGCGCCCCCTCTCAACTTTGGCATTTTTTCCCAATAGTTCCAGTACTTTGAAAAGTTGTATGTTACCCGTTTGATCTTTGGCATCATGGCGCTATAGCTTTTGTACTTTTCGAAACGACAGATTTCCCTTTTGAATTATTATTTTTGTTAATGCCCTTAGTTTTCCCATCTGCATAACTGTTAGGTGTTACAGCAAAATAAAACTCATTTTCCATTATTAATATAACCTTTACCATATTGTAAATGACGATTAGAAAATAAAGAGTGCGGTGTGATTAATGAAGTTAAGAAAAATTAGCAGAGGTTAACTTGTTCAAGAAAAAAGAGGTAATCCATATTCATGTAATAGTTGACGCGACGGATATGCGGACAGAAAAATTAGACGATGAAACTGAGTTCAAATATGTCAACTAATGATGTATTCAATCATACATTTCTGGACAGTTATATCCATCTTGATAAATGGTTATAACCATTGAGTTTTGATACGAGAAAACCGAATTGAAAATAAAGGATCCCATCCGTCCAACTTATACCGAAATGTTTGGAAGTGAGCCGTACAAGATGGGTAAGGGATGTTAAAGCATTCTATATCGCTTGTTTATGAAGTTTATGTACTCTTTATATACATGTGGTTTCTCTCTATAATTAGTGTTCTAATACCTTCACCAGGGGAGATCGTCAAGAGGAGAGGGACTCAAATCCGAGCTTGTCAACATATCCAGTTAAACATACATTCACTCAAAAGTTTAAATCAATGAGTTATTAGCCAATTAGGATAAATATTAACTGCTTCAAACACTAATTCTCCGACACGGGATATTTTAATACAACTCACATGTGTACCTCAACGATGAGCATAAGTTTTTAAATTGACCATTCTAGTATGATATCAAAGTAAGGTTTTACCTCATTTTATTTTTTGTGATTCTTCCCATATGTCAAATTTCACGTGTCGTTCCTAATTCGATTTGCACGTAGGAGGGATATTAAAGCAACCCATATCGCTTGTCTACGGGATATATCTCTTCACTTATAAGCTTAAATTTTTAGACCGGATATTCTAACAAGAGGAGCCGATGATCACAGTGGTTGGGTGTTATGAGATTGATATGGGGACAATAGCACTATCGAAGAACACCACCAGGAACATTTCTTTTGTCAATTAGGAATTATCGTCTTATAATATCTTTTATGTGTGTGTGTGTCGCGATCGAACGACAAATAATCATGTACCATTATCCATTTCAATCCTAGTTCAATTTCCCATCAGTGGACCTACTCACACAGGAGTCCCACCCTGAATCAACCTGACGGACCACCCCAACACTTGGCATGCCTAGTCCTATTCCAACTTATCTCTTGCCATAAACAAGATCACATGAAATTGATAGACGTAACCATCACCCCCCATAAACGAAAGTCATTAACCTAATTAAACACTTTAAAAAACACTAATAATATCGTCCATGCTCATATGGTATAAGCAACGATACATCCTTTCTAGGATAAGAGAAAATTACCACGCATACTCGAACCCGACTCATAAAATAAATACACGTAATAATGCGGATGGATTTGCAAACATTCGCTTACGATCTATCGCATCATTTAGCATACTCATTTTAATGTACCGGTGTCTGCGTACTTACGTGTTATTCTTAAATGAAGGAACCACTAAATAACCCGCCAAAACTGTTTCTTGTTCTCCTACAGCCATGAGAAGTCCTTCTTCCAGTTGACCTCGTCGCTGCTAAAGTAAAACCCGTCTTCCCTCACGAGCCAAGAGCACTTCCTGAGAGGGCCGCACCGGCGGCCGTCTCGCTCGGCCTCGAATGCGTCGAATCGCCTCCTTGTGCCGTCCCACTTGACGGTGCAGAGGAAGCGCGCAGCCCCGCCCCAAAAGTCGGCGCGGACGACCCAGCTGAAGTCGTCGCCCTCCTGGAGTGCCCGCCCGCCGATGTCACCGTGGTAGTCGGAGGAGCACCAGATCACGAGGGGTAGCGAGGAGTTGGTGCGGAAGCCATTGATGACGCGGACGTCGAAGTCGGCGCCGTAGAAGTACTCGGGCTCGAGGAACTTGGACAGGAGTAAGCAGCAGAGGGAGAAGGAGGATATGAGGAGGAAGCCTGCGAGGAGTTTCATTCTATGGTCGATGAAGAAGATGAAGAAGAAGACGATGAAGAAGGCAAGCGGTAGGTGATGAGATATGAGAGAGAGAGAGAGAGAGAGAGGAATTATATTCTGAGAAGGTGGTGGGGGTGGTGGGGGTGGTGTGTGGCTTGTACGAGTGTCAGTAAAAATGAGCAAAATCTCTCTCTCAATTTCTGTTCTCGGTAAGCACGTTTCACAGTTCAGCCATGGGATGATCTGCACTTGTGACACTTGGAAAATTTCTTGGAAAGGTTGATCCGGGTCCGAGCTCCATGTGTACCGGTCCACGATATTAGTGGGACGCACACTGACACGATCTAAGGATTCAAATGCACGTGGCTCATATGCACTCGATGCACCGAAGTTGGCCTCGTGACATCAACACAGAAATTGGCTCATATGCATCTTGAGATTCAAATATTTCTCGGTCAATTGTAAAGTAAAGTCAACAGGTACGCGATCAAATACCGGATTTAGGATTCGATCCTCGTGGATATTGCACACACATGTACATAGAAAAGATCAACGAGACAAAAAAAAAATTGTAATGTAAGAAGTAAAGTGAAATGGCTTGATTAGCTTGGTGATACCACATCGGCATGGCTGCATGCCTTGCATTGGCGTCATGCCACGATGGCACGCCAAAATTGTGTTAATTTTGGTGGACAACTGAAGGCCAGAAAGAAGACAAAGGCTAATGTGACTGCATTTATTTCTTTGTTTGGAGTCACTTTTACATTTGATTTTTCTTTTTTTAAATCTTGAGGGTACGGAATTTGACTCACTTTTAACACAAAGTCCTCGGAACCTTCAAAACAATGGTCTTATATGGACACGTAAATCCGCGTATAATTTTTTCATGGGTTCTTTTAAATTTTAGATAATATTTTGAACTTTAACAGAAAAGTTAGAAAAAAGAAATTACTTTATGACTTTTAGGAAGCACAAACAAATTGGTAAGCGATATTTGAAGATCCCTTTCGGCATTTTAATAAGGCAATCACTTTATCTTGCTCTATTCTTATTATTTATTTGGGTTAATACCACGAAAAACCTAAAACCGATATACCTGCAACAAATGTATTCCGAACTAATTTTTTTATCATAAAAAATCTCAAACCGGTACACCTGTGACAGATTTACATTAAACTAATTCTTAATCACAAAAAATCCAAAATTAGTACATTTGTGACAAATTTATCCCTTGTTAAATTGGATTAATATTACGAAAAATCACAAAATGGTACACTTGTGACAGATGGAGGGTAAAACCCCAAACATGTACACCCGTTAATTGTCACGTGTCATCTTGCTCATAAATTTGACAGTGAAATTTAATGAAAACTAATAAAGAGTAAAATTGTCACAAATGTATTAGTTTGAGGTATTTGGTGGTCAAAAAATTAGTTTGGAGTAAATTTATCATGAGTATAATAATTTGAGTTTTTTGTTGTATTAACCCTATTCATTTATTAACTAATGTGTCCAAAAATACAAATTTGGCATTTGCTGGCACATAGCTAACCTTCCCAAACATGGCAATCCAAGTCCAGTCCGTCAATCTTGTCTAGGTCAAGCTCATTGAAAAGCACTTTCCAATGGGCAATAATGCCCACTATCTCAGTCACTCGAGTTCCTCTTTATCTTCGAACGGAAGAAAAAAAACAACTACCCTTTTTATGCATGCCAATACATAACTTCAACTTTTGGTATTCATTGATATATTTCGCACGATATATCTATTTTAATCAGCGCTTTCTTAGGCGCTTTGATATGGCAAGTGAGATGGGGCCGGTTGGTGGGACATGCATGTTCCCTCTTTTATTTTTTAACCGTAGAGAATGTCTTTTGATAAATCTCTATCTCTTCAGGTTCTTTTCCCCTTTCAATTTCTGTTTCTAGAAAGATTGTCTCCGGATCATTCCACCAAAAGCATTAGGGTTTGTGGGCGAGAGGCACGTCTAGTCCTGTCGCGACGTTAGAGTCGAGTGCATGATTATCTCTTTTTTCCTTGTAAAGAACGGAACCCGGAACCTTGATGGTGCGATTTATGTTTTAGATTTTCTCACAGGTCATTCATCGAGTATAATTGTGCCGGCGAATATGTTTTCAAGCCGAAATAACCTCGTGTTTCACCAAATCCCAATTCATCGTGGAAAGGAATGTGGGCGCCGTTATCTTATGTCCTACATCGATTGCACTTAACTTGCTTTTAGCACACAAAGGCTAGCCTCCGAATCCACTTCACAGGAGAATCCACTAGAATAGATCAAAAGAACACTAGAATAGCTTATCTTTTGCGGCGTGCTGTAATGATTAGGACCTCTTATAAACTAGGGAGATCATTACAATAATCTCAACTTGGGTACTAATGAAGATCAAGGCCGGCCACTACATGACCTGTCTATTGTCTTTATCAGGGCAAACAAAGACAGCTAAGTAAAATAGTAAACCCGGAACTCCCCTCGATCGCCAAAAGCAGCATCGAAATCTATGGGCTTTATTCCTTAGGATCGGATGGTAATAGTTGGTTGAAATGTTGAGAGATTTTTCACTTTAGGAAATAAAAAATTATCCGTCAAGATGTCGTTAACAGTTTGTAAATTGTTCTGGGTCATGTTCAATTTCACTGGTAAAAAATATAGACTTAACTGATTCACGAGATTTACAGGGTATTCCATGGGCTCGACCAGGTCTCCATGTCCGTTCTCTGGCATTATAGATAAAACAAAGAAATCCATGGAGTTCGAACACCAAATCAATGCAAAAAGAGGGAGCGATGATATGAAGTTGTTGTCTGCGCTCAAATGGTTTTGGTAAAAAGCATTGGTTTTGGCGGTTCCTGTTTTAACACTTTTTTTTATAATAAATGTGCGGTTCTTCTTGATCTGGGAACGATGATGCCAAAGCAGCAAAGTTAAGGGGAAGGACATACGTAATGTCAGCAGCGACTAGTAACTAGTGGCTTCATGATGTTGCCATGCCTCCACTTGCCCACTCCTTTTTCGTGGATTTGCAAATACACATGAGGACATTAAAAAGGCAACCTCCACCACTAGGCACTAGAGAGGTCATCGTAGGCGGGGCTGGACGAGGCTGGCTCCTTGGGTCGGGCTTGACCGGTTGTCTAGGTTCGTTACCAGATCGAAAAGAATGTCTTTCGGGCTCGGCCGACTTGATCCAGGCTATGAGGTCGATAATGGTGCTTAATCATAGATCCTCCAGAACTGTTTGAACGTCAAGACTTTACCATTGGACGAAAACAGAAAAAACATCAAGCTAATCCCACATTAATGCATGATTGTTTATGCTCGATGCAAGCGCACCGGTTGATAACTACAGCACAAGTGTAACAATGGAGTAATAGGCTGGACCTGACAAGGCCTAATCTATTGGGTTTTTTCTCCTTTTCTTTGTGAATTGAAGACTTGGGCTCCAGAAACTGGCGACATCTCTAAGCCCCAATTCGAGTCCACAAATGAAATCTTCAGGCTAGGGCAGTTGTAGTTGTAAAGTTGTGGACTACAGCAATTTATTTCTGATTAAGGGTAGAAATGAGGGCATTTTGGAGGCAAGCTTTGTGACAAGTGAAATTAGGCCTAGTGGGCTGGGTCCAAGTGTTTGATAAATATCTTGAGTGAAACGGGCATTCCGGCACGGCTCAGGCCTCTTGGGTTGCATGTGACCTGGGTCCGGCGCCCCCTCGAAAACCACAATGTACCCTTTCCCTAAAATGAAAAATTCAATTTTCTTATCGATTTTCGGCAAATCCCGTAGTCCAAAAATAGAGGATTTCAAACTCATGGAGGATAAAACACTGTACTCTTGAGAACTTCTCAAGAGTGGATTTCCTTCAGTAATTTAGTGACAATAACCATCATATAGGGACGGTTAACATCAATAGAGAAGCACTACAACTCACTCAAAATCCCTTCACTCGGATTCCCACACGGCCTTCCTGACCCAACCGGTCCCATTCACCCCGAGGAAGAACCCTTCCTCCCTCACCAGCCAAACCACCCGGCTGCGCCCCGCGTCGCGGCGGGGCTGGAACGCATGCCACGCCGCGAACATCCTCGTCCACACCGCCTCGCACCGGTACAGCACCTTCTCCCTGGCCGTCCAACTACATCCCCGCCCCGCGCTCAGCGCCTGGTCGATCACCGCGGCCGAGCCCTCGGGCTTGCAACGGATCTGCATGGTTTGTGTGCCGTTCGGCAGCGCGCTCACCACACTAACAACTGGCTTGTCAACCGTCCCTTCATCGACGTTTCCTGAGAGTTTCCTCGCGCTTGCGCTCTTCGTTGTTACCAATACTAAGAGGAGAGCAATGCGAAGAGAAGTCATCGTTGGTTTTGCTTGGGTTTCGATCGATTCGGTTTATGTACGCGAAAAGAAAGCAAGAACATGGTACCGAAAATTGAGGCGATTGTAGGGTCACGTTTCGTATAGGTCCGAAATTGCTAGATAACTGCGAGTTCAGTGGGGGACATAACCACTAAAGTATTTTTTTTTTTGCATATTATATTGGTTGATGATTGGTTCAATACTCCGAGGCATTTCAAAAGAAAAATTGTATACGGCTTTAGCCCTTTTTCATAAAAAAAAAAATATTTCGAGGTATTTTCCTATAGATTGTGGCAAGCATGGTAATAAATCATGATAGCATGCGTATAAATTGTTTGCTTTGTGTTGGTCGATATAACTTTGGTGTCGGATTTTCTTTTTGACCAAAACAAATTTTCATTCGTAAGATAGAAAATCTCAAAAGTCATAATAACAAAGCAAGCCCACAAAGCTTCAAAACAAACCATAAACCAAAAGTCAAAGTATATCATCAGAGCATAGTGGGCCGAGGTAATCACATGCTCGTCCTTTAATAATGGATTTGTGACTGCATCCAAGCAAAATGATCGGCAATCGATCACCGAATCACACCGTATCATCGGTGATAAGCACACGCCAAAATTTCCATATGTAGTTGCGGTTTTGCCTTTCAACGGTGTGCGTCTAGGTTCGGCGTCTCTAACTTGGTGTTGGATTGAAATGGTACTTTTTTCAAGAAAAGAAAAGGCAACGGTTGGTGCAATTAGGAATCGATTACATCGCTTTTAGTTGGTCATAACCGTGATACACGGGTTGATTGATTTTCCTTGCCAAGTCTAATGTGTGAATGCTGGTAAACTATTTCGGCTGGTTGACTAGGTGTTCAAGGATTTCCTTCTTTTTCGGTTTTCTTTGTCTCGTCTTTCGATGTACATTGTTTGCCTTTAAAAAATACATACCCGCTTTTTCATGTTGGGCTTGAGAAAAGAATTAGCAAATTGAAAAGGGTGCTAATCAAGACAAGTAAAAAAATGGTAACTTCATAAAAGAGTTGCTAATTTAGAAAAATAATTAAACATTGATAGATAACTCAAACAAGATGTGGTAATTGGAAACTAGTCAATAACTTAATACGACAAAAGCTGGTAATCGCTTTAATTTAGAATGATAATATCATATGAGGTTGGTGAATTCAAAGACTTTGGTAATTCATGCAAATAAAAGTTGGTAAGTCACTAAAAAAATTGCCAATTTGCAACATATGAAAGGAGTTGGTGATTTCCTAATAGTATTGATAAGTTATTAACATTTTAATTGGAAAAAAAGTTACCAGTCATTTTTGTTTATCATTAGCCTTTTGATACTTGCCAACACTTACTATAGTTTACCAGCAGGCGAAACGAACTCATGTGAAGCTTATTTTTGAAAATTTAAAATCGAGAAAAATGGAATAATTACCGAAAAAGTTCTAAACCTATTGCATTTGTGCCAATTTAATCCTAAACCATTTTACATTTTGCCAATTAAGTCCATTTGGTCAATTTTGCCTCGAAATCGCTAACTTCCTACGTGGCACTGCCGGCACTAACGTGAATATTTTTTAATAATATTTAGCCAATTTTAGCCAGAAGGAAAGAAAGTTTTCCTAAATTTAAACTTGTTGTTTTCAATTCCTGGAAAACGTTTTCCGTAAACCGATTAGCTTTCCGTCGTCCAAATATGAGAAAGACGGAAAATAATTTCCCTTCAAACAAACAGACTCATCTATTTCGTCCTAGTCCTTCATGAATCGGAAGTGCCTCTTCTCCTCTTTTGATCTTGTGCTTTTTAACATCAAAAGAGGAATCAATCTTATCCTTACCCGGTGGTGCAATCTAGCACAACAATAATCGATCAATAGCAAAAGAGGAATGAAAAACAGTGTCTTTCCATCAAAAGCAGAACAACTGGACCAAAAAATTATCACTCCCCTTTATTCATGTTGAGTTACCAGCTCTAACATATCCAACTAAGGCCAGCGAAATTGCAACTCATAATCATCATCGCTTTTGATGTAGAGATACAATCCGTCCCTGTTGATGCGCCAATAGCACTTCTGGTCGCCGCACCTTAAAGCGTCCCTCGGCTCGTAGAACACCTGAAAGTCTCCATGGGAGCTGGCCCAGCTCATGTGGCACCAGTACTTGGCCACATGCCCGATCGTGATCTCGAATTCCCAATCGAAAGCCGCTCCGAATTCCAAGACCCGAGTGCCCAAATCGGTCTCCGTCGATCGGCAATGCGTGGTCAGATTTGTGTCGTCTCCCAAGTTGTTTATGACATAGACATGGAAGGCGGCCGCCATTTGAATATTGAAAAGGGTCAGTGCCAGTAGTAGGAGAAGATTTGTCCTAGGTGCTCTCATTCTCTTCCTCACTCTTTTTTCCCCACCTTGCTGGTGATGGAGAAGATACGAGACCAAGGTTTTACACTGCAATTAATAGAGTTGTCACTCGGGGATTGTGTTTTATGTAGTGACCATGTATGCTAGATCTCTATTTATGACATTCCATTAAAAGGGGGGAAAATATAAAAAAAGTCCTAAACCTATCGTATTGATATCAATTAAGTCTTAAACATTTCAATTGGACCAATTTAGTCCTAAACCTTTTTCACATTTATACAAATTCAGTCCATTCGATCAATTTAGGTCAGAAATCGTTGATGTGAATGTTGGCAGTGCCACATAAGACCGCGGCGCTGACATGGACAAATTTTATAATTTTTTAATAATTTTTTCAGATTTTTAATTTTTTTATCTTTTTTTTTCTTTTCCCAGAACCAATTGGCCGGCAAGGCCCTGACCGACCATCGCCAGCCACAGGTGAGGCCCGGTGACCCTCGCCTGGATTTTGGCGAGGGCCGCCGCTCCCTCGTCGGCCAATAGACAAGGGTTTTGGCCCTCGCTTGGCTTTGGGCAAGGGCCTGACGCCCTCGCTAGTGATTGGCGAGGGGACGAGGGCCCCCGCCCAAACTAGCCTGTGGCTAGTTACCGGCATGGCAACCGGCGGAGGAAGAAGGAAAAAAGAAAAGGAAAAGAAAAAAAATAGATTCAAAAAAATTATAAAAAATTCAAAAAGAGTAAAAATAAAGGCAAAAAATTATTTATGTCAGCGCTGATCATACCACTTAGAATGGTGGATATCAACGTCGGTGTTTGTTGATCAAAATTGACCAAAATGACTACATTGGCAAATTATTAAAATGTTTATGACTAAATTAATCAAATTGAAAGGTTTAATACTGAATTTGCATTTATACAATAGGTTTAAAGTCTTTTTTGGTAATTATCCCAGCAAAATTCCCTCGAGTCCTAAGTTAGCTTTGGCTAGTTCAGGATGGTATTACAAGCATAATGTCAAGATTAAGGCCTAGAAATACTAAGCCCATTGGTAGGAAGACAAGACCGCGATAGCTGTGCTTGTGCACCATTAGAGTTAACTCATCATAAGATGAATATAGGTGATTCAAATTAGGGGTGTGCAACCGGATCGAGTTTACCCGGAAACCGGACCAACCCACCCAAAAAATAGGTTCGGGAATCGGTTCTAACAAGAACCGGTTCGGGTACCGGTTCCATTTTTTGGGAACCGGTTAGAACCGGTCTGGTTTCCTGTTCCAAGTAAAAATCAACCCAAACCTATTTTAGAACCGGTTTTGAGATAATGTACAAAAAAGTAAAAAGCCTATATCACGTTACCTTATTTCACCGGTTTTAGAACCAATTTCCGGTTTAATATTGGAATATGTTTCACAACTATGAGTGAAACAGTACGGCCCTTAAAGTCATCTAAATATTATGTGATTCAGATGAGATATATAGATATTTTTCTAGTGAGAGCATATGCCTTTCCGCTAAGTCTCTTGATTTTTCTTTCAAGATATTTCATTCGGAAACAGAAGTGAGGAGTTATCTCATCATGGCGCAAAATAAAGAGCTAAACATGTTGAATAAATTCCCTAGAAATGTGACTCTTAAAGATTTATGTGATTGGACTATGTCTTGCCACATAGTGCTTTTGGATTGTTGATTTTGATGGATTGTAATTTCAATTGCTCATCTTGGGGATTGTTACTTTTGGCGGATAGTGATTTTTATTATTCATCTTTTATTTTAAATTGTTTCATTGCTACCTATATTATTTTGCTAGAAAAAAATGAAGCCGAAAAAAGGAACAAAAAAAAAAGGTTCTCGGGTAGACCCTGAAACCAGACCGGAAAAACAGGATTGGTTCCAAAACAGGATCTAGGAAAAACAGGATTGGTTTCAGGTTCCAAAAATTGAGAACCGGTTATAACAGGGTTGGTTTCAGGTTCTAGGTCCGAACCCAACCCGCCCTGGAACCGATCACCCCTAATTCAAATGATGCTTGGTAATTATGTAAACGCCGACAGTGGACGAAACAAAATTCTTTATACGGAAAGACAAGTTCTAGTACGAGATTTCTCACCTACTAAAAAAAGAAGACCATATGCGAAGACTTCAATTAAAAAAAGTGGAAACACCATACCATGTACGCCTGTTCACGATCAGATGTTGAAAGATTCAATCGTCCTGAAAACAAAAGACCAAGACTTGCTAGACGCTTTGGGAAACTCGGATTGAAGTGCATGTCCTACCAAAGATTCCCAAATGGATGTCACCCTTTGTCCCTTCACATGTCAAAAAACAAAGGACGAAACTTTCGACCCCTGTTTTGTTTTTTACTTGCAAGACATTTGACCTTTCTTCTGGCGCACGTGAGATCCCTCCATATCGTACCTCGTTTGCATAGGCATATGCCAGTTGATGTCGATGCAGGGTTGGGCCAAGTCAAGATGCATAGCTCGTTCAAGATCGAGTAACGTGGAGACTCCGATTTCACGACTGGTGTGACGAACGGAACCAGTCGTGACATAGAAATAAACACGGTCGAGTTTGATCATTTCATTACATGCAAGGGACTCAATTTCGTTTCGAGAGTGGTCCAAGTACATCCATAAGAATGGAATGATTAGATGCTTATATTTCATGACCGGTGTGACTAACAAAACCCGTCATAACATAGTGATAAGCACGGTCGGGTTTGATCATTTCGTTATGCCCAAGGGACTCAATTTCATTTCGAGACCGGTCCAAGTACATCCATAAGAATGGAATGCTTAGATGCTTACGTCGCATCAAATATACTCTCCGGCACGATTACATTTGCATCTGCTGTTACCTGAGGCAGGGTGCATGTGCACGAATGAGATGTCTAATGGCTTGAGCAAAACAAGGTCAAAGCAATTTCGGGCGTCAATTAGGATTTGAGTATGCAGTTTATGGTGGTGATAGTAAGTATTGAATATTTACTGAGCAAAAAAAGTTTGGGTGTTTTGAGTACCCGAGAAAGTTGGACATCAGAATCTCACAAAGTACCCGACTAATCCGTTGGTCCGTCGTGAGATTAGAAATCATTGAGTACTTGCTAAGCACATAAAGGCTGTCCACACACGTCACACAGCCTGTTGTAGATATTGAACATTGACTTCATGAAAGAGTCAAGCGATGACCAAGCCAAACTTGTGGACATCTCATATATTGTTTGCCATGTTCTGCAACGACGCTTCGGTTTCATCTGGTTTCCTCCTCTTCGCCTGCAAAGCAATCACATTGGTGGATTTTCTACTGTTAGTGCTTCTTCGGAAGATCCGACGCAGCAGAAGCGCAATAATGGAAGAGCATGTAGGTAAGAAATCAAATGATCCGGCGCATTTCGTCGTTCTTGCAGCAGTCACAGTCACAGTCCTAGCATTTGCTTTTCTGTGGGGCGTGTTGTTCAAGAGGAAGAAAACAAGCGCAGAGCAGGATCTGGATGAGTCGCGCGCTGATACGGACGACTCACCACCGACTGCACTTAGGCAAGGGACCGATTACGAGGTGTTCTTGAGTTTTAGAGGAACCGATACTCGCAATAGCTTCACCGATTGCCTCTACCAGGACCTGGTTCATTCCGGGATTCGCACCTTCAGAGATGCTGAAGAGCTCAGAGTCGGAAAACACATTGGTGACGAGCTTCATCAAGTGATCCAGAACTCGAGGATCTACATACCCGTTTTGTCCAAGAACTATGCTAATAGCAAGTGGTGCCTGAGCGAGCTTGCACAAATGGTGAAAAGCAAGAGATCGTTGCCTCAACGACAGATATTTCCCATCTTTTATGACGTGGAACCCTCCGATGTTAAGCTCAAGACTAGTACATACAAGAGAGCTCTCCACCAACACGAGAAAAAGTATGGCTCTAGAACAGTCCTGGAATGGGAGGAGGCTCTTATGGAAGTATCTAAATTGAAAGCATGGGAAGTAAAATCTAGAGGGTAATTCCTTATCGACACTTGTTTAGCATTTTTCTTATTGACAGGCCAGCGAGTTTTTATAATTTTGTGTCACTGCATTACACAACTGATGATTCTGGAAATTCAACCTTACCTTTAGCCAATGTTAAATCAAAGCTGTCGATTACAGCATTTTTAACGACTAAACCCCATAGTTAGTAGCCTCTTGCAACTGTAATTTTATCCACCATCGTAACAAGAAATCATACAAAGTGATGGATTTATATCAAGATCTGGTAAGAGTAGTTCGGGGCCGTATTTTGACACGACTCAACACAGCATGTTTGAGCAAAATTACAGGGACAAATGATGGAACTCAAGTACCTTCATGTGTTTCAGTAACTGAATAGATAATCTCCCTTTCTTACTTATCCTTCTGTGACAAATTTCATGTTTGTTGCAGACATGGAGAACTCATTAAGTCGATTGTTCAGAAGGTTTTGATTGAATTGAAGATCAATTATCTAAATGTGAGTGACCATATAGTGGGAATTGATGATCCTGTTGATCAAGTAACGAGGTTGCTAGAGGTTGGTTCAGACGGCGTACGTATGGTTGGAATATGTGGAATGGGAGGGATCGGCAAGACGACTCTAGCCAAGGTTGTCTGCAACCGCCTTTCTTCTCATTTCGAAAGTTGCAGTTTCATCGCTGATGTCCGAGAAACAACGAAAGCCCATGGTCTTCCAACTTTACAGAAACAACTAACAGTTGACATCCTCGGTTATAAATGCATAGGACCTCTTAATGTTGACGAAGGGATCAACATGATCAGAGAAAGGTTTAAGAATAAGAGAGTTCTCATTCTTCTCGACGATGTTGACCACAGGGATCAACTCAAGGCACTAGCAGGAAAACATGACTGGTTTGGCTCAGGAAGTAGGATTCTAGTTACGACGAGAGACAGGAGCATCTTCAGCGCTAGAAAGGAAGGTAACCCTGAAGTTCCAGATCACTATGAAGGCGACTGGATTTATGAAGTTGCCGAATTAAACCGCGCACAAGCCTTGCAACTATTCAGTAGACACGCCTTCAGAACAATCTCTCCTCCAGAAGACTACATGTCTCTGTCAAAAGAGGTAGCCCTCACCACTGGAGGGCTTCCTTTGGCAATTGAGGTCATAGGTTCCTTTTTGTGTGGCAAAAGCAAGGCAGTATGGGAAGGTGCTTTGGAAAGGTTGAAAGATGTCCCACATAAGGAAGTTGAGAAGAAACTGATGATAAGTTATGAAGCATTGGATCATGAACAAAAACAAATATTTCTCGATATTGCATGTTTCTTTAACAAAAGGAACAGAGCAAATGCTTTTTATATGTGGGATGACTGTAAATTTTATCCTGAGTATGGTATAGAAGTCCTTCTCCTAATGTCTTTAGTCAAAATTGGAGACAATGATGAGCTATCCATGCACGATCAACTTAGAGACCTTGGTAGGGAGATTGTTCGCCGTGAGAATCGCAAAGATCCTGGAAGGCGTAGTAGGTTGTGGATTGACAAGGAAGCACTAGATGTGCTGCAAAGTAAGAAGGTAAAATTTTGACTTCATCACCAATTCTGATTGCTGAAAAAGTTACTTGTAATCCTTCCTTAACCTTGATTTCTTTTGATCACGAGACATGCTCCATGTTCACAGGGAACAGATGCTGTTGAAGCACTTGTTTTGAACTATTATACTCACGGTTCTGATACTGCCTTAAAGAGCCAGAACTTTACTTGTGAAGAATTTTCAAGCCTCTCACATCTAAGATTCCTCCAAATGCATGGCACAAACTTTGTTGGAGACTTTGAGCATCATTTCTCAAACCTAAGATGGCTTTCTTGGAAAAATTGTCCACCAGATTTTCTAGCTACTAATTTTCATCCTACAAATCTAGTGGTTCTTGACCTGTCATGGAGCAAAATAACACACAAATGGAAAGGCTGGAAGCAGATTGAGGTAACTTAAGTTCAGGAGTAGAATATTTTTGTTATGTTTCTGCATCTCTCTGCCTTCATCCATTTTAATAAAATTTCTATCCAGATGGCTAAGAAACTGAAAGTTCTGAATCTTTCCCACTGCAACGAGTTGACCAAAACTCCAGACTTATCAGCTTATGGAAGCCTGCAAAGATTGATTCTCCAAGGGTGTTTGCGTTTGTTTCATATTGATCCATCAATTATTCACTTGAAGTGCCTCACTCATTTGAATATCCGAGGATGTTATTGTTTGAAACACAACTCCTGGCACAACCTAAGTTTCCAGGAGGGTCTTGAAGAGTTCATCAGGGATGTACCTTCTCAGAAAGATGATCCTATGTCACAAAGTACAGAGAAGCTAGATACTTTAAAAGCTACCCATTGGAATTCAAGAGTATCAACGGTCTCACAAGTGCATCACAAGATCAACCCGAGAGAGTACACATCAAAGTCGGCTCTCCATCAACTGTCAACTAATTCCACATTCCCAAGTACGTATTAGAATGAAACACAAATTTTAGAGTTTTATATGATGAAGAAAAACAACTACGGGATTAAGATAAACACGTTCTGATTGTTTACTAGGCATATATTAACCTCTGAAAGTTTACTGCAGGCACAGGAATGACTCAATCTAGAGATTTGACAGGAGTGGAAGCGGAGCAGGAAGATTTGTCTTCAAACCAACTAGAGTGGGTGGAGAGACTTCCAGAATCAGTGGGGTATTTGCAATCACTGGTTGAGCTGGATTTATCAAGCACAGGAATTACTGAATTACCTGATTCGATAGGTGATCTGAAGAATTTGAAAGTGCTGAGAATTGATGGAAGTTGCATAAGAAAGTTACCTGATGCTCTAGGAATGGCAAAGAAACTCGAGGAACTACATGCCTTAAAGAGTGAGAGCTTAGAGGAAATTCCTAGTAATTTTGTGTGCCTTCGCTCTTTGAGAATCTTGAGATTATCAAGAACTGCCATAACGAGAATACCAAAACTTCCAGCAAGCCTAACCAGTCTACAAATCGAATCACGATCAACAAGCACTATTCCTGATCTGTCGAACCTCATCAACCTAAGAGACTTGGACTTGGATCTGAGGATATCTTCCTCTAGAGACCCATCTCACCTTCTACAAACTCCCTGCCCCAGTTGGATTGGGAACTTATCCAAATTGGAGCACTTAAAATTGTCCCTTTCAAATATCGTCTCTCTGCCTCCATCTTTAGGCTCACTTTCAGGTCTCAAGAAACTTGAGCTCCTGTCCTGTGTAAACCTCAAATCCCTGCCAATGCTTCCCACTAGTTTGACAGAGTTATCCATCCGAAATTGTATTTCAATAAAAGCGTTACCGAGAGTTTCAAATTTGGAAAACTTGTTAATATTTGCTCTTGCCGAGACACAGGTGACTGAGATTGAAGGACTTCGGGGCCTAGTGTCACTCAAACATTTGGATATACAAAGGTGCAAAATAGAAAATCTCGATGGGCTCGAACAATTGCAAAATATATCCACACTGAAGGTTTCAACCTGTGAGTTCCTCCAGAGAATGCCTGATCTGTCAAACTTGCTGAAACTGAGGGAGTTGAGGCTACTTCATTGCACAAACATGTTTGAGATTCAAGGTCTGGAAGAATTAGAATGCTTGGAAGAGTTGTGGATTCAACATTGCATTTCCTTGCAAAGATTGCCAAACCTATCAAACTTGAAGAAGCTGAAAGTTTTGAATGTATCCAAATGTGAGAAGATTCACAGCATTCATGGAATAGAGGATTTGAATTCCCTGAAGGATCTAACTGTGTATGGATGTGAGGCAGAATCTTCGGCTAATGTGTGTCTTGCAAAAGAGAGAGTTCTTCAACAGCATTGGCAAGTCAGTGGGCTTTATAAGAATCTGAGTTGGTTATAGCATGAACACCAAAGGGATCTCAGTTAATGAGGCGGTTTGGCACCTTACATGTACTTCTTTCTTGCCCTTGCCCTTGGTGAAAGTTGTAATTTTTAGCTTGAATTAATTGTTACAGCCTTGCGTGTAGTTTCCTAAAATAAATTAAATGCTAGACCTAGAAAGTCAGGTTCTCATTTTGATAAATTTATAACACTAACGTGGATAAGGAGTTTGCAAGGCATAGGATGGGTTGGGTATCTCCCTGTGGATACCAGTTTCTCACATTTTGAACTCGAAACCACCTTGTCTCTTTTCAACCCAGATTGGACTGTGAGTCCACAAATTTTGGGTTACTGTGCTTTTTTTAATAAAAAATCTATGCGAACAAGAAAATTTTTATATACCTACTAACTACTGACATATTCGACCTACAAATTAAATAACAGAGTAGAGTACATCTCATTTATTGATGACAACAAATCAGTAAAACACATTTCAAAACATGACACCAAGAGAATAACTTGAACTCGATATCAAAGTTTCTCAAGTTCATTTCTTTTATCCTTGAGCTCGATTTAAGTCAAATTTGGTTCAAGTGTAGTCCATGATGACAAACATAAAGATATTTAGTCATAGGTATAAAATGCTGAATGCTCTTAACATTCGCAACATTGTTTCACCACTAAGGGTTTTCTATGCTTCTTTACCAGATCTTATAAAATCAAACTTGTTTAGTGAGATGTACACATTTAAGAAAATAAGTCAGATGACTAACATCAAAATCAGAACTCGAGTGGCTTATATCTATTGCTATTGTGGTAACTTGACATGGATTAGGACAAAATGAGGAATGAGATTTTGTGTGCTGTTTCACAGGATCCGAAATTTTTTTGCTTAAAACTACCACTTGCTAAACGGTACTTAACAATTAAACACGATAATCACACAACCATCAATTTTGTGTCCAAAAGAAGAACCATGAGTCTTAATTTGAGTGAAACAACAGCCATAGCATCAACAGTGTCTTGTGTTTCATTTATTCTTCTTCTTCACTTTTCACATATACTAAGCAAATAGAGTTCGAAAAATGTGACATCAAGAAGAACATCTGAGTCCGGTTTCAGAAAGCTGTTTTGATTTCACTTCTTTCCACTAACACTTTATTGTTTTCATTTTGCATTTCCGTCAAAACATGTTTAAAACTGTTAATGAAAATTTTTCAGGAACGAGAAGTTGTGAAGATATGCTTCTATCGACATCAAGTTAAAATAGAGGCTATTCTTTTGATATTAAACCTGTCCATGTTCTCATTTGAAATGAAGCACTGAAACACCAATAAGATTTGCTCAATTTTAAATCATTTTTGGGGACATTTTCCCTTGATTTCACTTGAAAACTATTTGTTGTCAAAAATATTTTCAAAGCCGTTTTCATTCTTGATGTAAATTAAATATAACATTTATGAGAATATGCAGGAACCAAACGGGTTTAAGACATTGGTTAATGAATTCTCACGCG
Organism: Syzygium malaccense; assembly: GCA_031216405.1. Classification (NCBI taxonomy): domain Eukaryota; kingdom Viridiplantae; phylum Streptophyta; class Magnoliopsida; order Myrtales; family Myrtaceae; genus Syzygium; species Syzygium malaccense. The sequence goes on from CM062260.1 coordinate 19,759,333, forward strand.
TCATTGACGAAGATTTTAATCTTCAAGTACATTAAATCCCCTATGAATGATGACGTTGGGTGCGACAGGCAAGACAATAATTTGATTGAAATCAAGCTCAAGAATTTAGTAAAAAAAACTAATGAGCTAGAGAGTTGGGGGTCAAGGTGCTCAACTTCAAACTTTGGAGACTGACTATCCTATGTTCCATTCAATCTAGTTTGATGGTTAAATAAAAGGAGATTTGATGGAGTTTTACTTTACATACTCAGCCATTAAAGACATTAGCATTGTAAATTTGATTTTAGCTTTGAAATTTGAATTGTGCTTTTACAGTTTTCTCAATGTAAACAAAAGGAAGAGCTACTAATATGTTGTCCGTCTATAAAAGGTGACACACGGACAAAGTAAAGGGTACCCCACCACAAGTTAAGGGGCACATCAGAACAAGCCACAATAGTAGACTAGACCTACCATGAAACGCCACTCACTGTAAAAATTTCACACAACATAGACAATGCTACAAGCAATGCCTCCATTTAATCCTAGTAAATATACTTACCAGGAAATGCCTTCTGGTTTCCTGATGGAGTGGATGACTTCTCTTCTTCTGTCTCCAAGACTCCAACACAGGATCACATATGCTGATAGACAGGAGAGAATCTTGTGCCATTGTACCCACAAGATGCCAACTGTAGAAAGTCACTCAAAAAAACATCTCCATGGTTGGCACACTCCCAGCCAAATCAAATTAAAATTATGTACCTAAGTGAAATTTGCGGAACATGGACCAGAAATATTACTGCCCCGTCCCGGCAAGTTTCTTTGAAACATTGGTTTCTTTCTTTTCAATGTGAGCAATTGAGTAGTCAATTTCGTTACTGAACAGAGGACTGAACTGGTCTAACGCTGAATTATACGGGTATGATCTTTTCTATGTAAACAGTGAAGGAGAATGAGACCTTGTGTTAGTCTGTTTATGAAGTATTTCTAGCAGGCAGTATTAATCCACAACATTAATCGATACGAGCAAGGCCAGCCAAGTGAGTAATCACATCCTCGAGGCAAGAAAAATTAACTAAAAACTTAGTATGAAGTTCTGAGGGGCAAGCCTCAGTCTTCTCCCACAAGGAAAGACCATCAGAAATGGCCTTCAAACCACTCTGCAGCAGTTCAACACCCTTGCTGATCTCATCAGGAACCTTCCTCTTCTTGTTGGATCTATTTTCACAAATCAATCCTGCTCTTTCATGCCTAATCGCTTCCATGTCAATATTTTGACTCTTTTGAGTTGTGACCTTAAGGATCAAAGCCTCTTTTCTCAGCATCTGAAGCTGCTCAGTGCAGGGAAAAGTTTTAAGAAGGGCAACTTCTTTCTCAAGAAATTTCTTGAATTCAGACATAAATCTTTCCTCATTTGCCTCATTTCCTTGCGATAAATCGTATGATAGAGCAGCATTTTGCGGCACAAATCTCCAAAGCTGATTGCAGGAGGTTCTTGCAGCAAAATGTCCAAATGCTTTAATTGCCAAATGTGTGAGAGCCCAGTGCTGTTCTCTTAGTAACAAATGATAGAGCTCCCAAATAGCAGAGCTCTTTGGACATTCATCTCTTTCTTCTATTTCTATATGACCAAGTCCTGCCATGAAAAGAGCCAAATCAACTTTGCACTGGTACAGCTTGGCATCAGCTGCCAATGGCCTTATAATAAACAGGTTTTGCAGCTTCATGATGACTTCGTCCATGCCATTACATGCATATAGATGTGTCATGTTAGAAACTATCGCCAGTGTTTGACCCAAAAGCTTAAGGCAAATGTCACTTGCCACATTCTCTGGAGAACAGGTGCAGCTCTGCAGAATATGAGCTAGGAACTTTACTGTCTTCTCGTCAACGTCAGATTTGGCAACCTGGCTAGAGAATGTAAAAAGTTGATTCAGATTTCAATGACAATAACAATTGCTACTTAACCTGAATTCACTAGGTCAAAAGGTGTTGTTAGAGTTCAGCAATCATGCAGTGCTGGAAACAAATTGACAAAATTTGTGTTTCACTGTAAAAGGGAAAAACCTCATGAAATGAACTGAAAAGAATCTTCTATTGAACAAAAAAGTAAATAAAGTAATACTAAGCAAACATTTATAATTGAGCCCAGCAGAGGAAAATAGACAAACAGATTTGTCAGGAATTGAAGAATGATTTTGTGAAACAGCCCTTCCTATCTGATAGAAAAGGATCAACCCCCATTGCATATTGGTACTTAATGGATACAGAACAGATCTGCTTCTCTTTGTTCCTACGAGTGAGTCTCATTCATTTCATTATCCATTCCTTGCCCTTGGATGATCCACATCTCAGGGTCAGGCAAGGAGGGGCGTGAAATTCTTTCTCCTATCTGCTGGAACCAGGGGATTAGATCTAGCCATAAGAAGAAGTCCTGGCTAATAAATAACTCCCGATGCTGCATTGGGTTTAGATAGCTCGGGGATAATAGCTCCGCTGCAAAACCTTGTGATTGAAGGAGTTAAATGGGCCAAGGAATAATGGCGTATGGGCCTTTATGGGAAGAGACCCCGGAATATTCGTGGGACAAAAAAAAATTGCGAATGCGTGTAATGGATGCTACGGTTTTGTGCTACAATCATTTATTGCAAACTGCTTCGAACAATAAGAAAGTATCCTATTATGATAGTTACTATTCAGTAAACATTGGCAATATAATTAATGCATATTTTTCTTCTGACCGGAACTTCTCTTCCAAAATGCAAAGGGACTTACAGAGATGGCAAAGAAGCACACAACACAAAGAGTGGAGCCCCCAGCAGCCTAGAAGGGCAAGCGCTGATGAGCATGCCGCTAAAACCTCCAATGAATTCATCATAATCACTGATTATCCTTTGTTTAGCAATGCCTCTCAAGTTGTCTGAAAGCAAATTTAGAGAAAAACCTTCCGCAAGCAAGGCTACATTCATGACTGATGAAAACAGAGATACACCACCACTAGTAACAAAGTTATAAACCCTGTCTGCCACAGATGTTGTACCACAAGAAACCAGCATATTTATTGATCTGGCCACTTTTCTCAGGGAAGAATCGTCAACAAAAACAGCTTCGACAGAAGCCACAGATTTGAGACATGAGCAGAGTTTATCAATAACATCATTTACCACATCGGTTTCAGCATAGCGCATCATAAAGCACCACAGCTCCATTATAATCTCCCAACAAAGAACGTGAGGATGGAAGAAGTTGTCAAGCAAGAAAGCCTCCACTTCTCCCCATGCCGTACTAGAGTAGGCCACAATCATGAAAGATTTGAGGGAATGTATCAGCGAAGCAAACACAGTCTCCCATACCAACTCCGGGGTCTTCTTAGTACCATATAGTTGGGGTATCGACATTGAGAGGATGGAAGGATATACTTCTTCATGGACAAGAATGTTGAAAAGCCATCCGAGCTTTCTGGTTATCCCAAGTCGTACATCTCCTTCAATATCGTGAGAAGATCTCAAGAGACAAGCAAGTAACAGAATCCGGCCAAGCGAAGGTAGTCTTGTCCCAAACATAACCTTGGAGTTCGCTGAGAAGATTTTATCCACTGCCTTAGTGCAATTAACAGCATTTGAGTTCTCATCAATATGGGTCTCGTCACTGAACAAACAATCCAGAATTTCATACTTCATCTCCTGGTTCACTTCATCAGAATTCAGCAAGGAGTTGAATAAATTCATGGATGTTTGATCCAAAAGTTCGGACAATACCTCACTAGCAATTTTTAGGTGCTCTTCATGGCACATTTGAATTTTCATATTTGCAATCATCAGGGCACAGTGTGTTAACTGCCTGTGAACACCATATGATTGACATGGATACAGGGAGGCTATTTTCACAGCATTAACAAGGTAAAACTTTACAGGAACAAATGACCGTCTAGCTTCTGCTTGAGAAATAGATTCCATCAGCAAAGACCAATTCTCAGCTGCACATCTCAGAGATTCATTGGTTAGTGAAATAAGAGTCAAAATAATATCTGCTACATTAAAATTGACTTCTAGTGCTGCTTTTCCTATCTGAAGAAGTGTGACAACACCTTTCCAAGTGACATTCAGAATGCTGACCAGAGTTCCACCACCACTAGCTGCAATAGTTCCCAATTCACACAGTTTTTCTACTGTATGTTTTGCCATGTTAGCAACATAATTTATGTCACCAGCCTCTTCTGTATCCATGGTACTCGGGTCTTTCTCAGATCTTTCTCGCAAATGGTTCCCAGATTGGCAATAATCTTCGCATAATTTTACAACCGAATTGATGACTGTATGTGCAACCTTCACTATTTCTGAGCTAACGGATTGGATTCTCTGCATCAAACATGAACTTAATTATTTTATCAAAAATGGCAAAATAAAAGCATATGCTTCCCCTGTTCCATAGGAAAAGAATAAAGAGAAGAATTCCATGTTTTCAAAGTTTAACCTATCCGAGATTCTGGAAATGAGCCCCGGAAGTATCTAATCTGCAGATGTTGAATTAAGAATAGAAATAAAATATGAAAGAGGTGATTGGAAGGCAATACTTAATGCCGTAAATAAGTACCTCAATTTCCAACAATGAATCTTTTGTTAAATTCAGTTGTTCCAATAATGAACTCTCCAAAACGTTCATTAGTGTATTGTCCGTTAGTGAAGGATACTGCACCAAAGCAGTAAAGCTTGCACTGCAGAAAGTAAGTACATCTAGCAGCAGCTGCACTAGAGAGTTTCAGAATGTCAAAGATAGAGAAAAGCATTTGGCCAGAAGAAGAAGATACATGATAGCATCCGACAGCAATAGATGATACATATTTTTCCCCAATTTAATTTAAGGTCCTTTACCTAATCAGAGAATTATTAATGCAGAATATTTTCCTTTCTTCCTCCGTGCACAGGTTTCAGTTGCCAGAGCCATTCACAGTGTATTCAAGCTGGGATTTCCTACTATAAGTTTAAGATAAATTGGAACTGAAGTAAGATAGTCTAGTAAAAATAAATTCAGTCAAACTTTTAGCTTCATCTTGTACTTTGTCTAAGCTCCCAACACAGTCCCAAACAATTAAGTGCAATGGCGAGACAAGAGCCAGCCACGATTTCCACTTACCCTCTCCGCTTGCAATTCCCCAACTCCAGCCCTCCCTATCACCCATCCCCCAAAAACTTCCCACTCCTCACCCCCCAAAAATAGAGAAAGCTCTCTTCTACGCATAGCAGTATTGCATTTTTGGCAAGGAAGATACTAAAGAGAATCAAGTAGCAACAAGAGATAAGTTACCCAATAGAACATCTTGCAATGTTCTTCTTCCTGTGATTCCTCCGTTGACATAATCGCCGTCTGTAGATGCTTTTTACACCAAATGCTTGCCTATCATGAAATTAACAACACCACTCACTATACAAAATTTCGAAGAAGTGTTTGCTCGTGTGCATTCACTCACACCATGATAACTTGCAACAGCACTTAAGGCATTCTTCATTCCTAGGTGGGAGTTGGTATTAGGAGCATCATAAGAAAATAAAGCTACCTGGGCCCCAAGAGTAAGGAATGGTGTCAGGCCACCACATAAAGTAGGATCGAGGAACTTTGTAGCCACCTGTACGATTGCTTTGTGTAATATGCACTGGGTAACATCCAAACAAGTGCAGTCCTCCCAAAATGTCCAGATTGTCGTCAAGGTAAAAATCATGATTTCGCAAAGACAAGCATGAAAATATTCCCATCTGTTTTCTTAAAGAATTCCAGTGGATCAAATTAGTCATAATGATTAGAGAAAAAACAGCTTGCACGTGCTTTAGTCCTTCCGTCGTTCCATATTCGAAGCACTTCTCAAGTTTAAAGAAGGCAAAAAAGGCATTAAGATAGTATAAAGGAATTAGTCAGATGCACTGAAAGACTGACCAGTCCTTCGGAATAGCACGCGTATTAGGACCAAATAAATGTTAAAATATTCATCTGCAAATTGTTTAAGATTTTGTTCGGAAGACGGGGAGGAAAATATGGGGTGGGTGAGGAAAAATCACATTTTCCATCCAATCTCTCCTCACAAAATCTTTAAATTTTCTGAAATTTTCCAGACCCACCTCTCATTTTCTCTCCCTCCCTTCTCTCCCAAACAAAGAAACCTCAAATTTAGGAAGGACCATTTTGAGAGCCGCAGCTAGAGCAATTAACAAAGAAATGCCAAAAATCCACTCTGCACATACTTCTCCGGTCAACCCGGAAGCTTTACTTGAGCATTGATTAAAACTAGAGCAGAAGGCAATGACGCAGCAGGAAAATGCAATGAACAAGGGCGGAGCATGCTATTTATACCAAACTAAAATTTTACTAGAAGAATGCACTTGATTTGTTGACACAGAGGAACAGCATTCAGAGAGGGAGCTCCTCTGGATCTCATATTCAGCCCCAAGACACTCATCCAAAATGTGCCAAATAACACATCATATCAGACTCCCATAACTTGCAAAATTCAAGAACAGCACTACACCCATGCATTGGGAACTTGCAACCAATCAATTCGCTTGAATAAAAAGACAAACGGCAATGTGCAGATAGTTTTAAACATAGACAAAGAAGGATTCAATACTACAGCCGCTACTTCACATTGCATTCAATTCCAAATCCACTTAATTCTCTCGACATCATTAAGCAAAACGACCGAAAAGAAAAGAAAAGTAAAAGAAAAACACACTTGGTTCAAGAGGATACAACTAGGCTTTCGACAGCGAAAGCTATGTCAGATCTCTCGCGCAGTTCCAGTTCACCGAGCCCAGTAATAAGCTGAACCCGAGCCTCGACGACCTGCGAATGCATCGGCAAAAAACGAAATCACACACGAGAAAACATTTTTCCAACCGCTACAAAAAAAACAAAAGCCTATGCAGCTCTCCCCGAGGGATTCATCAAGCTCAAGCATTCCATTTCTCCCTCCAGTTCCCCGGCAACAATTCGGGAGAATCGCTAATGAAGGACAACTTCCGGATCGATCGAAGCGGTGTTCGAACCCGCTCCCGAACTCAAACCGCTCGATCGTAAACCCTCGCGCGCTCGCGACGCAACACGCGACGCGGCGCGCGAGACCTCGGAACTCGCCGGATCATCATCGAAACCGAACGAGACAGCAATCGGACGAGATCGACGAACGGAGTCCGGGACGCGGAGAGCTTACGTCGGACGATCTGATGGCTTCGACGGCGCATAGCAGCTCCGCTCTCGAGCTCCCTCCCTCCATTCTCTCTCTCTCTCTCTCTACCTCTCTCTCTCTCTCTCAATTTCAGTTCTGAGATATTTCATTTTCCCGCCATTAGGGAAGCACCTTCGCGCGGCCTGTGCGGGTCGGGTCGGCTAACCTGAGGCGAGATTGTTTGTTAAGAAATATCATAATTATATTTTTATTTCGCGAAAAATTAATAATTTAAAAAATATATATTTTTTGAAAATAATTGTTTATATCAGTTATTAATGTGAATGGGCGAAAAATATTTTTACTGTGAGCGGCAATATTTGGGTATATTTTATTGTGGGCAATAAAAATATTTTTCACTAATAGACTCTTTTAAGGATATGAACAATCATTTCGCCTAAATATTATTCAGACAGCTCAATTTTTACGGAACAAATAGGATAAAGGATTGATTTATAATGGATTCCATGTACTTGCAAATTTGTCTTTTTTTTTGTGAAAGGACAAATTAATTTTAATATACACGCAATTGCTCTTGCTCCTTTTGATTCCCTTGCTTTTATACTTTTGACTGTTCTAAGATTTTGTGGCACTTAACATAAAATGCTTAAAAATCGATCAGAATATTCAAATATCCATAATAGAATTGTATATAATTTATTTATTACCTTTTTAAAATTGAATGTTTTTTTTTAATTTTTAGATTTTACACCATAGCCTGGACCGTTTTAGTGGTCAAAGGAACTGCGATCCGAGGCCATTGCGACCCTTGCTTGGGTTGGATTTGGGCGAGGAGTCATGGCCCTCGCTAGCCTCACCTAGATGCAACCCTCACCGGCCACAAGAGAGGGTCGTGGCCCCCGCCTTGTAAATAAAAGAAAAGTAAAATAAAATAAAACAAAATAAAAAATCATAAAGTTCTAAATAAAATTTCAAAAATTCCAAAAGTCGTACAACATGTCATATCATTAATTTGATGTTATCAATGATAAATTAACGGAGGCCTTCTAAGTAGGTCTAGAAAAAAATGGACATTGAAAATGATTTCGAAAGTTCATCGTCGATTCCTTTTCCATGAGAAATTAGATTATTCAACTGTATAAAGCCCCAAAAAGGGCACCCTCAAGAGTTCACTTCACTCCGTATTCCAAATAGCCTTCTTGACCCAGCCAGTGCCATCCCAGCTAAGGTAGAAGCCATCCTCTTTCACTAACCAAAGCACCTTATTTTGGCCCGTGTCCCGGCTGGGCTCGAAGGCGGGCCACAACCCGATCTTCCCCGTCCACGCAGCCGAGCAGCTGTACAGCATCTTCTCCTCGGCGGTCTAGCTGCAGTCTTGGCCCGCGCTTAGTGCCTAATCGATCACGACCGAGTCCTCCGAGTTGCAATGGATGTGCACCGTGTCCGTGTTGCTGGGTAATTCGCTCGTCACATGAACAATGGGCTCGGCCTGTGCTTTAGTCTCGGTGATGATCGGTGCCGACAAGAGGGAAAGGAAGAGGACGAGGGACAAAGTGGTCGTCGCCGCCACCGCCGCCGCCATGTTTGTTGTGGTCTGTCTCGAGTTAATTCGGTCCGGTCTCTCTGGTTTATAAGGTGCTATGAAAGAGTCAAAAACGCAAAAGTGAAAGTTTCTACGGCATCACGTGGCCGCGATTTTGGAGAGACCAAAGGATTTGTTTCTCTGGACTTTGATGTTGCATTGTTTTGGTTGATTTGTTTCCATGTTTCACCCATTCTTATCCTTAGTGAGCGATGTGGCAATGCTAACCAAATTGGCTATATCTTTTGGTAACGAGTCTCGACGCACCTAGCATTGCCTATATATTTATATGTCGGGATCTGTGTGTGTGTGTCAAGTCGTTGAGCGTGTTGATACTCGGATGGTGAACGCCAATCAATCCACTTGCGAAGAGGCGTGCGGGTTCCGGGGTAAGTAGTTTATTTACCTTATTCCTGGACCTCTTTATAGGTACGGGTTTCGAAATTTTGAAACAAGAAACCTTTCCTACGGGCTCTTGGAACGTAAAACCTAGAACTATCGGTTTCATAGATTCCAAGATACCCTATACCATCCCGACATTTCTTTCAATGGCGCAGCTCTAGTTATTAACGCATTAAACATTCAACTCAAAACACAAATGGATTACATGATAAAGTACACGTTCATGTCTAATAGTAATAAAATGGGAAAATGATATAAACAGTCCATGAATTTTAACTCGATGTGTAATTTGATCCCAAAATAAAATGGGAAAATGATATAAACAGTCCATGAATTTTAGCTCGATGTGTAATTTGATCCCAAAACTTTTAATTTATTCAATTTAGTCCCTGAACTTTAGCATAATGTTCAATGCGGTCTCTCAACTTTTAATTAATTTGTTCAATGTGATCCTTGAACTTTTGGTAGATGTTCAATTTAATCCTTGAACCATATGAAAATGTTTAATACAGTCCTTTCATTAATTCAAGTTCAGGGACTAAATTAAATATCTACCAAAAGTTTAGGGACTACATTGAATAAATTAAAAGTTCTTTGACCACATTGAACATTAGGCTAGAGTTTATGAACTATATTGAACAAATTAAAAGTTCAAGAATCAAATTATACATTGGGCTAAAGTTCAAAAATTGTTTGTGTCATTATCCCTAATAAAATCCCAATACTATAGAAACATCCAAGGTAAAAAGAAAAGAAATAAATCAGCCTCTACCCATCATTTATATCCTTATGGTGATTTTCTCGCCAAATAATAAAGGCAAACTAATGAATAAGGTATAAAAGACGATTCATGTAATGGGAAGCCCTCCACATAAGAACTTTAACTTCGATTAGAACTACATCTCTCTCTTTTTTAATGTGCAAATGACTCTTTTCACTTTTCGTAAAGTTAGAAAATCACATTATACCCATCTTATTATATTTTGATTTCACCTTATCTAAATACAAACACTTTCGATATTTCATCATGAACTGTGCAATAGATTCTTGTGATCATAGAGAGTATATTTTATGCTAGTGTATTACTCCATCAACGTTTATAATTGAGCTCTGTATGATTTAGATGCAATGCAATAATATGATTGGTCATAAGTTATTTTGCACTTTAGCACTATCTACATGAAGAGTTTCGTGGACAATAATTTACAGTTTACACAGCTTAAACAATGAAAGAGGACTTTTTTTATAAATTGCGTTTCATAAATGAGAGGGAAAAAACCACAAAAAAACTCAAATTTTGCCACTTGTAACACATTTATCCCGAACTTTTTTTTGTGACACCAAAAACCCCAAACTTTATTATTTGTGACACATTTACCCCAATGTACATTGTCCATGGGCATTTTCATCTTTTTGCTTTTTATTTTTTATTTTTATTTTTTTTTCCTTTCCGGCGAGGGCGAGCCTCGCCGGCGTCGGGCGAGGCTCACCCTCGCTCGGGCTAGCGAGGGCGACCCTCGCCCGACGCCGGTGAGGCTCGCCTTTCGCCGGATCTGGTCGGGTGAGCCTCGCCGGCGTCGGGCGAGGCTCGCCCTCGCCGGATCTGGTGGGGCGAGCCTCGCTGGATCTGGTCGGGCGAGGCTCGCCGGCGTCGGGCGAGGCTCGCCCTCGCCTGGGCGAGCGAGGGCGAGGGTCGCCCGACGCCGGCGAGGCTCGCCCTCGCCGGATCTGGCGTCGGGCGAGGCTCGCCGGCGTCGGGCGAGGCTCGCCCTCGCCTGGGCGAGCTAGGGCGAGGGTCGCCCGATGCCAGCGAGGCTCGCCCTCGCCTGGGCGAGCTAGGGCGAGGGTCGCCCGATGCCAGCGAGGCTCGCCCTCGCCGGATCTGGTGTCGGGCGAGGCTCGCCGGCATCGAGCGAGGCTCGCCCTTGCTCGCCGAGGCGAGGCGAGGGTCGCCCGACCAGATCCAGCGAGGGCGAGGCTCGCCCGACGCGGGCGAGGCTCGCCCGACGCCGGCGAGGCTCGCCCGACGCCGGCGAGGCTCGCCCGACGCCGGCGAGGGTCGCCCTCGCCGGAAAAGAAAAAAAAGTAAAAAAAAAGAAAAAGCAAAAAGACGAAAATGCCCATGGATAATGTACATTGGGGTAAATGTGTCACAAATAATAAAGTTTGGGGTTCTTGGTGTCATAAAAAAAGTTCGGAGTAAATGTGTCACAGGTGATAAAGTTTGGGATTTTTTGTGGCTTTTTCCCTAAATGAGAAGATAGTTTTATTTTGGGTTACTACCACAAAAACCCCAAATCAGTAAACCTATAATAAATTTACCCCAAACTAATTCTTTGACCACTAAATACCCTAGACTAGTACACTTGTGATAAAATTACTCTCCGTTAGTTTTTGTTAAATTTTACCGTTAAATTGCTAAATTAGATGACATGTGTCAATTGACAGGTGTATCAATTTGGAATTTTACCCTCAGTTTGTCACATGTATATTAGTTTGTGATTTTTTGTGGTATTAATACAACTTAACAAAAACTACCGAGCGGTAAATTTATCACATATGTACCGATTTGAGGATTTTCATGACATTAATCCTTTTATTACTAATTCGGTACATCAAGATTATCAAGATGAAAAAAGATTACAAGTAGCGATGTCCGGTTTCCAAATGAACACTTTCTTTTGATCAAAATAAAATGAAAAAGACATTAGAAGGATTTGGTATTGTTTAGATAGATGATTCGATTTTTTATAACAACAGTGTCATTGGACTTCATTTACGTCCGTAATGCATGCACGCGGTAATTTCTAGTTACATAAATTCCATGAACGTCTTTGGTTATTGTGACTCGTGAAAAACAAGACAAACAGTTATATTACTCTAAATTTGGCCAATTTAAATAATCATTTTAAATTTGTCTCATCATTTAGTATACCATCTTTGGTTATTTTGCACTAAAAATGATTTCAAAAGTTCATCGTAAGATAGGGTTAATATCATGAAAAATTTCAAACTGATATACCTATGACAATTTTATCTCGAACTATTTTTTACCACAAAAACCCCAAACTGGTACACCTATGACAATTTTACTATGAATTATTTTTTTAACCACCAAAAACCCCACATTGGTACACCTGTAATAATTTTACCCGAAACTAATTTTTTTATCACAAAAAACCTCAAATTGGTACACCTGTGATAAATTTACCCTCTTTTGATTTTCGTTAAATTTTACTGTCAAATTGCTAAATTTGATGATACGTGGTAGTTGACAGATGTACCAGTTTAGGGTTTTACCCCTCCATTTGTCATAAGTTTACCAATTTGTGACTTTTTGTGATATTAATCCAATTTAACGGATAATAATGGAGGATAAATTTGTCACAAATATACCAGTTTGGCGTTTTAAGTGGTCAAAAAATTAGTTTGAGATAAATTTATCACAGATGTATCAGTTTTGAGTTTTTGGTGGTCAAAAAATTAGTTTGAGGTAAAATTATCACAAATGTACCAGTCTGAGGTTATTAGTGGTAAAAAAATAGTTCGGGGTAAAATTCTCGCAGGTGTACCGATTCGGGATTTTTTGTGATCAAAAAATTAGTTCGAGGTAAAATTATTACAAGTGTACCAGTGTAGGATTTTTGGTGGTCAAAAAAATAGTTCGGATTAAATTTGTCACAGGTGTATTAACTGTTGCTCGGTATTGTAGTTCGGCTAAGTTCGTATACGAGAAATTAAAAACAAACGTGAAGAAAACAAACCTAAAAGTAGCACAACCAAATAAGCAAAATGTTGATCCGAGCCCAACAAAGTAACGTCGTGTCCTTAAGACGAATTTGGCCTCTCAATCAGTACCCGAGGATATTGGACAATCGTCTCCCAGGATAGAACGGATCTCGTTCCTCCGAAGCGGTACGTATTCGGAGGACTCCTACGAACGCAATTTTATAGAACAATCGCACCAAACGATAATGACGAAGTGAATGTATGTAGAGCGCGTCGGAAAAATACCGATGTCACGAAGTATATCTTTCCCGAACTATACTGTTCGGTTATATTGAAGTGGCGAAGAATGAAGAGTTGCGAGGGTTTGTGAAGAGTAGCGAAGGTCTACTTGAACCGGTTTGCGAAGGGCTTCGATTTTCGTTCAGGCGAACCGAACCTCACGAATAGACATGTTTGTTCGTCAAAAAATAAATAAATAAATTCTAAACAATGTGTTTGTTCGAAAAATAAAAAATAAAAAATCGATAGAGCGTGGACCCGGAACCGAACCGAGCCGAGCCGCCCGGACGGACGGCGGCGTGCGTGAGGGGTGGACCGACCTAGCTTGACGTAGGTCCTCTTTCTTCCACAAAAGTGGGGTACCCCTTGGGGCCCAAACCCATTTGTGAGGCTCAACTATTTGAACCAATTTCCCATCACCTCTGCTATCCTATGTGGGACACTTTCAACCACACACTTCTCATTCAATTCTATGGGATTTTGGTGCCAAAATCCTAACAATCTCCCACATGAATGAGAAGTTCAGATATCATGACTCTTCGTGTATGCATGAGATGCAATGTGCGATTATTCCATGAGAAAACGTTGCATCAGGATAAGTAGTCTGAGACTTTGAACTTTCCTTAGTGAAACCTATCGGACTTACTCAGTCAATCAGTAGACTTGATGTCTTTGAACTGTCGACCTTTGGTGTAAGCCTAGACAATAGAAATCACACAACTGTTTCTCGAACAAAATTGGTTCTCACTGTTGTGTTCGTTTTGGCCATGAACACCGCCTGGTCTCATGAGTGTTTTAGAGAATTCGGCCTTATCAATTCTCACAGAAGCGGCCCTCACTTCATACTCACATAGGTGATTGCTGAATATGTAGTATATCACATACTCAATTCAGAATCATTAAAAACTTTTGCTTAACCTTCACATATTAGTACTGTCTTCATTCGGGAATGAGTTAAAAATTTGACAGTACTCTATACTGTCTTCATAACTTAGTTGTCCCTTTGAACCTAGATTTTGGGATCTCCAGTCAACTAGGTAGGGTTTCTGCTATGATGACTTGTTTATAGGCCTTAAACCCATTCCCCTTGATGTTTTTGCAACCATCTCTCTAGTTAGGCCTTTTGTCAATGGATCCGCAACATTGTCTTTTGACTTCACATAGTCAATGGTGATAATTCTACTAGAAAGAAGTTGTCTTACTGTGTCATGTCTTCCATGTATGTGTCGAGACTTACCATTGTACATGACATTCCTTGCCCTTCCTATTGCCGCTTGACTGTCACAATGTATACAAACAGCGGGCACTGGTTTAGGCCAATTAGGAATATCTTCCAAGAAATTTCGAAGCCACTCTGCTTCTTCACCGGCTTTATCCAAAGCGATAAATTTTGATTCCATAGTGGATCTAGCAATACAAGTTTGTTTGGATGATTTCCAAATCACTGTCGCTCCCCCAAGTGTGAATACATATCCACTTATCGATTTTGTGTCTTTAGTGCTGGTTATCCAATTTGCATCACAGTATCCTTCAAGTACCGCTGGATATTCTGTATAATGCAAAGCATAATCTTGAGTATGCTTTAAGTAGCCCAATAAACGTTTCATAGCTTTTCAATGATTTTCATTTGGACTAAGTGTAAATTGACTTAGCTTGCTCACAGCACAAGCTATGTCCGGCCTAGTACAGTTCATGACATACATTAAACTGCCTAGTATACTAGCATACTCATTTTGAGCTTTACTTTCATCAGTTTCTTTGAAAGATGTAAATTAACATTTATCGGAGTTTTTACTGGTATAATATCTAGATTCTTGCACTTTCCAAGAATCGTCTCAATATAATGGGATTGTGATAGAGCTAATCCTTCATATGTCTTATAAATTTTAACTCCTAAAATAACATCTGCAACCCCCATGTCTTTCATATCAAATTTACTTGTGAGCATGCGTTTGGTCGCCTTAACAACCTCACTATCGCTGCCCATAATAAGCATGTCGTCTACATATAAGCACAAAATGGCAAAACCATTATGAGTGTTCTTAACATATATACATTTATCACACTCATTAATCTTAAAACCATTCGACAACATGACTTGGTCGAATTTAGCATGCCATTGTTTCGGTGCTTGTTTCAATCCATAGAGTGACTTGATAAACCAACATACTTTCTTCTCTTGTCCTGGAACAATGAACCCTTCGGGTTGTTCCAAATATATTTATTCTTCCAATTCCCCGTTTAAGAAGGCCGTTTTAACATCCATTTGATGGATTTCAAGCTTATACACCGCTGCTATGGCAATTAGCATCCTTATAGATGTAATTCTAGTAACAGGTGAATAAGTATCAAAATAATCAAGACCTTCTCGTTGTTTGTATCCTTTTACTATAAGCCTAGCCTTATATTTATCAATAGTACCATCCGCTTTCATTTTCCTCTTGAAAATCCACTTACATTGTAGTGGTTTATTACCAGGAGAAAGGTCAACCAATTCCCATGTATGATTTGACAAGATGGATTCAACTTCACTATTGATAGCTTCTTTCCAGAACGGGGCTTCTGGCGAAGTCATAGCTTCTTTGAATGTCCAAGGCTCATTCTCTAACAAATACGTTAAGAAATCAGGTCCAAAAGACGTGAAAGTCCTTTGTCTTTTACTACGTCTAGGTTCATCCTCCATTGTATCACTTCTAGATATAGTATCTCGAGGCCTCTTATTATTATTAATTGGCTCATATACTATGTTATACGGAAATATATTTTCAAAGAACGAAGCATCCCTTGATTCAATGATCGTATTAACATGTATATTTGGGATCTTTGACTTGTGAACAAGAAAACGATATGCATTACTATTCTGAGCATATCCGATAAAAACACAGTCAACAGTCTTTGGTCCTATCTTAACCTTTTTAGGCTTAGGAACCGCAACCTTAGCACACTTTGAGATAATTCAAGTTAGGCATTATGCCTTTCCATTTCTTATAGGGAGTTTGTTGTGTTTTTCTGTGGGGCACTCTATTTAAAATAAAATTCGCAGTCAAAACAGCTTCCCCCCACAAATTCTGTGGTAAACCGGACTATTCAACAATACATTCATTGTTTCCTTTAAAGACCGATTTTTCCTTTCCGCCACGCCATTAGATTGTGGTGTATAAGGAGCAGTCATTTGGTGAGCGATACCAAATTCGATACAAATTTCCTCAAAAGGAAATTCATATTCACCTCCTCTATCGCTCCTTATTATTTTAATTTTCTTATTCAACTGAGTTTCAACTTCGGACTTATAAGTTCTAAAAGCATTCATAGCCTCATCTTTGCTACCAAGCAAATAAACATAACAATACCTCGAGCAGTCATCTATAAATGTGATAAAATACTTATTACCACCTCTTGACGGTATTGATTTCATATCGCATATATCTGTGTGTATTAAATCTAAAGGTTCTGAGACTCTATTGTCTACAGAATGAAAAGGAGGCTTAGAAAATTTAGATTCAAGACACACTTGGCATTTCTCACTTGAACAATCGAATTTTGGCAATAACCCCATGTTCATTAATTTCTTTATCGACTTATAGTTAACGTGTCCTAATCTAGCATGCCATAAATTAGGAGACTCAAGCACGTAAACAGAAACAACTTTATTCATAACATCATTAGGTAAAACAGTCATTACATTCAATTTGAAAAGACCATCACTAAGGTAACCCTTTCCTACATACATCTCATTCTTGGAGAGTACAAACTTGTAGGATACAAAAACCAACTTGAAGCCATTCTTGCTAAGGAGAGATCCAGACACTAAATTCTTACGAACATCTGGCACATGCAGAACATTATTTAGTGTCACAATCTTTCCGGATGTCATCTTTAGAGCAATCTTTCCGACCCCTTTAACCTTAGAGGTTGATGAATTACCCATATAAAGTTTTTCATCACCCCCCACAATTGTGTAGGTCGAGAACATCGATCTGTTTGCACAGATATGACGAGTTGCTCCAGTATCAATCCACCACTCCTTGGGGTTTCCCATCATATTACACTCGAATATCATAGCAGTCAGATTGATATCATCAACACCATTGGAAATCTCTTCCATCACATTAGCATGAGTTTTCTGTCTTTTCTTGACTCTGCAGTCTTTGGCTCGATGTCCAGACTTACCACAGTTGAAGCACTTGCCAACAAACTTCTTCAGGCCTTGGGTGAATCCCTCTCCAGACTTGGTAGGCATTTTCCTCTTCTTGTTGGGTTTCGATCCTTCTTCAACAACATTGGCTCTTGAGACCACCAAATTGCTGCCAACTTTCTCCTCGGAATTCCTATTGTCTTCCTTTATCCTCAACCGAACAATCAAGTCTTCAAGTGACAACTCTTTTTTCTTGTGTTTGAGATAATTTTTAAAATCTCTCCAGGATGGTGGCAGTTTTTCAATGAATGCAGCCACTTGAAATGTCTCACTTAGAGTCATTCCTTCAGCATGAATATCATGCATAATCACTTGAAACTCTTGAACCTGACTTAAGACGGTTTTTGAATCAACCATCTTGAAGTCCAGAAATTTACCGACAATGAATTTCTTCAATCCGGCATCTTCGATTTTGTATTTCTTGTCCAAACTATCCCATAACTCCTTAGCCGTTTTAAGCGGACTATAGATGTTATAGAGAGTATTGTCCAGACCGTTAAGGACATAGTTGCGACATAAGAAGTCAGAATAATTCCATGCATCAACAGTAGCAACTTTTTCTTTATTTGTCTCTCCAACGTCCAATTTAGGACCATCCTCATTGAGGAATCTAGCTAAGTTCAAGGTCGTGAGATAGAACAACATCTTTTGTTGCCATCTCTTGAAATCCGTACCATTGAACTTTTCTGGCTTTTCTCCGTGATTCGGAATAGGGTTAACCGGAGTCGAAGCCGAAGCCATTTCTGAAATATAAAAATAGAACATATTTACGACCAGAACCGGAATTATATGACTACGAACATAATAGAAAATTTTTAACGTGAACAGAAACGGAAAGTGTTCATGAGCAGAATAGAAAATTTAATATGAACAGTAACGAAAAATTGTAATAAGAACAAAATGTGTGAAAAGAATGTATGAACAGAACGCACGAACAGAATTGTATTTCTATACGACTATGACTAGAATGTACGAACAGAACCGAAGCAAATCGAAAACAGAATAACAATTCAACGCAAATTCGTCTTAAGATTGTAGCTCGGTATTGTAATTCGGCTAAATTCGTATACGAGAAATTAAAAACAAACGTGAAGAAAACAAACCTGAAAGCAGCATAACCAAATAAGCAAAATGTTGATCCGAGCCCAACGAAGTAACGTCGTGTCCTTAAGACGAATTTGGCCCCTCAATCAGTACCCGAGGATATTGGACAATCGTCTCCCAGGATAGAACGGATCTCGTTCCTCCGAAGCGGTACGTATTCGGAGGACTCCTACGAACGCAATTTTGTAGAACAATCGCACCAAACGATAATGACGAAGTGAATGTATGTAGACCTCTCTCTTCCACAAAAGTGGGGTACCCCTTGGGACCTAAACCCATTTGTGAGGCTCAATTATTTGAACCCATTTCCCATCATCTCTTCTATCCTATGTGGGACACTTTCAACCACACACTTCTCATTCAATTCTATGGGATTTTGGTGCCAAAATCCCAACATTAACTTGGGGTTTTTTGTGGTCAAAAAATTAATTCGAGGTAAAATTATCGTAGGAGTACTAGTTTGAGATTTTTCGTGGTATTAATCCTAAAATTTGTGGTTGTGAGCTATTTTAGCGTATTTGTTAGGCATTTTTATTATATATATTTTTCCTAGTATAGAATTCTTCCTATTGTATATCTCCTAATTAGGGTTGTCATATGTCCTATATATATAACAGGATTGAGCATTATAAATGTACAGAAAAAATATTTATTGAATACAAAAAAGAGAGTCTTTTTTTACATGGTATCAGAGCCCTAGGGTTTGATCCTTAGGGTACTGTACGTCAATTTTGGGCTCGCTTTCTTTCTTATTGCGCCGTCCGACGTGCGTCTTACCCAATCTTCTTCATCGTTCGACGTGCGTCTTACCCGATCTTCTTCATCGCAATTCAGTTTGCGAAGCTAATCTCATGGCTGACAAACAGTCGAGTGTTGCAACTAATCAAGCGGATGCTAGTGCCTCTGCTACTACTATTCTGGCAGACCTGACCGCTGCGATGAAGCAGCTCTTGACCCAGCAGGCCGCGCCGCCGCTCGTTGAACCTCCTGTTGCACCGATTGCTGTTAAGCTTGATGGCAAAAATTATGGCGTATGGTCCCAGGTTGTTGAGATGCATGTCTTGGGCAAAGACAAACTGGGCTATTTGAATGGTGATTCTCCTGAGCCCCCTGCTACTGATCCATTTTTTAGACAATGGAAGACCGATGATTCTACGGTGAAAGGTTGGCTTATCAATTCTATGGACCCAGCCTTGATACCAAACTTTATTCGATTTCCTATTGCCAGAGCCGTATGGGATGCTGTCGCAACGACCTTTTTTGATGGATCTGACATCTCCCAAATCTATGATGTTAAGAGGCAGGTTTCTCGATTGAAGCAAGGCGGTGAACCCATCGAGAAATATTACAATGATCTTCAAGAGCTCTGGCGTGAGATTGATTTCCGCCGTCCTAATCCTATGTAATGTCCGGCCGATATTCTGAGGTACAATGCCATTGTCCATGAAGATCGAGTTTATACTTTTTGGATGGTCTTGATGATTGCCTGGATAATGTTCGTGCTGATGTTTTGAAGATGGATCCATTTCCCACTATTGAGCAAGCTTATGCCCAAGTCAAGCGAGAGGATGTGCGCCAATCTGTCATGCTCTCCAATCCTGTTGAGGTCACCTCTGGTTCTGCCATGGTGTCATAGCGGAGCAAGGGCAATCAGTTAGTGCTTTCTGCCCGGAGACCTCGCCCTAAACCTGGTATGCCAATTCAATATGAGGGATGCTCTCACTGTGGGAATCCTAAACATACAGCAGCATCTTGTTTTAAACTACACGGTTATCTAGATTGGTGGGATGATTTTCAGACCAAGAAGAAGAAATCAGGCTCCCAAAAAGGGTGGAATGGAGGGCAAGCCTCATTAGTGACTAGCGGCTTGTCATTAATTCCCATGGAGCCTGAATCTACTAATGCCGAATCTCTTGAAGGTAATTATGGGTTTGTCTTTGCTAATGGACATGGTGATGGTCATCATGGGTGGATAATCGATTATGGCTCTACAGATCATATGACTCCGAAATTTGGTGACTTTCTTACATCTACTACACCACGTCGAGCTGCTGGGCATGTGTCTATCACACCTTCTCTCTCTCTCTATCTCATACCTTGCTTGTTCCTTCATTGTCTAATTGTCTGTTATCAGTTGGACAGCTTACTAGTGAGTTGAACTGTGTTGTGCTTATGTACCCTGATTTTTGCCTATTTCAGGACATTCTCACGAAAGAGATAATTGGGCGTGGTACTAAGAGGGAGGGGCTGTATTTCGTGGGTGAAATTACTTTTGGACGGACCTATCATTCTTGTGGACAGTTAGCTCAAGAGAAGGAACTTTGGTTATGGCACTGTCGGTTAGGTCACCCATCCTTTGGGTATTTACGGCATTTGTTTCCCAAGTTATTTCATGGTCTATCGAACTCTAGTTTTCAGTGTGATACATGTATTTTGGCAAAGAGCCATCGCACTTGTTTTCCTCCCAGTTTGAATATAAGTTCTACTCCTTTTTCCTTAATTCATTCTGATGTATAGGGTGCATCTCCTATTACTACTGTATCTGGGTTTCGATGGTTTATCATCTTTGTTGATGATTGCACACGTATGACTTGGCTATATTTGATGAAACATAAGAATGAGGCTGAAGCTATCTTTCAGACTTTCCACTGTATGATTTAAACTCAGTTTGGGGCCAAACTTCCGGTTCTCAGGTTTGATAATGGTGGCGAATACTTAAAGTAAACCTCTTGCAGCTTATTTTCAAGAACATGGTTTGATACATGAAACTTCTTGCCCTCAAACTCCTCAGCAGAATGGTGTTGCTGAGCGTAAGAATCACCATCTTCTTGAAACCACTCGAGCACTCTTGGAGGGTAGCCATGTTCCCCATCGTTTTTGGGATTCTGCAGTAGTCACAGCTGCTTATTTGTTGAATCGCATGCCTTCCCGCATTCTGAGCTATCGCACACCAACGCAAGCACTTGCTGCCCATGTGTCTCTTCCTTCGGTTCTTACATTGCCTCCTAAGGTGTTTGGGTGTGTCGCTTATGTCCATCTTCACAAAAATCAGCGGACCAAACTTGACCCTTGTGCAGTCAAATGTGTGTTTCTTGGTTATAGCCCTTCTCAGAAAGGGTATCGGTGTTATGATCTGGCCGGGAAGCGCACGTATGTTACCATGGATGTAACATTTATTGAGACAGAGTCCTATTTTCCTTCCCCCAGTGTCCTGTTCAAGGGGAGACTAGTTGTAGAACTAGACATTGGTGGGAGGTAGGAATTGCAGGAGCGACGGATGGGTGCATACGGCCACATGATTTTGAGGCTGCACGTGATTCTGAGGCTGAAGATTTTGAGCTACTGCAGCATGATTCTGAGGCTGCACGACCAGACAACACTGAATTACTGCATGAGTCCAAACAGGTGTCAACAGATACATAGCTGCAACAGCTGCAATAGCCCTCCTTGTCTTCACCCTCTTCCCCCTCTTCAGTACCACTCTAAGCTCCTGAGAATGTACCTGAGGTAAGTACTTCTACTGTACTTGATTCTTTTGAAAATACTGATGTGCTTACTGGTTATAAGCTACCCGATAGACATAATAGGGGTAAATCACCGAATCGATATTCTCCAGATGTAGAGGACCGCCGGTCTCGATACCCTATTGCAGACTATGTGTTTGCCAAGAGGCTGTCCACACCACTACAAGCCTTCGTGTTTACGATTTCCTCAGTTCAAGTTCCAAACAGAGTTGAAGAAGCCATGAAGGATCCAAAATGGCTTCAAGCGATGGAGGCAGAAATGGAGGCGTTGGAGAAAATTCGAACTTGGAAACTTGTGGAACTACCAAAGGATAAAAAGCCGGTTGGATGTAAGTGGGTGTTCACAGTCAAACATAAGACAGACGGCACTATTGAGAGGTATAAGGCGCGACTGGTAGCTAAAGGGTATACATAGACTTATGGGGTGGATTATCAGGAAACATTCTCTCCAGTTGCAAAGTTAGACACTATAAGAATGTTGTTATCTCTGGCTACAAACTTGGACTGGCCTTTGTATCAATTTGATGTGAAGAATGCATTTCTTCATGGAGATTTAGAGGAGGAGATCTATATGGAGCTTCCACCTGGATATAGATGTGCAGATAAGCCAAACATGGTTTGTAAGCTGGAAAGATCATTGTATGGGTTGAAGCAGTCCCATTGTGCATGGTTTGGTCACTTTAGCTCAGCTATGAAAGGGTATGGATACTCCCAAAGTAACTTATATCATACTTTGTTTTTAAAAGGTGCTCAAGGAAGAATGACAGCTCTTATCATATATGTAGACGACATGATTATTACAGGCAATGATAGTACAGAGATTATGAGACTGCAGGAATTATTATCTAGGGAGTTTGAGATGAAGAACTTTGGAGGTCTGAAATATTTCCTGGGAATCGAGGTTGCTAGGTCGAAGGAAGGGATTTACTTGTCTCAGCGGAAGTATGTTCTTGATCTTTTGACCGTAGTTGGCATGCTAGATTGCAAGCCTGTAGACACTCCTATGGTACAAAACTGTAAGCTTGGAGAGTACCCTAATCAAACGCCTACTAATAAAGAGAAATACCAAAGGTTAGTAGGTCGATTGATTTACTTATCACATACACGTCCTGATATTGCTCATGCAGTAAGTGTGGTGAGTCAGTTCATGCATGCACCTAGTGAGGATCATATGAGTGCTGTGTGGCGCATCATTCGATATTTGAAGTCAGCCCCAGGAAAAGGGTTGCTATTTGCAAAGAATGGCCACCTTGAAATAGAAGGTTACACAGATGCAGATTGGGCTGGAAGTGTGACAGACGGAAGGTCTACATCTGGGTATCTTACATTTGTGGTAGGCAACCTAGTTACATGGAGAAGTAAGAAACAAAAGGTTGTAGCTCGGTCTAGTGCAGAAGCTAAATTCAGAGGTGTAGCAAAGGGGTTATGCGAACTTCTATGGCTTCGGGAGCTGCTAACTGAGCTCGGGTATCCACCGGGTTCGGAAATCAAATTGTTTTGTGATAATAAAGCAACCATAAACATTACTCATAATCCAGTTCAGTATGATAGAACCAAACATGTGAAAATTGACAGACATTTCATCAAAGAGAATTTGAAGGCAAAAGTGATCCAGTTACCATTTGTCAAGTCTGAAGACCAGTTAGCTGATATATTGACAAAGGCTCTGTCAAGTAAAGAATTTCATTGCTCACTTATCAAGTTAGGTATCAAAGACATCTTTGCACCTACTTGAGGGGGAGTGTGGTCGTGAGCTATTTTAGCGTATTTGTTAGGCATTTTTATTATATATATATTTTTTCCTAGTATAAAATCCTTTCTATAGTATATCTCCTAATTAGGATTGTCATATGTCCTATATATGTAACAGGATTGAGCATTATAAATGTACAGAAAAAATATTCATTGAATACAAAAAGGAGAGTCTTTTTCTACAAAATTAACATTATTTGATTCATTTTCGATGAGAAATTAAATTATACAACTATATAAAGCCCCAAAAAAAGGCACTCTCAAAAGTCCACTTCACTCCGTATCCCAAATGGCCTTCTTGACCCAGCCACTGCCATCCCAGCTAAGGTAGAGGCCATCCTCTTTCACCAACCAAAGCACCTGACCGTCCGTCCCGGGTGGGCTCAAAGGCGTACCACGACCCGAACTGCCTCGTCCACACGGCTACGCAGCTGTACAACGTCTTCTCCTTAGCAGTCCAGCTGCAATCCTGGCCCGCGCTCAGCGCCTGATCGATCACGACTGAGTCCTTCGAGTTGCAATGGATGTGCATCGCGTTTGTGTTGCCGGGTAATTCGCTCGTCACATGAACAACGGGCTCACGTGCGCTTCGGTTTCGGAGATAATCGATGCCGATAGGAGGGAAAGGAAAAGGACGAGGGACAAAGTGGTCGTTGTCACCTCTGCCGCTGCCGCCATGTTTGTTGTGGTCTGTCTCGAGTTGGTTTGGTTCGGTCTCGCTTGGTTTATAAGGCGCTCCGAAAGAATCAAAACGCAGAAGCAAAGATTTCTAAGGCATCATGTGGCGGCCATTTTAGGAAGGCAATTGGATTTGTTTCTCTTTCGGACTTTGAAATTGCATTTTTTTGGTTGATTCGTTTCCATGTTCCGGCATTCTTATCCTCAGAGCATTAAATTTAGAGCAAAATTGGAATTATATCCCTATATTCAGTGCGCGATGTGGCAAGAAAATCATTAGGTATTTTGGACCCAACTTCTTTTAAGTTCAATACTAACCAAAGTTGGCCATACCTACTGGTAAAGCAAGTTTTAGTAACGAATCTCGACATACCTAACATTGCCAATATATTTATAAGTCGGGATTTGTGTATATCAAGTCGTTGAGCATGTTGATATTAGGATGGTGTTTCGAATGCCGAAGAATCCACTTGCGGAGAATTAAGTGCGTGGATTACTGGTAAGTAGTGTATTTACCCTATCCTAGAACCTCCCTATTCGTACTGGTCCCGAATTTTTAGAACACAGAAACCTATCCTATGTGCTCTTAGAACATGAAATCTAGAACTATTGGTTTCGTAGATTTTAAGGTGGCCTATACCATCCTCCCACTTTTTCCTAAAAAAAAAAATTCAATAAAGAATTTGGTGCAGCTCTAACTATTAACATCCTTATAATAAATCAGATTTTACCCATCATTTATATCTTTGAGTATATGATCCATAATATTCCTTTTCCCTTATGGTCATTTTCTAGCCAAATAATAAACCCAGACTAATAAATAAGTTAAAAAAAAGATGATTCATGTAATGGGAAGCCCTTCACAAAAGAACTTTAACTTTGATTAGAACTACATCTCTCTCTTTTTTAATTGTGCAAATTACTATTTGTACTTTTCATAAGGTAAGAAAGTCACAATATAACCATTTTATGATATTTTGATTTCACCTTTTCTAATTACAAACACTTGTGATATTTGATCATGAACCGTACAATAGATTATTGTGATCATAGAGTATATTTTATGCTATTACTCCATCAACTCCATCAACATTTATAATTGAGCTTCGTATGTTTTGATGACAATGCAATAATATGATTGATCACAAGTTACTTTACGCCTTAGCACAATCCATATGAGAAGCTTCGTGGGCGATAATTTGCACGGCTTAAGCAATGAAAGAGGGCTGTTCTATAAATTGCTTTTCATAAATGGGAAGACAGTTTTTTTAAGATTCGGTACAACAAGATTATCAGGATAAAAGAAAAAAGATTACAAGTATCAATTTTGTATGATTGACGTATATATACTTTGCTTTTCATAATTGGCTTTCTAAGCCCCCCAACCCCTTTGGGACTTGCTATACTTAGATGTTAATTTCCGTTGTAGTTCGTTTTTGGTAATTAAATGAAGTCAGTTCGTTTTGACAAAAGAAAAAATAAAGATGTGTGTATACCCGACGCGTGATGTAATAAGTCAATCAGCAACGTTCGAGCGTGAGTGCATAAATGTTATCTTACTTGTACCCATATGTGTCATCTCGTGTTTGATTATAGCTTGTGTACGTCGAAATTTGCCTCCAGAGTTCGATTATCTGCCTGATGTGTCCCCCAAAATCTCTCTTTCCTTGACGAAAGGGTGCGGTTTTCCAGGGAGGGAGAGAGTGGATCTTGAAGCGTGATGCAAAGCAAGAGAATCGACTAGGTAGCTTTCCGTGGATGGTGTACACGTAGGGGCATTTAAAAAGTGTTTTAGCATTTGTTGCGATCTTTATAAAACTCTATCCTTTGATGAACATAGAGAGAATTATCCAAAAAATTTTTTCAAACCCATTACACTTACATCAATTCACTTTTAAGTCTTTTAATTGTGCCAATGAACTTTTAAATATTTTCACATTTTGCTAATTGAATCAATTTGGCTAATTTTGGCTTTAAATCATTGATGTGGATGCTGGCCGTTTTACATGACATGACCAATGCTGATGTTGACATTTTTTATAATATTTTAATATTTTTTGAATTTTATTATTTTCTTTTCTTTTCTTTACGTGTTTTTTTTTCTTAACTTTTGGCTGGCAACGGTTGCCGAGCGACCCTCACCAGATCTAGGCCAGGCAAAGGTCGACTGGCAACCAAAAGTTCAAAAAAAAAACACAAAATAAAGAAAAAAAAGAGAACAAAAAAATGAAAAAAAATTCAAAAAATTATTTAAAATTTATGTTATCCATTAAAAGTTATCATTTTTTACTTCTTTCGTAGGATTGATGAAGTTTGAGAAAAGAGCTCTTCATTTATGAAAAAGAATTTATATATGAGAGAAAAATGAAAAATTGAATTTATTTAGCAAATTTTTGGGTTACTATCAAGAAAAACCTCAAACTAGTACACCAAATTTTTGGGTTACCAAAAAATCCAAACTGATATATACGTGATATATTTATCATCCGTTAGCTTCATCAAATTTTACAGTAATATTGTTGAGTTAGATGATACATAACAATGACTCAGTAGAACTGGCTAATTCACGTGGAAATTCATAACTCTCTCTCTCTCTCTTTGTTTATTCAATTAGCCCTAATTTGAAAACAAAATGGCCTCATTCTCTCTCTCTCTCTCTCTCTCTCTCTCTCTCTCTCTCTCTCTCTCTCTCTCTTTATCTCTCTCTCCTCCTCAGAGCACTCTAATCCTTCTTTGTCTTCCTCTTCATTGAACACCCTCCTTCATCGTCATCTTCATCATCGGAACTTGTTGGAGCACACTTTTATTTTTGATAATTTTTTTGCCTTTGTGTTTTTTTTTTCCGGGCTTGTTTAGATAACTCATCCAAATCACTAAATTAGGATGTCTAATGGCGTCAATTGGAAGTGGTTCGAAGAGAAGCGCGTCATCGTCCAACTCTATCAACAAAGTTTGTCGAAAGACAATCTAGGGTTTTTCGTGCTCTAAGGGAGATAGAGAATGAGCCCTATTTGTTTTCAAATTAGGGCTAATTGATGGAGAGAGAGAGAGAGAGAGAGAGAGAGAGAGAGAGAGAGAGAGAGAGAGTTAGGGAATTTATGTGGATTTGCCACGCCAACTAAGTTATTGCCATGTGTCATTCAGTTAAATATTTTTAAGGTAAATTTTGACGGAAGCTAACGGAAGAAGGTAAATGTGCCTCCTATATACCAATTTAGGGTTTTTGGTGACCCAAAAAATAATTTGGGACCTTACCAAAAAAAAAAAAATAATTTGGGACAAATTTGTCAAAAGTGTGCCAATTTAGGGGTTTCGGTGATCCAAAAATTAATTTTGGCTAAATTTGTCATAAATGTGCCGGTTTGAAATTTTTCGTGACATTTACCCAATTCACGTTCCTTTTTTTACGAGTATTTTAACTTCGTACTTACTGTGATGCAATGTGATATGAAGTGTGATCATCC
The DNA here is from genome assembly GCA_031216405.1 of Syzygium malaccense. Lineage (NCBI taxonomy): Eukaryota > Viridiplantae > Streptophyta > Magnoliopsida > Myrtales > Myrtaceae > Syzygium > Syzygium malaccense. The sequence goes on from CM062260.1 coordinate 19,787,198, forward strand.
ATGGTTACAAAACGATGCCGGCGATGAATCTATGATGACAAAATCATCAATTTTTATTGTGCTAACGAGCTCGTTTGGCACCGGCAATGGCGAGGGCAACCCTAGCAATGGCAAAGCCACATAGACGACGACGGGCAACTACTCTCTCTCCCATGAAGTATTGGGGATTCGACGGATGAAAATTGGCTCAACTTGAAAAGTTTAGGAATATCCACGCTTAATGTGAGCAACCATTAAATGACTTATATTTACCATCACGATCATATTCTTTCTTATTTCCGATTGTTTAATAACTTATAATTAAGCGGATTGAGGCGTATAGAATAAGACTAATCCGATTAAAAGAAGCGAAGCAAAATCGAATGAAGCATTTCGAGGATATTAAAAACCATATTGTTGGTTTCTTTATAGATCAACATAGCCCTAGGGATATACAAAAGGCACTAGGAGTGCATGGAACTGCACCCGCCTTGTTTCTCAGGGAGCACCTGGAGAAGTCTTCCCAACGATCCACGCACCACCACCTCCATCCGAGCCATCACCGCCTGAACGACCGCCAGCCGGCTGACGCCCAACACCAAAGCTGCTGCCAGATCCGTACCCATAGCTGAAGCCACCTTGATCTGCACCACCACCACCTCCGCTTCCGCTGCCTCCACCTCTGGCTCTGTTTACGTCCAGTGATGGTGGTCTGCGCTGTTGAGGAGGAGGAGATCTGAATGGCGGAGGATGAGGCAAAGGAATACGGCGGTGGCGGAAATTCGAAGAGGAGCTCGTACAGCTAGGTATGCTTAACGCCACTATCAAATATCAATAGGAAGAGGAGTCAGCATAGCAGAGCCGAGCGAGATGCCATATTCGAAGGACTACAGCCGCAGCCACAAGCGTAGCTGCATTTATACTTACAGTGTGCGCGAGGAAAGCGTCAAGCGAGTCGATGGGAATCCCGGAGGATGCCCGTCTTTTACTTGAGGAAAATGTGCAATTTTCTAGGGAGGGAGAGGGCGGATCCGATCCGATGCTTAAAGTGAACTCGGCAGCTTTCCGTGCATGGGAGACCCGTTGGGGCATTTTAAAAAAGAGATATTACCATTTGTTGCGATCTTTGTCTCGAGATAATACAATACAAACTGCATCATTGTTCGACTTAATATGGAGAAAATAGTCTGCTTAATTATTGTCTGATTTTCTCCATCAATAAGAGAATTGAAAACAGAGATATCCTAACAGCAAAAAAAAACCATTATAAGCATTAGTTTTTTGGCGGAGCATATTTTTACCTTAGAAAGACGCTTAGGTTTCATTTGTTTCGTGAGAAATATTTTTCGGAAAAACATTTTCCTCATTTTCTACGTCAACGGAAAATATTTTTCTAGTCAAAGGAAAACTTATACTTAAATTCAAGAAAATGATTTCCTCTTTTGAAAGTTGAAAAACATTTTCCAAAATATGACTAAGTATCGACACTTTGATCCGAAACTCTATACTTGAGCACGAAAATCCTAACGTTGATTCCCTGGTCCAGGCATTCAAGACCAAGTCTCTGGTAGCCGGACTTGGGTCAATTGAGACCGAGCCCGAGGCCCCAGTGTATATGCCCGAGTCCATCAAGGCCAAGCCTAAATCCTTGGTGCCCACGCCCGATTCCTTGGCACCCAAACCCGGACCCATAAAAGCTGTGCTTGGGCCTAGGCCCATAAAGGCCATGGCTTGGATCCCCGACACTTGACCTTTGGTCCACAAAGGTCGTTCACGAATCCTCGGTGCCTGGGCTTAGATCCTTGGTTAATGAAATGTTTATTCTTATAAAAATATTTTAAAAAGAAATTCATATTTTTAATAATTTTTTTGTTTCCTTTTTTCTTTTCTTTAATTTTATTTTTCTTTTTCCTTCTCCCTCGGCCAGTGACTGGCAAATTTAATCCAAAACCTTTGATCTGGTCAATTTTTGCTTAAAATCGCTAATGTGACGATGTGCCACGAAAGATGACCAGTGATGATTAGATTGCTGCATCATTGATTTTCGGCGAAAATTGAACAGAAGGAGTACATTGGAATATTGCGTGAAGATTTAAGAGTAAATTGGAAAAATTAAAAAACTTATAATTGAATTGACATCCGTACAATAGGTTCAACACTTTAGGGTAGAGGTGAGCCTAGTCCGAGTGGGCTTTTCTCATCCTAGAACCGGGAACCATCCACTAAGGACCGGTTCAAAAAATTTGGAATCAGGAACTGTCCGTTTGTTTCATGTACCCACCCGAGAATCGGACCGCACACAATCCTTACAAAATTACATTTATCAATTAATATTATAGTCCTCTAGTTTGACTGATGAACAAACGAACGTATTGGCTGATTGGCCTTGACCCCATCTATAGGCGTTGTAGACAATGATCAGCTCCAAGAATCTCTCGCAGAAGACAAAGAGAGAGAGAGTCTCCGAGTTCGTATGTATCACAAGATGGAATTTGTATACACACATGGATTGCCATATAAGAGTCATAGAGGCAAGACCGGGTTAGAAAAAAATATGGGGTTGGCCTCAATTGTTTAGAAAACCAAGCCCTTTTCCCTCTCTCTCTTCTCTTCTTTATAAAGCCACCATCTTCACACAACAGTCATTCACACTCAAAAATATCATCCCCAATCCCATAATATTTTTTTAAAATATATATATACCGGTTCAGTCCAGGTGGGTGGACTGGCAGTTCTAGGCCTTGAACTGGGAACCGGACAAGTACTCACCGGTTCTAATAAATTTGAATAGGGAACTAGACCGGTCCCCATGAGAACCGTCGGTTCTGGGCCGGTCGGGTCTGGTTCTGGGCCGATCGGGTCCGGTTCCGGGCGGTTTCTAGTTCCTTTACACACCCCTACTTTAGGGTCAATGTTTTTGAGACATCAATCTAAGAAAATACGTGACAAAGATCTGTATTCAAGACATGATGAATCATAGTGTTAACAAGTTAGTAAATTGAGTCTAGCATGCATTTGAGAGCTTCCCAATAACATATGCGAGCCAATCCAAATCGGTGGGAAGTTAAAATTCATTCAAGAGACTAAAAACGCAGAAGCATGAACGACATTCATTGGCGCAAACACAAGAACATAGGTTGTCTTGTGACAGCCTCAAACCACATAAAAAATTACACTCAAAACAACAACCAAAAGTTTGAAAGCACAAACAAAACACCGTCACGCCGACATTGAAAGAAAGCTTCAAAACGCATAAACTCTAGCAGCTTGTATGCTCAATTCACCGTGTTGATTGAGCCCTAGGCAAAACTTTCACCTAAGGAAGAGGAAGAGGACCGCCAGCTCCACCGGGGCCGACACCAAGGCCGTTAAGCCTGCCGAGCCCCCCGAGCGGACCAGTGCCCATGCTCCCCATGCCACCGACACCAGCACCACCTCCCACCCCGAAACCACTGCCCATACCAAAGCCACCGCCGACTCCACCAACCCCGCCGAGCGTTGGCATTACTCTGCCGGCGTAACTGCCCATGCCAGCATAGCCACCCATTCCAGCGCCCATCCCGACACCACCGAGCAGCAGGAAGTTCTTCTGATCGCCCACGCCACTTCCTCCAGTCCCCGTCGGTCCTACTGCCACCGCATCTGGTGCACGAGCCTGCAGTTCATTTTGCTCTTTCAGCGTCCGATCGCTACCGCTCCTCACAGGACGTGCAGCTCCGCCGTGCACAGTGAGGACGAAAAGCACCACAAACATGACACAAGTCCTCGCCGTCTTTTGGTTCTCCATTAGATTCGATCAGGTGAGGTTGGCGCGCTAGAAGATGCTCCCTCCTGATTTGCTTGGTCTTTGCATGCATGCATGGAGTCTCTAGCTCGAGCCTCTTTTTATAGGGTGAAGATTGATGGTTGGTGACAGACGTGAGTTATTAATGGAGAGTTTCTTGTAAATAAAAGATTGATCAGCGGTCTCGGCAAACAGAGCCGTCTCGGGAAGGAAATGACTTTCAATTCTGCTCAGATTTGGTAAATTGGAAACGAGAGAAAATTTATGTACCTTCCTGTAAAAACAAAGAGCATCGGTGGGTTTTCTGAGGCATTACATTTCCAATTTTTTTTATGGTGTTAGATCCGGTGAGGTCGGGCGAGGCTCGACCTCGCTAGATTCGGCGAGGTCGGGCCTCGCCCAGCGACCTCGCCGGGCGAGGCCGCCGCCCTTGCCAGTGGTCGGCGAGGTCGAGTTCGCCGGCCTCAGGCCGGTCGCTGGTCCGGCGACCGGCCAGAGGAAGCCGGCGACCGGCCAGAGGAAGGAGGGGGGCCCAAAAAAAGTGGAAAAAAATAAAAAATTCAAAAAATATTAAAATATTATTAAAGTTGTCCACGTCAGCGCCACATCGGTGTTGGTGACCGGCAGTCATCCACGTCAGCAAATTCCGGTCAAAATTGATCGGAAGGACCAAATTGGCACAAAAACAAAATGTTTAGGACTAAATTGGTACCAATTTAAAAGGTTTAGGATTTAATTGACACCAAAAAAAGGTTTAGGACTAAATTGGTACCAATGCAAAATATTTAGGACTGAATTGACAATAAAAAAAAATTTAGAACTAAAAAAAATTGATACTAATGCAAAAGATTTAGGATTTTTTTGGCACTTTTCCCTAACTACAGCACAAGCGTAACGATTGAGTAATAGGCTGGACCTGATGTGGCCTAATCTATTGGGCCTTTTCTTCTTTTCTTTGTGAATTGCAGACTTGGGCTTGGGTTTGCTTGGGTTTCGATCGATTCGGTTTATGTACGCGAAAAGAAAGCAATAACATGGTACCGAAAATTGAGGCGATTGTAGGGTCACGTTTCGTATAGGTCCGAAATTGGTAGATAACTGCGAGTTCAGTGGGGGACATAACCACTAAAGTATTTTTTTTTGCATATTATATTGGTTGATGATTGGTTCAAAAGAAAAATTGTATACGGCTTTAGCCCTTTTTCATAAAAAAAAATATTTTGAGGTATTTTCCTATAGATTGTGGCAAGCATGGTAATAAATCATGATAGCATGCGTATAAATTGTTTGCTTTGTGTTGGTCGATATAACTTTGGTGTCGGATTTTCTTTTTGATCAAAACAAATTTTCATTTGTAAGATAGAAACTCTCAAAAGTCATAATAACAAAGCAATCCCACAAAGCTTCAAAACAAACCATAAACCAGAAGTCAAAGTATATCATCAGAGCATAGTGGGCCGAGGTAATCACATGCTCGTCCTTTAATAACGGATTTGTGACTGTATCCAAGCAAAAGGATCGGCAATCGATCACCGAATCACACCGTATCATCGGTGATAAGCACACGCCAAAATTTTCATATGTAGTTGCGGTTTTGCCTTTCAACGGTGTGCGTCTAGGTTTGGCGTTTCCAACTTGGTGTTAGATTGAAATGGTACCTTTTTCAAGAAAAGAAAAGGCAACGGTTGGTGCAATTAGGAATCGATTACATCGCTTTTAGTTGGTCATAACCGTGATACACGGGTTGATTGATTTTCCTTGCCAAGTCTAATGTATGAATGCTGGTAAACTATTTCGGCTGGTTGACTAGGTGTTCAAGGATTTCCTTCTTTTTCGGTTTTCTTTGTCTCGTCTTTCGATGTACTTTGTTTGCCTTTAAAAAATACATACTCGCTTTTTCATGTTGGGCTTGAGAAAAGAATTAGCAAATTGAAAAGGTTGCTAATCAAGACAAGTAAAAAAATGGTAACTTCATAAAAGAGTTGCTAATTTAGAAAATTAAACATTGATAGATAACTCAAACAAGATGTGGTAATTGGAAACTAGTCAATAACTTAATACGACAAAAGCTGGTAATCGCTTTAATTTAGAATGATAATATCATATGAGGGTTGGTGAATTCAAAGACTTTGGTAATTCATGCAAATAAAAGTTGGTAAGTCACTAAAAAAATTGCCAATTTGCAACATATGAAAGGAGTTGGTGATTTCCTAATAGTATTGATAAGTTATTAACATTTTAATTGGAAAAAAAGTTACCAGTCATTTTTGTTTATCATTAGCCTTTTGATACTTGCCAACACTTACTATAGTTTACCAGCAGGCGAAACGAACTCATGTGAAGCTTATTTTTGAAAATTTAAAATCGAGAAAAATGGAATAATTACCGAAAAAGTTATAAACCTATTGCATTTGTGCCAATTTAATCCTAAACCATTTTACATTTTGCCAATTAAGTCCATTTGGTCAATTTTGCCTCGAAATCGCTAACTACCTACGTGGCACTGCCGGCATTAACGTGAATATTTTTTAATAATATTTAGCCAATTTTAGCCAGAAGGAAAGAAAGTTTTTCCAAATTTAAACTTGTTGTTTTCAATTCCTGGAAAACGTTTTCCGTAAACCGATTAGCTTTCCGTCGTCCAAATATGAGAAAGACGGAAAATAATTTCCCTTCAAACAAACAGACTCATCTATTTGGTCCTAGTCCTTCGTGAATCGGAAGCGCCTCTTCTCCTCTTTTGATCTTGTGCTTTTTAACATCAAAAGAGGAATCAATCTTATCCTTACCCGGTGGTGCAATCTAGCACAACAATAATCGATCAATAGCAAAAGAGGAATGAAAAACAGTGTCTTTCCATCAAAAGCAGAACAACTGGACCAAAAAATTATCACTCCCCTTTATTCATGTTGAGTTACCAGCTCTAACATATCCAACTAAGGCCAGCGAAATTGCAACTCATAATCATCATCGCTTTTGATGTAGAGATACAATCCGTCCCTGTTGATGCGCCAATAGCACTTCTGGTCGCCGCACCTTAAAGCGTCCCTCGGCTCGTAGAACACCTGAAAGTCTCCATGGGAGCTGGCCCAGCTCATGTGGCACCAGTACTTGGCCACATGCCCGATCGTGATCTCGAATTCCCAATCGAAAGCCGCTCCGAATTCCAAGACCCGAGTGCCCAAATCGGTCTCCGTCGATCGGCAATGCGTGGTCAGATTTGTGTCGTCTCCCAAGTTGTTTATGACATAGACATGGAAGGCGGCCGCCATTTGAATATTGAAAAGGGTCAGTGCCAGTAGTAGGAGAAGATTTGTCCTAGGTGCTCTCATTCTCTTCCTCACTCTTTTTTCCCCACCTTGCTGGTGATGGAGAAGATACGAGACCAAGGTTTTACACTGCAATTAATAGAGTTGTCACTCGGGGATTGTGTTTTATGTAGTGACCATGTATGCTAGATCTCTATTTATGACATTCCATTAAAAGGGGGGAAAATATAAAAAAAGTCCTAAACCTATCGTATTGATATCAATTAAGTCTTAAACATTTCAATTGGACCAATTTAGTCCTAAACCTTTTTCACATTTATACAAATTCAGTCCATTCGATCAATTTAGGTCAGAAATCGTTGATGTGAATGTTGGCAGTGCCACATAAGACCGCGGCGCTGACATGGACAAATTTTATAATTTTTTAATAATTTTTTCAGATTTTTAATTTTTTTATCTTTTTTTTTCTTTTCCCAGAACCAATTGGCCGGCAAGGCCCTGACCGACCATCGCCAGCCACAGGTGAGGCCCGGTGACCCTCGCCTGGATTTTGGCGAGGGCTACCGCTCCCTCGTCGGCCAATAGACAAGGGTTTTGGCCCTCGCTTGGCTTTGGGCAAGGGCCTGACGCCCTCGCTAGTGATTGGCGAGGGGACGAGGGCCCCCGCCCAAACTAGCCTGTGGCTAGTTACCGGCATGGCAACCGGCGGAGGAAGAAGGAAAAAAGAAAAGGAAAAGAAAAAAAATAGATTCAAAAAAATTATAAAAAATTCAAAAAGAGTAAAAATAAAGGCAAAAAATTATTTATGTCAGCACTGATCATACCACTTAGAATGGTGGACATCAACGTTGGTGTTTGTTGATCAAAATTGATCAGAATGACTACATTGGCAAATTATTAAAATGTTTATGACTAAATTAACCAAATTGAAAGGTTTAATACTGAATTTGCATTTATACAATAGGTTTAAAGTCTTTTTTGGTAATTATCCCAGCAAAATTCCCTCGAGTCCTAAGTTAGCTTTGGCTACTTCAGGATGGTATTACAAGCATAATGTCAAGATTAAGGCCTAGAAATACTAAGCCCATTGGTAGGAAGACAAGACCGCGATAGCTGTGCTTGTGCACCATTAGAGTTAACTCATCATAAGATGAATATAGGTGATTCAAATTAGGGGTGTGCAACCGGATCGGGTTTACTTGGAAATCGGACCAACCCACCCAAAAAATAGGTTCGGGAACCGGTTCTAACAAGAACCGGTCCGGGTACCGGTTCCATTTTTTGGGAACCGGTTAGAACCGGTCTGGTTTCCTGTTCCAAGTAAAAATCAACCCAAACTTATTTTAGAACCGGTTTTGAGATAATGTACAAAAAAAGTAAAAAGCCTATATCACGTTACCCTATTTCACCGGTTTTAGAACCGATTTCCTGTTTAATATTGGAATATGTTTCACAACTATGAGTGAAACAGCACGGCGCTTAAAGTCATCTAAATATTATGTGATTCAGATGAGATATATAGACATTTTTCTAGTGAGAGCATATGCCTTACCGCTAAGTCTCTTGATTTTTCTTTCAAGATATTTCATTCGGAAACAGAAGTGAAGAGTTATCTCATCATGACGCAAAATAAAGAGCTAAACATGTTGAATAAATTCCCTAGAAATGTGACTCTTAAAGATTTATGCGATTGGACTATGTCTTGCCACATAGTGCTTTTGGATTGTTGATTTTGATGGATTGTAATTTCAATTGCTCATTTTGGGGATTGTTACTTTTGGCGGATAGTGGTTTTTATTATTCATCTTTTATTTTAAATTGTTTCATTGCTACCTATATTATTTTGCTAGAAAAAAATGAAGCCGAAAAAAGGAACAAAAAAAAAAGGTTCTCGGGTAGACCCTGAAACCAGACCGGAAAAACAGGGTTGGTTCCAAAACAGGGTCTAGGAAAAACAGGATTGGTTTCAGGTTCCAAAAATTGAGAACCGGTTATAACATGGTTGGTTTCAGGTTCTAGGTCCGAACCCAACTCATCCTGGAACTGATCACCCCTAATTCAAATGATGCTTGGTAATTATGTAAACGCCGACAGTGGACGAAACAAAATTCTTTATGCGGAAAGACAAGTTCTAGCACGAGATTTCTCACCTACTAAAAAAAGAAGACCATATGCGAAGACTTCAATTAAAAAAAGTGGAAACACCATACCATGTACGCCCGTTCACAATCAGATGTTGAAAGATTCAATCGTCCTGAAAACAAAAGACCAAGACTTGCTAGACGCTTTGGGAAACTCGGATTGAAGTGCATGTCCTACCAAAGATTCCCAAATCGATGTCACCCTATGTCCCTTCACATGTCAAAAAACAAAGGACGAAATTTTCGACTCCTGTTTTGTTTTTTACTTGCAAGACATTTGACCTTTCTTCTGGCGCACGTGAGATCCCTCCGTATCGTACCTCGTTTGCATAGGCATATGCCAGTCGATGTCGATGCAGGGTTGGGCCAGGTCAAGATGCATAGCTCGTTCAAGATCGAGTAACGTGGAGACTCCAATTTCACAACCGGTGTGACGAACGGAACCAGTCGTGACATAGTAATAAACGCGGTCGAGTTTGATCATTTCATTACATGCAAGGGACTCAATTTCGTTTCGAGAGTGGTCCAAGTACAACCATAAGAATGGAATGATTAGATGCTTAGATTTCGTGACCGGTGTGACTAACAAAACCAGTCATAACATAGTGATAAGCACCGTCAGGTTTGACCATTTCGTTACACACAAGGGACTCAATTTCGTTTCGAGACTGGTCCAAGTACATCCATAAGAACGGAATGCTTAGATGCTTACGTCGCATCAAATATACTCTCCGGCACGATTACATTTGCATCTGCTGTTGCCTGAGGCAGGGTGCATGTGCACGAATGAGAAGTCTAATGGCTTGAGCAAAACAAGGTCAAAGCAATTTCGGGCGTCAATTAGGATTTGAGTGTGCAGTTTATGGTGGTGATAGTAAGTATTGAATATTTACTGAGCAAAAGAAGTTTGGGTGTTTCGAGTACCCGTGAAAGTTGGACGTCAGAATCCCATAAAGTACCCGACTAATCCGTTGGTCCGTCGTGAGATTAGAAATTATTGAGTACTTGCTAAGCACGTAAAGGCTGTCCACACGTCACACAGCCTGTTGTAGTCTGTAGATATTGAACATTGACTTCATGAAAGAGTCAACCGATGACCAAGCCAAACTTGTGGACATCTCATATATTGTTTGCCATGTTCTGCAACGTTTCGGTTTCATCTGGTTTCCTCCTCTTCGCCTGCAAAGCAATCACATTGGTGGATTTTCTCCTGTTAGTGCTTCTTCGGAAGATCCGACGCAGCAGAAGCGCAATAATGGAAGAACATGTAGGTAAGAAATCAAATGATCCGGCGCATTTCGTCGTTCTTGCAGCAGTCACAGTCACAGTCCTAGCATTTGCTCTTCTGCGGGCCGTGTTGTTCAAGAGGAAGAAAACAAGCGCAGAGCAGGATCCGGATGAGTCACGCGCTGCTACGGACGACTCACCACTGGCTGCACTGAGGCAAGGGATCGATTACGAGGTGTTCTTGAGTTTTAGAGGACCCGATACTCGCAATAGCTTCACCGATTGCCTCTACCAGGACCTGGTTCATTCCGGGATTCGCACCTTTAGAGATGCGGAAGAGCTCAGAGTCGGAAAACACATTGGTGACGAGCTTCATCAAGTGATCCAGAACTCAAGGATCTACATACCCGTTTTGTCCAAGAACTATGCTAATAGCGAGTGGTGCTTGAGCGAGCTTGCACAGATGGTGAAAAGCAAGAGATCATTGCCTCAACGACAGATATTTCCCATCTTTTATGACGTGGAACCCTCTGATGTTAAGCTCAAGACTAGTACATACAAGAGAGCTCTCCGCCAACACGAGAAAAAGTATGGCTCTAGAACAGTCCTGGAATGGAGGGAGGCTCTTATGGAAGTATCTAAATTGAAAGCATGGGAAGTAAAATCTAGAGGGTAATTCCTTATCGACACTTGTTTAGCATTTTTCTTATTGACAGGCCAGCGAGTTTTTATAATTTTTTGTCACTGCATTATACAACTGATGATTCCGGAAATTCAACCTTACCTTTAGCCAATGTTAAATCAAAGCTGTCGATTACAGCATTTTTAACTACTAAACCCCATAGTTAGTAGCCTCTTGCAACTGTAATTTTATCCACCATCGTAACAAGAAATCATACAGAGTGATGGATTTATATCAAGATCTGGTAAGAGTAGTTCGGGGCCGTACTTTGACACAACTCAACACAGCATGTTTGAGCAAAATTACAGAGACAAATGATGGAACTCATGTACCTTCATGTGTTTCAGTAACTGAATAGATAATCTCCCTTTCTTACTTATCCTTCTGTTACGAATTTCATGTTTGTTGCAGACATGGAGAACTCATTAAGTCAATTGTTCAGAAGGTTTTGATTGAATTGAAGATCAATTATCTAAATGTGAGTGACCATACAGTGGGAATTGATGATCCCGTTGAACAAGTAACGAGGTTGCTAGAGGTTGGTTCAGAGGGTGTACGTATGGTTGGAATATGCGGAATGGGAGGGATCGGCAAGACGACTCTAGCCAAGGTTGTCTACAACCGCCTTTCTTCTCATTTCGAAAGTTGCAGTTTCATCGCTGATGTCCGAGAAACAACGAAAGCCCATGGTCTTCCAACTTTACAGAAACAACTAACAGTTGACATCCTCGGTTATAAATTCATAGGACCTCTTAACATTGACGAAGGGATCAACATGATCAGAGAAAGGTTTAAGAATAAGAGAGTTCTCATTCTTCTCGACGATGTTGACCACAGGGATCAACTCAAGGCACTAGCAGGAAAACATGATTGGTTTGGTTCAGGAAGTAGGATTCTAGTTACGACGAGAGACAGAAGCATCTTTAGCACTAGAAAGGAAGGTAACCCTGAAGTTCCAGATCACTACGAAGGTGACTGGATTTATGAAGTCGCCGAATTAAACCGCCCACAAGCCTTGCAACTATTCAGTAGACACGCCTTCAGAACAACCTCTCCTCCAGAAGACTACATGACTCTGTCAAAAGAGGTAGCCCTCACCACTGGAGGGCTTCCTTTGGCAATTGAGGTCATAGGTTCCTTCTTGTGTGGCAAAAGCAAGGCAGTATGGGAAGGTACTTTGGAAAGGTTGAAAGATGTCCCACATAAGGAAGTTGAGAAGAAACTGATGATAAGTTATGAAGCATTGGATCATGAACAAAAACAAATATTTCTCGATATTGCATGTTTCTTTAACAAAAGGAACAGAGCCAATGCTTTTTATATGTGGGATGACTGTAAATTTTATCCAGAGTATGGTATAGAAGTCCTTCTCCTAATGTCTTTACTTAAAATTGGAGACAATGATGAGATATTCATGCACGATCAACTTAGAGACCTTGGTAGGGAGATTGTTCGCCGTGAGAATCGCAAAGATCTTGGAAGGCGTAGTAGGTTGTGGATTGACAAGGAAGCACTAGATGTGCTGAAAAGTAAGAAGGTAAAATTTTGACTTCATCACCAATTCTGATTGCTGAAAAAGCTACTTGTAATCCTTCCTTAACCTTGATTTCTTTTGATCGCGAGACATGCTCCATGTTCACAGGGGACAGAAGCTGTTGAAGCACTTGTTTTGAACTATTATACTCACGGTTCTGATACTGCCTTAAAGAACCAGAACTTTACTTGTGAAGAATTTTCAAGCCTCTCACATCTAAGATTCCTCCAAATGCATAGCGCAAACTTTGTTGGAGACTTTGAGCATCATTTCTCAAACCTAAGATGGCTTTCTTGGAAAAATTGTCCACCAGATTTTCTAGCTACTAATTTTCATCCTACAAATCTAGTGGTTCTTGACCTGTCCTGGAGCAAAATAACACACAAATGGAAAGGCTGGAAGCAGATTGAGGTAACTTAAGTTCAGGAGTAGAATATTTTTGTTATGTTTCTGCATCTCTCTTCCTTCATCCATTTTAATAAAATTTCTATCCAGATGGCTAAGAAACTTAAAGTTCTGAATCTTTCCCACTGCAACAAGTTGACCAAAACTCCAGACTTATCAGCTTATGGAAGCCTGCAAAGATTGATTCTCCAAGGGTGTTTGCGTTTGTTTCATATTGATCCATCAATTATTCACTTGAAGTGCCTCACTCATTTGAATATCCATGGATGTTATTGTTTGAAACACAACTGCTGGCGTAACCTAAGTTTCCAGGAGGATCTTGAAGAGTTCATCAGGAATGTACCTTCTCAGAAAGATGACCCTATGTCACAAAGTACGGAGAAGCTACATACTTTAAAAGCTGCCCATTGGAATTCAAGAGTGTCAACGGTCTCACAAATGCATCACAAGATCAACCCGAGAGAGTACACATCCAAGTGGGCTCTCTGTCAACTGTCAACTAATTCCACATACCCAAGTACGTATTAGAATGAAACACAAATTTTAGAGTTTTATATGATGAAGAAAAACAGCTACGGGATTAAGATAAACATGTTCTGATTGTTTACTAGGCATATATTAACCTCTGAAAGTTTACTGCAGGCACAGGAATGACTCAGTCTAGAGATTTGACAGGAGTGGAAGCGGAGCACGGAGATTTGTCTTCAAACCAACTAGAGTGGGTGGAAAGACTACCGGAATCAGTGGGGTATTTGCAATCACTGGTTGAGCTGGATTTATCAAGCACAGGAATTACTGAATTACCTGATTCGATAGGTAATCTGCAGAATTTGAAAGTGCTGAGAATTGATGGAAGTTGCATAAGAAAGTTACCTGATGCTATAGGAATGGCAAAGAAACTCGAGGAACTACATGCCTTAAAGAGTGAGAGCTTAGAGGAAATTCCTAGTAATTTTGTGTTCGTTCCCTCTATGAGAATTTTGAGATTATCAAGAACTGCCATAACGAGAATACCAAAACTTCCAGCAAGCCTAACCAGTCTACAAATCGAATCACGATCAACAAGCACTATTCCTGATCTCTCGAACCTCATCAACTTAAGAGACTTGGACTTGGATTTGAGTTCCTCTAGAGACCCATCTCACCTTCTACAAACTCCCTGCCCCGGTTGGATTGGGAACTTATCCAAATTGGAGCACTTAAAATTGTCCCTTTCAAATATCGTCTCTCTGCCTCCATCTTTAGGCTCACTTTCAGGTCTCAAGAAACTCGAGCTCCTGTCCTGTGTAAACCTCAAATCCCTGCCAATGCTTCCCACTAGTTTGACAGAGTTATCCATCCGAAACTGTGTTTCAATAAAAGCATTACCGAGAGTTTCAAATTTGGAAAACTTGTTAATATTTGGTCTTGCCGAGACACAGGTGACTGAGATTGAAGGACTTCGGGGCCTAGTATCACTCAAACATTTGGACATACAAAGGTGCAAAATAGAAAATCTCGATGGGCTCGAACAATTGCAAAATATATCCACACTGAAGGTTTCGACCTGTGAGTTCCTCCAGAGAATGCCTGATCTGTCAAACTTGCCGAAATTGAGGGAGTTGAGGCTACTTCATTGCACAAACATGTTTGAGATTCGAGGTCTGGAAGAATTAGAATGCTTGGAAGAGTTGTGGATTCAACATTGCATTTCCTTGAAAAGATTGCCAAACCTATCAAACTTGAAGAAGCTGAAAGTATTGAATGTATCCAAATGTGAGAAGATTCACAGCATTCATGGAATAGAGGATTTGAATTCCCTGAAGGATCTAACTGTGTATGGATGTGAGGCAGAATCTTCGCCTAATGTGTGTCTTGCAAAAGAGAGAGTTCTACAACAGCATTGGCAAGTCAGTGGGCTTTTTAAGAATCTGAGTTGGTAATAGCATGAACACCAAAGGGATCTCAGTTAATGAGGCTATTTGGCACCTTACATGTACTTCTTTCTTGCCCTCGCCTTTTGTGAAAGTGGTCATTTTTAGCTTGAATTAATTGTTACAGCCTTGCGTGTAGTTTCCTAAAATAAATTAAATGCTAGACCTAGAAAGTCAGGTTCTCATTTTGATAAATTTATAAAACTAACGTGGATAAGGAGTTTGCATGGCATAGGATGGGTTGGGCATCTCCCTGTGGATACCAGTTTCTCACATTTTGAACTCGAAACCACCTTGTCTCTTTTCAACCCAGAATGGACTGTAAGTCCATAAAATTTTGGATTACCGTGCTTTTTTTAATAAAAAATCTATGTGAACAAGAAAATTTTTATATACCTAATAACTACTGACATATTCGACATACAAAGTAAATAACAGAGTAGAGTACATCTCATTTATCAATGACAACAAATCAGTAAAACACAATTCAAAACATGACACCAAGAGAATACAGTAAAATATTTTGAACTCGATATCAAAGTTTCTCAAGTTCATTTCTTTTATCCTTGAGCTCGATTTAAGTCAAATTTGGTTCAAGTGCAGTACATGATGACAAACATAAAGATATTTGGTCATAGGTATAAAATGCTGAATGCTCTTAACATTCGCAACATTGTTTCACTCCTAAGGGTTTTCTATGCTTCTTTACCAGATCTTATAAAATCAAACTTGTTTAGTGAGATGTACACATTTAAGAAAATAAGTCAGATGACTAACATCAAAATCAGAACTCGGGTGGCTACTATCTATTTCTATTGTGGTAACTTGACATGGATTAGGATAAAATGAGGAATTAGATTTTGTGTGCTGTTTCACAGGATCCGAAATTTTTTTGCTTAAAACTACCACTTGCTAAACAGTACTTAACAATTAAACATGATAATCACACAACCATCAATTTTGCGTCCATACAATGAACCATGGAATAAACCATGACTCTTAATTTGAGTGAAACAGCCATAGCATCAACAGTGTCTTGTTTTCATGTGCTCATATTCTCCACGTTTCACATATGATAAGCAAATAGAGTTCGAAAAATTTGACATCAAGAAGAACATCTGAGTCCGGTTTCAGAAAGCTGTTTTGGTTTTCACTCGTTTCCACTAACACTTCATTGTTTTCATTTCGCATTTCCGTCAAAACATGTTTAAAACTGTTCATGAAAATTTTTCAGGAACCAGAAGTTGTGAAGATATGCTTCTATCAACATCAAGTTAAAATAGAGACTATTCTTTTGATATTTAACCTGTCCATGTTCTCGTTTGAAATGAAGCACTGAAATACAAGTAAGATTTGCTCAATTTTAAATCATTTTTGGAGATATTTTCCCTTGATTTCACTTGGAAACTATTTGTTGTCAAACATATTTTCAAAGCCATTTTCATTCTCGATGTAAATTAAGTAGAACATTTATGAGAATACGCAGGAAATAAACAGGTTTAAGACATTGGTTGGTGAATTCTCACACGTCATTGACGAAGATGTTAATCTTCAAGTACCTTATATCCCCTATGAATGACGTCGGGTACGACAGGCAAGACAATAATTTGATTGAAATCAAGCTCAAGAATTTAGAAAAGATACTAATGAGCTAAAGAGTTGGGGCTCAAGGTGCTCAACTTCAAACTTCGAAGACTGACTATCCTATGTTCCATTCAATATAGTTTGATGGTTAAATAAAAGGAGATTTTGACGGAGTTTTACTTTACATACTCAGCCATTAAAGACATTAGCATTTTAAATTTGATTTTAGCTTTGAAATTTGAATTGTGCTTCTACAGTTTTCTCAATGTAAACAAAAGGAAGAGCTACTAATGTGTTGTCTGTCTATAAAAGGTGATACACGGACAAAGTAAAGGGCACCCCACCACAAGTTAAGGGGCACACCAGAACAAGCCACAATAGTAGAGTAGACCTACCATGAAATGCCACTCACTGTAAAAATTTCACACGACATATACAATGCTACAAGCAATGCCTCCATATAATCCCAGTAAATATACTTACCAGGAAATGCCTTCTGGTTTCCTGATGGAGTGGATGATTTCTCTTCTTCTGTCTCCAAGACTCCAACACAGGATCACACATGCTGATAGACAGGAGAGAATCTTGTGCCATTGTACCCACAAGATGCCAACTGTAGAGAGTCACTCAAAAAAACATTTCCATGGTTGGCACACTCCCAGCCAAATCAAATTAAAACGATGTACCTAAGTGAAATTTGCAGAACATGGACCAGAAATTTTACTGCCCCGTCCCAGCATGTCTCTTTGAAACATTGGCTTCTTTTTTTCCAAAGTGAGCAATTGAGTAGTCAATTTCGTTACTGAACAGAGGACTGAACTGGTCTAATGCTGAATTATACGAGTATGATCTTTTCTATGTAAACAGTGAAGGAGAACGAGACCTTGTGTTAGTCTGTTTATGAAGTATTTCTAGCTGGCAGTATTAATCCACAACATTAATCAATATGAGCAAGGCCAGCTAAGTGAGTAATCACATCCTCAAGGCAAGAAAAATTAACTAAAAACTTATCATGAAGTTCTGAGGAGCAAGCCTCAGCCTTCTCCCACAAGGAAAGACCATCAGAAATGGCCTTCAAACCACTCTGCAGCAATTCAACACCCTTGCTGATCTCGTCAGGAACCTTCCTCTTCTTGTTGGATCTATTTTCACAAATCGATTCTGCTCTTTCATGCCTAATAGCTTCCACGTCAATATTTTGACTCTTTTGAATTGTGACCTTAAGGATCAAAGCCTCTTTTCTCAGCATCTGAAGCTGCTCAGTGCAGGGAAAAGTTTTAAGAAGGGCAACTTCTTTCTCGAGAAATTTCTTGAATTCATACATAAATCTTTCCTCATTTGCCTCATTTCCTTGCGATAAATCGTATGATAGAGCAGCATTTTGCGGCACAAATCTCCAAAGCTGATTGCAGGAGGTTCTTGCAGCAAAATGTCCAAATGCTTTAATTGCCAAATGTGTGAGAGCCCAGTGCTGTTCTCTTAGTAACATATGATACAGCTCCCAAATAGCAGTGCTCTTTGGACATTCATCTCTTTCTTCTATTTCTATATGACCAAGTCCTGCCATGAAAAGAGCCAAATCAACTTTGCACTGGTACAGTTTGGCATCAGCTGCCAATGGCCTTTTGATAAACAGGTTTTGCAGCTTCATGATGACTTTGTCCATGCCATTACATGCATATAGATGTGTCATGTTAGAAACTATCGCTAGCGTTTGACCCAAAAGCTTAAGGCAAATGTCACTTGCCACATTCTCTGGAGAACGGGTGCAGCTCTGCAGAATATCAGCTAGGAACTTTACTGTCTTCTCATCAACGTCTGATTCGGCGACCTGGCTAGAGAATGTAAAAAGTTGATTCAGATTTCAATGAAAATAACAATTGCTACTTAACCTGAATTCTCTAGGTCAAAAGGTGTTGTTAGAGTTCAGCGATCATGCAGTGCTGGAAACAAATTGACAAAATTTGTGTTTCACTGTAAAAGGGAAAAACCTCATGAAATGAACTGAAAAGAATCTTCTATTGAACAAAAAAGTAAATAAAGTAATACTAAGCAAACATTTATCATTGCGCCCAGCAGAGGAAAATAACAAACAGATTTGTGAAACAGCCCTTCCTATCTGATAGAAAAGGATCAACCCCCATTGCATATTGGTACTTAATGGATACAGAACAGATCTGCTTCTCTTTGTTCCTACGAATGAGTCTCATTCATTTCATTATCCATTCCTTGCCCTTGGATGATCCACATCTCAGGGTAGGCAAGGAAGGGCGTGAAATTCTTTTTCCTGTCTGCTGGAACCGGGGGATTAGATCTAGCCATAAGAAGAAGTCCTGGCTAACAAATAACTCCCGATGCCGCATTGGGTTTAGATAGCTCGGGGACAATAGCTCCTCTGCGAAACCTTGTGATTGAAGGATTTAAATGGGCCAAGCAATAATGGCATATGGGCCTTTATGGGAAGAGACCCGTGAATAGTCGTGGGACCAAAAAAAATTGCAAATGCATGTAATGGATGCTACGGTTTTGTGCTACAATTATTTATTGCAAACTGGTTCGAACAATAAGAAAGTTTCCTATAATGATAGTTATTATTCAGTAAACATTGGCAATATAATTAATGCCTGTTTTTCTTCTGATCGGAACTTCTCTTCCAAAATGCATAGGGACTTACAGAGATGGCAAAGAAGCACACAACACAAAGAGTGGAGCCCCCAGCAGCCTAGAAGGGCAAGCGTTGAGGAGCATGCCGCTAAAACCTCCAATGAATTCATCATAATCACTGATTATCCTTTGTTTAGCGATGCCTCTCAAGTTGTCTGAAAGCAAATTTAGCGAAAAACCTTCTGCAAGCAAGGCTACATTCATGACTGATGAAGACAGAGATACACCACCACTAGTAACAAAGTTATAAACCCTGTCTGCCACAGATGTTGTACCACAAGAAACCAGCATATTTATTGATCTGGCCACTTTTCTCAGGGAAGAATCGTCAACAAAAACAGCTTCGACAGAAGCCACAGATTTGAGACACGGGCAGAGTTTATCAATAACATCATTTACCACATCGGTTTCAGCATAGCGCATCATAAAGCACCACAGCTCCATTATAATCTCCCAACAAAGGAAGTGAGGATGGAAGAAGTTGTCAAGCAAGAAAGCCTCCGCTTCTCCCCATGCCGTACTAGAGTAGGCCACAATCATGAAAGATTTGAGGGAATGTATAAGAGAAGCAAACACAGTCTCCCATACCAACTCCGGGGTCTTCTTAGTACCATATACTTGGGGTATCGACATTGAGAGGATGGAAGGATATACTTCTTCATGGACAAGTATGTTGAAAAGCCATCCGAGCTTTCTGGTTATCCCAAGTTGTACATCTCCTTCAATATCGCGAGAAGATCTCAAGAGACAAGCAAGTAACAGAATCCGGCCAAGCGAAGGTAGTCTTGTCCCAAACATAACCTTGGAGTTCGCTGAGAAGATTTTATCCACTGCCTTAGTGCAATTAACAGCATTTGAGTTCTCATCGATATAGGTCTCGTCGCTGAACAAACAATCCAGAATTTCAAACTTCATCTCCTGGTTCACTTCATCAGAATTCAGCAAGGAGTTGAATAAATTCATGGATGTTTGATCCAAAAGTTCGGAGAATACCTCACAAGCAATTTTTAGGTGCTCCTCATGGCACATTTGAATTTTCATATTTGCAATCATCACGGCACAGTGTGTTAACTGCCTGTGAACACCATATGATTGACATGGATACAGGGAGGCTATTTTCACAGCATTAACAAGGTAAAACTTTACAGGAACAAATGACCGTCTAGCTTCTGCTTGAGAAATAGATTCCTTCAGCAAAGACCAATTCCCAGCTGCACATCTCAGAGATTCATTGGCTAGTGAAATAAGAGTCAAAATAATATCTGCTACATTAAAATTGACTTCTAGTGCTGCTTTTCCTATCTGAAGAAGTGTGACAACACCTTTCCAAGTGACATTCAGAATGCTGACCAGAGTTCCACCACCACTAGCTGCAATAGTTCCCAATTCACACAGTTTTTCTACTGTATGTTTTACCATGTTAGCAACATAATTTATGTCACCAGCCCCTTCTGTATCCATGGTACTCGGGTCTTTCTCAGATCTTTCTCGCAAATGGTTCCCAGATTGGCAATAATCTTCGCATAATTTTACAACCGAATTGATGACTGTATGTGCAACCTTCACTATTTCTGAGCTAACAGATTGGATTCTCTGCATCAAACATAAACTTAATTATTTCATCAAAAATGGCAAAATAAAAGCATATGCTTCCCCTTCTTACCAAAAAAAAAAAAGCATATGCTTCCCCTGTTCCATAGGAAAAGAATAAAGAGAAGAATTCCATGTTTTCAAAGTTTAACCTATCCGAGATTCTGGAAATGAGCCCCGGAAGTATCTAATCTGCAGATGTTGAATTAAGAATAGAAATAAAATATGAAAGAGATGATTGGAAGGCAATACTTAATGCCGTAAATAAGTACCTCAATTTCCAACAATGATTCTTTTGTTAAATTCAGTTGTTCCAATAATGAACTCTCCAAAATGTTCATTAGTGTATTGTCCGTTAGTGAAGGATACTGCACCAAAGCAGTAAAGCTTGCACTGCAGAAATTAAGTACATCTAGAAGCAGCTGCACTAGAGAGTTTCAGAATGTCAAAGATAGAGAAAAGCATTTGGCCAGAAGAAGAAGATACATGATAGCATCCGACAGTAATAGATTATACATATTTTTCCCCAATTTAATTTAAGGTCCTTTACCTAATCAGAGAATTATTAATGCAGAATATTTTCCTTTCTTCCTCCGTGCACAGGTTTCAGTTGCCAGAGCCATTCACGGTGTATTCAAGCTGGGATTTCCTACTATAAGTTTAAGATGGATTGGAACTGAAGTAAGATAGTCTAGTCAAAATAAATTCAGTCAAACTTTTAGCTTCATCTTGTACTTTGTCTAAGCTCCCAACACAGTCCCAAACAATTAAGTGCAATGGCGAGACAAGAGCCAGCCGCGATTTCCACTTACCCCTCTCTGCTTGCAATTCCCCAACTCCAGCCCTCCCCATCACCCATCCCCAAAAAACTTCCCACTCCTCACCCCCCAAAAATAGAGAAAGCTCTCTTCTACGCCTAGCAGTATTGCATTTTTGGTAAGGAAGATACTAAAGAGAATCAAGTAGCAATAAGAGATAAGTTACCCCATAGAACATCTTGCAATGTTCTTCTTCCTGTGATTCCTCCATTGACATAATCGTCATCTGTAGATGCTTTTTACACCAAATGCTTGCCTGTCATGAAATTAACAACACCACTCACCATACAAAATTTCGAAGAAGTGTTTGCTCATGTGCATTCACTCACACCATGCTAACTTGCAACAGCACGAAAGGCATTCTTCATTCCTAGGTGGGAGTTCGTATTAGAAGCATCATAAGAAACCAAAGCTACCTGGGCCCCAAGAGTAAGGAATGGTGTCAGGCCACCACATAAAGTAGGATCGAGGAACTTTGTAGCGACCTGTACAATTGCTTTGTGTAGTATGCACTGGGTAACATCCAAACAAGTGTAGTCCTCCCAAAATGTCCAGATTGTCGTCAAGGTAAAAATCATGATTTCGCAAAGACAAGCATGAAAATATTCCCATCTGTTTTCTTAAAGAATTCCAGTGGATCAAATTAGTCATAATGATTAGAGAAAAAACGGCTTGCACGTGCTTTAGTCCTTCAGTCCTTCCATGTTCGAAGCACTTCTCAAGTTAAAGAAGACAAAAAAGGCATAAAGATAGTATAAAGGAATTAGTCAGATGCACTGAAAGACTGACCAGTCCTTCGGAATAGCACGCGTATTAGGACCAAATAAATGTTTAAATATTCATCTGCAAATTCTTTAAGATTTTGTTCGGAAGACGGGGAGGAAAATATGGGGTGGGTGAGGAAAAATCACATTTTCCATCCAATCTCTCCTCACAAAATCTTTAAATTTTCTGAAATTTTCCACACCCACCTCTCATTTTCTCTCCCTCCCTTCTCTCCCAAACAAAGAAACGTCAAATTTAGGAAGGACCATTTTGAGAGCCGCAGCTAGAGCAATTAACAAAGAAATGCCAAAAATCCACTCTGCACATACTTCTCCGGTCAACCCGGAAGCTTTACTTGAGCATTGATTAAAACTAGAGCAGAAGGCAATGACGCAGCAGGAAAATGCAATGAACAAGGGCGGAGCATGCTATTTATACCAAACTAAAATTTCACTAGAAGAATGCACTTGATTTGTCGACACAGAGGAACAGCATTCAGAGAGGGAGCTCCTCTGGATCTCAAATTCATCCCCAAGACACTCATCCAAAATGTGCCAAATAACACATCATATCAGACTCCCATGATTTGCAAAATTCAAGAACAGCACTACACCCATTCATCGGGAACTTCCAACCAATCAATTCGCTCGAATAAAAAGACAAATGGCGATGCACAGATAGTTTTAAACATAGACAATGAAGGATTCGATATTACAGCCGCTACTTCACATTGCATTCGATTCCAAATCCACTTAATTCTCTCGACATCATTAAGCAAAATGACCGAAAAGAAAAGAAAAGTAAAAGAAAAACACACTTGGTTCAAGAGGATACAACTAGGCTTTCGACAGCGAAAGCTATGTCAGATCTCTCGCGCAGTTCCAGTTCACCGAGCCCAGTAATAAGCTGAACCCGAGCCTCGACGACCTGCGAATGCATCGGCAAAAAACGAAATCACACACGAGAAAACAGTTTTCCAACCGCTACAAAAAAAAACAAAAGCCCATGCAGCTCTCCCCAAGGGATTCATCAAGCTCAAGCATTCCATTTCTCCCTCCAGTTCCCCGGCAACAATTCGGGAGAATCGCTAATGAAGGACAGCGTCTGGATCGATCGAAGCGGTGTTCGAAACCGCTCCCGAACTCAAACCGCTCGATCGTAAACCCTCGCGCGCTCGCGATCATCATCGAAACCGAACGAGACAGCAATCGGACGAGATCGACGAACGGAGTCCGGGATGCGGAGAGCTTACGTCGGAGGATCTGATGGCTTCGACGGCGCATAGCAGCTCCGCTCTCGAGCTCGCTCCCTCCATTCTCTCTCTCTCTCTCTCTCTCTCTCTCTCTCTCTCTCAATTTCAGTTCTGAGATATTTCATTTTCCCGCCATTAGGGAAGCACCTTCGCGCGGGTTGTACCCGAACGGGTCACCTGTCTGGGTCGGGTCGGCTAACCTGAGGCGAGATTGTTTGTTAAGAAATATCATAATTATATTTTTATTTCGTGAAAAATTAATAATTTAAAAAATATTTTTTTTGAAAATGGTTGTTTATATCAGTTATTAATGTGAACGGGCGAAAAATATTTTTACCGTGAGCGGCAATGTTTGGGTATATTTTATTGTGGGCAATAAAAATATTTTTCACTAATAGACTCTTTTAAGGATATGAACAATCATTTTGCCTAAATATTATTCAGACAGCTCAATTTTTACGGAACAAATAGGACAAAGGATTGATTTACAATGGATTCCATGTACTTGCAAATTTGTCTTTTTTTTTTGTGAAAGGACAAATTAATTTTAATATACACGCCATTGCTCTTGCTCCTTTTGATTCCCTTGCTTTATACTTTTGACTATTCGTAGATTTTGTGGCACTTAACACAAAACGCTTAAAAATCGATCAGAATATTCAAATATCCATAGTAGAATTGTATATAATTTATTTATTACCTTTTTAAAATTAAATTATTTTTATTTTTAGATTTTACACCATCGCCTGAGCCATTTTAGTGGTCAAAGGAACCACGACCCGAGGCCATTGCAACCCTCGCTTGGATTTGGGCGAGGAATCACGGCCCTTGCTAGCCTCACCCAGATGCAACCCTCACCGGCCACAAGAGAGGGCCGTGGCCCCCGCCTTGCAAAGAAAAGAAAAGTAAAATAAAATAAAACAAAATAAAAAATCATAAAGTTCTAAATAAAATTTCAAAAATTCCAAAAGTCGTACAACATGTCATATCATTAATTTGATGTTATCAATGATAAATTAACGGAGGCCTTCTAAGTAGGTCTAGAAAAAAATGGACATTGAAAATGATTTCGAAAGTTCATCGTCGATTCCTTTTCCATGAGAAATTAGATTATTCAACTGTATAAAGCCCAAAAAAGGGCACCCTCAAAAGTTCACTTCACTCCGCATTCCAAATAGCCTTCTTGACCCAGCCAGTGCCATCCCAGCTAAGGTAGAAGCCATCCTCTTTCACTAACCAAAACACCTTATTTTGGCCCTTTCCCGGCTGGGCTTGAAGGCGGGCCACAACCCGATCTTCCCCGTCCACGCAGCCGAGCAGCTGTACAGCATCTTCTCCTCGGCGGTCTAGCTGTAGTCTTGGCCCGCGCTCAGTGCCTAATCGATCACGACCGAGTCCTCCGAGTTGCAATGGATGTGCACCGTGTCCGTGTTGCTGGGTAATTCGCTCGTCACATGAACAACGGGCTCGGCCCGCGCTTTAGTCTCGGTGATGATCGGTGCCGACAAGAGGGAAAGGAAGAGGACGAGGGACAAAGTGGTCGTCACCATCACCGCCGCCGCCATGTTTGTTGTGGTCCGTCACGAGTTAATTCGGTTCGGTCTCGCTGGTTTATAAGGCGCTCTGAAAGAGTAAAAAACGCAAAAGTGAAGATTTCTAAGGCATCACGTTGCCGCGATTTTGGGGTGACCAAAGGATTTGTTTCTCTGGACTTTGATGTTGCATTATTTGGTTGATTTGTTTCCAGGTTCACATATTCTTATCCTTAGTGAGCGATGTGGCAATACTAACCAAATTGGCCCTATCTTTTGGTAACGAGTCTCGACGCACCTAGCATTGCCTATATATTTATATGTCGGGATCTGTGTGTGTGTGTCAAGTCGTTGAGCGTGTTGATACTCGGATGGTGAACGCCAATCAATCCACTTGCGAAGAGGTGTGCGGGTTCCGGGGTAAGTAGTGTATTTACCTTATTCTGGGGCCTCTTTGTAGGTACGGGTTTTGAAATTTTGAAACAAGAAACCTTTCCTACGGGCTCTTGGAACATAAAACCTAGAACTATCGGTTTCATAGATTCCAAGATACCCTATACCATCCCGACATTTCTTTCAATGGCGCAGCTCTAGTTATTAACGCATTAAACATTCAACTCAAAACACAAATGGATTACATGATAAAGTAAACGTTCATGTCTAATAGTAATAAAATGGGAAAATGATACAAACAGTCCATGAATTTTAGCTCGATGTGTAATTTGATCCCAAAATTTTTAATTTATTCAATTTAGTCCCTGAACTTTAGCATAATGTTCAATGCGGTCTCTTAACTTTTAATTAATTTGTTCAATGTGATCCTTGAACTTTTGGTAGATGTTCAATTTAATCCTTGAACCATATGAAAATGTTTAATACAATCCTTTCATTAATTCAAGTTTAGGGACTAAATTAAATATCTACAAAAAGTTCAGGAACTACATTGAATAAATTAAAAGTTCTTTGACCACATTGAACATTAGGCTAGAGTTTATGAACTATATTGAACAAATTAAAAGTTCAGGGATCAAATTATACATTGGGCCAAAGTTCAAAGATTGTTTGTGTCATTATCCCTAATAAAATCCCAATACTATAGAAACATCCAAGGTAAAAAGAAAAGAAATAAATCAGCCTCTACCCATCATTTATATCCTTATGGTGATTTTCTCGCCAAATAATAAAGGCAAACTAATGAATAAGGTATAAAAGACGATTCATGTAATGGGAAGCCCTCCACATAAGAACTTTAACTTCGATTAGAACTACATCTCTCTCTTTTTTAATGTGCAAATGACTCTTTTCACTTTTCGTAAAGTTAGAAAATCACATTATACCCATCTTATTATATTTTGATTTCACCTTATCTAAATACAAACACTTTCGATATTTCATCATGAACTGTGCAATAGATTTTTGTGATCATAGAGAGTATATTTTATGCTAGTGTATTACTCCATCAACGTTTATAATTGAGCTCTGTATGATTTAGATGCAATGCAATAATATGATTGGTCATAAGTTATTTTGCACTTTAGCACTATCTACATGAAGAGTTTCGTGGACAATAATTTACAGTTTACATAGCCTAAACAATGAAAGAGGACTTTTTTATAAATTGCGTTTCATAAACGAGAAGATAGTTTTATTTTGGGTTACTACCACAAAAACCCCAAATTAGTAAACCTATAATAAATTTACCCCAAATTAATTCTTTGACCACTAAATACCCTAGACTAGTACACTTGTGATAAAATTACCCTCCGTTAGTTTTTGTTAAATTTTACCGTTAAATTGCTAAATTAGATGACACATGTCAATTGACAGGTGTATCAATTTGGAGTTTTACCCTCAGTTTGTCACATGTATATTAGTTTGTGATTTTGATATATTTGACTTATATTTTGATTATATTTGGTGATATTTTGGGCAAATATTCGAATAAATAGAGTGGAATTTATTTGGTTTTATGCATTGTGATTAGGTGATGGTAAATGATGTAATCGCAAAGATTTTGGACGCTTTTGATGTGTTTTTGAGCTGTTGGTTGGGATTCTGCATACAAAAGATCCAATTTCCAGAGATCCGTACTCACGGCTTAAGATCGCGCGGATGCAAAGCTGGCGCAGAATTTGGGGACGTGATTTGGCCATTAATTTCCATATTTTCCAGATTTGATTGAGAGGGATTTTTGTACTTAAATAGAACTCTTAATTAGGGACATTAGGGAGAAGTTTTTTGCCTTTTATTTTCTCTTTCCATGTTGGATAGAATTTCTTTTTCTAGACTTTCTCTTTTTTATTTAAGAGGTTAAACGCAAGAGGGGAAGACAGACTTGACTCCAGAAAATTCAGAAACATATTATTTTCTCTTTTGCGCATTTTGTAGCCATGTGTGGCTAACTCCTTTTTAATCTAGCAAAGGATTATCAAAGTTCAAGTTCATTCAAGTTGTGAGATCTAAACTTAATCCTCCTTCTTAATTTCTGCAGTACTTATATATTTTCTGTTTTATTATTTACCATTGCTTTGTTGGTTGTTACAATAAGAGCTCGTTGTGCAATTGACAGGGTGATAGTTTGCCAATTGAAATACCCAAACCCGTAATTGTTTAGGTGTTTTAATAATAATGGCAAATAATATGACTTGATTAAAATCAGATTTTCAAGTTGTATTATGAGAATATATGATCTAGCTTGAATAAGTTACGCGTGTGATTTATTGGCTAGGGTTGGGTTTTTCTCGCTTTTCATGCTATTAGCGAATTGAATCCTTGGCGCACGTCGGGGTTATTCGTTAATAAGGGATTAATCACAGGCGCGTGTCCGGTTAATCTAATATTAAGGAAAAATTAGGTTGTTAGAAGCATTTCAACAACCATAACCAGTCTATTGTAGTGTTTGAGATTATTCGTGTGACTTAATAATCAACTTTCGAACTTGAATGAGATTACCTTTGCTAGATGTTGCATAATCTGATTTTCTTTAATTTCTGTTTGCTTATTTTATTTAAGTCTTTTCTGCATAAACCCCCTTTTTAATTTCGCTTTTATTGTTTACTTGATTTTCAAAGGATTAACAATTTGTCAATCTCTATGGATTCGACTCTGCTCACCCTAAGTACAATTTATTTGTGATTTAGAGAGTAGGAATTATTTTTGGTGAATTCGACCACCACCAAATTTTGGCGCCGTTGCCGGGGACTGATTTTAATTGATTTTATTCTTTGATGACCAGGTCTGATAGTACAGGTGAGCTCCAGTACGATACTGAGATAGAGCAGACAGCTAAGAGGTTAAGAAAAGAAGCAAAATTAAGAAAACAAGCGTCTTCATCTACAATTTCAGCGCCTAAAGATGAAGCATCCCCTGAACCGCCTTATTCTTCCAGCGAATCTGATCAAGAAGAAAAGATGGCTGAAGAAAATAGGACTTTAAGAGAATTAGCGGCCCCTCCAGTCAATCAACAGCCTTTGTGCATCACTTACCCAAATATGGAGGCTCCATTTGAGTTAAAATCAGGTTTAATCCACTTGCTGCCCACTTTTCGTGGATTAGAGAATGAAGATCCTCATAAACATCTCAAAGAATTTCATATAGTTTGTTCCACTATGAAACCACAAGGAGTAACGGAAGAGCAAATTAAGCTGAGGGCCTTTCCATTTTCTCTAGCTGATGCAGCCAAGGAATGGCTATTTTATCTACCTCCTGGGACTATTACTTCATGGACAGACATGATAAATATTTTTCTTGACAAGTTCTTTCCTGCCTCCTGAGCCGCTGGAATAAGAAGAGGAATTTGTGGGATTAAGCAACGGGATACGGAGACTCTCCACGAATATTGGGAGAGATTTAAAAGATTGTGTGCAAGCTGTCCCCAACATGAAATTCCATATCAGACCCTTATTCAGTATTTTTATGAAAGATTATTATCCATGGAGAGAAAGATGATGGATGCAGCAAGTGGAGGAGCTATTGTCAACAAGACACCCCAAGTTGCCCGTGATTTAATTACTACCATGGCTGCCAATTCCAAGCAATTTGGGTCTCACCAAGAACCCTCAAGAAGGGTTAATGAGGTAAATGCATCTTCTCTTGAGAGCAAAATCAATCAACTAACCTCTTTGGTTCAAAATTTGGTTGCAGGGAATACACAACAAGCCAAAGTGTGTGGGATTTGTGCTTATACTGGTCATTCTACGGATATGTGCCCTACTTTGCAAGATGATACCCCTGAACAAGCAAATGGCGTTGGGAATTTTCCTAGCCTACCACAAAGGAAGTATGATCCATACTCAAATACATACAATCCGGGATGGAGAGATCACCCAAACTTTAGTTATGGATCTAGAGCGCAAAATTTTCAACAATTTCAGCAAAGACCATCAGCCCCACCGCAGCAAAATTCTTCAGCACCAGTTATGTCTCTTGAAGAGATAGTTAAATCTCTTGCAACTAGCACTCAACAATTTCAACAGGAGACAAGGGCGAGCATACAAAATTTGGAGAATCAAATTAGCCAATTGGCAACGTCCCTAAGCAAGCTGGAGTCTCAAGGAAAATTGCCTTCTCAAACAATAGTGAACCCAAAAGAAAATGCGAGCGCAATTACCTTGAGAAGTGGAAAAGAGCTGGAACCTATTGCCGGAAAAAGACGTGAGTACGGCTTGCAATTAGAGAAAGAAACAGAGGTGATAGTTAAGAAACAGATGGAGCAGCCTGAGAAGTCTGTACCTGAGAAGCTCAAAATTTTGGAGACCAAACCTCCTTTTCCAGAAAGATTAGCCAAATCAAAGAAGGAAAACGAAAAGGAAGAAATTCTTGAAACATTCCGAAAGGTGGAGGTGAATATACCCTTGCTTGATGTAATTAAGCAAATACCGAGGTATGCAAAATTTCTTAAAGAGTTGTGCACTAATAAGAAAAAGTTGACCGGATATGAGAAGGTAAGTGTGGGGGAAAATGTATCTGCTGTTCTTCAAAAAAAATTACTACCCCCCAAATGCAAAGACCAAGGTATGTTTGCTATATCTTGCACTATTGGGAATGTGGGAATAAAAAGGGTTATGTGTGATTTGGGAGCTTCAATTAATGTGATGCCATGGTCCATTTATTCTTCTTTAAATGCTGGTCCATTAAAAGAAACTGAGGTAGTAATTCAACTTGCCGATAGGTCAATTATTTACCCCAAAGGTGTGTTAGAGGATGTGTTAGTTCAGGTCAATGGTTTGATTTTTCCAGCAGACTTCTTTATTTTAGATATGGAGGATGACAAATCCTCAAACTCATCTAATATTCTGCTAGGAAGACTTTTCCTTAGTACTGCTAGAACAAAGATCGATGTGCATAATGGTACACTAACTATGGAATTTGATGGTAATGTGATTAAATTTAATATTTATGATGCCATGAAATATTCTGACGATGTATCTTGTGTTTTCAGCATTGACATTATTGAGCCATTAACTCAAAAGACATTTGAGTTAAGTGAGGATGACAAGTTGATGGTTGCGCTTTGCAAAAGTATAAGTTTGGACAGCATTGATAAGGTTGAAAGAAAGTTTTTAATTGATGATGAATTGCAAGAAGTAGTGTACGAATTGGAGGCACTTAAGCCTAAGGTAAGATCTAGTCCTTCTATGGACTTGCCCACATCTCACACCATTCTTTTACCTTCTGTTTTGCAGCCTCCTAAATTGAAATTAAAGCCGCTGCCCAACCATTTGAAGTATGCATTTTTAGGTGAAGGGGATACTCTCCCAGTGATCATCTCAAGTAAACTCAGCAAGGAAGAAGAGGAAGAGTTGATTGAAGTGTTAAAAGAACATAAAAGGGCTGTAGGATGGACAATTGCAGATATCAAAGGAATAAGTCCTTCTACATGCATGCATAGGATCCTATTGGAAGAAAATAGCAAGCCTATTAGGGAGGCTCAAAGGCGTTTGAATCCGCCTATGATGGAAGTTGTAAAAAAAGAAATTTTGAAATTGTTAGATGCTGGTACGATTTATCCAATTTCTAATAGCAAATGGGTAAGCCCAGTTCAGGTAGTACCCAAGAAAACAGGTATAACAGTGATTGAGAATACAAATGGTGAGTTGGTGCCCACTCGAGTTCAAAACGGGTGGCGGGTTTGTATAGATTACAGAAAATTAAATGCATCAACTAGAAAAGATCATTTTCCTCTTCCATTTATTGATCAAATGCTTGAATGGTTGGCTGGTAGAACTCATTATTGTTGTCTTGATGGATATTCAGGTTTCTACCAAATTCCGGTTGCACCCGAAGATCAAGAAAAGACAACATTCACCTGCCCGTTTGGAACTTTTGCTTACCGGAGGATGCCGTTTGGGCTTTGTAACGCCCCAGCCACTTTCCAAAGGTGTATGGTTAGCATATTTTCTGATTATATTGAAAAAATCATAGAGGTATTTATGGATGATTTCACTGTTTATGGTAATTCTTTTGATGAGTACCTGGCTAACCTTACAAAAGTTTTGAAGAGATGTTTGGAGTCTAATCTTGTGTTGAATTATGAAAAATGTCACTTTATGGTCGATCAAGGATTAATTCTGGGACATATTGTGTCTGCTAAAGGAATTGAAGTAGATAAAGCTAAAATAGACGTTATTAAATCCTTGCCTTACCCCGCGAGTATGCGGGAGGTGCGTTCTTTTCTTAGGCATGCAGGTTTTTATAGGCGCTTCATCAAGGATTTTTCCAAGATCACTCAACCCTTGTGTCAATTATTGCAAAAAGATGTCCCATTTGAGTTCAATGAAGAGTGCAAGGCTGCTTTTGATACTTTTAAAGGAATGTTGGTTTCTGCACCAATTATCCAGCCATCAAACTGGAATTACCCTTTCGAGATCATGTGTGACGCAAGCAATAAAGCCGTGGGCGCGGTTCTAGGACAGTGAATTGAGAAGGATCCATATGTCATATACTATGCCTCAAGGACACTGGATAGTGCTCAGTACAATTACTCCACGACGGAAAAAGAACTTTTAGCTATTATATTTACTTTAGAAAAATTCCGTTCTTATTTATTGGGCACTAAAGTGATTGTTTATTCTGATCATGCAGCGTTGAAATTCTTACTCAAGAAGAAGGAGGCAAAACCGAGGCTGATCAAATGGATTCTCTTGTTACAAGAATTCGATTTGGAGATAAGAGACAAAAAGGGGTCTGAAAATCTGGTTGCTGACCATCTTAGTCGATTACCTATCGCTGAAGAAGCACAACCTTTGCAAGATGACTTTCCCGATGAGTATTTATTTTCTGTGCAAAGTACAGCTCCTTGGTATGCTGATATTGTAAATTACCTAGTAGCCGGTACCTTCCCTAATGAATTAACTAGGTCTGAAAAAGATAGGATAAAAAGGGATGCTAAGTATTATGTACGGGATGATCCTTATTTGTGGAAACATTGTTCTGACCAAGTTATTAGGAGATGTGTTTCTGAGGTAGAGGTTGAGTCAATTTTGAAATTTTGTCATTCTTATGCTTGTGGAGGTCATTTTGGACCTAAGAGAACAGCACGCAAAGTATTAGAGTGTGGGTTGTATTGGCCTTCTTTATTTCGTGATGCTTATATGTTCTGTAAGTCCTGTGCTAATTGTAAAAGAACTGGTAATTTAGGACACAGAGATCAAATGCCACTCACTCCTATACTTGTTTGTGAAATATTTGATGTATGGGGTATTGATTTTATGGGTCCTTTTCCATCTTCATTTGGACATACTTATATTCTGCTTGCTGTAGATTATGTTTCTAAATGGGGTGGAAGCCAAGGCTACACGAACTGACAATGCTAAGACTGTAGCAGATTTTGTCAAAACTCACATCTTTGCTAGGTTCGGAATGCCAAGGGCAATTATCAGTGATAGAGGAACTCATTTCTGCAATCGCATCATGGAAGCACTCTTCACCAAATATGCCGTAACTCATCGCACCTCCACTGCCTACCATCCACAGACGAATGGACAAGCCGAAGTGTCGAACAGAGAAATTAAGTCCATACTTGAAAAGACAATCAATCCAAATAGAAAAGACTGGAGCTTACGGTTGGATGATGCACTCTGGGCTTATCGTACAGCTTACAAGACTCCTATAGGCATGTCTCCATATCGTCTTGTTTTTGATAAGCCTTGTCACCTCCCTGTGGAGTTAGAGCACTGCGCTTATTGGGCTATCAAGCAATGCAACATGAAGATGGATCAGGCTGGTGAACATAGGAAATTACAATTGCAGGAGCTGGAGGAGATTGGAATTGATGCATATGAGAGCTCTAGAATTTACAAGGAAAAGACAAAGAATTTTCATGACCAAATAATTTCTAGGAAATAATTTTCAATTGGACAAAAAGTTCTACTTTATCATTCCCGTTTGAAATTATTTCCTGGAAAACTAAGGTCCAAGTGGATTGGTCCTTTTATTGTTACTAATGTATTTTCTCATGGTGCAGTGGAGATACAGAGCCTAGAGACAAACAAGGTTTTTAAAGTAAATGGACATCGTCTCAAGCCATTTTATGAAGGGTTTCAGGCTCATAGGAAAAAGGAAATAACCCTGGACGGGGTTAATGAGGGGGAATGAAAATGCAAGTCGTCTAGCCTAGGACGTTAAACAAGAGCGCTTGAGGGAGGCAACCCAAGTTTAAGGCGTGCCCACGCCTTATTTTTAGTTCATTTTCAGTTCATTTTATTTATTGTCATCTTCTCCAATAATTTACCCTAATATTCTGTTCTTTTATTTACCCTCATACATGTCTACTCATGCTTCTCCATCAACACCACCACAAGCGCTTCAAAATACCTTGCGATTTGAAGATGCAGCCCAGCAGGCCAGGTATAAAACTCTTCAAAGATAGCCCATCGTGCCTTGCCCGATTTTCCCACGGGAACAGTGCACTACTCGAGCTCTCGACACGGGCACGGTTTCACTGTCCACTTCAGCTGCCCATCTTAAATTGCCGTGATTCCATATCCTTGACCATTCAGAGAAGTTAAACTCCTCTTTCTTTTCCATTTGTGCTTTTCTTTTTCCTACACATCGAGGACAATGTGTGTATTAAGTGTGGGGGAGGAACTTGCTTATCACTTTGTTTGTCCCTGACCATAGCTTTTATCTAGTTAAATCATTAACTTCTAGTTTGAATTTGTGCAACTCTCCTTGTCTTGAATTGATAAAATATGCTAGATTATGTAATAAACTTAATATAGCCAGATTTATTCTTAATTTTTTGTGAAATAAATGGTTGATTTTGATCGTTCTTCTTATCATAAAATATGAGGCTTGAATTAATGAGGTGAAATATGCTTAACTTGCTTGATTTAAATCTACGTCATATGCATATAGAATTTTCACTAAACTTGCCTAGTCACATAATTATTCACATGTGAAAGTGTGATGGAAATGAGGTTGCTGCAAAAAAAAAAAGAGAGAGAAAAGTATTATGTTTGATTATGTTTGCTCCGCTGTTCTACTCTATTTGAGTAACCAGGGGTCTTCATGCGCCCCATGTTGATACTCAGGCCAAAAAAAAAATTAGTAGAATATGAGCAGTGCTAGTAGCCACTTAGGATTGTGATGGGCTGAGTAACCGGGGGTAACCACCACAACTGGTCTACTTTCGCGTCAAAAGGTCTATGACACCCTAGGCAAGCCTAAAAGTGTTGCAATAATTTAAAAGCACCTCAATTTCTTGTTTATTGCTTGAATTTGTGAGAGATTTGTGACTTGGCAGGTTGAGGGATGATTCTTTATGCATTAACTTATATGAAGCTCATTTGTGTGAATATTCTAAAAATGTTCGAGTCTTGTGTTTT
Organism: Syzygium malaccense; assembly: GCA_031216405.1. Lineage (NCBI taxonomy): Eukaryota > Viridiplantae > Streptophyta > Magnoliopsida > Myrtales > Myrtaceae > Syzygium > Syzygium malaccense. Next base: position 19,822,164 of record CM062260.1, read on the forward strand.
ATGATGATAAGAATTATTAAAATCAGTTATTTATTACTTGAGAAATTGAGACTTGTTGGTTATGTTGAGTTTATTATTTTTTTTAGTATGTTGAATCATGGATTAATGAGGGATTGGTGCGAGTGATGGCTGGATGTTGTTGGTTGACAGATTTGGGTTATGCTTGAGGACAAGCATTGGATAAGTGTGGGGGAATTTGATGATGTGTATATTTGACTTATATTTTGATTATATTTGGTGATATTTTGGGCAAATATTCGAATAAATAGAGTGGAATTTATTTGGTTTTATGCATTGTGATTAGGTGATGGTGAATGATGTAATCGCAAAGATTTTGGACGCTTTTGATGTGTTTTTGAGCTGTTGGTTGGGATTTTGCATATAAAAGATCCAATTTCCAGAGATCCGTACTCATGGCTTAAGATCGCGCGGATGCAAAGCTGGCGCAGAATTTGGGGACGTGATTTGGCCATTAATTTCCATATTTTCCAGATCTGATTGAGAGGGATTTTTGTACTTAAATAGAACTCTTAATTAGGGACATTAGGGAGAAGTTTTTTGCCTTTTATTTTCTCTTTCTATGTTGGATAGAGTTTCTTTTTCTAGACTTTCTCTTTTTTATTTAAGAGGTTAAACGCAAGAGGGGAAGACAGACTTGACTCCAGAAAATTCAGAAACATATTATTTTCTCTTTTGCGCATTTTGTAGCCATGTATGGCTAAACTCCTTTTTAATCTAGCAAAAGATTATCAAAGTTCAAGTTCATTCAAGTTGTGAGATCTAAACTTAATCCTCCTTCTTAATTTCTGCAGTACTTATATATTCTCTGTTTTATTGTTTACCATTGCTTTGTTGGTTGTTATAATAAGAGCTCGTTGTGCAATTGACAGGTGATAGTTTGCCAATTGAAATACCCAAACCCGTAATTGTTTAGGTGTTTTAATAATAATGGCAAATAATATGACTTGATTAAAATCAGATTTTCAAGTTGTATTATGAGAATATATAATCTAGCTTGAATAAGTTACGCGTGTGATTTATTGGCTAGGGTTGGGTTTTTCTCGCTTTTCATGCTATTAGCGAATTGAATCCTTGGCGCACGTCGGGGTTATTCGTTAATAAGGGATTAATCACAGGCGCGTGTCCGGTTAATCTAATATTAAGGAAAAATTAGGTTGTTAGAAGCATTTCAACAACCATAACCAGTCTATTGTAGTGTTTGAGATTATTCGTGTGACTCAATGATCAACTTCCGAACTTGAATGAGATTACCTTTGCTAGATGTTGCATAATATGATTTTCTTTAATTTCTGTTTGCTTATTTTATTTAAGTCTTTTCTGCATAAACCCCCTTTTTAATTTCGCTTTTATTGTTTACTTGATTTTCAAAGGATTAACAATTTGTCAGTCTCTGTGGATTCGACTATGCTCACCCTAAGTACAATTTATTTGTGATTTAGAGAGTAGGAATTATTTTTGATGAATTCGACCACCACCAGATTTTTTGTGGTATTAATACAACTTAACAAAAACTACCGAATGGTAAATTTATCACAAATATACCGATTTGAGGATTTTCATGACATTAATCCTTTTATTACTAATTCGGTACATCAAGATTATCAAGTTGAAAAAAGATTACAAGTAGCAATGTCCGGTTTCCAAATGAACACTTTCTTTTGATCAAAATAAAATGAAAAAGACATTAGAAGGATTTGGTATTGTTTAGATAGATGATTCGATTTTTTATAACAACAGTGTCATTGGACTTCATTTACTTCCGTAATGCATGCACGGGGTAATTTCTAGTTACATAAATTCCATATACGTCTTTGGTTATTGTGACTCGTGAAAAACAAGACAAACAGTTATATTACTCTAAATTTGGCCAATTTAAATAATCATTTTAAATTTGTCTCATCATTTAGTATACCATCTTTGGTTATTTTGCACTAAAAATGATTTCAAAAGTTCATCGTAAGATAGGGTTAATATCATGAAAAATCTCAAACTGATATACCTATGACAATTTTATCCCAAACTTTTTTTTACCACAAAAACCCCAAACTGGTACACCTATGACAATTTTACTATGAATTATTTTTTTAACCACCAAAAACCCCACATTGGTACACTTGTAACAATTTTACCCGAAACTAATTTTTTAATCACAAAAAACCTCAAATTGGTACACTTGTGATAAATTTACCCTCCTTTGATTTCCGTTAAATTTTACTGTCAAATTGCTAAATTTGATGATACGTGGTGGTTGACAGATGTACCAGTTTAGGGTTTTACCCCTCCATTTTTCATAAGTTTATCAATTTGTGACTTTTCGTGATATTAATCCAATTTAACGGATAATAATGGAGGATAAACTTGTCACAAATATACCAGTTTGGCGTTTTAAGTGGTCAAAAAATTAGTTTGAGATAAATTTATCACAGATGTACCAGTTTTGAGTTTTTGGTGGTCAAAAAATTAGTTTGGGGTAAAATTATCACAAATGTACCAATCTGAGGTTATTAGTGGTAAAAAAAATAGTTCGGGGTAAAATTCTCGCAGGTGTATCGATTCGGGATTTTTTGTGGTCAAAAAATTAGTTCGAGGTAAAATTATTACAAGTGTACCAGTGTAGGATTTTTGGTGGTAAAAAAAATAGTTCGGGTTAAATTTGTCACAGGTGTATTAACTTGAGGTTTTTTGTGGTCAAAAAATTAATTTGAGGTAAAATTATCGCAGGAGTACCAGTTTGAGATTTTTCGTGATATTAATCCTAAAATTTGTGGTCGTGAGCTATTTTAGCCTATTTGTTAGGCATTTTTATTATATATATTTTTTCCTAGTATAGAATCCTTCCTATTGTATATCTCCTAATTAGGGTTGTCATATGTCCTATATATATAATAAGATTAAGCATTATAAATGTACAGAAAAAATATTCATTGAATACAAAAAGGAAAGTCTTTTTTTACATGATATCAGAGCCCTAGGGTTTGATCCTTAGGGTACTGTACGTCAATTTTGGGCTCGCTTTCTTTCTTTATTGCGCCGTCCGACGTGTGTCTTACCCAATCTTCTTCATCGTTCGACGTGCATCTTACTCGATCTTCTTCATCGCAATTCAGTTTGCGAAGCTGATCTCATGGCTGACAAACAGTCGAGTGTTGCAACTAATCAAGCGGATGCTAGTGCCTCTGCTACTGCCATTCTGGCATACCTGACCGCTGCGATGAAGCAGCTCTTGACCCAGCAGGCCGCGCCGCTGCGCATTGAACCTCCTGTTGCACAGATTGCTGTCAAGCTTGATGGCAAATATTATGGCATATGGTCCCAGGTTGTTGAGATGTATGTCTCGGGCAAAGACAAACTGGGCTATTTGAATAGTGATTCTCCTGAGCCCCCTGCTACTGATCCGTTTTTTAGACAATGGAAGACCGATGATTCTACGGTGAAAGGTTGGCTTATCAATTCTATGGACCCAGCCTTGATACCAAACTTTATTCAGTTTCCTATTGCCAGAGTCGTATGGGATGCTGTCGCAACGACCTTTTTTGATGGATCTGACATCTCCCAAATCTATGATGTTAACAGGTAGGTTTCTCAATTGAAGCAAGGCGGTGGACCCATCGAGAAATATTACAATGATCTTCAAGGGCTCTGGCGTGAGATTGATTTCCGCCGTCCTAATCCTATGCAATGTCCGGCCGATATTCTGAGGTACAATGCCATTGTCCATGAAGATCGAGTTTATACTTTTTGGGATGGTCTTGATGACCGCCTGGATAATGTTCGTGCTGATGTTCTGAAGATGGATCCATTTCCCACTATTGAGCAAGCTTATGCCCGAGTCAGGCGAGAGGATATGCGCCAATCTGTCATGCTCTCCAATCCTGTTGAGATCACCTTTGGTTTTGCCATGGTGTCATAGCAGAGCAAGGGTAATCAGTTAGTGCTTTCTGCCCGGGGACCTCGCCCTAAACCTGGTATGCCAATTCAATCCGAGGGATGCTCTCACTGTGGGAATCCTAAACATACAGCAGCATCTTGTTTTAAACTACACGGTTATCCAGATTGGTGGGATGATTTTCAGATGAAGAAGAAGAAATCAGGCTCCCAAAAGGGGCGGAATGGAGGGCAAGCCTCATTAGTGACTAGCGGCTTGTCATTAATTCCCATGAAGCCTGAATCTGCTAATGCCGAATCTCTTGAAGGTAATTGTGGGTTTGTCTTTGCTAATGGACATGGTGATGGTCATCATGGGTGGATAATCGATTCTGGCGCTACAGATCATATGACTCCGGAATTTGGTGACCTTCTTACATCTACTACACCACGTCGAGATCATATTTACAATGCTAATGGATATAGCTTTCCTGTGACGGCTGCTGGGCGTGTGTCTATCACACCTTCTCTCTCTCTATCTCATACCTTGCTTGTTCCTTCATTGTCTAATCGTTTGTTATCAGTTGGACAGCTTACTAGTGAGTTGAACTGTGTTGTGCTTATGTACCCTAATTTTTGCCTGTTTCAGGACATTCTCACGAAGGAGATAATTAGACGTGGTGCTAAGAGGGAGGGGCTATATTTCGTGGATGAAATTACTTTTGGACGGACCTATCATTCTCGTGGACAGTTAGCTCAAGAGAAGGAACTTTGGTTATGGCACTGTCGGTTAGGTCACCCATCCTTTGGGTATTTACGGCATTTGTTTCCCAAGTTATTTCATGGTCTATCGAACTCTAGTTTTCAGTGTGATACATGTATTTTGGCAAAGAGCTATCACACTTGTTTTTCTCCCAGTTTGAATATAAGTTCTACTCCTTTTTCCTTAATTCATTCTGATGTATGGGGTGCGTCTCCTATTACTACTATATCTGGGTTTTGATGGTTTATCATCTTTGTTGATGATTGCACACGTATGACTTGGCTATATTTGATGAAACATAAGAATGAGGCTGAAGCTATCTTTTGGACTTTCCACCGTATGATTTAAACTCAGTTTGGGGCTAAACTTCAGGTTCTCAGGTCTGATAATGGTGGCGAATACTTAAAGTAAACCTCTTGCAGCTTATTTTCAAGAACATGGTCTAATACATGAAACTTCTTGCCCTCAGACTCCTCAGCAGAATGGTGTTGCTGAGCGTAAGAATCGCCATCTTCTTGAAACCACTCAAGCACTCTTGGAGGGTAGCCATGTTCCCCATCGTTTTTGGGATTCTGCAGTAGTCACAGCTGCTTATTTGTCGAATCGCATGCCTTCCCGCATTTTGAGCTATCGCACGCCAATGCAAGCACTTGCTGCCCATGTGTCTATTCCTTCGGTACTTACATTGCCTCCTAAGGTGTTTGGGTGTGTCGCTTATGTCCATCTTCACAAAAATCAGCGGACCAAACTTGGCCCTTGTGCAATCAAATGTGTGTTTCTTGGTTATAGCCCTTCTCAGAAAGGGTATCGATGTTATGATCTGGCCGGGAAGCGCACGTATGTCACAATGGATGTAACATTTATTGAGACAGAGTCCTATTTTCCTTCCCCCCAGTGTTATGTTCAAGGGGAGACTAGTTGTAGAACCAGACATTGGTGGGATGTAGGAATTGCAAGAGCGACGAATGGGTGCGTACGACAACATGATTTTGAGGCTGCACGTGATTCTGAGGCTATTGAGGCTGAAGATTTTGAGCTACTGCAGCATGATTCTGAGGCTGCACGACCAGACAATTCTAAATCACTGCATGAGTCCAAACAGGTGTCAACAGATACACAGCTGCAACAGCTGCAACAGCCCTCCTTGTCTTCACCCTCTTCCCCCTCTTCAGTACCACTCCAAGCTCCTGAGAATGTACCTGAGGAGAGTACTTCTACTGTACTTGATTCTTTTGAAAATACTGATGTGCTTACTGGTTATAAGCTACCCGATAGACATAATAGGGGTAAATCATCGAATCGATATTCTCCATATGTAGAGGACCGCCGGTCTCGATACCCTATTGCAGACTATGTGTCTGCCAAGAGGCTGTCCACACCACTACAAGCCTTCGTGTTTACGATTTCCTCAGTTCAAGTTCCAAATAGAGTTGAAGAAGCCATGAAGGATCCAAAATGGCTTCAAGCGATGGAGGCAGAGATGGAGGCGTGGGAGAAAATTCGAACTTGGAAACTTGTGGAACTACCAAAGGATAAAAAGCCGGTTGGATGTAAGTGGGTGTTCACAGTCAAACATAAGGCAGACGGCACTATTGAGAGGTATAAGGCGCGACTGGTAGCTAAAGGGTATACACAGACTTATGGGGTGGATTATTAGGAAACATTCTCTCCAGTTGCAAAGTTAGACACTATAAGAGTGTTGTTATCTCTGGCTGCAAACTTGGACTGGCCTTTGTATCAATTTGATGTGAAGAATGCATTTCTTCATGGAGATTTAGAGGAGGAGATCTATATGGAGCTTCCACCTGGATATAGATGTGCAGATAAGCCAAACATGGTTTGTAAGCTGGAAAGATCATTGCATGGGTTGAAGCAGTCCCCTCGTGCATGGTTTGGTCGCTTTAGCTCAGCTATGAAAGGGTATGGATACTCCCAAAGTAACTTAGATCATACTTTGTTCTTAAAAGGTGCTCAAGGAAGAATGACAGCTCTTATCATATATGTAGATGACATGATTATTACAGGCAATGATAGTGCAGAGATTATGAGACTGTAGGAATTATTATCTAGGGAGTTTGAGATGAAGAACTTTGGAGGTTTGAAATATTTCCTGGGAATCGAGGTTGCTAGGTCGAAGGAAGGGATTTACTTGTCTCAGCGGAAGTATGTTCTTGATCTTTTGACCAAAGTTGGCATGCTAGATTACAAGCCTGCAGACACTCCTATGGTACAAAACTGTAAGCTTGGAGAGTACCCTAATCAAACGCCTACTAATAAAGAGAAATACCAGAGGTTAGTAGGTCGATTGATTTACTTATCACATATACGTCCTGATATTGCTCATGCAGTAAGTGTGGTGAGTCAGTTCATGCATGCACCTAGTGAGGATCATATGAGTGCTGTGTGGCGCATCATTCGATATTTGAAGTCAGCCCCAGGAAAGGGGTTGCTATTTGCAAAGAATGGCCACCTTGAAATAGAAGGTTACACAAATGCAGATTGGGCTGGAAATGTGACAGACAGAAGGTCTACATCTGGGTATCTTACATTTGTGGTAGGCAACCTAGTTACATAGAGAAGTAAGAAACAAAAGGTTGTAGCTCGGTCTAGTGCAGAAGCTGAATTCAGAGGTATAGCAAAGGGGTTATGCGAACTTCTATGGCTTCGGAAGCTGCTAACTGGGCTCGGGTATCCATCGGGTTCGTAAATCAAATTGTTTTGTGATAATAAAGCAATCATAAATATTGCTCATAATCCAGTTCAGTATGATAGAACCAAACATGTGGAGATTGACAGACATTTCATCAAAGAGAATTTGGAGGCAAAAGTGATCCAGTTACCATTTGTCAAGTCTGAAGACCAATTAGCTGATATATTGACAAAGGCTCTGTCAAGTAAAGAATTTCATTGCTCACTTATCAAGTTAGGTATCAAAGACATCTTTGCACCTACTTGAGGGGGAGTGTGATCGTGAGCTATTTTAGCCTATTTGTTAGGCATTTTTATTATATATATTTTTTCCTAGTATAGAATCCTTCCTATTGTATATCTCCTAATTAGGGTTGTCATATGTCCTATATATATAACAGGATTGAGCATTATAAATGTACAGAAAAAATATTCATTGAATACAAAAAGGAGTCTTTTTCTACAAAATTAACATTATTCGATTCATTTTCGATGAGAAATTAAATTATACAACTATATAAAGCCCCAAAAAAAGGCACTCTCAAAAGTCCACTTCACTCCGTATCCCAAATGGCCTTCTTGACCCAGCCACTGCCAACCCAGCTAAGGTAGAGGCCATCCTCTTTCACCAACCAAAGCACCTGACCGTGGCCCCGTCCCGGCTGGGCTCAAAGGCGTACCACGACCCGAACTTCCCCGTCCACACGGCTACGCAGCTGTACAACGTCTTCTCCATAGCAGTCCAGTTGCAGTTCTAGCCCGCGCTAAGCGCCTGATCGATCACGACTGAGTCCTTCCAGTTGCAATGGATGTGCATCGCGTTTGTGTTGCCGGGTAATTCGCTCGTCACATGAACAACGGGCTCACGTGCACTTCGGTTTCGGAGATAATCGATGCCGATAGGAGGGAAAGGAAAAGGACGAGGGACAAAGTGGTCGTTGTGACCTCTGCCGCTGCCGCCATGTTTGTTGTGGTCTGTCTCGAGTTAATTTGGTTCGGTCTCGCTTGATTTATAAGGCGCTCCGAAAGAATCAAAACGCAGAAGCAAAGATTTCTAAGGCATCATGTGGCGGCCATTTTGGGAAGGCAATTGGATTTGTTTCTCTTTCGGACTTTGAAATTGCATTTTTTTGGTTGATTCGTTTCCATGTTCCGGCATTCTTATCCTCAGAGCATTAAATTTAGAGCAAAATTGGAATTATATCCCTATGATCAGTGCGCGATGTGGCAAGAAAATCATTAGGTATTTTGGACCCAACTTCTTTTAAGTTCAATACTAACCAAAGTTGGCCATACCTACTGGTAAAGCAAGTTTTAGTAACGAATCTCGACATACCTAACATTGCCAATATATTTATAAGTCGGGATTTGTGTATATCAAGTCGTTGAGCATGTTGATATTAGGATGGTGTTTCGAATGCCGAAGAATCCACTTGCGGAGAATTAAGTGCGTGGATTACTGGTAAGTAGTGTATTTACCCTATCCTAGAACCTCCCTATTCGTACTGGTCCCGAATTTTTAGAACACAGAAACCTATCCTATGTGCTCTTAGAACATGAAATCTAGAACTATTGGTTTCGTAGATTTTAAGGTGACCTATACCATCCTCCCACTTTTTCCTAAAAAAAAAATTCAATAAAGAATTTGGTGCAGCTCTAACTATTAACATCCTTATAATAAATCAGATTTTACCCATCATTTATATCTTTGAGTATATGATCCATAATATTCCTTTTCCCTTATGGTCATTTTCTAGCCAAATAATAAACCCAGACTAATAAATAAGTTAAAAAAAAGATGATTCATGTAATGGGAAGCCCTTCACAAAAGAACTTTAACTTTGATTAGAACTACATCTCTCTCTTTTTTAATTGTGCAAATTACTATTTGTACTTTTCATAAGGTAAGAAAGTCACAATATAACCATTTTATGATATTTTGATTTCACCTTTTCTAATTACAAACACTTGTGATATTTGATCATGAACCGTACAATAGATTATTGTGATCATAGAGTATATTTTATGCTATTACTCCATCAACTCCATCAACATTTATAATTGAGCTTCGTATGTTTTGATGACAATGCAATAATATGATTGATCACAAGTTACTTTACGCCTTAGCACAATCCATATGAGAAGCTTCGTGGGCGATAATTTGCACGGCTTAAGCAATGAAAGAGGGCTGTTCTATAAATTGCTTTTCATAAATGGGAAGACAGTTTTTTTAAGATTCGGTACAACAAGATTATCAGGATAAAAGAAAAAAGATTACAAGTATCAATTTTGTATGATTGACGTATATATACTTTGCTTTTCATAATTGGCTTTCTAAGCCCCCCAACCCCTTTGGGACTTGCTATACTTAGATGTTAATTTCCGTTGTAGTTCGTTTTTGGTAATTAAATGAAGTCAGTTCGTTTTGACAAAAGAAAAAATAAAGATGTGTGTATACCCGACGCGTGATGTAATAAGTCAATCAGCAACGTTCGAGCGTGAGTGCATAAATGTTATCTTACTTGTACCCATATGTGTCATCTCGTGTTTGATTATAGCTTGTGTACGTCGAAATTTGCCTCCAGAGTTCGATTATCTGCCTGATGTGTCCCCCAAAATCTCTCTTTCCTTGACGAAAGGGTGCGGTTTTCCAGGGAGGGAGAGAGTGGATCTTGAAGCGTGATGCAAAGCAAGAGAATCGACTAGGTAGCTTTCCGGGATGGTGCACACGTAGGGGCATTTAAAAAGTGTTTTAGCATTTGTTGCGATCTTTATAAAACTCTATCCTTTGATGAACATAGAGAGAATTATCCAAAAAAAATTTTCAAACCCATTACACTTATATCAATTCACTTGTAAGTCTTTTAATTGTGCCAATGAAATTTTAAATATTTTCACATTTTGCTAATTGAATCAATTTGGCTAATTTTGGCTGTAAATCATTGATGTGGATGCTGGCCGTTTTACATGACATGACCAATGCTGATGTTGACATTTTTTATAATATTTTAATATTTTTTGAATTTTTATTCTTTTCTTTTCTTTTCTTTACTTGTTTTTTTTTCTTAACTTTTGGCTGGCAACGGTTGCCGAGTGACCCTCACCAGATCTAGGCCAGGCAAAAGTCGGCTGGCAACCAAAAGTTCAAAAAAAAACACAAAATAAAGAAAAAAAAAGAGAACAAAAAATAAAAAAATCCAAAATTCAAAAAATTATTTATAATTTATGTTATCCATTAAAAGTTATCATTTTTTACTTCTTTCGTAGGAATGATGAAGTTTGAGAAAAGAGCTCTTCATTTATGAAAAAGAATTTATATATGAGAGAAAAATGAAAAATTGAATTTATTTAGCAAATTTTTGGGTTACTATCAAGAAAAACCTCAAACTAGTATGCCAAATTTTTGGGTTACCAAAAAGTCCAAACTGATATAGACGTGATATATTTATCATCCGTTAGCTTCATCAAATTTTACAGTAATATTATTGACCTAGATGATACATAACAATGACTCAGTAGAACTGGCTAATTCACGTGAAAATTCATAACTCTCTCTCTCTTTGTTTATTCAATTAGCCCTAATTTGAAAACAAAATGGGCTCATTCTCTCTCTTTCTCTCTCTCTATCTCTCTCTCCTCCTCATAGCACTCTAATCCTTCTTTGTCTTCCTCTTCATCGAACACCCTCCTTCATCGTCATCTTCATCATCGGAACTTGTTGGAGCACACTTTTATTTTTGATAATTTTTTTGCCTTTGTTTTTTTTTTCTGGGCTTGTTTAGATAACTCATCCAAATCACTAAATTAGGATGTCTAATGGCTTCAATTGGAAGTGGTTCGAAGAGAAGCGCGTCATCTTCCAACTCTATCAACAAAGTTTGTCGAAAGACAATCTAGGGTTTTTCGTGCTCTAAGGGAGATAGAGAATGAGCCCTATTTGTTTTCAAATTAGGGCTAATTGATGGAGAGAGAGAGAGAGAGAGAGAGAGAGAGAGAGAGAGAGAGAGAGAGAGAGAGAGAGAGAGTTAGGGAATTTATGTGGATTTGCCACGCCAACTAAGTTATTGCCATGTGTCATTCAGTTAAATATTTTTAAGGTAAATTTTGACGGAAGCTAATGGAAGAAGGTAAATGTGTCTCCTATATACCAATTTAGGGTTTTTGGTGACTCAAAAAATAATTTGGGACAAATTTATCAAAGGCGTGCCAATTTAGAGGTTTTGGTGATCCAAAAATTAATTTTGGCTAGATTTGTCATAAATGTGCCGGTTTGAAATTTTTCGTGACATTTACCCAATTCACGTTCCTTTTTTTACGAGTATTTTAACTTCGTACTTACTGTGATGCAATTTGATATGAAGTGTGATCATCCATGGTTACAAAACGATGCCGGCGATGAATCTATGATGACAAAATCATCAATTTTTATTGCGCTAACGAGCTCGTTTGGTACTAGGGGTGTCAATGGGTCGGGTCGGGTCGGGCCGGGTCGGGCTTTCTTGATACCTGACTCGACCCGAAACCTACAGGGTCATACTTGACCCGCCCAGACCCTCCCAAGACCTTGTTCACCGTATACCCCAAGGCCCGGGCCGGGCTGGGTCGGGTCGGGCTGGGCTTCGGGTTTTTTTTTTTGCGCAGATAATAACATCAAAAGGCAGAAGACAATTCTCATAAAGAAAAATTTCTACATAGAGTAATCACCATCACGGAGAGACGTGGTTCATGATGCTTGGGTCGTATTATTACAAGTCTATCTTAATATCAGTGCACATGCTAAACAATTGATACACTTCCAGCTCTCGATTGAATAATGCAAGTTGTTCTTTGATGTTATTAAAAGACAGAAGCTCATGTGAAATATCCAGCTCAAGGAAGCGTTTTGCCTCTCAATAATCATCATCCACCACTCCCGTCTTCAAGAAAAACACTATTATAACATAATAGCCTTGCTCAATAATACTGGAAAGTGGAAAGACAATCAAACATATTCCTTAATTTTCACAATCCATTTACCACTAGTAACATGAAGCTGCAGTATGAATTGAAGTGAGCCATATGCTACGTCAAGAAACATCAACCCCAATGAAAACTATGAACAATTGATGCAGGGCCATTGTCTAAAATAATAAGTCTTGTTGCTGTGTCTGCACCAATTACAAAAGCACTGCCTAGAAAAAGCTCCGCTTTCTTATAGTAAAATGGTTGATTACAGTTTTTCCTGAAATTCACAAGTGTGATGGTTGATATCAATAAAAGTATAAAAGGAACATTGGCAGCCAAAAGCAGTTCTAACATAAAAGGCCCTTAGAGAAAAACAAGGACACAGATATTGACTTCAAAGACTCATCCCATCCTTGTACAGATTATGCAGAAGCAGAGCACATACAGTTCACAAGTCATCATTCAATGGCCAACACCCTGATTAAATAATTTCAGCTGTTAGTATGGTAATATTTCTATATATTAACCTCCTCTTTTTAAAAACATGTTGTGCCTCAGAAACAACAGTGGAAGCTCTAGCCTTGCTTGCAGGACTCTTTATACAATGTTTCATCTTGATAAGCGCAATGCAGGTAGGACATACAGCTGCAGCCATTTACTCACCATGATAAAAGAAAATGTAAGAGGGTGTAGAAGGAGTTTAAAATAGCAGCAAACAACAAGTCCACTCCAACCAAAGCCACTGCCTCTACAGCAGTTTTGAAGTAAATCTCTAAAGAAGCTCAAAGAATAGCACATGATCTTTACTATAGATAGCAAATCTATATAAAATGTAATACAGTATGCATATCCATTGCCAAATATATCTATATTCATTGCCATATATATCTATCTGCAAAAACATACATAAGTGGTTTCATAGTTTGAGTTCATTAAATTTCCAAATTGACAGCGTGGAACATCCAGGCAGGAAAATAAAGTTCATACAGCAGGCTAGGTAGCACGGACACGTTATTTGTGCTTCCGAATCGGTGTCCGACACGTGTCGCGTGTCCGACACGCTCGGACACGCTCCGACACGTCGCCGACACGCTCGGACACGCAGTCAACACGTGTCGGAGATCCGACATGCGGTCAACGCGTCGGACACGTCGGCGACACGCGAGTCCGGAGCACAAGGGAGATAGAAGAAAGAAAAGCCCCCTCTCGTCAGATCTCTCTTGCTCGCCAAATCGAGGCTCGGATGCTGCGAACCCCACCACGAATCCTCTCGGAGAAATGGGAAACGGGGAGGTGGGGATATGAGAATCGGTCAGGATGGGGGGAGAGAATTTTCCCGGGGGAGGGAGGATCTGGAAATCTAGGTCGAACAACGAGATCGGGAAGGGTTTTGAGAACTCACCAACGACCCCCGATCCTCCCGAGCCGAGTGTCATGGATGAGCGAGCTGTGCGAAATGGAGTTTTCGCGGCAAGAACTGCCGGAGATCTGATCGGAGAAGAGGGAGGGAGGGACAGACTCGAGAGAGAGAGCACGAAAGATTGAAACAGAGATGAGAGACAGAGAGACAGAGTCAAAAGACGAGAACATCTAGGGAAAGAAAAGGAAAGTGGGCTGTGGGCTGGCTGCTTTTTTTAATTTTTTATCTTGTACTTTTCTTTTTTCAAATTTAATTATTTACTTTTAGTTTCTTAACTAATATATTTATTTATATAAAATTATTTTTTGAAAACTTATGTGTATAATTTTTTAGGGTAAGTTCACTCTAGGCTTTTTATTTTTATTTATTTACTTATTTGAATCAAATTTAAAAATAATAATTTATCATATATATATTTAATATACAACGTGTCCTAACGTGTCGGAATTCTCTATTTTTGAGAAATGACGTGTCGCGTGTCGTGTCGTGTCGTGTCGCGTGTCGCGTGTCCGTGCTACTTAGACAGCAGGATTGGTAACCAAGAACAAGAAACTCTCACCAACTCTTTCAAATTGCTTCACTCGATCTTTTATTTCTTGCACTGATAGTGGAGGTTTATCCGCATTTACTGCAGAAATTTCAAAACATAGCTATGTAGTAAAAATAGGTCCCAAGTTATTTAGAGTCTCAAGTAAAAACTGACAAGTTACCTAAAATGGCAATCTCCAACTTCATCAATCATCTAGAGAAATTGATATCGAGTTTGGCTCCATATTGTAGTTAACAACTCTGCATTAAATTCACGATGAAAATGAGAATTAACGTATCCATTGAAACATAGAAGGGTATTAATATTCTACGACCATATTTTTTCACCTGACTCAAAGATTTCGAGTTCTTCTAAGTCCTCTTCAATCGAACGTGAAAGTGGCGCGGATCGTAACCAATCTTGAGCACATATAAGAGCCTCCATCATGTTTGGGGTTAAAGAGCTACGAAACACATCAAGCACACGGCCTCCTGTACTAAATGCAGCCTCTGATGCTACAGTTGAGACGGGCACGGCCAAAATATCTCGAGCAATGGAACAAAGGATAGGATATCTTGAAGAATTTATTTTCCACAAACTTAAGATGTCAAACTCAGCGCCATAACGTTCACATCCTTCCTCCAAATACTTGTCCAATTCAGATTTTTCTTCCAAATATTGTTATCCAGTTTCGCTAAGATACATTGCAGTCATAATATCAGCACCAACCACCGGAGACTTTGACACATTAATCATCCTTGTGCTCTTTAGCCTCAAGTTGCTTTGGGGGCATACACCAGTGCAGTATTGCTCAAACAAAGACGTCAGAGATGCTATTACTTTATCTTGTAAAGTTTCCGCCTGATTGCTTTCATAAACACGATTAATCATCCACTTCACATATTCCCACTTATGCCGCGAGTCAATTATACAAGCAATGAATAAAGTAAGATTGATGTTGTTCACATTGTCAAAATACTTATTGAATTTGATCTTCATTCTCTTAGCCATTTCTTGTAAAGTCGGGTCCTCATTTTCTCAACATCTGTCAATCATGATATAAATCCCATACACATCCTTCGCCATATCATTACTAGTGGCATAAGAAGAACCCGAAACTTTTAAAGTCAAATCAAAGAACAACTTCAGAAAAGGAAGAAAGTGACGGGCATACTCCCAATCATCACTAGTGAGCAATCCTTTCACCTTGGAAAGCTCCTCAACAAATTTTCCATCTTGAAATTCCAATGAGCTAAAAGCTGTTTGAAACTTCAAAGCTGCTTCCAACATTATATATGTCGAGTTTCAACGAGTCTCGACATCCAAACATACAAGACTCTTGGACTCAATTTTCTCTAGCTCAATACAACCTTTAAACCGTCTCAATCTTGCAGGAGAAGACCTCATATAACGCACGACTGAACGTATTCTAACAATCGAATCATTTATGTCTTTCAACCCCTCTCTCACAATCAAACTCAATATGTGAGTACAACACCTCATGTGAAGCAACTCACCTCTCAATACCAGAGAATTCCGAGAGTTAAGTCTTTTCTTCAAATATTGAATTCCCAAGTCATTTGAGCTAGCATTATCTACGATGATAGAAAAAATGCTTTGAATCCTCCAATCAATCAAGCATTTCTCAATCGCTTTTCCTATTATCTCGGCAGAATGACCCGGGATTTGACAAAAATTTAATATTTTCTTATGCAGCTTCCAATCGTCATCAACAAAATGAGCAGTGAGACACATATAGCTCAAATTTTGACAAGAAGTCCATGTGTCTGTTATAAGACACACTCTTGGAGATGTCTCCAAGAAATATTTCTTCAACTTACTTCTTTCATCCGTGTATAAATCATAACATTTGCGCCTCAAAGTGTTGCGCGATGGGATTAAGAAATTTGGCTAGATTTTGTTTACAAATCGTCGAAATCCCTCATGCTCTACCAACTTGAAAGGCAATTCATCAAGAATAAACATGATCGCCAATTCTTTTCCACTATCATCTTGGTCAAATTTCCAAGGACCCGAGTCACTTTTTTGACTTTTCTCGACATTTGCATATGGGAATTCCTTACATCTAGCTAAATGACGATGCATCGAACTGGTCCCTTGACCACTAGCACAACCAATACAGGCCCCACAGTATATACATTCAGCCTTTTCTTCATCAGGAATATGTTTAAAGTGTTCCCATACCGAAGATCTCGTCCTTCTTTGTGTCACACTAGAAGCACTTGTCTCAGACATTTAGCAATCGTTTTATCTATGACACTTAGAACTTGGAAAGTATTACTACAATCAGAAATGTAGTACTCAACATACTCTCGACAAATACAAATGGAAACCAAACAAAAAGATGCCTCTCCTGTTAAGGTAGATTGTGCTTTTCAGGTGGACCTTTGATCTTATTAATGAAGTTTATTGATGTGCATGATGCTAAATGAAAAAAGTCCACATCCACGAAATGCCATAGTCTAAAGCAACCAACCAAACAACCTGAACCCTTCAGTTTTAAAAAGCTGATACATTTTCTATTTAAAGTATTGATATGCTCATAATTACCTTCTGATCATCATGCTTCACCATCGATTTTACATCTCTAAAACTGGCTTCTAAGTCATTCTCAACAAAAGTTTTGACATAACACAACCAAGAACAGATTCTGATCCCAGAAACATCTCAAGAGTTGTCATTTCTACTCCAAATTATTGATTACAGGATAACTAAATCAGAAGATGTTGAATTCCCAAATTCTATCACAAATAGAGATATAACAAAACATTAAGCAAGGCATAAAAATTAATTACTATCAGAAATTGGGATACCATTTTTATGCTGCACATGTTTTAGAAAATCAATTATTTCAAGAATGGTTAAAAAAGTCAGGCCAATGATGAAAGAAAAACTGTGTGCATTAACAGCTGGCGGGTCCTTTAGGTCATTCAATGCCACATTTATTAGCATCAAGAAAGACCAAATTTGTGCATAAATGACGGGCTCAACATGAAAATACTCCTGTGTCTAGAGAAAGAAGGATAGGCAAGATAATAACAACTCATACCGAAAGTGACACTGACACATTCAGTGGTGCTAGAATAGGGTGAAACTGATTGCTTTCACAATTAGCATTGCCCAGGCATTGATTGTCTCCAGCATTGTCCCTGATCGTCAAACTCGAAGCACCATTGGAGGAGTTGCAGTAGATTTCTAAACCCGCGATCTCTACAACTTTGTGGACTTGGCCTTTTGTGCTAGGCAAAGGAGAAAAGAGAACTTCGGGTTTCTCACTAAGACAAAAATCAATCAAACGAGCACCATAAAGCTATACAAGAAAGTAAGAGAAAGAAGTAAATATAATAATTTCATTATATGGAAGACATTCTCTTCAAGCTAATGATTCTACAATCTGCAAGAGATAAGGTAAAATCAAGACCAAACACTGCTCCATAACTTCCCCAAACAGTAAACTTCTTGAACCCAGTGGCATGCATGATGTATATAGTAACAATGGCAACGGCATCACCTCACGTTATATTGATGGCTAGTGGACACAAAGAAAGAACCATATTTTCAGAATCGTCATATCCTTCAGATAAAGGGTACAGAAAAGGCTACTATTTTGAAGGGAAAGTCCCTGCAATCTAGAATCACAAACTAATTAAAGATGAATACATTTTACTCATCTCTTCCCACCTCCAGTTTTTAAGATGATTCCAAGGAACTTTCTCGCTTTCGTTCTTTCAACGACCTAACACAGATGAAGATATTGCGACCGGCATATGGGGGGCAATAACAACAAAAGTTCTCACTTAATTACTAATCATATTGCACCACTCATGCCACTTCCACAACAGAAATTGCATAAAGCTGGGCACTGTGTAGGTGAAGATATAACTCATAAGTGAATGCAACCTAAATTTTGCAAATCATTGGCAGATGGCCAAATTGTTCCTCTCTATCAAAAAAAATGCAGTAAAATGACTTAAAGCAAGATGGATTGACGTATGCCAGACATCCCAGCATTCAAGCACTTGGCGATTATATCAGCTGATCGTGATTTTGGGCCGAGAGTCCCCACTATCTTCGTCATTGCAGGAAAGAATGTCTGCCACATTCAAGACCACGTCAGATTAACATGAAAACTCTACTTATTCATTTCTATATACAGCTTGATAAAAACCCTCAGAATTGCAATAAGACTTCCACATAAACCAAGCTCACCACCATCAACTTTTCTCAAAGATTCCACTCAACCGGTCTAAATAACAGAAATCCGCAAAGATGAGATTCGAATCGTTCGAGCCACTAATGTCCTCCAAACAAAAAAGTCACCCCATCAGCCTCGATACTAATTACTAGCATATAAGTGCACGAAATCTTCCCAAATAATCGATCCACCTCTAGATACACCACTATTGCTTCCACTTTGTTCTTGTCCCGACAGCAATCGATACTTTCAAACGCAAAACTGAATTATCAACAAAATTGCAGCAGACCAAATAACTAACCATAAATCAAAGTCCGAGAATCAATCTCGTAAAATCCAAACCGCCACCTTCTTTGTACAATTTCAGAACCGCCTCACGTCAAACCCAAATCTCCCCTGCAAGTTAAAAACAGTAACAAAAAATGCTCAAGAAGCCAGGCCTACAACCTGCCATATGCGGCGAGCCAAAACACAGTCGAAGCTCCAGACGGGAAAGATAGCACTCCCTCTCTCCAGAAAAACAAGCAACAAAAAACAAGCAACAAGCTGCTTTGTACAAGCAATTCGTTCCCTTCGCCGGAGCGTGAACGAAGGGTGGGAGCTTGTGAGCGCAAGCGATCGCGAAGCAAAAGGGAGCAGATCAAGGATGCTAGGGCAAGCGAAGCGAAAAGGACAACAACAGAGGCGAACCCTATCAGAGGCGTTGCAGAGCTAGAGAGAGAGAGAGAGAGACCGACCTTGAGTGACGGCTACGGCGACGGATGCAGAGAGATGATCGACGGGGGTAGAGACGAGAGCAGACGAGGCGAGGCAAGGCGAGAGAGCAGACGGCGATGGCGATGGCGATGGCGATTGGCGACTGAGAGTCTGAGAGAGGGAGATGGGCCAGCCCAGAGTGTTAATGGGTCGGCTTGACCCTACCCAACCCTAATGAAACCCCAAATTTTAGGGCCATATTCGAAGAAGATTAAGGCCCGACCCCAAAATACCCCAAATTTTAGGGCCTGACCGGGTCGGCGTAGGTCGGGCTGGGCCGGCCCGGGTTTTATTGACACCCCTGAATAGAAGCCCATCACAATCAGGAGATTTTCTTACCATCTTTGTAAAGTGTATGTGACATCCTGGATTTAACTCACTTGAGGTATTATCTGCTTTGACCCATTCCATACCAAGCCTTACGATTTTGTCCTTTGGCGTACAAGCAAATATTTTCTTAGGAGGTTGTCCATTCTGGTAACCCTCTAGCCTGGGTTCGCTTAACTTTGGAGTTCCAAAGCAAAGCTTGCCATTACGTCAAAAGGCTCCTCCATGAGTTAATTCTCGTTTATATGTATATGTATATATCATTCACCGATTGATATCACTCAAATCTTGTAATCCCTTTGATCACATAGTGAAATTCAGCCAGTAGGCTACTAGCATAGGAGAGTGGACGTAGGCTTGATCTAAACCGAATCACTATAACTTCTTGTGTGCTATTCTTTCTATCCCTAATCTCTCTTTATATTGTTTGCACTGCACACTAGCACATTCAGAATCTGATTATTGTTCAGACTTTATCAATTATAAAGTCATTTCCGCTTTACATTATGCAAATTCACTCAAATCACCTATTCACCCCCTCTCTAAGTGATATTTGCTAGGTACATCAATAGGGACTCAGAAAACACTGAAATTGTTTGAGTAACTTAAGTGCAATTATATTCTCCATTGGAGCGCGTGATCTATTGTGGAAACTCAATGTTTGATTTATTTCCTATTTTGTTTAGTATTATATTCGATCATTTGTTTCGAAACACTATATATTTACCGATTAGCTCCCTAAAATATAAACCAACATTCAAACGATTCTCATATTTGGCCCCCTTGCAATATCCACACATCCCCATAAAATAAAATGATTATGTGATGGTTCGATTGAATTTGAAAATGAGGATATAAAACGTGCAGAAATCCATGTAATTTTAATAGTAGAAGCTGGAGTCCCATTAGGATCATATCTTAGTACTCATGTAGAAAAGAACTCATTCAACTTTTTTTTATTCAAATAACATACTACATCACTTTTCGCTAACCAAAATGACGAAACCTAACAGAGGCAAAAGTAAGAGTTTAGGCATTGCAGCAACAATATTGGTAAAGTGGCTCAAGACATCTCCCTCCATTATATCCATAACGTCGGCAAGCGCCATCGCAGTCGGGCAGATCTTCACATTTCCCTTGGCAGACGTATTTTGCATCCCCTATAAACCAAAAAATACAAGAAGAAGAAGATTATGGTGATTCTCTTTAAGAAAACATTTGGTAGGATGCAACCATGAGCAGATATATTTTCTGTAGAGTCAAAAATATAACTGGACAAAAATAGATAAGAAATGGGAAAACTTTTAATAGATAAGAAAACATTTGGTAGGATGCAACCATGAGCAGATATGTTTGAAGGAAAACTATTTTCCAGAAAATGATTATCCGATGTTTAGACAGCTAATCGATTTATGAAAAAGTTTTTTCATGGAACGAAAACAACAAGTTTAGATCATGGGAAGACGATTTCTCCTTCTATCAAGAAAGAATTCACTTTCCCTAAACTACCAAATAAATGAAAACTAATCAATTTTATTAAAAGCGATTCCCATGAAGAAATTTTTCCTTTATCACGTAGTTTTCGATAAAACAAACGCACCCTCAATTTTGATTTTCATTTCCGAAGCTATTTTTCATTTTTATTTCTCACCTACGTTCATGCATTTATATTTCCAAAGTCCAAATAACATACGGAGAGGATGTGTGAGTTTGGACGATGCTGAATCATGTCATTATGGAAAAGCACAAGAAAAATATATCATAAAAAAGTTTCAGTAGTCATGAAAAATTACCGAAAGAGAAGAGACAGGCCAGGAAAATGGCATAGATAAATACGATCAGCACATGCTTGGAGACAAGTCGAGAAGCCATCTTCTTCAGTGTGCTCACCTACGGATGGAAGCTGCTTGTTTTTATAGGAGTTTTCATGCGTTTTGAATACTAAATCACCTTTACTTTATGCGTAGGAAAACGCTTGAAGGAGAGTATTGGATATTATTCACTTTAATTGCAGATTTCATGAATCAAGCATTCATGACATTGACATATCTGGAGAGATTGTCAAATACGTTTGGGCGTGAGCTTTCAATTAAGAGATTCTCTTACCCTCTTTGTCTAAGTGTACTTACCATATCTTTTTGTAAACACGTGTCAAATTGCGTGGTTAAGATCAAGTTGGTATTTAAATACTAAATAGAAGCCCGTCAAGCAAGGGGTGTCCAGTAAAATCGGTTCTGGAAACCAAGACCAAAGTTCAAGAAACAACCTTGATATGAAACCTACGAACATGCATTCAAGAATATACAATGCCAGGAGCTCGAACTAACATGTAACAACCCTTTTCAACTTGGTTTAGCAACCTAGACCCACAAAGCTCATTTCCAAAGGTCTAAACCATCAAGCTTGGGTAAAAACACAACCAAACCATTCTCAACTACAACAACCAGCCATCACATTGTCTAAACCAAGACCCAACTCAACATGCAAACACTAACATGGTTAGTATGGAGTGAGGGAGCATACTTGCTTTCACTGCGAGTGCGGCGGCACGACGTGCGGTTCTTGGCGGAAGAGAGAGAGAAAGTGAGGTGCTGTGGTTCCTGGACCGAGCTGGCGGTGGCTGCTGTTGACGTGAGGGGACAGGACAGCTGGCCGCGTCTTCTGGTCGCGAAAGGAGCAGACGGAGGAGGACCTGAGGTGGCGGAGGGAATGGCGGCTGGTCGGACGGACGGGCGGCCGTGGACTTGAGCTGCTGGGGAGCTCCGAGTGGAGTCGAAGAGACGAGCGGGAGGGAGAGAGTGATTGAGAGAGCTAGTGGAAGAGGATGAGAGTGAGAGAGCCCCTGCTGGAAGTAGAGGGAGAAAAGAGAGGGAAAAGTGAGGGAGATAAAGAGTCATGGACTCTTCGCCTTCCCAAGCAGGCAATCCCATTGGCTGGCTTGGGCGGTGGCTGCATGGCTCAAGCATGAGCGCCATTTTGTGCTTCTCCGTCAAGTGGCGGAGCGGAAAAAGAAAAAGAAAAGAAAGGAGAAAGGAAGAAGAGAGGGGGCGGCGGTGACGGTGGTGTTCCGGCGGGCAAAGGGGAGAAAATTGGGGGGGGGGGGGGGGGGGAATGAGAGCGATGGGCTTGGCAAGGAGTTGGGTCGCACGGATGGTGTGACGTCGGAAATAATTGATCCAATGGAAATGAATCCGAGAATTAAAATTCACGATTCCAAAGACGACAATGGCAGCATTAGTGCGACATCCAAACTACCAAATTCTCTTTTCCTGATTTCGATCGTCACGAGCGTCCTAATCCATCAAGGTCCATAATTCTTTTAGTCATACAAAGTTCAGGATGTCACAGTGTACGTGCCATATATTTTTGTAAATGATGTGTCAAATTGTGTAGACAAGATCAAGTTTGTATTAAAATTCTAAGTAAAAGTCTGTCATGTCACTTTATAAACTTAATTTCCATTCTAATCTCGTCTCTCTAGCATACTATGTATGTTCATTGGGTAGAAATTTGGACCAAGCAAATGATAATGAAAACCTAGTCATCACGTCGTCGGTCGATCAGTCGCCTATCCATCTCTGTATGTGTGTGTGGATGTGCGCAACGACAAAGTGCGCACATTGCAATTATCTGACCGTCGTACGAATAGGTAAGGCGAAGGATCGCCATCTCAAGCAGTGATATCCAATTGAAGGTGATCCCATAACTGGAGCTTTTAACTGTTGGGCTCGGGAGCAGATAATGAGATTGTACGAGTTTTTGGCAATGTAGATCTTCAGCCAGAAAAGTCGCAGGGTGCCTCGATAAATCTCAACGGTTGACATATACAGGCACACATGATGTTTTTATGTACGGTTCGTATTTATCGAGTCATTAAGGAGAGCACCATGCGAGGTATCGGACTTTCATCCGAGTCGGTGGGTGAGAGAAATTTGCTCACGTGTCGCAAATTTTACCCTCGTATTTATTATCATTGATGTCTCAGTGTATTCGGCACGTCAGCACGATGTCACAGGCCAAAACGGGGAGAGATGAAAATAATCCTAAACCGAATAAGAGTTTATTTGACTCATCAACATGATAAGGTTTTGGACAATCCAAATTTGTTTTGGCTTTTTTTCTTCTTCCATGTTTTCTTCTTTTTTCCTTTTGCAAATTCACCCTTCTTTCTTCCACAAGCACACGGCGAACTACAAAACTATGCACATAGACGTCCTATACCGTCGCAGCCATGCCAACCTCTGTCCGAGCTGTGCAACTCACTTGCTGTAAGATTCGACGTAGGGTTTCATAGTTGTTAAAACGAAGCAGAATATATTTGTAAATCGAAATCCTAGAATCCTAGATAGGATCCATGTGTATATTGAAATCCAGACATAAGTTCGATACGTACCTTTTGCAAATCGAATGTAAATTGACAATTGATTATGTCTAGATTAACGCCTCAAGTGTTGCACCTCTACCGGTATCTACACACGCGAACAGAAGTTTCCAACGATCCAAGTGCTAGTTAAAGAACTTGAAGTTTCTTTTCTTCAACGCCTTTTGATTTTCAATACTCTATCGAAAAAACCCTAGACAGAAAACGATTCTCTATCTATTTATACAGCTTCATTATCCAGCGGAATTAAAAGAAGTGGGCCAGGTGATTTGGGCCTGCCAAACCGTCCACATTCAATCGTACATTTAATCGTTATCTCATAATGCGCATGACCGCGTAGATAAGTTGGATAGGAGAATAAATTAAAATCTACTTCTTATTTTAAATAGATCTCAGTACACAGAAAATATTAACTCAGTTTACTTTGTGTGCGACCCTGTAGGTTCACTAAACATTAGCAGTATGCTCAAACCCTTTTGATCCACAAGTCATAAGCGGTCTCTAGCAAGACATTATGACTACCTAAGTATAGTGAACGTTGATTTTCCGACACAACCTAATCCACAACTAATATTAGAGTATTAATCTTGATTGATTCCTAGGGTAGATCACTAACAATCTCCCACTTGCACTAGAACTAATCATATAAATTAAGTCCCTTTGTCACTTGATTTCCGAGTTAAGCATAAGGCAGAACAAGTGTCATCCTTATATAGCTTAAACTCATTTTCCCGATATCGCAGTTAGACCGTCAAAACAAATAGTTGACTCTTCAACTCACTTGAGCATGGCCATGTATTTCACAGTCTAAACTCTACGGAAGGCCAGTAAATCATACCCTCATTATATGATAGGGACAAATCCCATCTTGTCTACTCACATCACTCAGCACGATTCATGACATGCCCAGCCATTACTTTTATAATCACCTGTTACGACTGACATTTGGCAATGTTAAAGCATGCTAATCCACGTATAGGAAACCATGGCAGACTTAGGTCAAAGGACTATATTCTATAGTTGTGATGAGAAATACTGATGACATTATATAACAATCCTACAGTATTCTCATAGTGGGTCTGTCCAATACAATGTTCTCTAACATGTATTCCATGTGATCAACTTTATATCACTATATTCATGACTCGTGAAACTTGGTCATTAGTTGACTCACATGCTACTCTCAAACACCATTTGCTTCTCAATGCACAATGGCAATTGACTAGGGACATTTAGAATATTAATATCCACTCTATTAATAGAGTTTCACAATCAAATCACGTATTTGATTATCTATTAAGGATATTCAATATTCAGGGGATAAAGATTTCGCATTCAACTATATACTCAAATTAATCGAAATCAAATATAATATATATATTATTAATGAACAATGAAAATGTATATCACATATACTCCCACTCAAATCAAGACCAATCACTAATGTGTCTAAGGCCTAAAGCGTTACAATGACGCTCATGCTTAGGTTGTGGAAGAGCCTTCGTCAACGGATCAGCTGTATTCAACTGTGTTGTAACTTTGCACATTTTGACATCACTTCTTTCAATGAATTCTCGAATGAGATGATATTTCCTGAGTATGTGTTTGGTCTTCTGGTGAGACCTAGGCTCTTTAGCCAAAGCTATGGCCTCATTGCTATCACAATAGAGGTCCGTTGGATTTGAACTAGTGGGACTGATTCTCAGTTCTTCTATGAGCTTTCAAATCCAAACAGCTTCCTTTGATGCTACTGAAGCAGCAATATACTCAGCTTCTGTCGTAGAATCTGCAAGAGTGTCCTGCTTGGAACTCTTCCAGCACACCGCTCCACCATTCACGCAAAAGACAAAACCTGACTGCGATCGAAGGTCGTCTTTGTTGGTTTGGAAATTAGCATCAGTGTAACCACTTACAGTGATCTGTTTCTCATCTCCATATACTAAGAATAAATCCTTAGTTCTTTTCAAGTACTTAAGGATATTTTTGACAGCAATCTAGTGAGGTTCCCTTAGATCTGACTGGTATCTACTTGTCATGCTCAATGCATAAGCAACATCAGGACGAGTGCATAACATAGCATACATGATAGATCCCACAACTAATGCATAAGGAATCCTACTCATGCGGTCTCGCTCATATTGTATTGAAAGACACTGAGTCTTGCTAAAACTTATGCCATGTGTCATCGAGAGAAAACCTTTCTTGGAGTCTTGCATATTCAACCTATTGATGACTTTGTCAACATATGTACTTTGACTCAGTCCAACAAGTCTCTTAGATCTATCTCTATAGATCCTGATCCCCAAGATATAGTTTGCTTCTCCCATGTCCTTCATGGAGAAAAATTTTCCTAACGATGTCTTAACTGACTGAAGCATGGAAATGTCATTTCCAATGAGTAGTATGTCATCCACATACAACACTAGAAACACAATTGCACTCCCACTAGACTTCTTGTATACACAAGCTTCTTCTTTGTTTTTGATGAAGCCAAACTCTTTGACAGTTTCATCGAAACGAATATTCTAGCTCCATGATGCCTGCTTCAATCTATAAATAGAACGTTGAAGCTTGCATATCTTCCCAGTATTATATGGTGATGTAAAGCCTTCAAGTTGTGCCATATACACATCCTCCACTAGTTTTCCATTAAGGAAAGTTGTCTTTACGTCTATTTGCTATATCTCATAGTCATAATATGCAGCAAACGCTAGGATAATCCGAATAGACTTAAGCATGGCCACTGGCGAAAAAGTCTTGTCATAGTCAATACCATGAGTTTGTTCGAAACCTTTAGCTACTAGCCATGCTTTATAGATGTGAACATTTCCATCCATATCAGTTTTCTTCTTGAAAACCCACTTGCACCCTATAGGTTTGACACCTTCGGGTGGATCAATCAAAGTCCAAACTTTGTTTTGATACATTGAGTCCATTTCGAATTTCATGGCCTGAAGCCATTTATCGGAGTCTGGCCCAATCATAGCTTTTGTATAGGTCGAAGGTTCATCATTTTCTATTAACAATAGATGACGATGTTCTGTCACGTGAAAACTATATCTCATAGGCTCACGATGTGTTCTTTCATACCTATGAACTATAGGTGCCACTGGAGTAGACTCTACAACTCTTTATAGATCTAATTGAGGTTCCTCATGAACTGGAACACCCTCTTGAGGCACAATAACTTCTTCGAGGTTTACCTTACTCCCACTGGTTCCTTTAGTAAGAAACTTTTTCTCTAAAAAGACACTATTTTAAGCAACAAATACTTTGTTCTCTGATGGATTGTAAAAATAATATCCTTTCGTTTCTTTAGGATATCCTACAAAGAAGCATTTATCAAATTTGGATCCAAGCTTATCAGAAAGTAAACGTTTTACATAAGCTTCACAACCCCAAATCTTTAGAAAAGACATACTAGAAACTTTTCCTGTCTACATCTCATATGGTGTCTTCTCTACAGCTTTTGATGAACTTCTATTTAGTGTAAACGCAGCTATTTCGAATGCATATCCCCAAAAAGATAATGAAAGATCTGAATGACTCATCATTGATCGAACCATATCTAACAAAGTTCAATTTCTCCTCTCAGAGACACCATTCCACTGTGGTGTTCCGAGGGGAGTGAACTGTGAAATAATTCCACACTCTTTGAGATGGTCATTGAATTATTCACTTAAATATTCTCCTCCTCGATCAAATCGAAGAGCCTTGATACTCTTGCCAAGTTGATTTTGTACTTCATTCTGAAATTCCTTGAACTTTTCAAAGGAGTCGGATTTATGTTTCATCAAGTAAACATATCCATATCTACTGAAATCATCAGTAAATATAATGAAGTACTGATAACCTTCTCTGACTGTAAAACTTAGTGGTCCACACACATTAGTATGTATAAGGGCCAATAATTCTTTTGTCCTCTTACTTTGATAAGTAAAAGGAGCTTTTGTCATTTTTCCAACTAAACAAGATTCACATGTATCAAATGATTCAAAATCAAATGAATTTAATAGTCAATCGCTATGAAACTTGTGAATTCGTTTCTCGTTTATGTGGCCTAATCGACAATGCCATAGGTAGGTTGGATTCAAATCATTAGATTTAAACCTTTTTGTATTTATATTATAGATTGGCACATCAAGATTTAAAATATATATCCCATCCACAATATGGGCGCTACCATAAAATAATCCATTAAGATAAAACGAACAACTATTGTTTTTTATATCAAAACAGAAACCTTCCTTGTCCAAACAAGAAATAGAAATAATATTCCTGCGTATAGCAGGTACATAGTAGCAATTATTCAGTTCTAAAATCATGCCAGAAGGTAAAGCTACATCATATATTCTTACGGTTAATGCAGCAACTCTTACTCCATTTCCAACTTGTAGTTCCACTTCACCTTTTGTAAGTGTTCTACTTCGTTTTAGTCCCTGCACATCTATACAAATATGAGTACCACAACCGATATCCAATATCCATGAAGTAGAACTAGTAGTAACATTTACTTCTATAACATAAATACCTGAATCGGAAGTCTCACTTCCCTTTTTCTTCAGATCCTCTAAATATTTCTTGCAATTCCTCTTCTAATGTCCATTCTCACCACAATGGAAGCATACAGCATCAACAGTCGGATCCAGTTTGGTCTTAGATTTGGGTTTGGGCTTAGTGCCCTTACCCCTACCCTTGACCTTACCTGGCTTCTTAAAGCCTTTCCCCTTTTGAACCATGAGAACATTAGGTGTAGGTTCCTTCTTGATATTCTATTCAGCAGTTTTGAGCATCCCATGTAGTTCAGTCAAAGACTTATTCAAATTATGCATGGTATAGTTCATAACAAACGTGTCATAATCTTGAGGCAATGACTAAAGAATAAGGTCAGTAGCCAACTCTTGGCTAAAGGGAGAGCCCAATCGCTCTAGGTTTTCAATACAACCTATCATCTTTATGACATGTGGGTTAACTGAGCTCCCACTTGCTAGTTTGCACTCAATTAAGGTCATTACCATTTGGTACCTTTCAGTGCGTGCCTGCTCCTGAAACAAATTTTTCAGGTTCATGATCATATCATAGGCATCCATGTTCTCAAACTGCTTCTGAAGGTCTGAGTTCATGATAGCTAACATTAGACATGATGCATCCAATGCATCATCTTTATGCTTCTGATAAGCATTCCTTTCAACATGGAGAGCGTTAGAAGGAGGTGCCTTATGAGGGAGTGATTTCTTCAGGACATAATCCTTTTTCTCCTGCTTGAGAACAATTCTCAAGCTTCTATACCAGTCCAAGAAGTTTGAACCATTCAATTTATCCTTCTTAAGGATAGATCGCAATGAAAAGTGTGATGCAGAGCTATTTGCCATTATCTACAATAAATATGCAAAGTGAATTGTTCATTAATGTTATTTATAATAAACTCCCACTATACTTTTATAACATGTGTCCCAATAAGTATAGTGGACCAAGATCCATATTTTATCAAGACTCGAGTAAATTTTGGCTTATCGCTCAAGACTAAGTTATTTAGGTAGACAACTCTTTATCAATTGTATCAAATATAACTCTTGGTTGTTGGGGTTGACATCTCACATCTTATCCCCAAACACTATGCCTCAATGCCCAAAATTATTTTGATAACCTCGTTAAGTAAACCAATCTTGACTTATGGATAACCATTATCCATCCTATTTTACTCAAATAGTTAAAGACACCCTACTTTGGTTGGCCCATCTATTGACGAATCAAGTTTTAATAGGTATATGATTGGAAAGGCATTATATTATTATTTAATTTTATTAGGGACTCTTAATGTTTATTTAGTGATGAATGTATGCATGTTTCAAACATAAACGAAACATCACTTACAATAACAAAGGTACATCAATCATACGGGAACGACCAATTCCATGCAGGGGCCAAAGGGGCTGCGGCCCCTCGCGGGGTCGAGGGGCAGAGCCCCTTGCGATCAGCGAGCGGGGTTTGAAGGGGCGGCACCCCTCGCTGCCCACGAAACCTAGATAGAATTCTCGATTATGTTTTTTGAGGAGAGCCCCGAAAACCTAGACAGAATTCTTAATTCTGTGTTCTCGGGAGACTATCCGTCGCTGCCACCTCCCGCGCTCTCGCCGTACCCATTCGGCCGAACGCCTCGACGCACTAGCTGACCCGGCGCACCGCCGTCTCCACCTCGAGCAATAGGCCCAGGCGTGGTGCATTCTCCGCCCGCCGTCTCAGCCTCGAGCAACAGCCCAGGCGCAAGCTGAACATGATCGACCCATCCCTACTTCGTTCCTTCTCAATTGATCATATCAATTCATATTTCTAATTCATCTAACTATAATTTAGACTTTATATGTATCAACAATTAAGATTTCCGATTCAACTTCAATATATCACAAGTAGCTCTGATACCACTGTAGGATTCGACGTAGAGTTTCACAGTTGTTAAAATATAGCGGAATATATTTGTAAACCGAAATCCTAGAACCCTAGACAGGATCCATGTGTATATATTGAAATCCAGACAGAAGTTCGATACGTACCTTTTGCAAATCGAACGTAAATTGACAATTGATTGTGTTTGGATTAATGCCTCAAGTGTTGCACCTCTACCAGTATCCACACAAGCGAACAGAAGTCTCCAACGATTCAAGTGCTAGCTAAAGATCTTGAAGTTTCTTTTCTTTAACGCCTTTTGATTTTCGATACTCTATCGAAAAAACCCTAGACAGAGGACGATTCTTTATCTATTTATACAGCCTCATTATCCAGCGGAATTAAAAGAAGTGGGCCAGGCGATTTAGGCCCGCCAAACCGTCCACCTTCAATAGTACATTTAATCGTTATCTCATAACGCGCACGATCGCGTAGATAAGTTAGATAGGAGAATAAATTAAAATCTATTTCTTATTTTAAGTAGATCCCGACGAACAGAAAATATCAACTCAGTTCGCTTTTGTGTGCAACCCTATAGGTTCACTAAACATTAGCAGTGTGCTTAAAACCTTTTTTAGCCTACAAGTCATAAGCGGTCTCTAGCAAGATATTATAACTACATAAGTATAGTGAAGATCGATTTTTCGACACAACCTAATCCACAACTAATATTAGAGTATCAACCTTGATTGATTTCTAGGGCAGACCACTAACACTTGCTACTGTGCTACCCTTGCAGCGGCCACCACCACCACCATCACCACCACCACCATCCCTGCTCACCTCTCTCTCTCTCTGCCTTTGTTGCTCTCTATCCTTTTATGCCCTCTCTGTGACAAAGATTGCCGCCCTCAAGCAGCCTAGATCAAAGGCTGCTTGAGGCTGGGCAACCTTTGATTTGTAAGGGATTCCCGGTTTGTGTTTGCATCAAAAAATGACCAACTTTTGGTTATTATCTACATATGATAGACTTAGTCGATAAGAGCAGAATTTAGTTATTTATTAATTGAACTATCAGTAACTTGAAGAGAACCGATAAAATTACCAGTGAACTCATCAACGATACACAAAGTGAAGTTATAGACGACCTTGAAGTTGATCAACGAAGTCATCGATATCGACATCAAGTAATTGACAAGAGGATAACCATTGGTTGGTTATTGTGCCACTATTTTAGGATTGTTGTAACTTCTTGTAACCACTAAGAAGATATTGTTTTTTAGTAACAGATTGTAACCTCTTTTTGTAATCTTCATTGATAACTGTTGTAGGTTTTAAATAGCTACATCGTACTCTTCAAAGGACAACCCAACTTTACTATGTTTCAGTACCTTACTTTCTTGCATCGTATCTTTATTTTCCAGACTTGCATCATTGATCAAATTCCGGCATGTTTAGTAGCTATAATTTCTAGATCTGCGTTGTCTATTAAATTCTAGTGTGTATAACTGTCATAGGTGTTGCGTCGCCGATTAAATTTCAGCATGATATCTTAACATTCTCAAACTTTTCATTGATTAAATTTCAGTGAGGTTTGTCTACATTTGGTTTGATTGTGACAACTACACTTATGGATCCTATCACTGATTAATTTCCATCACGGTAAATGAAGCCGTTGGTTCCTTCATTTTTCTCGATATTTCTTATTTGGAGCTGGCACAGAACCCGTTTTCTTTAATAAAAACCGAAGAATGACTTCGATGAAAGATATTTTGTCGCGGGAGAAATTCCGGTCAAAAATTTTGGTATTTTACTCCTTATTCATCATAGAGGCAAAGAGAGAGACATTGGCGATGGTTGCGAGTAGGCGTAGTGGCGACGATTGATGGTCGCGCAAATGTCAAAGGAGACCCGATGAACGTAGCGTGGTGCGGGAAGAGACGAAGGAGCTAGGGTTTATATTTGGATATTTTGGTGTGTTCTTCTAAATCTAGGGCCTTTCAAGCTTTCCGGTATATGATTAATCGATCAAACACTGGCTGTGTAATCATAAAATCAATGATGGATGAAGTCGCTCGTGGAACTTTTACCCTTTGCTAGTGGTATATCGTATGAAAGTTATGTTAACTAGTTTCTTTTAGAATTCCACATTTTAACAAAGTCACATACTTCATAAAATAAACTTTAAATTATTAAAGCATATTTAACAAAATGAGATTTAACAAGTGTTCGGGGGACTATTTCGAAAAACTTGTTTTTGATTTTTAATACATTAATCACATGTAACATGAAAACCACATACTTTTGCAAGATAAATGGCTGTTTGACAAGTTACCCTTTTAAAATTGTCCATCCTATGAAAGTCCATTATGGACTGGTAACCCCTAATCACAGAGGATTAAAGAGTGATTAATGAGTCTTGTTCATTAATCTGATACCGTATCTGATCTTTTTGGACCGCCTGGAATTGGTGCACCAGTCGTAGTGCGAGAGAGAGAGAGAGAGAAAGAGAGAGAAAGAGAAAAGTGGCGCTCTCTCCTCTGCATGGCATGCACGTCCCTCTACATGAAGCGGCGAGACGCAGCGCACATAAATGGCTACTCTTCTTTTCGCAGGTTTCAACCAACTCTCTGCCATCTTCATTCAAACCCCCGTCCCCCCTTCGAGATCGTCCCTGCAACACAACCCTGCAGTTTCACCGTCATTTACTCAAACCCCTTCAATACCCTCAACCGTACGCCCCACCGTCTCACTCTCTCTCTCTCTCTCTCTCTCTCTCTCTCTATAAATGACCCCCACTCTCATGCTATGGAACAAGCAGGAACACTCAATCTTTGAGAGAGAGAGAGAAAGAGACAGATGGCGAGGTGGGTGTGCGCATGGCTGGTGCTTGTTCTCGTGGCAACGACCCAAGCAAGTGCACGTAAGGTTCCGAGCGACGCTGGTCCGAACGACGACGCGTCGGTGCATGCAACTGCAAGCAAAAAGCGAAGCGGTGAGGTTACGAAGGAGGAGACGGTCATAGTGCACGCGAGTGCGCCGGAAACGGCAGCCGCAGCTGAGGCGCCGGGTGGCGGCATGGACGACAAGAAGAATTTCATTGCCTTCGGCGGCATTGGTGGGTTCGCAGGAGCTGGCGGGTACACCGGGATTGGCGGTGTCATGCCGACCCTCGGTGGTGGTGGTGGGATCGGCAAAGGAATCGGAGGAGCTGCTGGAATAGGCGGCGTCACTGGGGTTTTGCCTCTTGGGGGTGGCAGCGGGTTGGGGGGTGTGGGCGGCCTCGGAGGTGGGGCCGGCGGCGTGGGCGGTGTAGGCGGCCTCGGAGGTGGGACTGGCGGCTTGGGCGGTGTAGGTGGCCTCGGAGGTGGGACCGGCGGCGTGGGCGGCCTCGGAGGCGGAGCCGGTGGCGTGGGCGGTGTAGGTGGCCTCGGAGGTGGGGCCGGCCGTTTAGGTGATCCGGCCGGCGCCGGGGCCGGAGGGGTAGGCGGTGGGACCGGTGGAGTTGGTGGATTGGGGGGTCTTCCGGGTGTTCGTCCTTGATTAAATTTGAGCATTCCTAGGTGTTTGTCACATTTAATCTTCTTGAAACCTAAGTTTAGTGTCGTGGTCTTTGAGTGTCGGTCATTGTCAAATAAAGAAGTTTAGGATTACTATTTAGGTTATGGTCGTTGATTAGGAGTGTGGAGGACATTGTTGTCCTCATTCGAGGTCGCTGGTGAAGTCCTTTCTTCCTTTCTCATTTAGGGTTTGTTGCATTTTGTCATTGTACTTCGATATATCAACGCACGCGTGGAGATGTTAGCTGTCTTTAATGAATTTCCCAAGTGAGTGTCTTGAAATATTTGGAGCTTTTGTGGTATTTTTTCCAGAAGATGAAGAATACAAAGTGAGTGCTTGCATGCGGAACGAATGAGAAGGACGATACTAACTTTGATTGTTAATTATCCAATTTTAGACTTTGGAAAACCCTAGAATGGGAGATCCGGATTTATATAACTTAACTAAGTTTCAGCCATTTTATTTTCTGTATAAACATCTGATCATGTTCGAGGGAGCCAAGGTAAAAAGCATCTTTTTTTTTTTTTTTGGTAACCCAGGGAACCCCCGCACGGCCGACAGCCGGGAGGTAAACCCTGGGGGCGACACGTGCTAGCCACCACACACGTGCACCGGTTAAGTCACCCTGCGGCGCCCGGGATTCGAACACTCAACCTTTTGCGAGAGGAAGAGTGCCCTTTCCAGCAGCGCCACCCAGGTGGGTGGTGTAAAAAGCATCTTTTGTTGCACTAATCTTCAAAGGGACTATTTTGGAAGTTCTTGTTAGCAAAAGATTCAGCAATCAAGGCCAGTTAGGTCTAAAATTTTAAACCGTTAGATGAAAACGTAATTTAATATTTAAATATATAATACTGCCCATCACGAGTAGATTCACATTTTGCCTAAAATTCGAAGACTGTAGTGTGAGAGCTAATTAGAATTTGGCAGATAAAAAAGGAGACCAGAGAAATATATCATATGAATGCATTACCTTCTGCTATCATAAGATGTGAAATTTTGAATAACCCCTATAGTTTAAAAAGCTTAAGTTATTAAAAAAGTGTAATTTAATAATCAGATGCCCTAACACTTACAGGCATAGATACGAATGCATGATTCTTGTCGAAAAACCTAATAAGATAAACAGATGAAAAGGCAAAGTTTTGACTTACAGTAATTTAATTACAACGTGATGAACGGGTTACTTTTACTGATTTTTCTCGATAAAATTGATCAACATGAATTGGTTTTATTAAGTTTTAAATAACTGTACAATATCATTATTCTTTTGTGGTTTTGTAATTTCAAACTTTAAGCTAAAGATTTAAGTGGGGGGTCGTGGCGGTGGGATGCTACGCTAGCCCCCCTCAAGGACTAGTCGGGCATTACCGCTGATTTGTGCCCTAGCTCGCCCACCGCTGATTTGTGCCCTAGCTCGCCGGCCGCGCGGATACCTCGGTTATCAAAAAAAAAAACTTTAAGCTAAAGAAATTTTTGGAAGTGGGAACTCTTTCAGAAATTATGTGATTTTGGATTCCCATTGTATCGTCTTTTACCTTTGGTGCTTTTCTAAAGATTATTTTCTGAGACAATTTGCGCATGAGATTGACTATCGAAAAATAGAACACGGCAAGTGTTAAAACACAGGCATATTTACTAGGATTCCCGCACAGTCATAGTTTTTGGGAAATGGATTTGTCCAACGTGATATCGGAATATAATTCAAGAGTGTAAATTCTAGCATTCCCTCTCAATTTTTGCGAGTGTAAGGACCGACTTATTCGCGAAGGGAGCGCAGAGTAATATGCTACAAGCACATTTAAGCACATTTACATTGACCTGTTTTCTTACGGATTAAGCTTTTAGGAAAAACGGTTTATCTAACTGCTGTCATTGTAATTTTTCGAGAAGGAAAACTTGATTTATGGAGCGGAACTCTACAAACAAAAAAAATAAAATTTCAAATATGGTGCGTTCTAAGTATATTACGGAAGATCAATGCGGAAGAGAGCTGAAACTTCCGTTTTGCATGCCCTCCATCTGTACGAAGGTCTCAGGTGTGGCAGAGAATTCGTGTCCTCCTAAGTATTTAATGGATACACCTGACAAATTTAAATGGTTCATTAAAAGCAAATGTGTCATAAAAATGCTGCAGATCACTTCATCAGTGTTTGCTCGGCGCGGTTCGTGCTAGGGCAGGTTGAACGACAGAAGCGCGCAGGTAGGGGAAAATATTTTCAGAGGACCTTATATTTATGATCAAGAAATGAAAATGCATACTAAGATAGGGATGTAATTTGTAAGAGGGAAACATGCGTTTTGATTCGATCGCGACAAACTTATCTCGTTAAGTTTGCTACCGGAAATACACGGTAGGACCATGTCTGATCGACGTGGTTCAGCCACTGTGACAAAATCCTAAGCGATGGGGCGAAATTCGACAAGAAACATGGGTAGTTATGCATAGTAACTCTGCGAGTTGAGACTTTGACATGTAATGTAAATGGAAGTAAATGGAACTTCAGTATCTCGTCTTATAAGCCCCCTCTCGAGTAGTCAACCTTTCTTTTGGTCGACTCTTTCCCCCACTTAGTTTGTCTATTTCCTAGCAAGCATCACATGACTAGTTGCAGGTTTGTTAATGTCCCTGTGGCGCTTGTTAATGAAGCAATTAAGGAAGGTTTACTGTTTTTCTTTTTCGCATTATGTGTTATTATTGCCTTGAATATTAAATATTTTCAAGGTTGTTAACAAGTGCCTCAAAAACACTTGGAAGTAAACTAGGGTCCGCTTGTTTTGTAAAAAAAAACTACTGTTGGAGGACATTTTCTTTTTTCATTTTTCGATAGCTGGATGTTTCGAAAAATGAGTCAATGGAAACCATATACTTGAATATAGGAAAATGACTTCATCATTTGCAATAGAATTAAATTTTCAAAATATGATTACACCTCGGGCTTAGGCCCAGGTGCCAAGCTGTCGGCTAAGGACCTTGGCACCCGTACCTAGGTCCCTGAAGGCAGAGCTCGGGTCCCATAGTTCAGGATCCGGACCTCCGCACTGGTGCTAGGTCCCTAGAGGCGAGCCCGAGACCCTGGCTCATGCCTTCAAGACCTTGGCAGCTTGGTCCGAATCCCCCAAGGATGGCTCTGGGTCCTCTGAGGCCGAATCGGGGACCCAAGCAAATAAGAGAATGATAAACTAATATTTGTTAACAAATAAAAACGGGTAAACAATAAGATAAACCTTTTCTTGTCAGAGATAAAGAAGTTGGTATTTGAACAAAAATAAAGAAATAAACAATGGTAACTAACTCAAGTAAGATAATTTTTGCTTAAATTTAGGAAAATCACTGAAAATCACTTCTTCCTCTAAAAATTAAAATTAACTTTACAAAATATGACTAGACCTCGAACTCAAACTCAAGGCCTCAACGGCTAGGCCAGTACCTTGAGAATAGCGCCTGGGTCCCTTGAGTCCAAGCGTAGGTCCCAATTAGTTGGGCCCGGGACCTTAATACCCATGCCTAGGTCTCTCAAGGCCAAACCGGGGTCCTAAGTAGTCGACCTTAGGTCCACTGAGGTCAGGACTAGATTGCAATGCCCATATAGGGTTGTCGGCACCCAAATCGCAAATTTCAGTGGTTGGGTCAGGTTTCCTTGAGGACGGGCCTAGGTCCCCTAAGGTTGAACTTCGAACCGCCGCTGATAATTAAGAGAAAATTGATAAACTATATATCTTTTTGTAAATAAATCAAAGTTGGTAAACGATAATATTATAAACAGTTTTTTACCAAAGACAAGAGAAGCCAGTATAAATAAAAAAACAATGTTAACTAACTCAATAGGAGTTTATGACCAAAAAAAAACTCAATAGGAGTAAGTAAAGAAAAATAAATTTGGTAGAAAAGTTATTCAGTCTAATTGAGATTTGTAAATTCTAAGAAGGGTTGATCAATTTAAAAGGTTAACAGGTAAGACAAATAAAAGTGGTAATTTGATAAAAAGGTTAGTGCATTAAAAGAAGATAAACATACGTGATAAGCAACTCGAATTAGAATTAATAATCCAAAACTGTTTGGTAATTTAATCAAAGAAAAGTGATATGCCACTCAAATAAAGGCTGGTCATTTATATAATAGTTGGTAGCTTTAACACATTCGCAAGAAAGGTAAATAAAAGAGAAAATTGTCCTAAAAGTTTTCGTATGGCAACCAATTCAGTTTTAACCTTTTAAATGTGTCAATTTAGTCTTAAATCTTTCGCGATTTGCGAATTTAGTTATTGTTGCCAAATTTGATTGGAAATCGCTAACACGACCGCTAGCCATCCTATGTAGTGTTCTCGGCACTAATGTGGATAATTTTTGCATTTTTTTTTTGAAAATCTAAATTTCTCCTTCTTCTTTTTTCCTTTCTTTCTTCTCCTTTCGCCTGTGGCCAATTTGGCTGATACTCGGCCATGGCTGGCGACCGACCACAAATGAAGGCTGCCTTCGTCAGATCTGGTGAGGGCTCGAACCTTGTAATTTGCAAGGGCAACCCAGCCACAAGCAAAAGAAAAAAAAAGGAAAAAGGAAATTTTTAAAAAAATTAAAAATGCAAAAATTGTTTACTTCTGTGCCGACCACACCATGTAGGACAGTCAACGGCCAGTCGGCATCCACGTCAGTGATTACAGCCAAAATTGGCCGAAATAACTAAATTAACAAATCGTCAAAAGTTCAAGATTAAATTGGCACAATTGAATGGTTTAGGACTAAATTAGCTGCCGTACAATAATTTTATTACTTTTTGGACAATTATCCCGTAAATAAAAGTTCGTATATCGATAAGAGAAATTGATAATTTAAAAACCTGATAACTAACTAAAACGAGAGTTTGTAACTCAAAATTAACTGGTAATTTAGTCAGAAAAAAAGTTGGTGAGTCATTCAAAAAAATATTAGCAAATTCGTATCAGAGTTAGCTAATTTAAAGTGTCGGAAAGAAAGAAGATAAGAGAAGCTGATACTTATAAATAGTAAATGAAAAGTTATAAAATTGTTTGGACTCGGTGATTACTACCGAGTTTTGGGAAAATTAGAATACCGATAACCTTTTTTACCAATAGTTTTTTTTAATAATTATTAGCTCTTTCAGAAATTAACCAATGGAAATAGTTTTGTCGCCAGGAGCTTCTCTTTTTCATATATCAATTAAATCCTACGAATCTAACACCATAAAAAAATTGGAAATGTAATGCCTTAGAAAACCCACCGATGCTCTTTGTTTTTACAGGAAGGTACATAAATTTTCTCCCGTTTCCAATTCACCAAATCTGAGCAGAATTGAAAGTCATTTCCTTCCCGAGACGGCTCTGTTTGCTGAGACCGCTGATCAGTCTTTCATTTACAAGAAACTCTCCGTTAATAACTCACGTCTGTCACCAACCATCAATCTTCACCCTATAAAAAGAGGCTCGAGCTGGAGACTCCATGCGTGCATGCAAAGACCAAGCAAATCAGGAGGGAGCATCTTCTAGCACGCCAACCTCACCTGATCGAATCTAATGGAGAACCGAAAGACGGCAAGGACTTGTGTCATGTTTGTGGTGCTTTTCGTCCTCACTGTGCACGGCGGAGCTGCACGTCCTGTGAGGAGCGGCAGCGATCGGACGCTGAAAGAGCAAAATGAACTGCAAGCTCATGCACCGGATGCGGTGGCAGAAGGACCGGTAGGGACTGGAGGAAGTGGCGTGGGCGATCAGAAGAACTTCCTGCTGCTTGGTGGCGTCGGGATGGGCGCTGGAATGGGTGGCTATGCTGGCATGGGCAGTTACGTCAGCGGAGTAATGCCAACGCTTGGCGGGGTCGGTGAAGTCAGCGGTGGCTTTGGTATGGGCAGCGGTTTCGGGGCGGGAGGTGGTGCTGCGCCAGTGTCAGTGGCATGGGGGGCATGGGCACTGGTCCGCTCGGGGGGCTCGGCAGGCTTAACGGCCTTGGTGTCGGCCCCGGTGGAACTGGCGGTCCTCTTCCTCTTCCTCTTCCTTAGGTGAAAGTTTTGCCTAGTGCTCAATCAACACGGTTGTCGCGACCCTAAAAAAAATCGAGTTTCGATCTTAGGCTAATGGATTATTAGATCAATTAAATTAACTAACCTAGCTCGAGTTCTCCCAAACTCTACCAAATCGCAACTTAGGTCCAATTGTGAGCATGCAAATATTTTCAACGGGAGTCGCCACTAATCATTTAGGGTAGGTTGATTAGAAACCTAAATAAAACAGCGGGAGTACTATTTTATTTCTACGAACCAGAAATCATAAATTCGGGGACTTGATTACGCTAGATTCCTTAACGCCCTTTCGGTACCAATTTCGAGAAAAATACTCAATTTGACAATTTTGATAAATCATGACTTAGAGTTCAAAGGTGCAGAAATTTCTTTTTTATTTTTTTATTTTTTTACTTATTTAAATGAAAGCTAACCTATATGTAATGACGTGCAAAAATTGACATGCGATTAATGCAACCTAACATGCAAACTATATGTCATGCGACGACGTGACCTATTTCTAATGACGGGTATATTATTTTTTTTTGTATTTTTTTTAATGAAATTCGGAATTAAAAACGCCAGTTATCTAAACATGCAATTTTAAACTAAAGAAATTGACCTATTCTAAAGCAATCTTTTTTGGTATTTTTTTTTATCAAAATTCGAAATTAAAATCACGTAAAAAAAATAACCGCGAAATCTTTCGAATTAAATTTCGATCTGAAGCCTGACAGATCGATCCTAAAATTCGAAATACCCGCTATGGAAATAATTCTATCTAAAGCCTGATAGATAGATTTATTTCCACGTGTGCGGTTGCGGATTAGGAAATTTTGTTAATCGATCACATCTTGAAAAATTTATGATATATTAAATATATTGGATATGTTCAAAAGATTTTGAAGATTCTAAATTCTATCCAAATTTGACAAGTAATAGATATCTAAGATTTCAAAAAAAGGAAATAAATCCTAATTGAAATATTGCCTATTATTCAAATATGCAAAGTTAGATATCAATAAACACGAATTAAGCAATAAAATATTCAAACCAAATCAGGATAAGATATTTACCTAATCCAAAGATTTGTTTCCAAATTTGAATCACCGGCGAATCGGAATTGCGGATCGAGATGGTGACCGGCGGTGCGTCGGGAGCGACGGCGCGACGTCGGGAACGGCGGTACGGCGTCGGGAGTGGCAACGGCAGGACACGGCGGTACGGCGTCGGAACGACAACGGCGGGACACGGAGGGGACAGCAGCGATAGCAGGTGGGCAACGGCGCGACAGGGCCACGGCGATGGAGCAACGGTGCGAGCGTCGCGGCAAGGAGCAGCGACGATAGCAGGTAGGCAGCGGCGGTGCAGGGCAACGCCTGATCTGGGTAAGGACGTTGCAAGGGCTTCGTGGCTGAACGCTGTATAGCTGTTGCTCGGCTGAGACGTGGACTTTTTGATGAAGACCCACTCTGCTATGTGACTCCAAAGCAATGCGAAGAGGAGTTTCTTTCACTATTGAAGATTGCGGTGATAGGAGGAGGACCAGAATATTTTTCACAGAGAGAAAAGAATCCAATACTCTTTTGTTTGCTCCACGTGCGACTGAACCAAGGACGTTCAGATCGTCCTTTTCTTTATGCTCTTCGTGCGGCAGCTCACTATCACAAGAAACCCACTGTTCGGCTTCTTCTTGTGTGACTCTCGGCTTGTTGAATTTTTGGCCAAGCTTGATCACTTCGCTGGGAATTGGAAGGCGCAGCGGCAAGGTAAGAGGCAAAGCAGCACATCCACCGAACGTCCCCCACGATCGTGAAAGAGAGCTCTCCCTCTCGTCGCTTTTTTCTCCCTTTTTCTCTCTCGCTCATGTATTTCACTCGCGTGTCTCTAAAAATTCTGATGTGAAAATTCTTGGAGTCCCCAGATTATGATGCATAACCCTATATTTATATCGCAAACCTAGGTCAACTAGCCGGGCTTTCTAGTCCTAATGGGCTTAGGTTTAGGCTTTACCATTTAATTTAATTTAATTCTAAATGGGCTGAATTAATTCGGGCTTTTCTTTAATTAAGCTTGATGGGCTAATTTAAGCTCAAATTAAGACAACCAAGCCCTTTTGACGTGTGATTTTTGGCCCCCGTCTTCCGAATGAGTCGAGTCTCGTTCGATTCCCGAGCCTGATTCACGTGATGAATTTTAAGCTCGCTCGCCACCGCCGATCTGATGCGGAGTGCAACTAATCTATATGAACCTAAACTATATGCTATGCAATTTTAATATTTTTGTTCAGGGGTTAAAAAATTTAATCCCTAATTTTCTATGCAATTAACACTAAATGATGCGCCAAAATTTAGGTGTCAACAGCTGCCCCTCTTTGAGTGGAGGCTCGCAGAGGTTTCGCTCAAAGACTGAGACCTAAATTTAAACTATGAAAAATGATGAATGATGATTTTTTTTTAATGATGATGCATGATATGCAATAAATAAGGAACGTATGCTAAGGCTTCTCACTTCATGCGGAGCGGTGAAAGAGTCTTACATACGGATCGCACAAAAAGCGTCCAAGCGAGGAAAGCTTTATAATGCTTTGAGTTCCCTCGATCTCCAAACTTCTAGTCCACTGGAAGTAAGGTTCTTAAGGTACATGATTGCCTATCTGTTACCTGTAGTTTCCTATAGATGCGAAATAGCGCGTGATATGAGGAAAGAATGGGATGTGTTGTCCATACCGCTGGACAATCATGAAAAGGATCATGTCACCTCTTTCATTCGAGTGAGCATGAAATGGTGTGCTTCGTACTCCACTTAGCAACACCAAGAGAGAAATTATGTCGCCTGTCCTACTGGGCGAACATGAAATGGGGTGTGCTTTGTACTCCACTTAGCAACACCAAGAGAGAAATTATGTCGCCTGTCCTACTGGGCGAACATGAAATGGGGTGTGCTTCGTACTCCACTCAGCAACACCAAAAGAGAAATTATGTCGCCTATCCTACTGGGCGAACATGAAATGGGGTGCGCCGCGTACTCCACTTAGCAACACCAAAAGAGAAATTATGTCGCCTATCTTACTGGGCGAACATAAAATGGGGTGTGCTTCGTACTCCACTTAGCAACACCAAATGTGAAATTATGTCGCCTATCTTACTGGGCGAACATAAAATGGGGTGTGCTTCGTACTCCACTTAGCAACACCGAGAGAGAAATTATGTCGCCTGTCCTACTGGGCGAACATGAGAATACGGTGTGCCGCGTACTCCACTTAGCAATACCAAATGTCACCTGTTCCACTTGGTGAACATATGAGAGAGATAATTTCTCCTATTCCGGAGAGAGAAATAATGAAGAATAAGACGTACCTGAATTCTTCTTATGACAGAGCCAATGGCATCGCTCCTGTTTTTACCTGAGAAAAGGTTAAAATAACACATGCGCAGAGGCAGAGAAAACATAATTCATGAATCTGCTTGCATTACCAAGCTTTACTAGGGAATATATTAATAAGAACAATCATTTCGTCCTTTTGACATTTTGATCATATTAAATGAGAGACCTTTAATCAGAAAGGATTTTCCACTCACTCTCAATGAAAGGCTTTTGACCCGACCTTTGATGCGGGTATAAGAATCACTCGAACTCTCTTCATCGTGCTTGACAAGGGTTCGGATATTCTCAAAATCAGTATGACTTGATCAATCTGAGAGGTCTTTATAAGGACTAAAACATGAGCTTGGTCAATGGCTTAGCAAAAGGGACTCTTCGAGTCGAGGCTATTGAAAGAATTGATATCACCAGCTGTTCCGGGTTTACAAGTCAGGAATGCTGTAAAAATGAGATAGAAAAATCTTGCTCGCACTTCTTCGAGCAACATTTATAAGCATTTGAAATTCTACGTTAACTCAAGTGCCCTATTCTGAAGAGACTTCGGTAATGGTTGTAACGTAGGTTCGGGTAGGCTTGAAAGGAATGACCTATTTTCATCAAAAGGGGTATTATGAATATAGAGATTGGTGATCATCCCAACTAGCAATTGCTCCACAAATGAACCTTCAAATGGTCTTTTCCTTGAAGAATGATCTTGTATATTGACTCAGTTCTTGTTGAAGCTTTTCTCTCTCTCTCTTTTTTTTTTTTTTTGAGAGAGAGATTTTCTTTTCTTCGAGAGATTTTTCCGAGAGAGAACT
Organism: Syzygium malaccense; assembly: GCA_031216405.1. Taxonomy (NCBI): domain Eukaryota; kingdom Viridiplantae; phylum Streptophyta; class Magnoliopsida; order Myrtales; family Myrtaceae; genus Syzygium; species Syzygium malaccense. The sequence goes on from CM062260.1 coordinate 19,866,212, forward strand.
TCGATTTGATGGAGTTCTTTTGCATCCTTTCTGATGAATTTTCTTTTGAGCTTCTATTTGCCCCAAGTCACCTTGAACTTGTCTTGAGATGATTTCATTTGTTTATCACAAGAATGATCACCAATTGGGTTGAAATGAATTCACCGCTCAAATTGGGTATGCAAAGGGTATAATGTGTAGGGATATAGAAAGAAATGCTCTTCATCATATCTAAGGCACTCGAGCTAACACAGAACTTGTATGCAATAAATATACTTGAAGATTGATGCAAGTGAAAGCAAGAAAATTCTAACCATTTTGAACTTTCTAAGAAATTGCCCCGGTATGGGATTGTTCCTGACAGGAGTAAGAAATGAAACTCCGTTCAAAGGGGTTAAGCAAATGATAACCTGTAGTGTTTAGATAGAGGAAATGAATGCCTCTCATCATTTTGGTCGTCATACTTTTCGTGAGAAAATCCTTTACCTTGTCAGCACGGAATTTTCACTCAACTCGCACTAGGGATTATTATTCAGGACGTGTATAGAAATGTCTTGCCTTTCGTCATCTTGAAGTCTCTCATGCAATATGATCGCTTCATTAGGACAGAAATAGATTGCCAAATTAAAAGCCTTCCTCAAACAAAGCTTAGTAACATCAATTGATTCATAAAATTCAACTTGACACTTGATAGAAACAAAGTCAGAATGAGTACAAATCAAGTGTAATATTTCTTTACAGAATCAGAATTAACCGGACTGGAAAAAACACGACCATCCATCTCGGCCAAAATCAAAGCACCTCCTGGAAGGACTTTCTTCACAATGTACGGGCCACCATAGTTTAGGGCGAATTTTCCTTCTGCAAGAGGAACTATCGGCAATAACTTTCGCAGGATAAGGTCACCTACCTGAAAATGTCAAGGCTTGACTTTCTTGTTGAAAGATTTAGCAACTCGTTGTTGGTAGCACTGGCCATGACATAGAGCTCTAAGCCTTCTCTCATCAATCATGTTCAACTGGTCCAATCTTTGTTGGATCCAATCTGCTTCTGATGATTGTACCTGTGAAAGAATACGTAACGAAGGAATTTCAACCTCAACAGGTAGAACTGCTTCCATACCGTATACAAGAGAATATGAAGTTGCCCCTGAAACATAAAGTAGATGGTTCAGAAGGACAAACAGGGCTAAACAGTATATTTTATTTATTTTGATTTTTTTTTTGAAATTCTTTTCAAAGAAGTTTTAACACGAGGAAGCATGAAGAAGCCCAGGCCTCAGAATTCTCCTTTGACTATATTTTTCTCTTATCGGTTGGATATCATCACCGAGCTGGTTTGATGTACTTCAACATGCTCTCAAAAAAAATGAAAATAATTTGTAATTTCATTGATTATCACCAAATAAATTACATTTATTGGAATGGAAACTGGGACAATAAAGTCATAGGAAAAAATCCTAAAAAGCAGCTCCCAAAACGGGGCAAATCCTAGAAAGCAATAGAAATTCCCACGCAAGGGAGTGCGCGAAAAAAGTAAAGGTGTTACTCTCGCGGGCCAGTGCCCATTTCAGCCAACGGTCCTTCCTTGATAGCTCCAATGAGCATGTTATTGAACATAGCAGTGATTCCCTCCATCGCATCATCAGGATCTTCTGTCACTGGAGGTGTTAAATCATCCATACCTCCCCATCCATCGGGGACGATATCACGCGGGTCAATATAGAAGCTCGGGGGAGCCGAATATTTCACGTAGTAGTCGAACTTGTCGCTCGGTTGCCCCAGGGTGTCGATCACCTCCTTCTCTTCATGTATCATTCTTGCAGGACTCGGGGATGTGGTCTGGATGTTTGGAACTATAAGAAGATCATCTCGGCCTTGGCAGAGACACGAAGCACGAAATGTTGATGCTCCAGTATCTAAGAGGTCCTGAACCTTGTGCTTTAGATCAACGTCGTACGACCATAGAACCATCTTATCACTCTCATAAGCGTAGGGCTGAGGTGATGCCAGGACCAATATTTCCGAAGTATCGGGTATAATGATCCCGTGGTCATTGTCAGAGGCGTCCTCGAGAGGGGGCATGTCAGGATCCAACTTAACTTGTTCATCGGTCATCCTTGCGAGTTCTTCATTCCAGTCAATGACGACTTGAGATATAGTGGCCACTACCCCAAATTCATCCGTTGTCCCAATCATTCCTTTTCTCACCAACTCATCCACTTTCTTTTCTATCTCACCGAGTGACACCACCTCACCAGTCGAAACATAACCAGCTCGGACTAAAGCATCGAACATATCTTCGAGAGGGACCCTGAAGCCCTGAACCTGCTTGACTCCCGGACCAAGGATAATATTTGCACTGCTCGAATGATCAGGGAGTGGATTGTTCTGCACATTGGGGTTACCGGCTGGCTGTAGCGCAAACGCTCCTGTCTCGAGTAGATCCTGCACTCGATGTTTGAGTACTTGGCAATCATCTGTCGAATGCCCAACTTCACCTCTATGGTAATCGCATTTCTTCGACGGATCATACCTTGCATAGCCAGCAACATTAGATCTTTGTGGCTTTGAATTTAGCAGGTTCTTCTTCCTTAACACTGCCAGTACCTGAGATAATGTCCCAGGAAGTGGAGTAAACTGACGAGTTTTGCGCTGCCGGCGTGAATCCTGCTGGCTTTGCCGCCCATAAGAGGTTGTTTGCTGGGTGCTAAATTGTAGCTTCGGGACCTGAGCTGGGGTCTTCTGTACATAGGTCATGTTGACTTCGGGGACATGCTCTTTGTCCTTCTTATTAGTAAATTTATTGCCTGATGAACCTGACTCACTGTACCATCCTTTCTTGAGTCCGGTCTCAATCTCCTCACCCATGGCTATCAGTTGGCCAAAAGATTGGGCGGCCGTCACTAACATTCGTGAACGAACCGGTTGTGGTAGGGTGGACACGAACAACTTCATTAAGTCACGTTCTGAGGGTTCAGGCATGATCTGTCCCGCCATGTTCCTCCAGCGAGTGGCATACTCCTTTAGTGTCTCACCCTTTTTCTGCTCAGCTCTTTCCAGATCCTCCCTTGTAATGATGACGTCGAGATTGAACTTGAAGTGTTTGACAAAAAGGTTTGCCACTTCTTCCAATGAGTCTTTCCGGTTGATCTGGTGGTTAGTATACCACCTCATTGCAGCATCCTTCAAGCTTGCTTGGAAGGTTTGGATCATTAGAGGTCCATTAGAAACATATCTATTCATGAGCCCCTGGTACATATCGATGTGCTGAATTGGGTTTGAGGTGCCGTCATACTTCTCGAAGGCTGGTATCTTGAATTTATCGGGCACTTGGACCCGGGTAAACATAGACAGATCAACAGGTGGAACACTTTGAGTTCCCTCCACTTCACGTAACCTCTGGTCGAGCTTAGCCAACAACTTGACATTCTCATCATTGGGGGGTGACTGAAGAACAGGGGCCACCGGATACGCACTAGTGTCAGTCAGAATGACATCATCCAGTTGAAGGGTTGGATTAATGTTCACTGCAGGAGCTTTGTCAAGGCGAAGGCCTTGACGAGTTGGAGGTGGAATCTCCGATTGAGAGGCAGCATTGATCTGCTGCTGCTTGGCCATAAGATCACTCATCATTTTGGACATGGCAGCCGCAATCTGCTCATTGATTGTGTTCATGTGTTCTTTCAGCTTTTCATCAATCATGGCCGCAATCTCGGCTTGATTGGTCATCCTTCTTTTGGTCACCGATCGAGTGTTATGAGGATGAGGGGGATCCGTGGCAAATTACCTGTAAAAAGCAACGATCGAATGAATACAACTAGTAAGAATAACGAGTCGGTCCATTTCCTTAGACCTTCAAGATGAAATTTCTTGCGAAAGACCGATTCGTCCAGTAAATCTCGAAATTCCAAATTGCTTTATTCAATAAAAACCTGGACTAATTCCAAAATTTACAAATCATAGCTTATTGCTTTTCATTGAATTGCCCAAGATGGAAGGTGTCTGAAAAGAATTCTTATAAAAATCGTTCAGAAACGACATTTATTACGGAACACATTAATAGTAAGCTAACATTTCCTCCTAAAAAGAAAGAAAAACTCCCTAAATTAAACAAGAAATCAGACGGTCTTCCCTTTTTTAGAGGCCACGTGCCAAATGACTCAACCTAAATCATGGACCGACCCAAAATAAGATGAAGAAAACTAAAGATAAAGCTCGAGAAATTACCATCCTTGGGGAGAGAATGTCAATCACAGAGACATGCACATGAATCGTGAGTTTAAACCTTAATCTATCTATCCTAAAGGCTTTTGCAAAATGAAGTGATGAACGGAACGACATGTCGCAGCCTCGCGCACACTCATCATGACTAGCCGCGGCCTCGCATACAATAGTCATGACTAGTCGGGTCCAATCACTTCGGCTTGATTCGGTCGACAAGGGGAACCTCCATGCGTAGTAGCCTCACGTGCATGAGGACGACCCTTGAGCCATTTTTTGAAAAATTTTCGGGATCCAAATGGGATAACCTTTAGCGAGGTCTTACCGCCAAGGTTAAAGAACCATCTAAATACCATCTTAGAACTATGGGTGTGATCCAGGTCCGATCACAGGTTGTGTGTGGTGTAGTGTAAATACTGTAAAACATGCACAACAATTATATGCAAACACCACTTCAATAGTGCAAAAATTAAATCACAATTCCACTCCACCAAGCCTGCAAAACAAAGAGTTAGCCAATCACTACTCCCCTTATAACTCCCATCCTGCAAAACCATTTAACACCTAAGAATGAGAATTCAATCAAATTTTCTCAAATTGAGTAATTTTTCCATGAAAATTTTTTTTTGGCCTAAGTCCTCCTTAAATTTTCAAAAAATTCAAGTCACAATCCCTAGCGGAGTCGCCAAGCTGTCGCGACCCTAAAAAAAATCGAGTTTCGATCTTAGGCTAATGGATTACTAGATCAATTAAATTAACTAACCTAGCTCGAGTTCTCCCAAACTCTACCAAATCGCAACTTAGGTCCAATTGTGAGCATGCAAATATTTTCAACGGGAGTCGCCACTAATCATTTAGGGTAGGTTGATTAGAAACCTAAATAAAACAGCGGGAGTACTATTTTATTTCTACGAACCAGAAATCATAAATTCGGGGACTTGATTACGCTAGATTCCTTAACGCCCTTTCGGTACCAATTTCGAGAAAAATACTCAATTTGACAATTTTGATAAATCATGACTTAGAGTTCAAAGGTGCAGAAATTTCTTTTTTATTTTTTTATTTTTTTACTTATTTAAATGAAAGCTAACCTATATGTAATGACGTGCAAAAATTGACATGCGATTAATGCAACCTAACATGCAAACTATATGTCATGCGACGACGTGACCTATTTCTAATGACGGGTATATTATTTTTTTTTGTATTTTTTTTAATGAAATTCGGAATTAAAAACGCCAGTTATCTAAACATGCAATTTTAAACTAAAGAAATTGACCTATTCTAAAGCAATCTTTTTTGGTATTTTTTTTATCAAAATTCGAAATTAAAATCACGTAAAAAAAATAACCGCGAAATCTTTCGAATTAAATTTCGATCTGAAGCCTGACAGATCGACCCTAAAATTCGAAATACCCGCTATGGAAATAATTCTATCTAAAGCCTGATAGATAGATTTATTTCCACGTGTGCGGTTGCGGATTAGGAAATTTTGTTAATCGATCACATCTTGAAAAATTTATGATATATTAAATATATTGGATATGTTCAAAAGATTTTGAAGATTCTAAATTCTATCCAAATTTGACAAGTAATAGATATCTAAGATTTCAAAAAAAGGAAATAAATCCTAATTGAAATATTGCCTATTATTCAAATATGCAAAGTTAGATATCAATAAACACGAATTAAGCAATAAAATATTCAAACCAAATCAGGATAAGATATTTACCTAATCCAAAGATTTGTTTCCAAATTTGAATCACCGGCGAATCGGAATTGCGGATCGAGATGGTGACCGGCGGTGCGTCGGGAGCGACGGCGCGACGTCGGGAACGGCGGTACGGCGTCGGGAGTGGCAACGGCAGGACACGGCGGTACGGCGTCGGAACGACAACGGCGGGACACGGAGGGGACAGCAGCGATAGCAGGTGGGCAACGGCGCGACAGGGCCACGGCGATGGAGCAACGGTGCGAGCGTCGCGGCAAGGAGCAGCGACGATAGCAGGTAGGCAGCGGCGGTGCAGGGCAACGCCTGATCTGGGTAAGGACGTTGCAAGGGCTTCGTGGCTGAACGCTGTATAGCTGTTGCTCGGCTGAGACGTGGACTTTTTGATGAAGACCCACTCTGCTATGTGACTCCAAAGCAATGCGAAGAGGAGTTTCTTTCACTATTGAAGATTGCGGTGATAGGAGGAGGACCAGAATATTTTTCACAGAGAGAAAAGAATCCAATACTCTTTTGTTTGCTCCACGTGCGACTGAACCAAGGACGTTCAGATCGTCCTTTTCTTTATGCTCTTCGTGCGGCAGCTCACTATCACAAGAAACCCACTGTTCGGCTTCTTCTTGTGTGACTCTCGGCTTGTTGAATTTTTGGCCAAGCTTGATCACTTCGCTGGGAATTGGAAGGCGCAGCGGCAAGGTAAGAGGCAAAGCAGCACATCCACCGAACGTCCCCCACGATCGTGAAAGAGAGCTCTCCCTCTCGTCGCTTTTTTCTCCCTTTTTCTCTCTCGCTCACGTATTTCACTCGCGTGTCTCTAAAAATTCTGATCTGAAAATTCTTGGAGTCCCCAGATTATGATGCATAACCCTATATTTATATCGCAAACCTAGGTCAACTAGCCGGGCTTTCTAGTCCTAATGGGCTTAGGTTTAGGCTTTACCATTTAATTTAATTTAATTCTAAATGGGCTGAATTAATTCGGGCTTTTCTTTAATTAAGCTTGATGGGCTAATTTAAGCTCAAATTAAGACAACCAAGCCCTTTTGACGTGTGATTTTTGGCCCCCGTCTTCCGAATGAGTCGAGTCTCGTTCGATTCCCGAGCCTGATTCACGTGATGAATTTTAAGCTCGCTCGCCAGCGCCGATCTGATGCGGAGTGCAACTAATCTATATGAACCTAAACTATATGCTATGCAATTTTAATATTTTTGTTCAGGGGTTAAAAAAATTTAATCCCTAATTTTCTATGCAATTAACACTAAATGATGCGCCAAAATTTAGGTGTCAACAACGGTGAATTGAGCATACAAGCTGCTAGAGTTTATGCGTTTTGAAGCTTTCTTTCAATGTCGGTGTGACGGTGTTTTGTTTGTGTTATCGAACTTTTGGTGGTTGTTTTGAGTGTAACTTTTTATGTGGTTTGAGGCTGTCACAAGACAACCTATGTTCTTGTGTTTGCGCCAATGAATTTGTAGTTCGTGCTTCTGCGTTTTTAGTCTCTTGAATGAATTTTATCTTCCCACTGATTTGGATTGGCTCGCATATGTTATTGGGAAGCTCTCAAATGCATGACTCAATTTACTAACTTGTTGTCGCGACCGACCTCCGCTTTTGGTTTTCAAAAAACGAGGGTCTCGCTTGGTACGCGCGAAGTGTAAGTTCGGGACTTAACTTGGGTTCTCTCAAGCTTATACAATATCGTGACTTAGGATTGAAGTTTTTAACCTGCAAGTGATTTTTATCTAGGAGTCGCCACTAATCGGTTTATGGTGGATCGATTAGACACCCAAGCAAGACAACGGGAGAATTGCTTACTTCTGCAAATCAGAGATTAAATGAATTCAGGGACTTAGTTATACTAGTTGAATAACTAATGCTTTTTCAGTACCTTTTTACCCTGTTCATTTCAGAAATTATTTGTCAGGCAATTTTGGATTGATTTTAGGACCTTTCTCCTAACATATGAGGTTATCAAGCGAGTGCATAATCATTAACGATTAGCAGTCAAGATAGATATGCGGTATAGAATTCTAACCCTAACTAAGGCAACAACATTCAAAACACAACAGTTTGTACAATTATATTCTAATTAAACATATGCATAATAATAACATAACAGTAGTAAAAATAACATGCAAAATATTACTGTATAGCCTTATAGGTTTATCTAATTAAAACATGGCAATTTGTGCAATTATAATTTAATAAAAAAACATGTATAATAATAATACAATAACAATTCAAAACACTCAGATATGTCACATAATTTAGAAAAATATTAGATAATACTTATACTCGAATTATACCCTAATTTAAATTTTAAAAAATTCAATTTTTTTTAAAATTTTCTTTTTAAAAAAAATTAAAAATTATAATATAATAATAATATTTAAAACGGGTTGGGTCGGCAGATCCGGGTCGATCATGACCAACCCAGGTCAACAGACCCAACCCATTGCGTTGACTTGGGTCGGATCTCCAGATTCGACTCGAGCCAGGGGTCAACCCGGGTATAGACCGGATAGGGCCCGATTAGGACCTGGTCTAATCAATAAAGACGAAATAGGGCCAATTTGACCAGGTCAAACTGGCCCTATTTGGCTTGCAAATCGATCCAACCGGTCTACAAGCTGGTCCAAGGACGGCTCTCGCGTGTCTGGGCACGTGAGAGCTTCGGCCGGCAAGATTCGGCGATCTCGCCGGACGACCCAGGCCACCAATGGCTTGGGTCTTCACCTTATGAACTTCACCTACCTTTTTCAATGACTAGGCCCGCCGTCCAGCTGCTCGCTCGTCGGTCGGCTGCCAAAAACAAACCAGCCTCTTTGAGGCATTTCATCAAGCAGATGGGGGGCACATTAAAAATTGAGGGATCTTGACCTCCTCCGACGACCTGATCGGCTTCGACGGTTGCAGTTCGCCTTCGACAACGAGTGGGGGCCGGGACCGACAACGATATGGGCCAGGATTTGAGCGAAACGACCAGCGCGAGTCCCGACCCAACCGTGCCAAAAAAACAAGGAAAAATAGGGTGGTGTCTCAACTAGGAAGGCTCACCGGTTGATGACGCTTCTGGGGAGGGCTTCCGGCTGGTCTGGGGGCATCAGCGAGACGACTGGCTTCCTCCTCACGATCGGTGGACTCTCGGTTTGCTCTCTCTCTCTCTCTCTCTCTCTCTCTCTCTCTCTCTCTGTTTTCTCTCGGATTCTCTCTCTTCTTCTTCTTTTCTCTTTCTCTGTTTTTTGTTCAAAAACCCCTACCGCGTCTTGGTCCCTCTCGCCGGTTTTTATAGGTGATGACCAGTTCACTCTCTCTGATCTCATCTCCTCCATCAATGGCCTGCACCGGCCTATGCCTACTTGGGACTTTTGTGACCGTTTAGGCCGGTGCAAGGGGTGCTCTAGCATTCGAGAAAAAAGGGGAGAAGGAGAGAAAGAAAGGCCAAGAAATGGGGAAGGAGGGGACTGGCCATCAATGCTAGTCCCCCTTGGCGTGCTCCCCTGTCCATCCTCTGCTCAGAGGGAATAGGGATGGCCGCTCCATCGTCCATTAGTTGGACAGTGGAGAAACAGGGTAGAAAAGGGGAAAGAGAGAGGGGCCGATGGGGAGGAGGAAGAAGAGAAGAAGCTAGGCCGAGCCCGGCCCGGCTCAGGCAAAAGGGGAAAAAGAAAGAAAAGAAAAGAATGGGCTAGGCCAGCACGAGAGGAAAAAAGAAAAAGAGAGGGCTGAGTCAACCCGACCCATTCCAAAAAATTTTTTTAATTTTTTTTAAAAAAATTTTTAATTTGAAAATTAATCAAGAAAACATGCTCTAATAAGCCCTACTAATGCAAATGTGCCTAATGTCCATATGCAATGTGCTTGGAATTAAAAACATTTTTTTTAGGAATTAAAACTTAATTACTAATTTTTGCATAGTTAATTTTGGGCAAATTAAAATAGGTGTCAACACTTGTTAACACTATGATTTATCATGTCTTGAATACACATCTTTGTCACGTATTTTCTTATATTGATGTCTCAAAAACATCGACTCTAAAGTAGGGGTATGTAAAGGAATCGAGAACCGCCTGGAACCGGCCCCGACTGGCCCAGAACTGATGGTTCTCATTGGGACCGGTCCGGTTCCCGATTCGAATTTATCGTAACTGGTGAGTACCGTTCGGTTCTCGATTCAAGGCGTGGAACCACCCGTTTGCTCACTAGGACCGAACCGGTATATATATTTTTTAAAAAAATATTATGGGGTTGGGGATGATATTTTCAAGTGTGCACGACTATTGTGTGAAGATGGTGGCTCCGTAAAGAAGAGGGGAGAGAGGGGAAAGGGCTTAGTTTTCTAAACAATTGAGGCCAACCCCATATTTTTTTCTAACCCGGTCTTGCCTCTACGACTCTTATATGGCAATCCATGTGTGTATACAAATTCCATCTTGTGATACATATGAACTCGGAGACTCTCTCTCTCTTCGTCTTCTGCGAAAGATTCTTGAAGCTGGTCGTCGTCTACAACGCCTGCAGATGGGATTGGGGCCAATCACCGAATACATTCGTTTATTCATCAGTCGAACTTCAGGACTATAATATTAATTGATAAATGTAATTTTGTAGGGATTGTGTGCGGTCCGATTCTCCGGTGGGTCCATGAAACAAACAGGCGATTTCCAATTTCAAATTTTGGAACCGGTTCTTAGTGGGTGGTTCTCGATTTTAGGATGAGAAAAGCCCACCCGAATCATGCTCACCTCTACCCTAAAGTGTTGAACCTATTGTATGGATGCCAATTCAATTATAAACTTTTTGATTTTGCCAATTTACTTTGAAATCTTCATGCAAAATTCCAATGTACTCCTTCCGTTCAATTTTCGCCGGACATTAATGATGCGGCGGTCTGATCATCACTTGCCATCTTACATGGCACACCGTCACATTAACAATTTTTAGCGAAAATTGACTAGAGCAAAAGTTTAGGATTAAATTGGCCAATCATTTGCCAAGGGAGAAGGAAAAAGAAAAGAAAAATTAAAGAAAAGAAAAAATAATCAAAAGTACGAATTTCTGTTTAAAATATTCTTATAAGAATGAACATTTCATTAACCAAGGATCTAAGCCTAGGCGCCGAGGATCCGCGAATGACCTTTGTGAACCAAAGGTCAAGCATTGGGGATCCGAGCATGGCCTTTATGAGCCTAGGCCCAAGCACAGCTTTTAAGGGTCCGGGTTCGGGTGCCAAGGAATCGGGCACGGGCACCAAGGGTTTAGGCTTGGCCTTGATGGACCCGGGCATATACACTCGGGCCTCGGGCTCGATCTCGGTGGACCCAGGTCTGGCTATTGGAGACTTGGTCCTAAATGCCAGGACCAGGGAATCATCATTAGAATTTTCATGCCCAAGCATAAAATTTCGAGTCCAAGTATCGATACTTAGTCATATTTTGAAAAATGTTTTCCGACTTTCAAAAGAACAAATCATTTTCCTGAATTTAAGCATAAGTTTTCCTTTAACTAGAAAAACATTTTCCGTTGACTCATTTTCCTAAACGAACCAAATGGAAAATAAGGAAAATGTTTTCCCGAAAAATATTTTTCGTGAATAAACGGAGCCTAATTGTCTTTCTAAGGTAAAAATATGCTCCGTTACGCCAAAAAACTAATGCTTACAATGGGTTTTTTTTTACTGTTTTAGGATATCTCTGTGTCAATTCTCTTATCGATGGAGAAAATCAGATAATAATTAAGCAGACTATTTTCTCCATATTAAGTCGAACAATGATGCAGTTTATATTGTGTTATCTCGAGACAAAGATCGCAACAAATTGTAATATCTCTTTTTTGAAATGCCCCAACGTGTCTCCCATGCACGGAAAGCTGTCGAGTTCGCGCTTTAAGCATCGGATCGGATCCACCCTCTCCCTCCCCGGAAAATTGCACATTTTCCTCAAGTAAAAGACGGGCATCCTCCGGGCTTCCTGTCGACTCGCTCGACGCTTTCCTCGCGCACACTGTGCGTATAAATGCAACCGCGATCTTTGTTGCTGTTGCAGTCCTTCCAGTATGGCATCTCGCTAGGCTCTGCTATGCTCACTCCTCTTCCTATTGATAGTGGCGTTAAGCATCCCTAGCTGTGCGAGCTCCTCTTCCAATTTCCGCCGCCGCCCGAACTACTTTGCCTCCTTTTCCGCCATTCAGATATCCTCCTCCTCAACAGCGCAGACCACCATCACTGGACGTAAACAGAGCCAAAGGTGGAGGTGGCGGAAGTGGAGATGGTGGTGGTGCAGATCAAGGCGGCTTCAGCTATGGGTATGGATCGGGCGGCAGCTTTGGTGTTGGGCGTCAGCCGGGTGGCGGTCGTTTAGGCAGTGATGGCTCGGATGGAGGTTGTGGTGCGTGGATCGTTGGGAAGACTTCTCCAGGTTCACCCTGAGAAACAAGGCGGGTGCGGTTCCATGCACTCCTAGTGCCTTTTGTATATCCCTGGGGCTATGTTGATCAATAAAGAAACCAACAATATGGTTTTTAATATTCTCGAAATGCTTCATTGGATTTTGCTTGGCTTCTTTTAATCGGATTAGTCTTAGTCTATACGCCTCAATCCGCTTAATTATAAGTTATTAAACAATCGGAAATAAGAAAGAATATGATCATGATGGTAAATATAAGTCATTTAATGGTTGCTCACATTAAGCATGGATATTCCTAAACTTTCCAAGTTGAGCCAATTTTCATCCATCGAATCCCCAATACTTCATGGGAGAGAGAGTAGTTGCCCGTCTTCGTCTATGTGGCTTTGCCATTGCTAGGGTTGCTCTCGCCATTGCCGGTGCCAAACGAGCTCATTACCGCAATAAAAATTGATGATTTTGTCATCATAGATACATCGCTAGCATCGTTTCGTAACCATGGATGATCACACTTCATATCAAATTGCATCACAGTAAGTACGAAGTTAAAATACTTGTAAAAAAAGGAACATGAATTGGGTAAATGTCACAAAAAATCTCAAATCGGCACATATATGACAAATTTAGCCAAAATTAATTTTTGGACCACCAAACCCCTAAACTGGCACGCCTTTCACAAATTTGTCCCAAATTATTTTTTGGGTCACCAAAAACCCCAAATTAGTGCATATGAGACACATTTACCTTCTTCCGTTAGCTCCGGTCAAAATTTACCTTAAAAATGTTGAACTGAACGACACATGGCAATAACTTAGTTGGCGTGGCATATCCACATAAATTCTCTCTCTCTCTCTCTCTCTCTCTCTCTCTCTCTCTCTCTCTCTCTCTCTCTCTCTCTCTCTCTCTCCATCAATTAGCCCTAATTTGAAAACAAATAGGGTTCATTCTCTATCTCCCTTAGAGCACGAAAAACCCTAGATTGTCTTCCGACAAACTTCGTTGATAAAGTTGGAAGATGACGCGCCTCTCTTCGAACCACTTCCAATTGAAGCCATTAGACATCCTAATTTAGTGATTTGGATGAGTTATCTAAACAAGCCCAGAAAAGAAAAAAAACAAAGGCAAGAAAATTATCAGAGATAAAAGTGTGCTCCAACAAGTTCCGATGATGAAGATGATGATGAAGGAGGGTGTTCGATGAAGAGGAAGACAAAGAAGGATTAGAGTGCTATGAGGAGGAGAGAGAGAGATAGAGAGAGAGAAAGAGAGAGAATGAGCCCTATTTGTTTTCAAATTAGGGCAAATTGAATAAACAAAGAGAGAGAGAGAGAGAGAGAGAGAGAGAGAGTTATGAATTGCCACGTGAACTAGCCAGTTCTACTGAGTCATTATTATGTATCATCTAGCTCAACAATGTTACTGTAAAATTTGATGAAGCTAACGGATGATAAATATATCACGCATATATCAGTTTGGGCTTTTTGGTAACCCAAAAATTTGGCGTACTAGTTTGAGGTTTTTCTTGATAGTACTCCAAAATCTGATTTATACTCAAAGATATAAATGATGGGTAAAATCTGATTTATTATAAGGATGTTAATAGTTAGAGCTGCACCAAATTCTTTGTTGAATTTTTTTTTTAGGAAAAATGGGAGGATGGTATAGGTCACCTTAAAATCTACGAAACCAATAGTTCTAGATTTCATGTTCTAAGAGCACATAGGATAGGTTTCTGTGTTCTAAAAATTCGGGACCAGTACGTATAGGGAGGTTCTAGGATAGGGTAAATACACTACTTACCAGTAATCCGCGCACTTAATTCTCCGCAAGTGGATTCTTCGGCATTCGAAACACCATCCTAATATCAACATGCTCAACGACTTGATATACACAAATCCCGACTTATAAATATATTGGCAATGTTAGGTATGTCGAGATTCGTTACTAAAACTTGCTTTACCAGTAGGTATGGCCAACTTTGGTTAGTATTGAACTTAAAAGAAGTTGGGTCCAAAATACCTAATGATTTTCTTGCCACATCGCGCACTGAATATAGGGATATAATTCCAATTTTGCTCTAAATTTAATGCTCTGAGGATAAGAATGCCGGAACATGGAAACGAATCAACCAAAAAAATGCAATTTCAAAGTACGAAAGAGAAACAAATCCAATTGCCTTTCCAAAATGGCCGCCACATGATGCCTTAGAAATCTTTGCTTCCGCGTTTTGTTTCTTTCGGAGCGCCTTATAAACCAAGCGTGACCGAACCAAACCAACTCGAGACAGACCACAACAAACATGGCGGCAGCGGCAACGACCACTTTGTCCCTCGTCCTTTTCCTTTCCCTCCTATCGGCATCGATTATCTCCGAAACCGAAGCCCAGGTCGAGCCCGTTGTTCATGTGACGAGCGAATTACCCGGCAGCACAAATGCGATGCACATCCATTGCAACTCGAAGGACTCAGTCGTGATCGATCAGGCGCTGAGCGCGGGCCAGAACTGCAGCTGGACTGCTAAGGAGAAGACGCTGTACAGCTGCGCAGCCGTGTGGACGGGGAAGTTCGGGTCGTGGTCCGCCTTCGAGCCCAGCCGGGACAGGGGCCACGGTCAGGTGCTTTGGTTGGTGAAAGAGGATGGCTTCTACCTTAGCTGGGATGGCAGTGGCTGGGTCAAGAAGGCCATTTGGGAAACAGAGTGAAGCGAACTTTTGAGGGTGCCTTTTATTGGGGCTTTATATAGTTGTATAATTTAATTTCTCACGGAAAATGAATCGAATAATGTTATTTTTAAGGTTAATTCCACCAAAAATCTCAAACTGGTACACCTGTGATAATTTTACCCCGAACTAATTTTTTTACCACAAAAAATCCCAAATTGATACACCTGTGACAAATTTAACCCGAACTATTTTTTTGACCACTAAAAACCTCACACTGATACACTTGTAATAATTTTATCCCGAACTAATTTTTTAACTACCAAAAATCCAAAACTAGTACACCTATAATAATTTTAACCGAATTAATTTTTTGACCACAAAAAATTCCGAATTGATACATCAGTGAGAAATTTACCCCGAACTATTTTTTTTACCATTAAAAACCTCACACTAGTACACTTGTGATAATTTTACCTCAAGCTAATTTTTTGACCACCAAAAACTCAAAACTGGTACATCTGTGACAATTGTACCTCAAACTAATTTTTTGACAACTTAAAACCCCAAACTGGTACATTTGTGATAAATTTATTCTCCGTTAGTATCCGTTAAATTGGATTAATATCACGAAAAATCACAAATTGATAAACTTATAACAAACGGAGGGTAAAACCTTAAACTGGTACATTTGTCAACTATCACGTATCATCAAATTTAGCAATTTGATAGCAAAATTTAACGAAAACCAACGAAGGGTAAATTTGTCACAGGTGTATTATTTTGAGGTTTTTTGTGATAAAAAATAGTTTCGAGTAAAATTGTTACAAGTGTACTAGTATGGTGTTTTTGATGGTCAAAAAAATTATTCAGAGTAAAATTGTCACGGGTGTACCAGTTTGGGGTTTTTTGTGGTAAAAAAAAGTTCATGATAAAATTGTCACAGATATATCAGTTTGGAATTTTTCATGATTTTAACCCTATCTTACGATGAACTTTTGAAATCATTTTTAGCGCGAAATAACTTAAAATGAATTTTTTGGTGCAAAATAACCAAAGATGGCATACTAAATGATGAGACAAATTTAAAATGATTATTTAAATTGGCCAAATTTAGAGTAATATAACTGTTTGTCTTGTTTTTCACGAGTCACAATAACCAAAGACTTTCACGGAATTTATGTAACTAGAAATTACCCCGTGCATGCATTACGGACGTAAATGAAGTCCAATGACACTGTTGTTATAAAAAATCGAATCATCTATCTAAACAATACCAAATCCTTTTAATGTCTTTTACATTTTATTGTGATCAAAAGAAAGTGTTCATTTGGCAACCGGACATTGCTACTTGTAATCTTTTTTCATCTTGATAATCTTGATGTACTGAATTAGTAATAAAAGGATTAATGTCATGAAAAACCTCAAATCGGTACATTTGTGACAAATTTACCATCCGGTAGTTTCCGTTAAGTTGTATTAATACCACAAAAAATCACAAACTAATATACATGTGACAAACTAAGGGTTAAACTCCAAACCGGTATACTTGTCAACTGACACACGTCACCCAATTCAGCAATTTGATAGTAAAATTTAACAAAAACTAACGGAGGATAATTTTATCACAAGTATACTAGTCTAGGGTATTTAGTGGTCAAAGAATTAGTTTGGGGTAAATTTATTACAGGTTTACTGATTTGGGGTTTTTGTGGTAGTAACCCAAAATAAAACTATCTTCCCATTTATGAAAAGCAATTTATAAAAAGTCCTATTTCATTGTTTGAGCTGTGCAAACTGTAAATTATTGTCCACGAAACTCTTCATGTAGATAGTGCTAAAGTGCAAAATAACTTATGACCAATCATATTATTGCATTGCATCTAAATCATACAGAGCTCAATTATAAACGTTGATGGAGTAATACACTAGCATAAAATATACTCTCTATGATCACAAAAATCTATCGCACAGTTCATGATGAAATATCGAAAGTGTTTGTATTTAGATAAGGTGAAATCAAAATATAATAAGATGGGTATAATGTGACTTTCTAACTTTACGAAAAGTGAAAAGAGTCATTTGCACATTAAAAAAGAGAGAGATGTAGTTCTAATCGAAGTTAAAGTTCTTATGTGGAGGGCTTCTCATTACATGAATCATCTTTTATACCTTATTCATTAGTTTGCCTTTATTATTTGGCGAGAAAATCACCATAAGGATATAAATGATGGGTAAAGGCTGATTTATTTCTTTTCTTTTTACCTTGGATGTTTCTATAGTATTGGGATTTTATTAGGGATAATGACACAAAGAGTCTCTGAACTTTGGCTCAATGTGTAATTTGATCCCCCAACTTTTAATTTGTTCAATATAGTTCATAAACTCTAGCCTAATGTTCAATGTGATTCAAGAACTTTTAATTTATTCAATGTGATCCCTGAACTTTTGGTAAATATTCAATTTAGTCCCTAAAATTGAATTAATGAAAGGACTATATTGAACAATTTCATATGGTTCAGGGATTAAATTGAACATCTACCAAAAGTTCGAGGATCACATTGAATAAATTAAAAGTTCAAAGATCACATTAAACATTATGCTAAAGTTCAGGGACTAAATTAAACAAATTAAAAGTTCTGGGATCAAATTACATATTGGGCCAAAATTCATGGACTGTTTGTGTCATTTTCCCATTTTATTACTATTAGACATGAACGTATACTTTATCATGTAATCCATTTGTGTTTTGAGTTGAATGTTTAACACTACAAAAAAATATAATTTTTGTGATGGAAATTTGTGACGGGGAATTTTTCATCGCTAATTTGCGACAAACTTTGCGACAGATTTAGAAATCCGTCGCAAATTAGCAACGAAAATAATCCGTCGCAAATTTTTCTGTGGGAAAATGCGTCGCAAAATTGCGACGAAAAGTTGGTCGTCGCTAATTCCGTCGCAAATTAGCGACGACTAATTTTCCTTTGCAAATTTGCAATGAATTTTGTGACGGATTTATTTTCCATCGCAATTTGGTGCAACGAAATGTACCCTTGTGCGACAAAAGTAGCGACGAATATTTTATCCGTCGCAATTTGCGACAGATTTTGCAACGAAAATGGATTCGTCGCTAATTTGTGACGGAAAATTAATTTCGTCATATGCACCCCACCCATCAATTTCTCTTTCTCAGTAGTGATTCGTCACGTTGCCCGTTTTTCTCCCGCCTTCTCCCTCTTTCGTTTCTCTCAATAATCAGTGCGCGCAGAAATCAATCTCGATAAAGATTTTCCACCGACAAGTATCATAGCTAATTTCGTGACTAAACATGCGACTAATATGATCCCGTCCTTTCTATTCATCGCTGGATGCGAAATTTTTTTTATTGACTTTTTTTTTCTGTTTTTGTTGTAAATTGGTGGCCGATCGCCGGACTGGCGATCGGCCACCGGCGAGACCTCGCCGTCGCCCAGATCTAGGCGACAGCTTGGTCGACCGGCGGCCATGGCGAGGCCGCGCAGCCTCCCCCAAATCTGGGCGAGGCCGAGCAGCCTCGACCCATGGCTAGCAAGGCCGCGCGGCCATGGCCAAGCCACTCGGCCTCCCCCAGATCTGGGCGAGGCCGCTCGTCCTCGCCCAGATCTGGGGGAGGCCGAGCGACCTAGCCATGGCCGCGTGGCCTCGCCAGCCATGGGCCCAGCTGGGCGACGGCGAGGTCGACCGGCAGCCATGGCCAAGCCGCTTGGCCTCGCCAGCGTAAGCCGGTCGCCGGACCGGCGATCGTAGAAAAATATAAGAAATTTTTTTTTAAATTCGAAAAAAATAAAATATTATTTAAAAACGAATGTTAAGTGATTTTGCTTTTATTTAGGTACGTGTCCAATTGAAGGTCTCACAATCCAAATGAACGTTGCAATTCTCATCAAATTGACCATTTTCTGCTACCAAAATTTACAGTCAAATATCTAGGTAAGTTTTCTTTATATGGTAATTTTTTCATTTTTTTCAATTTCAAAGTAATTGTTGCGTGAAAAACAAAATTTTAATTTTCATAATTTTATGATTTTTATTAAGAACAGTATATATGATATTTTAAATATTTTACGAGATTTTTTTATTTTAATACAGATATAATGCAAAGAGACAGGGCTTTGATGTATAATAAGAACTTACCTAGACGTCGAGAATTGACCGATGAGTTTCGTACTGGGTTAGAACTAGTTTTAGACTTTGCTAGTAGTAAAAATGAGTTTATGGATGGAAATAAGTTAAGGTGTCCGTGTAGAAAGTGCAATAATGGTAAATGTCATGTGTGTGATACAGTCAAAGAACATCTTTGTAGATTTGGGTTTACTCCGAATTATTATAATTGGACTTGCCATGGCGAACCATTTATATCTGATGAAGGATATCGAAGAAGTGATCAATTTTTAGTTAGGGAAGAATGTAGCTATTATGACCAATTGAACCTATACAAGAGGATGGTGATTGATGCAGCTGGTCAGAATTTTATTTCAGATTCAAACCATGCAAGTACTAATTTTACTTCTATACTTGAACAAGTGGATACTAGTCATGCATCACAATTGGAAGAGATAGGAGTAACGAGTTTTGATGAGAATGTGTGTAATGAGCTTTTTCATCTAATCAGTTCTGGGAAGTATTGAAAGCGGTAGATGAATCTTTATGGCCAGGTTGTAACAATCACACTAAGTTATCAGCGACAGCAAGACTGTTAAATATCAAGACAGAGCATAATATGTCGCAAAATTGCTTCAACTCTTTTGTTGAAGTAATGCGGGAAACAATGCCTCGTGATAATAGCATGCCAAGTGATTTTTACGATATGAAAAAGCTAGTGGATAACTTAGGTTTTTCGATTGTAAGGATTGATGTATGTAGTAGGGATTGTATGTTATATTGGAGAGATGATGAAAATGCAAAATCTTGCAAATTCTGTAGTCAACCTAGGTACAAGATTTACAGGAGGCAGGGTCGTAATCAGAAGCGTAGACCATGCAAGCAAATATTTTATCTGCCCTTAATCCCCAGATTGCAAAGGCTTTATGCGTCTCAAGCCACTGCTGAACACATGACTTGGCATGCAAATCATGAAATAAAAGAGGGTCTAATGTGTCATCCTTCAGATGCAAAGGCATGGAAACATTTTGATAGAACGTAGCCTGAGTTTGCGATAGAGTCTCGAAACATCAGGTTAGATTTCTGTGCTGATAGATTTGCCCCCTTTGGAAAATTAGAAAACAGTTATTTATGTTGGCCAGTTATCTTAACACCGTACAATCTTCCACCTGGTATGTGTATGAAGACACCTTATATGTTTTTGACATTGATCGTGACTGGCCCGCAAAATTCGAAAAAGTTAATAGATGTTTATATGCAACCATTGATTGAAGAGTTATAACGGCTATGGGAGGAAGGTATCCTTACATATGATGTTTCTACCGATCAAACATTTGTAATGAAGGCTGCTCTTCTATAGACGATAAATGACTTTTCAGCTTACAGAATGTTATCTGAATGGAGTACAGCTGGGATCTTAGGATGTCCGATATATTTGGAGAGATCAAAGTCATTTAAATTAAAATATGGAAAGAAACTCAACTATTTTGACTGTTATAGACAATTTTTATCAATAAATCATACATTCATAAGGAATAAAAAAGAGTTCATCAAGAATAGGACTGAAAGAACACCTTCACCATTGAGGTTGATCGGCGAGCAAATTTGGGAGAGGGTGCAGGACTTTCCAACTATTGTTCAGAACCCTCACGGTACGACTTTTGCGTACGAAAGTACACATAAGTGGACAAAACGCAATATATTTTAGGATCTACCGTATTGGAAGGCCCATCTTATTCATCATAATCTTGACGTCATGCACATAGAAAAAAATGTTTTCGATAATGTCATAAATACTGTGATGAATGTCACCGAAAAAATAAAAGACAACTTAAACGTAAGAAAAGATATGAGAGATATTTGTGATCGGCCAACACTAGATGTGGATGCAAGCAGTAGGGGACCAAAACCAAAAGCAGTTTATACATTGGATAGGAAGCAGAGGCGAGTTGTTTGTCAATGATTGAAATATGTGCGGCTTCCTGATGGATATGCTTCGAACCTCGGGAGATGTGTTGATTTGAATGAATGCAAGTTGACAAGTTTGAAGAGTCATGATTATCACATATTGATGAAAAGACTAATTCTAATAGCTTTCAAGGAAGTTCTACCGAACTTTGTATGGGGCGCCATTACAGAGTTAAGCAATTTCCTGCATGATATTTGCTCGACAGTGTTAAAAGCATCACACATGGAGAAACTGGAGAGAGATACTCCAATTATTCTTTGCAACTTAGAAAAGATATTTCCTCAATCGTTTTTTGATTCGATGGAGTATTTCTTAATTCACTTGCCTTATAAGACCAAAGTTGCAGGTCCTGTCCAATTTCGATGGATGTATCCATTTGAGAGGTAATTTTTTTTAAATAAAGTTAAAATTACTTTATTATATATTATGTTCCGATATATTTTTTTCTATTGGAACTAGATTCTTATATCATTTGAAGAAAAAAGTGAAAAATAAGGCATGTGTTAAAATTTCAATTTTTAATGCATATGTTGTGGAAGAAGTGATAACATTTGCGTCATACTATTTTGAGCCGCACGTGTAGTGCAAAAGGCGAAGAGCAGGCAGAAATGATGAGAGCCCCAGTGATCCCAATTGCAAAGCATTCTTTATTTTCAATTATCTGGGTCGATTAAACAGCGCGTGTCAATTTCGTTACTTAACAGGCGAAGAATTGCATGCAGCCCATACATATATTTTACTAAACTACCCAGAAGTCGAGCCATACTTCGTGTAAGTGTAAATTTGCAAATATATGTATTGTGTGTCAAATATTTGCTAATATATAAATGGTATTTATTACTAGGATTTTTCAAACTTCAATGTGTAGACTACCACCAAATGAGTTTGACCGTTTGTGCGATGAACAATTTGCAAAACCAAAACCAAGTTATTTAAATTTTATACATCATTTATTAAAATATATATTATTGACCTTACGTGTGTAACCTTAGGTTCACAGTAATCATAATGAACTTGGAGGGCAATGATTCTTATATCATCTGTCATGGGGTCCACAGTTAAGAGTACGAAGTTGGCCAGCATATTTCATAAATGGATATAATTTTCACACTCAAGAATATAGAATGGGAAAATCCACAATGAGTGTGTGTGTTCGGTCATCCAATGGTGGCAGTTTAAAAGATAATTTTTATGGCTTGTTGGATGAAATTATAGAGGTCGAGTACCCTGGACCTTTAATGATGCGGGTTGTGTTATTTAAGTGCAAGTGGTTCGACCCTGTCAAAGGAATGAAGGTGCATATAAAGTTTAATTTGGTTGAAATAAATCACAATAAAAGGTATATGAAATATGAACTATTTGTCTTGGCACAACAAGTAATTCAAGTATGTTATGCATCATATTCTAGTTTGAAATACAACAAAACTGATTGGTGGGCTATATGTAAAATCAAAGCACGGAGAAAAATCGAGGAACACTGGAAGGATAGAGCCTATCAACAAGAGAAAGTTTGTAACACAGTTAAAACTGAGGAATATAATATTCCAACTTTACGAGACCCATGTGGAGCATTGATAGATGTGGATCCAACTGAAATTTGCGAATTAAATGTCCAAGATGATTCAGAATCTGATTTTGAGATAGATGATGAAGATGATGCTCATGAAGAAGATGAAGATGAAGATCAAGATCAAGACGAAGACGAAGATGAAGATTAAAATTTTTGTGACAAACACTAATAATGTGTAATTATTATTGCGACAAGTGTTATTTTGGTTGTCATAATTATTATTATTGTTATCGTTATTATCATTATTGTTGTTGTTATTATTGTTGTTGTCGATTATTCTTATTAATGTAATTGATCGTCGGAAAATTCACGGCAATTTTCTAAATCCATCGCAAATTTGCCACGTCATTCAAAACTGTCCTTTATTTTTGGAATCAGAAATAAATCCCTCGAAAATTTGCCACGAAAAAATAATTCTGTCGCAAAATTGGGACTGAAAAAAATTCCGTCCCAAATTTGCGACGGAAAAATATTGTCCGATGCAAATTTGCGATGGGCAAGGACGGTCTGTTGCAAATTTGGGACGGAAAAATAATTTCGTCCCAAATTTGCGACGGATCCTTCTTCGTCCGTCGCAAATTTGCGACGGAAAAATATTCCGTCCCAAATTTGCGATGGAAGAGGATGGTCCATCGCAAATTTGCGACAGATTTTGCGACGGCTTCGAAAATGGCCTTTATTTTTTGGAATCCGTCACAAATTTGCGACGGATTCTTTGTTTTTTTAAATCGGTCGCAAATTTGCGACGGATTTATTTTTCCGTCGCAAAATCCGTCGCAAACACAAATTTGTACGTTTCGAATTTTTGCACCCGTCTCTCTCTCTCTCTCTCTCTCTCTCTCTCTCTCTCTCTCTCTCTCTCTCTCTCTCTCTCTCTCTCTCTCTCTCTCGCCTGCCCAAGCACATGCCCCGTCACGTCACGTCCCTTCTTCCCAAATTTTTTTTCTTTTTCTTCTCCTCTTTGTCTTCTTCTTCTTCTTCTTCCCACCCTCATCGCCGATCGCCACCCCGCAGCTTGCCAGCCGCTGTTGCCGTCGCAGTCATCGCCTGCCCGCACGTGTGCTTGCCGGTCTCCTGGCCGAGCTCGCCGCCGTTCACCTCGCTCGCGCGCCTCGCCCGCCCGCCCGCCTCGCAACCCCCCAGCAGCTCGCAGCCACCGTCGCTATTGTCGCCTGGCCGAGCTCGCCGCCGCCCAGCTCACCCGCGCGCCTTGCCCGCCCGCCTCGCAGCCCCCCAGCAGCCGACTGACGCCGTTGCCGTCGCCATCCTCGCCTGCCCGCGTGTGTGCTTGCCAGTCGCCTAGCGGAGCTCGCCGCCGCCTAGCTCGCCCGCACGCCTCGCCCGCCCGCCTCGCAGCCCCTAGCAGCCGACTGAGGCCATCGCCACGGTCGCCTAGCTGAGCTCGTCGCCACCCAGTAGCCGCTCGACGCTATCACCGCCCAGCCACCGCCCAATGCCATCACCGCCCAAGAGCCACTTGACGCCGTCACCGCCCAGCCTCGCCCGAGCTCATAGCCGTCGCCGTCGCCGCCCTATTGCTGCCCGACGCCGTCGCTGTCGTCGCCCTACCGCCACCCGACGCCGCCCAGCCGTCGCTGCCCAGCTCCACCGTCATTCGCCCGGCCGTGGCCGAGCGCCGTGCCGAGCGCCTGCCCGACTAGCCACCACTTGGGCCCGCGGCCACGCCAATCCCCTACACTGGCCGACCGGCCAAAATATTATTATTGGTTGGCTTTTCTTGATCAATTGCAAGTAAGTGACTCCCTAAACCCTACCTAGTATAACAAGTATTAATCGGACTTGTTTAGGGATTATTTAGTGTCGGATTGGTTAGCTAAGTTAGGGGCCGATTTCAGGATTGCATGTGGCTTTGATCGATATTCGCCTGGTTAATTTGTCGATTATGTCGCCGATTAAGCGTTCAATGATGATCGTGTGGTTGATTAAGCGTTTTTTCAGAAAATGCGTTTAAATTGAAAATTTCTAGATAAAATCATAAAAATTTCCAGAAATTAAAAAAGTTAGATTTTGGGAAAATATTAAATTTGGTGATTTATTTAAATAAAAAACAAAAATTTCTAAATATCATAAAATGGCTTAAAATAACCGTGGCCACCCACTTTGAGTGAAATTTTAATTTTTTTAGGTGCCCAAAAAATTAAAAAATAATAATAAAATAAAAAATTTCAAAACTTTAGAAAATGGCTTAAAATACTGGTGGTCACCGACTTTGAGTGAAATTTAAATTTTTTAGGTGCAAAAAAATTAAAAAATAATAATAAAATAAAAAATTTCAAAACTTCACAGAATGACTTAGAATACTTGTGACCACCCACTTTGAGTGAAATTTTAATTTTTTTAGGTGCCCAAAAAATTAAAAAATGATAATAAAATAAAAAATTTCAAAACTTTAGAAAATAGCTTAAAATACCTGTGGCCATCGACTTTGCGTGAAATTTAAATTTTTTAGGTGCAAAAAAATTAAAAATAAATAATAAAATAAAAAATTTCAAAACTTCACAGAATGACTTAGAATACTTGTGGCCACCCACTTTTAGTGAAATTTACATTTTTTTAGGTGCCCAAAAAAATTAAAAAATAATAATAAGATAAAAAATTTCAAAACTTTAGAAAATGGCTTAAAATACCTATGGCCACCCACTTGAGTGAAATTTAAATTTTTTTAGGTGCAAAAAAATTTAAAAAATAATAATAAAATAAAAAATTTCAAAACTTCACAGAATGGCTTAGAATACTTGTGGCCACCCACTTTGAGTGAAATTTAAATTTTTTGAGGTGCCCAAAAAAATTTTAAAAAAAAAATTTGAAAACTTCACAGAATGGCTTATAATACTTGTGGCCACCCACTTTTAGTGAAATTTACATTTTTTTAGGTGCCAAAAAAATTAAAAATTAAAAATTTCAAAATTTCAAAACTTTACATAATGGCTTAGAATACCTGTGGCCACCCACTTTGAGTAAAATTTAAATTTTTTTAGGTGCCCATAAAAATTAATGGCTTATAATGCCTGTGACCAGCCACTTTGATTGATGATCGTGTGGCCAAGAACGAAGATCATATGGCTGAAATTGATGTTTCATGGTTGTTCTTGTACTTGATGAATTATTGTATGGTTTGAAAGTGGATTGTATGGTTAATTATGACTAATGTCGGCTTAGCATGGCATATCGTGCTCATATATTGATGTTTGATATCAAAATAAGTGCGATTCATAGTATATTTGTTCGTAGGAAATTACACATCATAAACACTCGGCATTGGCTAATTAAGAGGGAACATTTTCTACTTCTGAATTAAAATGGTAAGCTTCATCATATACGTCATTATGTGTTCGTAATACATGTTCATATTTTTATACATATTTATCTAACCTTTCTACTTGTCAGTATAAACGTAGAGGTCACATGCATAGAAGACCAGCCCCTTCCTCGTCCTCGTCCCCATCCCTTTCCTCTTCTCCTGTCCTTTCATCTAACCCTCAACCACTATATGCTGATGGACAATATGGACACATTGGCCCTTCTTCCAACACTCAAGAACATGTTAAGGGACTTGGCCACATGCTAACTGAATCTCCTCCAGTTCCATCTCTTTTAGATCCATCTCCTTCCGTTCCACCTTATTATTCAATGCAACAATTGAATAATGACGGAAACATAGGTGAAGAAGATAATCGATTCATGATATGCCCATTTGGAGATTCGTAAGTACTTTATTTTCTTTTAATATATGTAATATTTATGGCTTTAGATATGAATGTCAACTGAATTGTCGATATTGCACAATATCTGTATGTTTGCAGATTCACGGATGCTCCGTTTGTTATGAGGGAACTCAATAAATAGTCAAAAACTATTGAATAGGGCAGTATATTAATTACAGAAATGTTCCACAAGAAGTGAAAGATTTGTGGTGGAATGAGTTCGAGGTAAGTTTTAGATATTCTATTTTCTCACCAACTAAGTTCGGTGTAGTATATTGATGGTCAAGAATGATGTAAATGGACTAGAACAACTCTTTAGTTTTCGGTATTAAAGGGACCAGATATTTATCCCGAGATGAACTTAACAAAGTCTATCGCCGAATTGTCTGGTGCATGGTAATGGATATGTGACCATCATAATAACTTTCAGTTTTTCTTGTATTGATTGCAGCGGAAGTTCAGGTGGGATGACGAGGAAGAGAATGAAGTGAGAAGAATTTTTCAGAAGAAAGTTAGTGATCACATACGAAATGTGATGAATAGAGCGAAGATCAAGAAAGTGAAGCCGGCTTTCATTACAGCTGACAATTGGACGGAAATTAACAGAATTTGAGAAACTGAAAAGAGTCAGCAAATCGATGAGCAGAATAAAAAGAATCGATCTTCTAGTTCTAGTGAAGGGTCTACCATATATGCTGGGGGCTATATCAACATTGGGGAGCATCGCAAACGACTGGTAAGTCTGTTAAATAAGTTATAAGTTAATTTAATTCAATTACTCATGTTTACATTTTGTAGGCACATGAATTGGGGACGAAACCGACATTTGCACCTACATTTGAATGCACATTTCAAAAGAAAGATAAGCCATGGATTGGCGATCGAGCAAAAGCTATTAAGGTATGTAAGGTTATACTTTGGGCTTTATGAAAACTAGAATGAAAATCGTGAATGCTTTTAATATTTATGGTAGATATATATATGAAGTTATTTTATTTTCATCTATATTGTTAATGTAGGAAAAATATGATGAACTTTTAATGAGCAATGCTAGCGGTAGTGATGGTTGTGCTGCGTCTAAGCCATCAGTTGACAGTATGACATTATGGGTGGAGGCAACGAGTGGGATGAAAAAAGGAAAAATATTTGGGATGTGATCCTTGTTAAGGATGTTCACATGCTGGAACTTCATCATCCAATGCAACTGGTCGAAGGAGGACACGACATGACAAGCAATTGACCCAAGAAGTGAACCAACTGAAAAATATAATTGTAGAGAGGGACGAAGAAATAAAGGACTTGAAACAACAAATGCAAATCGTTATGCGACACCTCAACCTCAATCGTGGTGAGGTTCCTCCTGTACCTCCCGCCAATCCAATAGGTGATGGGCACAATGATGAGCGACACAATGATGCTGAGATTAATGATGATTTTCTCGGTCATTTCTAGTTAAAATTGCTAAAATCGGGGGTAAGCTTGTTTCACAATCTTTTATGACATAAGTGCAGTTTCACCCAATATGTTCATGCCCTATAATTACTTTTTGTGCACAACTTTCTTATAACCAGGTTCCTTGCTTGCGAAAAACTGAAAATTTAGAGATCCCAGGATGACATGCTTGTTAAAAAAAATCATGATATTTGAACATTGTAGAAATACATGCCTTAATTGACTTTGAGTCCTCTCTTCCTGGGAATTGGTGTTGGTAATTCACCTCTCTAAGTCATTAAACTGGTTCAATGCTGTTTGGACAAGGATCTAATTTTTCCTAAGTGACAGAAATACGGTTTACAAGGGTGAAAAAACTACAGTGGATGTCAAAGTTGACTTATATTCATATGTAAGAACATTGATGTTCGTCCTAAAACGTTCTTTTGTTAACCCTCTTACTTGTTTTTTTATACCTAGTTCCACATCCATGCATAAATACTTCTTTTATATTCTGGACTGATTGAATATCTTTATTTATGTATCCACATTTCATCAGGTGTCGACAAAAGTGACTGCTTTTGGTGTCCTGCCGAGTACCACAGCTGCCCAATCTTGTGTCTGGTTTATTGATTTTTCGTTTTTTAAGCAGAATCTATGGTTGTCCCGCCTCCTATGAATGTTTTGAATGTATTATAAGATTGGATATCAAATACCATTATGTCAGACTTTGCAACTTTGCATATATCATTTTTTTTGCAGACTAGCATCTTTCCTTCAGTTACATTTTTCAATTATATGGCATTGTGTTTGGTTTGTTCGTTTTTTATTTCTGAAGCGGAATCTATGGTTTTCTTGTGTCCTTTGATTGTTTTGAATGTATTACATGATGTTCATTAATGCGTAACTATTGATATGGACAATATTTGATGGCCGAAATGGTGTAAAATTTGCGACGAATATTTAGAGATAAATTTTGCGACCATTACAGTTCATGGCTAATTTGCGACGAATAAGTAGCAACGAATCAAGTTCGTGCCTAAATTGTGACGAATACATTTTGCTACAAACAAAGATTGGTGGGCTAATTTTGCGACGAATTTTGCGATGAATTTTGTGACGAATAAAGTTCGTGGCTAATTTTGCGATGAATAAAGTTCGTGGCTAATTTGCGACGAATCTTGCGTCGAAATTTGTAACGAAATTTGCGATGAATTTTGCGACGAATAAAGTTCGTGGCTAATTTGTGACGAATTATTTGCGACGAATTTTGTGACGGATAGTGTTCGTGGCCAATTTGCGACGACCTATTAGCGACGGAAAAAATTCCGTCACTAAATTCGTCGCAAATCGAATTTGCGACTGATTTTTCCAAATTTTTCGTCGCAAAATTGGTTGCAAAAATCATGTTTTTTTGTAGTGTAATGCGTTAATAACTAGAGCTGCGCCATTAAAAAGAAATGTCGGGATGGTATAGGGTATCTTGGAATCTATGAAACGGATAGTTCTAGGTTTTATGTTCTAAGAGCCCGTAGGAAAGGTTTCGTGTTTCAAAATTTCAAACCCCGTACCTATAAAGAGGTCCAGGAATAAGGTAAATACACTACTTACCCGGAACCCACACAAGTGGATTTATTGGCGTTCGAAACACCATCCGAATATCAACATGCTCAACGACTTGATACACACGGATCCGGACATATAAATATATATCCTAAATCTTTTGCATTAGTGCCAATTTAGTCCTAAACCTTTTTTTGATACCAATTCAGTCCTAAACCTTTTGCATTGATGCCAATTTAGTCCTCAACCTTTTTTTTATGCCAATTAAGTCCTAAACCTTTTAAATTGATGCCAATTCAGTCCTAAACCTTTTGTTTTTATGTCAATTTAGTCCTTCTAGCCAATTTTGAATGGAATTTGCTGACGTGGACTGTCGCGACCTAAAAAAATCGGGTTTCGATCTTAGGCTAATGGATTACTAGATCAATTAAATTAACTAACCTAACTCGAATTCTCCCAAACTCTACCAAATCGCAACTTATGTCCAATTGTGAGCATGCAAATATTTTCAATGGGAGTCGCCACTAATCATTTAGGGTAGGTTGATTAGAAACCTAAATAAAAAAGCGGGAGTACTATTTTATTTCTACGAACCAGAAATCATAAATTCGGGACTTGGTTACGCTAGATTCCCTAACGCCCTTTCCGTACCAATTTCGAGAAAAATACTCAATTTGACAATTTTGAATAAATCCTGATTTAGAGTTCAAAGGTGCAGAAATTTCTTTTTGATTTTTACTTATTTAAATGAAAACTAACCTATATGTAATGACGTGCAAAAATTGACATGCGATTAATGCAACCTAACATGCAAACTATATGTCATGCGACGACGTGACCTATTTCTAATGAT
Organism: Syzygium malaccense; assembly: GCA_031216405.1. Classification (NCBI taxonomy): domain Eukaryota; kingdom Viridiplantae; phylum Streptophyta; class Magnoliopsida; order Myrtales; family Myrtaceae; genus Syzygium; species Syzygium malaccense. Next base: position 19,896,458 of record CM062260.1, read on the forward strand.
GGGCATATTATTTTTTTGTATTTTTTTAATGAAATTCGGAATTCAAAAATGCCAATTATCTAAACGTGCAATTTTAAACTAAAGAAATTGACCTATTCTAAAGTAATTTTTTTTGGGTATTTTTTTATCGAAATTCGAAATTAAAATCAAGTAAAAAAAAATAACCGCGAAATCTTTCGAATTAAGTTTCGATCTGAAGCCTGACAAATCGACCCTAAAATTCGAAATTCCCGATATGGAAATAACTCTATCTAAAGCCTGATAGATAGATTTATTTTCACGTGTGCGGTTGCGGATTAGCAAATTTTCCTAATCAATCACATCTTGAAAAATTCTGATATCTTAAATATCTTGAATATATTCAAAAAAATTTGAAGATTCTAAATTCTATCCAAATTTGACAAGTGATAGATATCTAAGATTTCAAAAAATAAAAAAATAAATAATAAATAAATCCTAATTGAAATATTGCATATTATCTAAATATGCAGAATTAGATATCAAAAAGCACAAATTAGGCAACAAAATATTCAAATCAAATCAGGATAAGATAATTACCTAATATGAAGATTTCTTTCCTAATTTGAATTTGCAGCGGATCGGGATTGCGGATCGGCGCGTCGGGAATGGCGGCGCGACGTCGGGAACGGTGGTACGGCGTCGGGAGCGGCAACGGCGGGATAGCGGCAGACGTGCTGCGGCAGTGGTTGGCGCAGCGGTGGGCAACGACTCCGCTAGGCTCCGAGCTCACGGACGAAGTCGTGGTTGTGATTCGAGAGACTCGCGGTTTGGGACGCTTCGCGGTGATACTCGATCAACTGGTCATCTCGATTTACAAACTCGTCGACGGATGATGAAGGTGACCAACGGTGATGGTGCCCGGTCAAGGGGGCCACGATCAAGGTTTGCTGGACAGCTCACAGTGGTGTTCTGCAATGTGCTCTTCGTGATGATTCGGAAGGTGCTGCTGTGGTGCCACAGGGGATGAATGATTTTGTGTAGGTTGACTCCTCAGATATTTGACCGTGGAATGTCAGGACTTGCTTGACGTGTTGGTGAGGAGCAGAGCGTCACTGAACCTGCAGAATAAGGACCCAATGACTGATCTCTCGCCAAGCCTGCAGAAGTCGTGGCCAGTAGTGCAGCGCCGAATGCCCACGATATGGACGACTCACGAAGAACAGCAATAGCAAAAGGGAATCGTCGGATTGGGGCAGCAGGTCGTCGGCGGAACAAGGAGCTCGGCTACGTTGGATTGTCGCCAAGGAAGCAGCACCTAGCCGTGGAGTTGGAGGAATTCAATCGTGGTGGTGAAGACGCACGCCCCCCAGGAAGAGAACGACTCTTCTCTCCCTTTTAACTCTCTCTTGTTTTCTCTATGTGTTTCTTGTGTTTACAAAGAGAGTCCCCTTGTGTGTGTGTCTCGGATCCCCCAAAAGACCAGCCCTGCTATAGATCAGAAGAGAGAAGGAAAAAGCCCCCATCTCTGTCGCTTTCTAGGTCCCTTTAAAAGTGGGGAAGATTTAGGCTTTCAAGGAAAGAGCACCCATCCAATTTCCTCACACTTAGAATATTATATTTTGCCCCCCTTTCGTTCACGCCCATGGATGCAAGATATTGACCAGGATATATGCCCCTATATTGACCGGATTCCACTTTCCTCTCTTGCATTTTTTATATTGTTTCCCTTTTGCACGGAGATACAAAGGAAATCAAATCTCTTTTTTTTTTGTTTCTTTTCTTCCCCCTAACCGAGAGAATCGAGTGTCACGAGTGTTCGCAAGATCATACCCATTTCGAAATATTATGCTAATTGACCAGAATTTTAGTAACATTAATTTCTGAATTGGGCGCCATATATTTTCTGATCATGGGCTCAATTAATTCTATTTCATGGACCCAAACAAACTAATTGAGCTCAAAACTATACTTGCAACAATCCAATAAACTTAGAATATCCGATCCATCCAATTAGACCCATCTGACGTTAGCCCAATCACTATGCAATCAAGCTATATGATAAATGCTCCTATTAGTTTTTTTTTTCTAGGAACCGAGATCGATCCCTAATTTTTATGCAATGAATGACTAATTGAGTCTCCAAAATTTAGGTGTCAACAGCTGCCCCTCTTTGAGTGGAAGCTCGCAGAGGTTTCGCTCAAAGACTGAAACCTAAATTTAAACTATGATGATGATTTTTTTTTTAAATGCAATGATGCGTGGTATGCAAACAATAAGGAACGTATGCTAAGGCTTCTCACTTCATGCGGAGTGGTGAAAGAGTCTTACATACGGATCGCACAAAAAGCGTCCAAGTGGAGGAAAGCTTTATAATGCTTTGAATTCCCTCGATCTCGGAACTTCTAGTCCACTGGAAGTAAGATTCTCAAGGTACATGATTGCCTATCTGTTACCTGTAGTTTCCTACAGATGCGAAATAGCGCGTGATATGAAAAAAATGGGATGTGTTGTCCATACCACTGGACAATCACGAAAAGGATCATGTCGCATCCTTCGTTCGGGTAAGCATGAAATGGTGTGCTTCGTACTCCACTTAGCAACACCAAGAGAGAAATTATGTCGCCTGTCCTACTGGGCGAACATGAAATGGGGTGTGCTTCGTACTCCACTTAGCAACACCAAATGTGAAATTATATCGCCTGTCCTACTGGGCGAACATAAGAATACGGTGTGCCGCGTACTCCACTTAGCAACACCAAAAGAGAAATTATGTCGCCTATTCTACTGGGCGAACATAAAATGGGGTGTGCTTCGTACTCCACTTAGCAACACCGAGAGAGAAATTTTGTCGCCTGTCCTACTGGGCGAACATAAAATGGGGTGTGCTTCGTACTCCACTCAGCAACACCAAGAGAGGAATTATGTCGCCTATCCTACTGGGCGAACATAAAATGGGGTGTGCTTCGTACTCTACTTAGCAACACCAAAAGAGAAATTATGTCACCTGTCCTACTGGGCGAACATAAAATGGGGTATGCTTCGTACTCCACTTAGCAATACCGAAAGAGAAATTATGTCGCCTGTCCTACTGGGCGAACATAAAATGGGGTGTGCTTCGTACTCCACTTAGCAACACCAAATGTCACCTGTTTCACTTGGTGAACATATGAGAGAGATAATTTCTCATATTCCGGAGAGAGAAACAATGAAAAATAACTAGCAGACGTACCTGAATTCTTCTTATGACAGAGCCAATGGCATCGCTCCTGTTTTTACCTGAGAAAAGGTTAAAATAACACATGCGCAGAGGCAGAGAAAACATAATTCATGAATCTGCTTGCATTACCAAGCTTTACTAGGGAATTTATTAATAAGAACAACCATTTCGTCCTTTTGACATTTTGATCATATTAAATGAGAGACCTTTAATCAGAAAGGACTTTCCACTCACTCTCAATGAAAGGCTTTTAACCCGACCTTTGATGCGGGTATAAGAATCACTCGAACTCTCTTCATCGTGCTTGACAAGGGTTCGGATATTCTCAAAATCAGTATGACTTGACCAATCTGAGAGGTCTTTATAAGGACTAAAATGTGAGCTTGGTTAATGGCTTAGCAAAAGGGACTCTTCGAGTCGAGGCTATTGAAAGAATTGATATCACCAGCTGTTCCGGGTTTACAAGTCAGGAATGCTGCAAAAATGAGATAGAAAAATCTTGCTCGCACTTCTTCGAGCAATATTTATAAGCATTTGAAACTCTACGTTAACTCAAGTGCCCTATTCTAAAGAGACTTCGGTAATGGTTGTAACGTAGGTTCAGGTAGGCTTGAAAGGAATGGCCTATTTTCATCAAAAGGGGTATTATGAACATGAAGATTGGTGATCATCCCATCTAGTAATTGCTTCACAAATGAACCTTCAAATGGTCTTTTCTTTAAAGAATGATCTTGCATATCGACTCAGTTCTTGTTGAAGCTTTTCTCTCTCTTTTTCTCTTTTTTTTTTTTGAGAGAGATTTTCTTTTCTTCTCTCTCTCTTTTTTTTTGAGAGAGAGATTTTCTCTTCTTCTCTCTCTCTTCTTTTTTTTTTCGAGAGAGATTTTTTTTTTTTTTTCGAGAGAGATTTTTCCGAGAGAGAGAACTTCGATTTGATGGAGTCCTTTTGTATCCTTTCTGATGAATTTCTTTTGAGCTCCTATTTGCCCCAAGTCACCTTGAACTTGTCTTGAGATGATTTCATTTGTTTATCACAAGAATGATCACCAATTGGGTTGAAATGAATTCACCGCTCAAATTGGGTATGCAAAGGGTATACTGTGTAGGGATATAGAAAGAAATGCTCTTCGTCATATCTAAGGCACTCGAGCTAACACAGAACTTGCATGCAATAAATATACTTGAAGATTGATGCAAGTGAAAGCAAGAAAATTCTAACCATTTTGAACTTTCTAAGAAATTGCCCCGGTATGGGATCGTTCCTGACAGGGGTAAGAAATGAAACTCCGTTCAAAGGGGTTAAGCAAATGATAACCTGTAGTGTTTAGATAGAGGAAATGAATGCCTCTCATCATTTTGATTGTCATACTTTTCGTGAGATAATCCTTTACCTCGTCAGCACGGAATTTTCACTCGACTCGCACTAGGGATTATTATTCAGGACGTGTATGGAAATGTCTTGCCTTTCGTCATCTTGAAGTCTCTCATGCAATATGATCGCTTCATTAGGACAGAAATAGATTGCCAAATTAAAAGCCTTCCTCAAACAAAGCTTAGTAGCATCAATTGATTCATAAAATTCAACTTGACACTTGATAGAAACAAAGTCAGAATGAGTACAAATCAAGTGTAATATTTCTTCACAACATCAGAATTAATTGGACCGGAGAAAACACGACCATCCATCTCGGCCAAAATCAAAGCACCTCCTCGAAGGACTTTCTTCACAATGTACGGGCCGCCATAATTTGGGGCGAATTTTCCTTTTGCGAGAGGAACTATCGGCAATAACTTCCGCAGGACAAGGTCACCTACCTGAAAATATCGAGGCTTGACTTTCTTGTTGAAAGATTTAGCAACTCGTTGTTGGTAGCACTAGCCATGACATAGAGCTATAAGCCTTCTCTCGTCAATCATGTTCAACTGTTCTAATCTCTGTTGGATCCAATCTGCTTCTGCCAATTGTACCTGTGAAAGAATACGTAACGAAGGAATTTCAACCTCAACAGGTAGCACTACTTCCATACCATACACAAGAGAATATGGAGTTGCCCCTGAAACATAAAGTAGAGGATTCAGAAGGACAAACAAGGTTAAGCATTGCATTTTTTATTGATTGATTGATTGATTTATTTTGAAATTCTTTTCAAAAAGGTTTTAACACGAGGAAGCATGAAGAAGCCCAGGCCTCAAAATTCTCCTTGGACTATATTTTTCTTTTATCGATTGGATATCATCACCGAGCTGGTTTGATGTACTTCAACATGCCCTCAAAAAATGAAAATAATTTGTAATTTCATTGATTATCACCGAATAAATTACATTTATTGGAATGGAAACTGGGACAATAAAGTCATAGGAATGAAAAATCCTAAAAAGCAGCTCCCAAGACGGGGCAAGTCCTAGAAAGCAATAGAAATTCCCACGCAAGGGAAGTGTGCGAAAAAAATAAAAAGGTGTTACTCTCGCGGGCCAGTGCCCATTTCAGCCAATGGTCCTTCCTCGATAGCTCCAATGAGCATGTTATTGAACAGAGCAGTAATTCCCTCCATCGCATCATCAGGATCTTCTGTCACTGGAGGTGTTAGATCATCCATACCTCCCCATCCATTGGGAACGATATCACACGGGTCAATATAGAAGCTCGGGGGAGCCGAATATTTCACGTAGTAGTCGAACTTGCCGCTCGGTTGCCTCAAGGTGTCGATCACCTCTTTCTCTTCATGTATCATTCTTGCAGGACTCGAGGATGTGGTCTGGATGTTTGGAACTACGAGAAGATCATCTCGGCTTTGGCAGAGACACGAAGCACGAAATGTTGATGCCCCAGTATCTAAGAGGTCCTGAACCTTGTGCTTTAGATCAACGTCGTACGACCATGGAACCATCTTGTCACTCTCATAAGCGTAGGGCTAAGGTGATGCCAGGACCAATATTTCCGAAGCATCGGGTATAACGATCCCGAGGTCATTGTCAGAGGCGTCCTCGAGAGGGGGCATGTCAGTTAGCTCAAGATCCAACTTAACTAGTTCATCGGTCAACATTGCGAGTTCTTCATTCCAGTCAATGATGACCTGAGATATAGTGGCCACTACCCCGAATTCATCAGCTGTCCCAATCATTCCCTTCCTCACCAACTCATCCACTTTCTTTTCTATCTCACCGAGTGACACCACCTCACCAGTCGAAAGATAACCAGCTCGGACTAAAGCATCGAACATATCTTCGAAAGGGACCCTGAAGCCTTGAAGCTGCTTGACTCCCGGACCAAAGACAACATTTGCACTGCTCGAATGATCAGGAAGTGGATTGTTCTGCACATTGGGCTTACCGGTTGGCTGTAGCGCAAACGCTCCAATCTCAAGTAGATCCTGCACTCGATGTTTGAGTACCTGGCAATCATCTATCGAATGCCCAACTTCACCTCTATGGTAATCGCATTTCTTCGACGGATCATACCTTGCATAGCCAGCAACATTAGATCTTTGTGGCTCTGAATTCAGCAGGTTCTTCTTCCTTAGCACTGCCAATACCTGAGATAACGTCCCAGGAAGTGGAGTAAACTGGCGAGTTTTGCACTGCTGGCGCGAGTCCTGCTGGCCTTGTCGTCCATAAGAGGTTGTCTGCTGAGTGCTAAATTGCAGCTTCGGGGCCTGAGCTGGCATCTTCTGTACATAAGTCATGTTAACTTCGGGGACATGCTTTTTGTCCTTCTTACTAGTAAATCTCTTACTCCATGAACCTGACTCACTGTACCATCCCTTCTTGAGTCCGGTCTCAATCTCCTCACCCATGGCTATCAGTTGGCCAAAAGATTGGGCGGCTATCACTAACATTCGTTAACGAACCAGCTGCGGTAGGGTGGACACGAACAACTTCATTAAGTCACGCTCTGAGGGTTCGGGCATGATCTGTCCCGCCATGTTCCTCCAGCGAGTGGCATACTCCTTCAGAGTCTCGCCCTTTTTCTGCTCGGCTCTCTCCAGGTCTTCCCTTGTAATGGTGACATTGAGATTGAACTTGAAGTGCTTGACGAAAAGGATTGCCACCTCTTCCCATGAGTCTTTCCGGTTGATCTGGTGGTTGGTATACCACCTCATTGCGGCATCCTTCAAACTTGCTTGGAAGGTTTGGATCATTAGAGGTCCATTAGAAACATATCTATTCATGAGCCCCTGGTACATATCGATGTGTTGAATCGGGTTTGAGGTGCCGTCATACTTCTCGAAGGCTGGCATTTTGAATTTATCGGGCACTTGGACCCGGGTAAAAATAGACAGATCAACAGGTGGAACACATTGAGTTCCTTCCACTTAACGTAACCTCTGGTCGAGCTTAGCCAACAACTTGGCGTTCTCATCATTCGGGGGTGGATGAAGAACATGGGCCGCTGGAGACGCACTAGTATCAGTCAGAATGACATCATCCTGTTGAAGGGTTGGATTAGTGTTCACTGCAGGAGATTTGTCGAGGCGAAGGCCTTGACGGGTTGGAAGTGGAATCTCCGATTGAGAGGCAGCATTGATCTGCTGCTACTTGGCCATGAGATCACTCATCATTTTGGACATGGCAGCCGTGATTTGCTCATTGATTATGTTCATGTGTTCCTTCAGCTTTTCGTCAATCATAGCCGCAATCTCAGCTTGATTGGCCATCCTTCTTTTGGTCACGGATCGAGTATTATGAGGATGAGGGGGATCCGTGGCAAATTACCTGCAAAAAGCAACGATCGAATGAATACAACTGGTAAGAATAACGAGTCGGTCCATGACATCCCTTAGACCTTAAAGATGAAATTCCTTGCGAAAGACCGATTCGTCCAGTAAATCTCGAAATTCTAAATTGCTTCATTCAATAAAAACTTGGACTAATTCCAAAATTTACAAATTATAGCTTAATGCTTTTCATTGAATTGCCTATAAAGGAAGATGTCTCAAAAGAATTCTTAAAAAGATCGTCTAGAAACGACATTTATTACCAGAAAACATCAATAGCAAGCTAACATTTCCTCCTAAAAAGAAAGAAAAACTCCGTAAACTAAACAAGAAATCAGACGGTCTTCCTCTTTTTAGAGGGCACGTGATCTATAGACGAATGGACCTTCAAGGCATGCCGTAATCGTGCATTCTCTTCAGCCAGAGCATCTGCCTTATCTTGGGCCTTCGTCGCCTTTTCTTCGCTGATTTTGATCTGAGTCTGAAGAGTGTGCCGTACTGTCACGACCGGGATCTTCGGGAGTATGTCAGCCGGGATGGTATGATGCTGAATATACCGGGCCGTGGCAAAGTGACTCTTCATCCTTCCGATGGGCTCATCCGCGGGCCAAATCAGCTTCTGAGTGGAACAATTCTGCCAAGCGTCGGAATGACGCCTAAGCTCAACTCTGTAGGACTCGCCCTTCTCAAACTGGACTTGAAATTCATTGGGCCTGAGTGGAGGTGGGACGTCCTGCAGAACTCGAAACTGACGTGTAACTCGAAGGGGCTGATAGCAGGTTGCCCCATAAATGCCCATCAAAGGTACGAGCTTCTGATCACCATAGTATAGTCGAGCCTCAACCTCCCGAAACCATACAGCTTGCCAAAGGAAAATCTTAGAGCTCGGATCTTTGAACAGATGGACTCATTGTGTATAGTGCAAACTTTTAGTTTGATTTTGTATTTGTTTGAACCTTAAAATAGGATTATCAGTCGTGTTCATTTCAAATACAGTCATATTTTCTCCGAATTGAGAAAGGTGTGAGAAAAACCAGATTTGTAAAAGCTCAATCGGGGCTCGAAAAATTCTATCTTTTCCTTTCTTAAATCGTGTCAGAGACAAGAAGGTCTCTGCCAGAATTGCATTTATAAAACTAACTCCACCACATATTAATTTTACCGTCCAGGCTATGACAGGATCAATAGCATTTTGACGGAATGGAAAAACGATGAGTCCAAAAAAAGCTAAGATAAAAATCTTAGACCTCATGAGAACGGAGTTATTTTCAAAACATTCAATAAGAAAAGATAACGGGCATGCTTGACAATTACCCTTTAACAATTTTTCAATTTCCTTTTTGGTCAAATTCAAAAATTCAGCGAGCACTACCACAGGATCTACCTTAATGGGTGGTTCGACTATATCTAACTCAATTGATTTTCCAATGGCAAAACTGTATTCTTCCAGAGTTGGTGTGAGCTCAAACTTACCTCCCAACACAAACGTGGTCGTCTCAGGGCATCAAAAATGAGCGAGTGCCTGCATGATTCCGCTCTGAACATCTATGTCTAGGATTGGCAGCATGAATCCAATGCGCTTGAGAACGTACTGCTGACCATCTGGCTTCAACTGGCTCCATAACTTCTTGAGCTCTAGCTTCGGAGTAGGCACGAAACGGATATCGAGGCGACCCATTCTTATATAGACCACGTGTCAAATGACTCAACCTAAATCATGGACCGACTCAAAATAAGGTGAAGAAAACTAAAGATAAAGCTTGAGAAATTACCATCCTTGGGGAGAGAATGTCAATCACAGAGACATGCACATGAATCGTGAGTTTAAACCTTAATCTATCTACCCTAAAGGCTTTTGCAAAATGAAGTGATGAACGGAACGACATGTCGTAGCCTCGCGCACACTCATCATAACTAGCCGCAGCCTCGCATACAATAGTCATGACTAGTCGGGTCCAATCACTTTGGCTTGATTCGGTCGACAAGGGAAACCTCTATGCGTAGTAGCCTCACGTGCATGAGGACGACCCTTGAGCCATTTTTTGAAAAATTTTCGGGATCCAAATGGGATAACCTTTAGCGAGGTTTTACCGCCAAGGTTAAAGAACCATCTAAATACCATCTCAGAACTATGGGTGTGACCCAGGTCCGGTCACAGGTTGTGTGTGGTGTAGTGTAAATACTGTAAATCATGCACAACAATTATATGCAAACAACGCTTCAATAGTGCAAAAATTAAATCACAATTCCACTCCACCAAGTCTGCAAAACAAAGGGTTAGCCAATCATTACTCCCCTTATAACTCCCATCCTGCAAAACCATTTAATACCTAAAAATGAGAATTCAATCAAATTTTGTCAAATCAAGTGATTTTTCATGAGAATTTTTTTTGGCCTAAGTCCTCCTTAAATTTTCAAAAAAATTCAAGTTTTGTCCCCAGCGGAGTCGCCAAGCTGTCGCGACCTAAAAAAATCGGGTTTCGATCTTAGGCTAATGGATTACTAGATCAATTAAATTAACTAACCTAACTCGAGTTCTCCTAAACTCTATCAAATCGCAACTTAGGTCCAATTGTGAGCATGCAAATATTTTCAACGGGAGTCGCCACTAATCATTTAGGGTAGGTTGATTAGAAACCTAAATAAAATAGCAGGAGTACTATTTTATTTCTACGAACCAGAAATCATAAATTCGAGACTTGGTTACGCTAGATTCCCTAACGCCCTTTCGGTACCAATTTCGAGAAAAATACTCAATTTGACAATTCTGAATAAATCCTGATTTAGAGTTCAAAGGTGCAGAAATTTCTTTTTGATTTTTACTTATTTAAATGAAAACTAACCTATATGTAATGACATGCAAAAATTGACATGCGATTAATGCAACCTAACATGCAAACTATATGTCATGCGACGACGTGACCTATTTCTAATGATGGGCATATTATTTTTTTGTATTTTTTTAATGAAATTCGGAATTAAAAATGCCAATTATCTAAACGTGCAATTTTAAACTAAAGAAATTGACCTATTCTAAAGTAATTTTTTTTGGGTATTTTTTTATCGAAATTCGAAATTAAAATCAAGTAAAAAAAAAATAACCGTGAAATCTTTCGAATTAAGTTTCGATCTGAAACCTGACAAATCGACCCTAAAATTCAAAATTCCCGTTATGGAAATAACTCTATCTAAAGCCTGATAGATAGATTTATTTCCACGTGTGCAGTTGCGGATTAGGAAATTTTCCTAATCAATCACATCTTGAAAAATTCTGATATCTTAAATATCTTGAATATATTCAAAAAAAATTGAAGATTCTAAATTCTATCCAAATTTGACAAGTGATAGATATCTAAGATTTCAAAAAATAAAAAAAATAAAAAATAAATAAATCCTAATTGAAATATTGCCTATTATCTAAATATGCAGAATTAGATATCAAAAAGCACAAATTATGCAACAAAATATTCAAATCAAATCAGGATAAGATAATTACCTACTATGAAGATTTCTTTCCTAATTTGAATTTGCAGCGGATCGGTATTGCGGATCGGCGCGTCGGGAATGGCGGCGTGACGTCGGGAACGGTGGTACGGCGTCGGGAGCGGCAACGGCGGGATAGCGGCGGACGTGCCGCGGCAGTGGTTGGCGTAGCGGTGGGCAACGACTCCGCTAGGCTCCGAGCTCACGGACGAAGTCGTGGTTGTGATTCGAGAGACTCGCGGTTTGGGACGCTTCGCGGTGATACTCGATCAACTGGTCATCTCGATTTACAAACTCGTCGACGGATGATGAAGGTGACCAGCGGTGATGTGCCCGGTCAAGGGGGCCACGATCAAGGTTTGCTGGACAGCTCACAGTGGTGTTCTGCAATGTGCTCTTCGTGATGATTCGGAAGGTGCTGCTGTGGTGCCACAGGGGATGAATGATTTTGTGTAGGTTGACTCCTCAGATATTTGACCGTGGAATGTCAGGACTTGCTTGACGTGTTGGTGAGGAGCAGAGCGTCACTGAACCTGTAGAATAAGGACCCAATGACTGATCTCTCGCCAAGCCTGCAGAAGTCGTGGCCAGTAGTGCAGCGCCGAATGCCCACGATATGGACGACTCACGAAGAACAGCAACAGCAAAAGGGAATCGTCGGATTGGGGCAGCAGGTCGTCGGCGGAACAAGGAGCTCGGCTACGTTGGATTGTCGCCAAGGAAGCAGCACCTAGCCGTGGAGTTGGAGGAATTCAATCGTGGTGGTGAAGACGCACGCCCCCCAGGAAGAGAACGACTCTTCTCTCCCTTTTAACTCTCTCTTGTTTTCTCTATGTGTTTCTTGTGTTTACAAAGAGAGTCCCCTTGTGTGTGTGTCTCGGATCCCCCAAAAGACCAGCCCTGCTATAGATCAGAAGAGAGAAGGAAAAAGCCCCCATCTCTGTCGCTTTCTAGGTCCCTTTATAAGTGGGGAAGATTTAGGCTTTCAAGGAAAGAGCACCCATCCAATTTCCTCACACTTAGAATATTATATTTTGCCCCCCTTTCGTTCACGCCCATGGATGCAAGATATTGACCAGGATATATGCCCCTATATTGACCGGATTCCACTTTCCTCTCTTGCATTTTTTATATTGTTTCCCTTTTGCACAGAGATACAAAGGAAATCAAATCTCTTTTTTTTTTGTTTCTTTTCTTCCCCCTAACCGAGAGAATCGAGTGTCACGAGTGTTCGCAAGATCATACCCATTTCGAAATATTATGCTAATTGACCAGAATTTTAGTAAAATTAATTTCTGAATTGGGCGCCATATATTTTCTGATCATGGGCTCAATTAATTCTATTTCATGGACCCAAACAAACTAATTGAGCTCAAAACTATACTTGCAACAATCCAATAAACTTAGAATATCCGATCCATCCAATTAGACCCATCTGACGTTAGTCCAATCACTATGCAATCAAGCTATATGATAAATGCTCCTATTAGTTTTTTTTTTTCTAGGAACCGAGATCGATCCCTAATTTTTATGCAATGAATGACTAATTGAGTCTCCAAAATTTAGGTGTCAACATGGACGCCTGCCGGCCGGCGGTTATGACAATTTTACCCTGAACATACCCCAAAAAACCTAAACTTGTACACTTGTGACAATTTTACCCTGAACATACCACAAAAACCCTAAACTGGTACACATGTGACAATTTTACCATGAACTAAAATTTTAATATTATTATTTTTTTATTTTTGTGAATTTTTATTAATTATTTTTTTTCTTCATCTTCAACCTTTGGGCGGTCGCTGGACCAACGACCGGCCAGAGGCGGAAACCAGCGAGGTCGGCCCCGCCAGCTGCTGGCGAGGGCCGCCCTCGCCGGCGTCGGGCGAGGGCCGCCCTCGCCGGCGTGGGGCGACCCTCGCCGGATCTGGCTAGGTCAGCCCTCGCCGGCATCGGGTAAGGGCTGTCCTCGCCTAAGTCAAGCGAGGGCGGCCCTCGCCAGCATCGAGCAAGAGCTGTCCTCACCCGCCCAAGTGAGGGCGACCCTCGCTCGACGCCGGCGAGGGCGACCCTCACCCGACACCGGCGAGGGCCGCCCTCGCCAGATCGGGTGAGGGCGGCCCTTGCCCAAGTCGGGCGAGGGCGGCCCTCGCCCGCATCGACGAGGTTGAGCCTCGTTAGCGGACAGCGGGGCCGACCTCTCTAGCTTCCGCCTCTGGTCGGTCACCGGTCCGGCGACCGGCCAAAGGTTGAAGATGAAGAAAAAAAAGAAAAGAAAAAATAAAAAAATCGAAAAAATAAAAAATAATATTAAAAAATTATTAGTTCGAAGTAAAATTGTCACAGGTATACCAGTTTGAGATTTTTCGTGGTCAAAAAAATAGTTTAGGGTAAATTTATCATGGGTTTACCAGTTTGGAGTAAAATTGTCACAGGTGTACTAATTTGGGGTTTTTGTTGGTAAAAAAAAGTTTGGAATAAAATTGTCACAGGTGTACCAGTTAAGGATTTTTTACGGTAAAAAAAAAGTTCAGGGTAAAATTGTGACACATGTACCAATTTAGGGTTTTTGGTGGTATTAACCCTAAATAAATTACATACAATTCTACTATGGATATTTGAATATTCTTACATACAATTCTACTATGGATATTTGAATATTATGATCGATTTTTAAGTGTTTTGTGTTAAGTGCCACAAAATCTAAGAATTAGTCAAAAGTAGAAAAGCAAGGGAATCAAAAAGAGCAAGAGCAATGGTGTGTATATTAAAATTAATTTGTTCTTTCACAAAAAAAAGACAAATTTGCAAATACATGGAATTGTAAATCAATCCTTTGTTCTATTTGTTTCATAAAAAATGAACTATCTAAATAATATTTTAGCGAAATGATTGTTCACATCGTTAAAAGAGTTGGTCAATGAAAACTATACTTAAACATTGCCGCTCACGATAAAAAAAATTTCCGCCCATTCACATTAATAACCGATATAAACAAACATTTTCAAAAATACATATATTTTTAATTATTAATTTTTTGCGAAACAAAAATATAATTATTATATTTCTTAACAAATAATCTCGCCTCGGGTTGGCCGACCCGACCCGGACAGGTGACCCGTTCGGGTCAACCCGCGCGAAGGTGCTTCACTAATGGCGGGAAAATGAAGTATCTCAGAACTGAAATTGAGAGAGAGAGAGAGGTAGAGAGAGAGAGAGGGAGAGGGAGAGAATGGAGGGAGGGAGCTCGAGAGCGGAGCTGCTATGCGCCGTCGAAGCCATCAGATCCTCCTACGTAAGCTCTCCGCATCCCGGACTCCGTTCGTCGATCTCGTCCGATTGCTGTCTCGTTCGGTTTCGATGATGATCGCGAGCGCGCAAGGGTTTACGATCGAGCGGTTTGAGTTCGGGAGCGATTTCGAACACCGCTTCGATCGATCCGGACGCTGTCCTTCATTAGCGATTCTCCCGAATTGTTGCCGCGGAACTGGAGGGAGAAATGGAATGCTTGAGCTTGATGAATCCCTTGGGGAGAGCTGCATAGGCTTTTGTTTTTTTTGTAGCGGTTGGAAAACTGTTTTCTCGTGTGTGATTTCGTTTTTTGCCGATGCATTCGCAGGTCGTCGAGGCTCGGGTTCAGCTTATTACTGGGCTCGGTGAACTGGAACTGCGCGAGAGATCTGACATTGCTTTCGCTGTCGAAAGCCTAGTTGTATCCTCTTGAACCAAGTGTGTTTTTCTTTTACTTTTCTTTTCTTTTTGGTCGTTTTGCTTAATGATGTTGAGAGAATTAAGTGGATTTGGAATCGAATGCAATGTGAAGAAGCGGCTCTACTATTGAATCCTTCATTGTCTATGTTTAAAACTATCTGCGCATCGCTGTTTGTCTTTTTATTCGAGCGAATTGATTCGTTGCAAGTTCCCGATGAATGGGTGTAGTGCTGTTCTTGAATTTTGCGAATTATGGGAGTCTGATATGATGTGTTATTTGGCACATTTTGGATGAGTGTCTTGGGGATGAATATGAGATCCAGAGGAGCTCCCTCTCTGAATGCTGCTCCTCTGTGTCGACAAATCAAGTGCATTCTTCTAGTAAAATTTTAGTTTGGTATAAATAGCATGCTCCGCCTTTGTTCATTGCATTTTCCTGCTGCGTCATTGCCTTCTGCTCTAGTTTTAATCAATGCTCAAGTAAAGCTTCCGGGTTGACCGGAGAAGTATGTGCAGAGTGGATTTTTGGCATTTCTTTGTTAATTGCTCTAGCTGCGGCTCTCAAAATGGTCCTTCCTAATTTTGAGGTTTCTTTGTTTGGGAGAGAAGGGAGGGAGAGAAAATGAGAGGTGGGTGTGGAAAATTTCAGAAAATTTAAATATTTTGTGAGGAGAGATTGGATGGAAAATGTGATTTTTCCTCACCCACCCCATATTTTCCTCCCCGTCTTCCAAACAAAATCTTAAAACAATTTGCAGATGAATATTTCAACATTTATTTGGTCCTAATACGCGTGCTATTCCGAAGGACTAGTCAGTCTTTCAGTGCATCTGACTAATTCCTTTATACTATCTTAATGCCTTTTTTGTCTTCTTTAACTTGAATAGTGCTTCGAACATGGAAGGACTGAAGGACTAAAGCACGTGCAAGCCGTTTTTTCTCTAATCATTATGACTAATTTGATCCACTGGAATTCTTTAAGAAAACAGATGGGAATATTTTCATGCTTGTCTTTGCGAAATCATGATTTTTACCTTGACAACAATCTGGACATTTTGGGAGGACTACACTTGTTTGGATGTTACCCAGTGCATACTACACAAAGCAATCGTACAGGTGGCTACAAAGTTCCTCGAGCCTACTTTATGTGGTGGCCTGACACCATTCCTTACTCTTGGGGCCCAGGTAGCTTTGTTTTCTTATAATGCTTCTAATACCAACTCCCACCTAGGAATGAAGAATGCCTTGCGTGCTGTTGCAAGTTAGCATGGTGTGAGTGAATGCACACGAGCAAACACTTCTTCGAAATTTTGTATAGTGAGTGGTGTTGTTAATTTCATGATAGGCAAGCATTTGGTGTAAAAAGCATCTACAGATGACGATTATGTCAACGGAGGAATCACAGGAAGAAGAACATTGCAAGATGTTCTATGGGGTAACTTATCTCTTGTTGCTACTTGATTCTCTTTAGTATCTTCCTTACCAAAAATGCAATACTGCTAGGCGTAGAAGAGAGCTTTCTCTATTTTTCGGGGGTGAGGAGTGGGAAGTTTTTTGGGGATGGGTGATGGGGAGGGCTGGAGTTGGGGAATTGCAAGCAGAGAGGGGTAAGTGGAAATCGCGGCTGGCTCTTGTCTCGCCATTGCACTTAATTGTTTGAGACTGTGTTGGGAGCTTAGACAAAGTACAAGATGAAGCTAAAAGTTTGACTGAATTTATTTTGACTAGACTATCTTACTTCAGTGCCAATCCATCTTAAACTTATGGTAGGAAATCCCAGCTTGAATACACCGTGAATGGCTCTGGCAACTGAAACCTGTGCACGGAGGAAGAAAGGAAAATATTCTGCATTAATAATTCTCTGATTAGGTAAAGGACCTTAAATTAAATTGGGGAAAAATATGTATCATCTATTGCTGTCGGATGCTATCATGTATCTTCTTCTTCTGGCCAAATGCTTTTCTCTATCTTTGACATTCTGAAACTCTCTAGTGCAGCTGCTGCTAGATGTACTTACTTTCTGCAGTGCAAGCTTTACTGCTTTGGTGCAGTATCCTTCACTAACGGACAATACACTAATGAACGTTTTGGAGAGTTCATTATTGGAACAACTGAATTTAACAAAAGATTCATTGTTGGGAATTGAGGTACTTATTTACGGCATTAAGTATTGCCTTCCAATCATCTCTTTCATATTTTATTTCTATTCTTAATTCAACATCTGCAGATTAGATACTTCCGGGGCTCATTTCCAGAATCTCGGATAGGTTAAACTTTGAAAACATGGAATTCTTCTCTTTATTCTTTTCCTATGGAACAGGGGAAGCATATGCTTTTATTTTGCCATTTTTGATGAAATAATTAAGTTCATGTTTGATGCAGAGAATCCAATCCGTTAGCTCAGAAATAGTGAAGGTTGCACATACAGTCATCAATTCGGTTGTAAAATTATGCGAAGATTATTGCCAATCTGGGAACCATTTGCGAGAAAGATCTGAGAAAGACCCGAGTACCATGGATACAGAAGGGGCTGGTGACATAGATTATGTTGCTAACATGGTAAAACATACAGTAGAAAAACTGTGTGAATTGGGAACTATTGCAGCTAGTGGTGGTGGAACTCTGGTCAGCATTCTGAACGTCACTTGGAAAGGTGTTGTCACACTTCTTCAGATAGGAAAAGCAGCACTAGAAGTCAATTTTAATGTAGCAGATATTATTTTGACTCTTATTTCACTAGCCAATGAATCTCTGAGATGTGCAGCTGAGAATTGGTCTTTGCTGAAGGAATCTATTTCTCAAGCAGAAGCTAGACGGTCATTTGTTCCTGTAAAGTTTTACCTTGTTAATGCTGTGAAAATAGCCTCCCTGTATCCATGTCAATCATATGGTGTTCACAGGCAGTTAACACACCGTGCCGTGATGATTGCAAATATGAAAATTCAAATGTGCCATGAGGAGCACCTAAAATTGCTAGTGAGGTATTGTCCAAACTTTTGGATCAAACATCCATGAATTTATTCAACTCCTTGCTGAATTCTGATGAAGTGAACCAGGAGATGAAGTTTGAAATTCTGGATTGTTTGTTCAGTGACGAGACCTATATCGATGAGAACTCAAATGCTGTTAATTGCACTAAGGCAGTGGATAAAATCTTCTCAGCGAACTCCAAGGTTATGTTTGGGACAAGACTACCTTTGCTTGGCCGGATTCTGTTACGTGCTTGTCTCTTGGGATCTTCTCACGATATTGAAGGAGATGTACGACTTGGGATAACCAGAAAGCTCGGATGGCTTTTCGACATTCTTGTCCATGAAGAAGTATATCCTTCCATCCTCTCAATGTCGATACCCCAACTATATGGTACTAAGAGACCCCGGAGTTGGTATGGGAGACTGTGTTTGCTTCGCTGATACATTCCCTCAAATCTTTCATGATTGTGGCCTACTCTAGTACGGCATGGGGAGAAGTGGTGGCTTTCTTGCTTGACAACTTCTTCCATCCTCACTTTCTTTGTTGGGAGATTATAATGGAGCTTTGGTGCTTTATGATGCGCTATGCTGAAACCGATGTGGTAAATGATGTTATTGATAAACTCTGCTCATGTCTCAAATCTGTGGCTTCTGTCGAAGCTGTTTTTGTTGACGATTCTTCCCTGAGAAAAGTGGCCAGATCAATAAATATGCTGGTTTCTTGTGGTACGACATCTGTGGCAGACAGGGTTTATAACTTTGTTACTAGTGGTGGTGTATCTCTGTCTTCATCAGTCATGAATGTAGCCTTGCTTGCGGAAGGTTTTTCGCTAAATTTGCTTTCAGACAACTTGAGAGGCATCGCTAAACAAAGGATAATCAGTGATTATGATGAATTCATTGGAGGTTTTAGTGGCATGCTCATCAATGCTTGCCCTCCTAGGCTGCTGGGGGCTCCACTCTTTGTGTTGTGTGCTTCTTTGCCATCTCTGTAAGTCCCTTTGCATTTTGGAAGAGAAGTTCCGATCAGAAGAAAAATATGCATTAATTATATTGCCAATGTTTACTGAATAATAACTATCATAATAGGATACTTTCTTATTGTTCGAAGCAGTTTGCAATAAATGATTGTAGCACAAAACCGTAGCATCCATTACATGCATTTGCAATTTTTTTTGGTCCTACGATTTTTCACGGGTCTCTTTCCATAAAGGCCCATACGCCATTATTGCTTCAATCACAGGGTTTAGCAGAGGAGCTATTATCCCCGAGATATCTAAGCCCAATGCAGCATCGGGAGTTATTTATTAGCCAGGACTTCTTCTTATGGCTAGATCTAGTCCCCTGGTTCCAGCAGATAGGAAAAAGAATTTCACGCCCTTCCTTGCCTGACCCTGAGATGTGGATCATCCAAGGGCAAGGAATGGATAATGAAATGAATGAGACTCATTCGTAGGAACAAAGAGAAGCAGATCTGTTCTGTATCCATTTAGTACCACTATGCAATGGGGGTTGATCCTTTTCTATCAGATAGGAAGGGCTGTTTCACAAAATCATTCTTCAATTCCTGACAAATCTGTTTGTCAATTTTCCTCTGCTGGGCTTAATGATAAATGTTTGCTTAGTATTACTTTATTTACTTTTTTGTTCAATAGAAGATTCTTTTCAGTTCATTTCATGAGGTTTTTCCCTTTTACAGCGAAACACAAATTTTTTCAATTTGTTTCCAGCACTGCATGATCGCTGAACTCTAACAACACCTTTTGACCTAGTGAATTCAGGTTAAGTAGCAATTGTTATTGTCATTGAAATCTGAATCAACTTTTTACATTCTCTAGCCAGGTTGCCGAACCTGACGTTGACGAGAAGACAGTAAAGTACCTAGCTGATATAATGGAGAGCTGCACCCATTCTCCAGAGAATGTGGCAAGTGACATTTGCCTTAAGCTTTTGGGTCAAACACTGGCGATAGTTTCTAACATGACACATCTATATGCATGTAATGGCATGGACGAAGTCATCATGAAGCTGCAAAACCTGTTTATCACAAGGCCATTGGCAGCCGATGCCAAGGTGTATCAGTGCAAAGTTGATTTGGCTCTTTTCATGGCAGGACTTGGTCATATAGAAATAGAAGAAAGAGATGAATGTCCAAAGAGCTCTGCTATTTGGGAGCTCTATCATTTGTTACTAAGAGAACAACACTGGGCTCTCACACATTTGGCAATTAAAGCATTTGGACATTTTGCTGCAAGAACCTCCTGCAATCAGCTTTGGAGATTTGTGCCACAAAATGCTGCTCTATCATACGATTTATCGCAAGGAAATGAGGCAAATGAGGAAAGATTTATGTCTGAATTCAAGAAATTTCTCGAGAAAGAAGTTGCCCTTCTTAAAACTTTTCCCTGCACTGAGCAACTTCAGATGCTGAGAAAAGAGGCTTTGATCCTTAAGGTCACTACTCAAAAGAGTCAAAATATTGACGTGGAAGCCATTAGGCATGAAAGAGCAGCATCGATTTGTGAAAATAGATCCAACAAGAAGATGAAGGTTCCAGACGAGATCAGCAAGGGTGTTGCATTGCTGCAGAGTGGTTTGAAGGCCATTTCTGATGGTCTTTCCTTGTGGGAGAAGGCTGAGGCTTGCCCCTCAGAACTTCATGATAAGTTTTTAGTTAATTTTTCTTGCCTCGAGGATGTGATTACTCACTTAGCTGGCCCTGCTCGTATTGATTAATGTTGTGGATTAATAATGCCTGCTAGAAATACTTCATAAACAGACTAACACAAGGTCTCGTTCTCCTTCACTGTTTACATAGAAAAGATCATACCCGTATAATTCAGCATTAGACCAGTTCAGTCCTCTGTTCAGTAACGAAATTGACTACTCAATTGCTCACTTTGAAAAGAAAGAAACCAATATTTCAAAGAGACATGCTGGGACGGGGCAGTAATATTTCTGGTCCATGTTCCGCAAATTTCACTTAGGTACATCATTTTAATTTGATTTGGCTGGGAGTGTGCCAACCATGGAGATGTTTTTTTGAGTGACTCTACAGTTGGCATCTTGTGGGTACAATGGCACAAGATTCTCTCCTGTCTATCAGCATATGTGATCCTGCGTTAGAGTCTTGGAGACAGAAGAAGAGAAGTCATCCACTCCATCAGGAAACCAGAAGGCATTTCCTGGTAAGTATATTTACTGGGATTATATAGAGGCATTGCTTGTAGCATTGTATATGTCGTGTGAAATTTTTACAGTGAGTGGCGTTTCATGGTAGGCCTAGTCTACTATTGTGGCTTGTTCTGGTGTGCCCTTTACTTTGTCCGTGTATCACCTTTTATAGACAGACAACATATCAGTAGCTCTTCATTTTGTTTACATTGAGAAAACTGTAAAAGCACAATTCAAATTTCAAAGCTAAAATCAAATTTAAAATGCTAATGTCTTTAATGGCTGAGTATGTAAAGTAAAACTCCATCAAATCTCCTTTTATTTAACCATCAAACTATATTGAATGGAACATAGGATAGTCAGTCTCCGAAGTTTGAAGTTAAGCATCTTGACCCCCAACTCTTTAGCTCATTAGTATCTTTTCTAAATTCTTGAGCTTGATTTCAATCAATTATTGTCTTGCCTGTCGTACCAAACGTCATTCATAGGGGATTTAAGGTACTTGAAGATTAACATCTTCGTCAATGACACGTGAGAATTCACCAACCAATGTCTTAAACCTGTTTGGTTCCTGCGTATTCTCATAAATGTTCTATTTAATTTACATCGATAATGAAAATGGCTTTGAAAATATGTTTGACAACAAATAGTTTCCAGGTGAAATCAAGGGAAAATGTCTCCAAAAATGATTTAAAATTGAGCAAATCTTATTGGTATTTCAGTGCTTCATTTCAAATGAGAACATGGACAGGTTAAATATCAAAAGAATAGCCTCTATTTTAACTTGATGTCGATAGAAGCATATCTTCACAATTTCTCATTCCTAAAATATTTTCATTAACAGTTTTAAACATGTTTTGACGAAAATGCGAAATGAAAACAACAAAGTGTTAGTGGAAAGGAGTGAAAACCAAAGCACCTTTCTGAAACCGGACTCAGATGTTCTTCTTAATGTCAAATTTTTTGAACTCTATTTTCTTAGTATATATGAAAAGTGGAGAAGAAGAATACATGAAACACAAAACACTGTTGATGCTATGGCTGTTGTTTCACTCAAATTAAGACTATGGTTTATTCCAAGGTTCATCTTTTGGACGCAAAATTGATGGTTGTGTGATTATCGTGTTTAATTGTTAAGTACCGTTTAGCAAGTGGTAGTTTTAAGCAAAAAAATTTCAGATCCTGTGAAACAGCACGCAAAATCTAATTCCTCATTTTATCCTAATCCATGTCAAGTTACCACAATAGCAATAGATATTAGCCACTCGAGTTCTGATTTTGATGTTAGTCATCTGACTTATTTTCTTAAATGTGTACATCTCACTAAACAAGTTTGATTTTATAAGATCTGGTAAAGAAGCATAGAAAACCCTTAGTAGCGAAACAATGTTGCGAATGTTAAGAGCATTCAGCATTTTATACCTATGAACAAATATCTTTATGTTTGTCATCATGTACTACACTTGAACCAAATTTGACTTAAATCGAGCTCAAGGATAAAAGAAATGAACTTGAGAAACTTTGATATCGAGTTCAAGTAATTTTACTGTATTCTCTTGGTGTCATGGTTTGAACTGTGTTTTACTGATTTGTTGTCATCAAAAAATGAGATGTACTCTACTCTGTTATTTACTTTGTATGTCGAATATGTCAGTAGTTAGTAGGTATATAAAAATTTTCTTGTCCACATAGATTTTTTATTAAAAAAAAGCACGGCAACCCAAAATTTATGGACTCACAGTCCATTCTGGGTTGAAAAGAGTCGAGATGGTTTCGAGTTCAAAATGTGAGAAACTGGTATCCATAGGGAGATACCCAACCCATCCTATGCCATGCAAACTCCTTATACACATTAGTTTTATAAATTTATCAAAATGAGAACCTGACTTTCTAGGTCTAGCATTTAATTTATTTTAGGAAACTACATGCAAGGCTGTAACAATTAATTCAAGCTAAAAATTGCAACTTTCACCAAGGGCGAGGGCAAGAAAGAAGTACATGTAAGGTGCCAAATAGCCTCATTAACTGAGATCCCTTTGGTGTTCACGCTATTACCAACTCAGATTCTTGAAAAGCCCACTGACTTGCCAATGCTGTTGAAGAACTCTCTCTTTTGAAAGACACACATTAGGCGAAGATTCTGCCTCACATCCATACACAGTTAGATCCTTCAGGGAATTCAAATCCTCTATTCCATGAATGCTGTGAATCTTCTCACATTTGGATACATTCAAAACTTTCAGCTTCTTCAAGTTTGATAGGTTTGGCAATCTTTGCAAGGAAATGCAATGTTGAATCCACAACTCTTCCAAGCATCCTGATTCTTCCAGACCTCGAATCTCAAACATGTTTGTGCAATGAAGTAGCCTCAACTCCCTCAATTTCAGCAAGTTTGACAGATCAGGCATTCTCTGGAGGAACTCACAGGTCGAAACCTTCAGTGTGGATATATTTTTCAATTGTTCGAGCCCATCGAGATTTTCTATTTTGCACCTTTGTATATCCAAATGTTTGAGCGATACCAGGCCCCGAAGTCCTTCAATCTCAGTCACCTGTGTCTCGGCAAGAGCAAATATTAACAACTTTTCCAAATTTGAAACTCTCGGTAATGCTTTTATTGAAATACAATTTCGGATGGATAACTCTGTCAAACTAGTGGGAAGCATTGGCAGGGATTTGGGGTTTGCACAGGACAGGAGCTCAAGTTTCTTGAGACCTGAAAGTGAGCCAAAAGATGGAGGCAGAGAGACGATATTTGAAAGGGACAATTTTAAGTGCTCCAATTTGGATAAGTTCCCGATCCAACTGGGGCCGGGTGTTTGTAGAAGGTGAGATGGTTCTCTAGAGAAACTCAAATCCAAGTCCAAGTCTCTTAAGTTGATGAGGTTCGAGAGATCAGGAATAGTGCCTGTTGATCGTGATTCGATTTGTAGACTGGTTAGGCTTGCTGGAAGTTTTGGTATTCTCGTTATGGCAGTTCTTGATAACCTCAAGATTCTCAAAGAGGGAAGGCACACAAAATTACTAGGACTTTCCTCCAAGCTCTCACTCTTTAAGGCATGTAGTTCCTCAAGTTTCTTTGCCATTCCTATAGCATCAGGTAACTTTCTTACGCAACTTCCATCAATTCTCAGCACTTTCAAATTCTTCAGATTACCTATCGAATGAGGTAATTCAGTAATTCCTGTGTTTGATAAATCCAGCTCAACCAGTGATTGCATCAGGTAACTTTCTTACCCAACTTCCATCAATTCTCAGCACTTTCAAATTCTTCAGATTACCTATCGAATGAGGTAATTCAGTAATTCCTGTGTTTGATAAATCCAGCTCAACCAGTGATTGCAAATACCCCACTGATTCTGGAAACTTTCTTATGCAACTTCCATCAATTCTCAGCACTTTCAAATTCTTCAGATTACCTATCATATCAGGTAATTCAGTAATTCCTGTGCTTGATAAATCCAGCTCAACCAGTGATTGCAAATACCCCACTGATTCTGGAAGTCTCTCCACCCACTCTAGTTGGTTTGAAGACAAATCTTCCTGCTCCGCTTCCACTCCTGTCAAATCTCTAGACTGAGTCATTCCTGTGCCTGCAGTAAACTTTCAGAGGTTAATATATGCCTAGTAAACAATCAGAACATGTTTATCTTAATCCTGTAGTTGTTTTTCTTCATCATATAAAACTCAAAAATTTGTGTTTCATTCTAATACGTACTTGGGTATGTGGAATTAGTTGACAGTTGATGGAGAGCCCACTTTGATGTGTACTCTCTCGGGTTGATCTTGTGATGCACTTGTGAGACCGTTGATACTCTTGAATTCCAATGGGTAGCTTTTAAAGTATCTAGCTTCTCTGTACTTTGTGACATAGGATCATCTTTCTGAGAAGGTACATCCCTGATGAACTCTTCAAGATTCTCCCGGAAACTTAGGTTACGCCAGGAGTCGTGTTTCAAACAATAACATCCTTGGATATTCAAATGAGTGAGGCACTTCAAGTGAATAATTGATGGATCAATATGAAACAAACGCAATCGCCCTTGGAGAATCAATCTTTGCAGGCTTCCATAAGCTGATAAGTCTGGAGTTTGGGTCACCTTGTTGCAGTGGGAAAGATTCAGAACTTTCAGTTTCTTAGCCATCTGGATAGAAATTTTATTAAAATAGATGAAGGCAGAGAGATGCAGAAACATAACAAAAATATTCTACTCCTGAACTTAAGTTACCTCAATCTGCTTCCAGCCTTTCCATTTGTGTGTTATTTTGCTCCATGACAGATCAAGAACCACTAGATTTGGAGGATGAAAATTAGTAGCTAGAAAATTTGGAGGACAATTTTTCCAAGAAAGCCATCTTAGGTTTGAGAAATGATGCTCAAAGTCTCCAACAAAGTTTGCGCTATGCATTTGGAGGAATCTTAGACGTGAGAGGCTTGAAAATTCTTCACAAGTAAAGTTCTGGTTCTTTAAGGCAGTATCAGAACCGTGAGTATAATAGTTCAAAACAAGTGCTTCAACAGCATCTGTTCCCTGTGAACATGGAGCATGTCTCGTGATCAAAAGAAATCAAGGTTAAGGAAGGATTACAAGTAGCTTTTTCAGCAATCAGAATTGGTGATGAAGTCAAAATTTTACCTTCTTACTTTTCAGCACATCTAGTGCTTCCTTGTCAATCCACAACGTACTACGCCTTCCAGGATTTTTGTGATTCTCACGGCGAACAATCTCCCTACCAAGGTGTCTAAGTTGATCGTGCATGGATAGCTCATCATCGTCTCCAATTTTAACTAAAGACATTAGGAGAAGGACTTCTATACCATACTCTGGATAAAATTCAGAGTCATCCCACATATAAAAAGCATTTGCTCTGTTCCTTTTGTTAAAGAAACATGCAATATTGAGAAATATTTGTTTTTGTTGATGATCCAATGCTTCATAACTTATCATCAGTTTCTTCTCAACTTATGTGGGACATGTTTCAACCCTTCCAAAAGTACCTTCCCATACTGCCTTGCTTTTGCCACACAAAAAGGAACCTATGACCTCAATTGCCAAAGGGAGCCCTCCAGTGGTGAGGGCTACCTCTTTTGACAGAGTCGTGTAGTCTTCTGGAGGAGAGATTGCTCTGAAGGCATGTCTACTGAATAGTTGCAAGGCTTGTGCGCGGTTTAATTCGGCGACTTCATAAATCCAGTCGCCTTCATAGTGATCTGGAACTTCAGGGTTACCTTCCTTTCTAGTGCTAAAGATGCTCCTGTCTCTCGTCGTAACTAGAATTCTACTTCCTGAGCCAAACTAGTCATGTTTTCCTGCTAGTGCCTTGAGTTGATCCCTGTGGTCAACATCGTCAAGAAGAATGAGAACTCTCTTATTCTTAAACCTTTCTCTGATCATGTTGATCCCTTCATCAACGTTAAGAGGTCCTATGCATTTATAACCGAGGATGCCAACTGTTAGTTGTTTCTGTAAAGTTGGAAGACCATGGGCTTTCGTTGTTTCTCGGACATCAGCGATGAAACTGCAACTTTCGAAATGAGAAGAAAGGCGGTTGTAGACAACCTTGGCTAGAGTCGTCTTGCCGATCCCTCCCATTCCACATATTCCAACCATACGTATGCCGTCTGAACCAACCTCTAGCAACCTCGTTACTTGATCAACGGGATCATCAATTCCCACTATGTGGTCACTCACATTTAGATAATTGATCTTCAATTCAATCAAAACCTTCTGAACAATCGACTTAATGAGTTCTCCATGTCTGCAACAAACATGAAATTTGTCACAGAAGGATAAGTAAGAAAGGGAGATTATCTATTCAGTTACTGAAACACATGAAGGTACTTGAGTTCCATCATTTGTCCCTGTAATTTTGCTCAAACATGCTGTGTTGAGTCGTGTCAAAATATGGCCCCGAACTACTCTTACCAGATCTCGATATAAATCCATCGCGCTGTATGATTTCTTGTTACGATGGTGGATAAAATTACAGTTGCAAGAGGCCACTAACTATGGGGTTTAGTCATTAAAAATGCTGTAATCGACAGCTTTGATTTAACATAGGCTAAAGGCAAGGTTGAATTTCCAGAATCATCAGTTGTATAATGCAGTGACACAAAATTGTAAAAACTCGCTGGCCTGTCAATAAGAAAAATGCTAAGCAAGTGTCGATAAGGAATTACCCTCTAGATACTCTCCATGCTTTCAATATTTAGATACTTCCATAAGAGCCTCCCTCCATTCCAGGACTGTTCTAGAGCCATAATTTTTCTCGTGTTGGCAGAGAGCTATCTTGTATGTACCAGTCTTGAGCTTAACATCGGGGGGTTCCACGTCATAAAAGATGGGAAATATCTGTCGTTGAGGCAATGATCTCTTGCTTTTCACCATCTGTGCAAGCTCGCTCAGGCACCACTTGCTATTAGCATAGTTCTTGGACAAAACGGGTATGTAGATCCTCGAGTTCTGGATCACTTGATGAAGCTCGTCACCAATGTGTTCTCCGACTCGGAGCTATTCTGCATCTCTGAAGGTGCGAATCCCGGAATGAACCAGGTCCTGGTAGAGGCAATCGGTGAAGCTATTGCGAGTATCGGGTCCTCTAAAATTCAAGAACACCTCATAATCAATCCCTTGCCTCGGTGCAGCCGGTGGTGAGTCGTCCGTAGCAGCATGCGACTCATCCAGATCCTGCTCTGCGCTTGTTTTCTTCCTCTCTGCGCTTGTTTTCTTCCTCTTGAACAACACGCCCCACAGAAAAGCAAATGCTAGGACTGTGACTGTGACTGCTGCAAGAACGACGAAGTGCGCCGGATCATTTGATTTCTTACCTACATGCTCTTCCATTATTGCGCTTCTGCTGCGTCGGATCTTCCGAAGCACTAACCGGAGAAAATCCACCAATGTGATTGCTTTGCAGGCGAAGAGGAGGAAACCAGATGAAACCGAAACGCCGTTGCAGAACATGGCAAACAATATATGAGATGTCCACAAGTTTAGCTTGGTCATCGCTTGACTCTTTCATGAAGTCAATGTTCAATATCTACAACAGGCTGTGTGACGTGTGTTATTTGCTTAGCAAGTACTCAATAATTTCTAATCTCACGACGGACCAACAGATTAGTCGGGTACTTTAAGAGATTCTAACGTCCAACTTTCCTGGGTACTCAAAAAACCCAAATTGTTTTTGCTCAGTAAATATTCAATACTTACTATCACCACCATAAACTACATGCTCAAATCCTAATTGACTCCCAAAATTGCTTTGACCTTGTATTGCTCAAGCCATTAGACTGCTCTTTCGTGCACATGCACCCTGCCTCATGTAACAGCAGATGTAACGTGCGGGAGAGTATATTTGATCAGATGTAAGCATCTAATCATTCCGTTCTTATGGATGTATTCAGATTGCTTTCAAAATGAAACCGAATCCCTTGCGCGTAATGAAATGATCGAACCAAACCGTGTTTATTATTATGTCACGACTGGTTCCGTTCGTCACACCGGTCGTGAAATCGGAGTCTCCACGGTACTCAATCTTGAACGAGCTATGCATCTTGACCTGGCCCAACTCTGCATCGACAGCGACTGGTATATGCCTATGCAAACGAGGTACGACACGGGGGGATCTCACGTGCGCCAGAAGAAGGGTCAAATGTCTTGCAAGTAAAAAACAAAACAGGGGTCGAAAATTTTGTCCTTTGTTTTTTGACATGTGAATGGACAAAGGGTGACATCCATTTGGGAATCTTTGGTAGGACCAGCACTTCAATCCGAGTTTCCCAAAGCGTCTAGCAAGTCTTGGTCTTTTGTTTTCAGGACGATTGAATCTTTCAACATCTGATCGTGAACGGGCATACATGGTATGGTGTTTCCACTTTTTTTAATTGAAGTCTTCGCATATGGTCTTCTGTTTTTAGTAGGTTAGAAATCTCGTACTAGAACTTGTCTTTCCGTATAAAGAATTTTGTTTCAACCGCTGTCGGCGTTTACATAATTACCAAGCATCATTTGAATCACCAGTATTCATCTTATGATGAGTTAACTCTAACGGTGCACAAGCACAGCTATGGCGGTCTTATCTTCCTACCAATAGGCTTAGTATTTCTAGGCCTTAATCTTGACATTATGCATGTAATACCATCCTGAACTAGCCAAAGCTAACTTAGGACTCGAGGGAATTTTGCTGGGATAATTACCAAAAAAGACTTTAAACCTATTGTATGAATGCAAATTTATTGTTAAACCTTTCAATTTGATTAATTTAGTCATAAACATTTTAATGATTTGCCAATGTAGTCATTCTTGTCCATTTTGGTCAACAAACACCAACGTGGATGTTGACTATTCTAAGTGGTATGATCAATGCTAACATAAATAATTTTTTGCCTTTTTTCTTACTCTTTTTGAATTTTTTATAATTTTTTTCAATCTA
The DNA here is from genome assembly GCA_031216405.1 of Syzygium malaccense. Taxonomy (NCBI): domain Eukaryota; kingdom Viridiplantae; phylum Streptophyta; class Magnoliopsida; order Myrtales; family Myrtaceae; genus Syzygium; species Syzygium malaccense. The sequence continues at coordinate 19,926,123 of CM062260.1, forward strand.
TTTTTTTTTCTTTTCCTTTTCTTTTTTCCTTCTTCCTTCGCCGGTTGCCTTGCCGGTAACTAGCCACAGGCTAGATTGGGCGGGGGCCCTCGTCCCCTCGCCAATCACTAGCGAGGGCATTGGGCCCTTGCCCAAATCCAAGCAAGGGCCAAAACCCTTGTCTATTGGCCAGCGAGGGAGCGGCGGCCCTCACTTGGATCTGGGCGAGGCTGTTGGCCCTTGCCCGTGGCCGATGAGGGCACGGCGGCCCTCGCCCAGATCCAGGCAAGGGTCACCGGGCCTCACCTGTGGCCAGCGATGGTCGGTCGGTGACCTCGTCGGCCAATTGGTTCTGGGAAAAGGAAAAAAAAAAGGATAAAAAGATAAAAAAATTAAAAATCTGAAAAAATTATCAAAAAATTATAAAATTTGTCCACGTCAGCGCCGGCAGTCTTACGTGGCACCGCCAACATTCATATCAGCGATTTCCGGCCTAAATTGGTCAGATGGACTAAATTTGTATAAATGTGAAAAAAGTTTAGGACTAAATTGGTCCAATTGAAATGTTTAAGAATTAATTGGCATCAATACGATAGGTTTAGGACTTTTTTTTATATATTTTTGCCCCTTTTAATGGAATGTCATAAAGAGAGATCTAGCATTCATGGTCACTACATAAAACACAATCCCCAAGTGACAACTCTACTAAGTGCAGTGTGTTTCACCAGAAAATGCTCCCGCGGCAAAATATAATTCACCGAAAGTCGTTTTTTGGTTCTTAATGTGAGGAGACCGGGTTCCGTGGTGACTCCGGACAGGAAATATCCAGGGAGACAAGGAAAAACGGCGAACTTTTACTCCGAACTTCGAACCGAACTATATGTATAAACCGTGCCGGAATTTGATCGACGACAAAGCTTGAAAATACAGCCGCACACATACACAAAGATGTAACGCCGGAATTTAATTGACGACGCAACACTCGAGATGGAGATACATGCCGAAATTAAATCAACGACACGAATCGAAAAGCTACAGCTAAGGAAAGATAAAGTGCGGTACATGAAAGTAAAGATAATTAAAAGATAATATGTTGTTTGATTTTATCGAGGGTTTTCTCCGGTAGATAGCCAGTGATATTTATAATGGTTGTATGGTAACTGCTCTTTAGCAGTTTTCAACAGTTGTGCCCATGTTCTTCCATTCCGAAAATCGTGTCTTCATGTCCATGTGATGCCATGATTCTGCTTTCAAGATAACTGTCTCACGATCTTGTCCACAAGTGATAACTTCCTCATAGTCATGGTTCCAAGTAACTGTTCTCTCAAAATACGCATATATGCTCCTTAGTAATTTTCAACAATTACGTTGAATCCACTATCTTGACGGTTTTCTTTTACTCCACTACGTTGGCGATTACTTCTTCTTTCTGCATCTCCAACCAGTCACAACCGTCGACTTCCTCTTAATGTCGAAAACTCTACAGTGGTTTTCTGAGTAAACTCAAAAATAAAAGTTGTAGATCCATGAGTCTTCGTTCTTTTGACTTTGGAATCAGGTCAATCCAATCTGTCTCGAAGAAGTTATGACCATTTTCCCGAACTAGCGCAGAACTGAAATTTCGTCGAAATCCTCGACAAGATGAAGTCACGACCGTCAACTTCCTTTAACCTTGATGGTTTCCACAGTGATTTTCTGAGAAAACTCAAAAACATAAAAGTTGTAGATCCATGAGTCTTTGTTCTTTTGGCTTTGGAATCAGGTCAATCCGATCTGTCTCGAAAAAGTTATGACCATTTTCCCGAACTAGCGCAGAAGTGCAATTTCGTCGAAGTGTCGACAGGATGAAGTCACGACTGTCGACTTCCTTTAACCTCGATGGCTTCTACAGTGATTTTCTGAGAAAACTCACAACATAAAAGTTGTAGATCCATGAGTCTTCGTTCTTTTGGCTTTGGAATCAGGTCAATCCGATCTGTCTCGAAGAAGGTATGACCATTTTCCCGAACTAGTGCAGAACTGCAATTTCGTCGAAGTATTGACAAGATGAAGTCACGATCGTCGACTTCCTTTAACCTCGATGGCTTCTACAGTGATTTTCTGAGAAAACTCAAAACATCAAAGTTGTAGATCCATGAGTCTTCGTTCTTTTGGCTTTGGAATCAGGTCAATCCGATCTGTTTCGAAGAAGTTATGACCATTTTCTCGAACTAGCACAGAATAGCAATTTCGTTGAAGTATCGACAAGATGAAGTCGTGACCAGTCTTGTCAATAATACTCAAAAATTGATCATTTTGGGTGTAAATATATACACATGACACATGTCTCTGACATGTGTTCCTTATGTTGACAACTTGATGATATTTGCTTCCACGTTACCTCAAGTCTCCGCCATGTGCCCCTTGATGATCTTTGGTACAAACGAACCATGTCGACAAGTTGGCCATTTTTTGGTGTAAACACAGTGTAAAACCTTGGTCTCGTATCTTCTCCATCACCAGCAAGGTGGGGAAAAAAGAATGAGGAAGAGAATGAGAGCACCTAGGACAAATCTTCTCCTACTACTGGCACTGACCCTTTTCAAGATTCAAATGGCGGCCGCCTTCCATGTCTATGTCATAAACAACTTGGGAGAAGACACAAATCTGACCACGCATTGCCGATCGACGGAGACCGATTTGGGCACTCGGGTCTTGGAATTCGGAGCGGCTTTCCATTGGGAATTCGAGATCACGATCGGGCATGTGGCCAAGTACTGGTGCCACATGAGCTGGGCCAGCTCCCATGGAGACTTTCAGGTGTTCTACGAGCCGAGGGACGCTTTAAGGTGCGGCGACCAGAAGTGCTATTGGCGCATCAACAGGGACGGATTGTATCTCTACATCAAAAGCGATGATGATTATGAGTTGCAATTTCGCTGGCCTTAGTTGGATATGTTAGAGCTGGTAACTCAACATGAATAAAGGGGAGTGATAATTTTTTGGTCCAGTTGTTCTGCTTTTGATGGAAAGACACTGTTTTTCATTCCTCTTTTGCTATTGATCGATTATTGTTGTGCTAGATTGCACCACCGGGTAAGGATAAGATTGATTCCTCTTTTGATGTTAAAAAGCACAAGATCAAAAGAGGAGAAGAGACACTTTCGATTCATGAAGAACTAGGACGAAATAGATGAGTCTGTTTGTTTGAAGGAAAATTATTTTCCGTCTTTCCCATATTTGGATGACGGAAAGCTAATCGGTTAACATATGATGGTTATAGTCACTAAATCACTCATGGAAATCCGCTCTTGAGAAGTTCTCAAGAGTATAGTGTTTTGTCCTCCATGAGTTTGAAATCCTCTATTTTTGGACTATGAGATTTGCTGAAAATCGATAAGAAAATTGAATTTTTCATTTTAGGAAAAGGTTTATTATGGTTTTCGAGGGCGCACCAGACCTAGGTTGCACGCAACCCGAGTGGTCCGAACCGTGCCGGAAGGCCCGTTTCACTTGAGATATTTATCAAGCACTTGGACCCAGCCCACTAGGCCTAATTTCACTTGTCACAAAGCTTGCCTCCAAAATGCCCTCATTTCCACCCTTAATCAGAAATAAAAAATCTGTAGTCCCTCAAGATTTCATTTATGGACTCGAATTCGGGTTTAGAGAAGTCGCCAATTTCAGGAGCCCAAGTCTGCAATTCACAAAGAAAAGAAGAAAAGGCCCAATAAATTAGGCCACATCAGGTCCAGCCTATTACTCAATCGTTACGCTTGTGCTGTAGTTAGGGAAAAGTGCCAAAAAAATCTTAAATCTTTTGTATTAGTATCAATTTAGTCCTAAATTTTTTTTTATATCAATTCAGTCATAAACCTTTTGCATTGATATCAATTTAGTCATAAACCTTTTTTTGATGTCAATTAAGTCCTAAACCTTTTAAATTGGTGCCAATTCAGTCCTAAACCTTTTGTTTTTGTGTCAATTTAGTCCTTTCGATCAATTTTGACCGGAATTTGCTGACGTGGATGCCTGCCGGTCACCAGCGCCGATGTGGCGCTGACATGGACAACTTTAATAATATTTTAATATTTTTTTGAATTTTTTATTTTTTTCCTTTTTTTTCTTTTTTTCCACTTTTTTTTGGGCCCCCCTCCTTCCTCTGGCCAGTCGTCGGACCAGCGACCGGCCAGAGACCAAAGGCCGGCGAACTCGACCTCGCCGACCACCGGCGAGGGCGGCAGCCTCGCCCGGCGAGGTTGCTGGGCGAGGCCCGACCTTGCCGGATCTGGCGAGGTCGAGCCTCGCCCGACCTCACCGGATCTAACACCATAAAAAAATTGGAAATGTAATGCCTCAGAAAACCCACCGATGCTCTTTGTTTTTACAGGAAGGTACATAAATTTTCTCTCGTTTCCAATTTACCAAATCTGAGCAGAATTGAAAGTCATTTCCTTCCCGAGACGGCTCTGTTTGCCGAGACCGCTGATCAATCTTTTATTTACAAGAAACTCTCCATTAATAACTCACGTCTGTCACCAACCATCAATCTTCACCCTATAAAAAGAGGCTCGAGCTAGAGACTCCATGCATGCATGCAAAGACCAAGCAAATCAGGAGGGAGCATCTTCTAGCGCGCCAACCTCACCTGATCGAATCTAATGGAGAACCAAAAGACGGCGAGGACTTGTGTCATGTTTGTGGTGCTTTTCGTCCTCACTGTGCAGGGCGGAGCTGCACGTCCTGTGAGGAGCGGTAGCGATCGGACGCTGAAAGAGCAAAATGAACTGCAGGCTCGTGCACCAGATGCGGTGGCAGTAGGACCGACGGGGACTGGAGGAAGTGGCGTGGGCGATCAGAAGAAATTCCTGCTGCTCGGTGGTGTCGGGATGGGCGCTGGAATGGGTGGCTATGCTGGCATGGGCAGTTACGCCGGCAGAGTAATGCCAACGCTCGGCGGGGTTGGTGGAGTCGGCGGTGGCTTTGGTATGGGCGGTGGTTTCGGGGTGGGAGGTGGTGCTGGTGTCGGTGGCATGGGGAGCATGGGCACTGGTCCGCTCGGGGGGCTCGGCAGGCTTAACGGCCTTGGTGTCGGCCCCGGTGGAGCTGGCGGTCCTCTTCCTCTTCCTTACGTGAAAGTTTTGCCTAGGGCTCAATCAACACGGTGAATTGAGCATACAAGCTGCTAGAGTTTATGCGTTTTGAAGCTTTCTTTCAATGTCGGCGTGACGGTGTTTTGTTTGTGCTTTCGAACTTTTGGTTGTTGTTTTGAGTGTAATTTTTTATGTGGTTTGAGGCTGTCACAAGACAACCTATGTTCTTGTGTTTGCGCCAATGAATGTCATTCATGCTTCTGCGTTTTTAGTCTCTTGAATGAATTTTAACTTCCCACCGATTTGGATTGGCTCACATATGTTATTGGGAAGCTCTCAAATGCATGCTAGACTCAATTACTAACTTGTTAACACTATGATTCATCATATCTTGAATACACATCTTTGTCACGTATTTTCTTAAATTGATGTCTCAAAAACATCGACCCTAAAGTAGGGGTGTGTAAAGGAACTAGAAACCGCTCGGAACCGGACCCGACCGGCCCAGAACCAAACCCGACCAGCCCAGAACCGACGGTTCCCATGGGGACCGGTCTGGTTCCCGATTCAAATTTATTAGAACCGGTGAGTACCTGTCCGGTTCCCAGTTCAAGGCCTAGAACTGCCAGTCCACCCACCTGGACTGAACCGGTATATATATATTAAAAAAATATTATGGGATTGGGGATGATATTTTTTAGTGTGCATGACTGTTGTGTGAAGATGGTGGCTTTATAAAGAAGAGAAGAGAGAGAGGGAAAAGGGCTTGGTTTTCTAAACAATTGAGGCCAACCCCATATTTTTTTCTAACTCGGTCTTGCCTCTATGACTCTTATATGGCAATCCATGTGTGTATACAAATTCCATCTTGTGATACATGCGAACTCGGAGACTCTCTCTCTCTGTCTTCTGCGAGAGATTCTTGGAGCTGATCATTGTCTACAACGCCTATAGATGGGGTCAAGGCCAATCAGCCAATACGTTCGTTTGTTCATCAGTCAAACTAGAGGACTATAATATTAATTGATAAATGTAATTTTGTAAGGATTGTGTGCGGTCCGATTCTCGGGTGGGTACATGAAACAAACGGACGGTTCCTGGTTCCAAATTTTTGGAACCGGTCCTTAGTGGATGGTTCCCGGTTTTAGGATGAGAAAAGCCCACTCAGACTAGGCTCACCTCTACCCTAAAGTGTTGAACCTATTGTACGGATGTTAATTCAATTATAAGTTTTTTAATTTTTCCAATTTACTCTTAAATCTTCACGCAATATTCCAATGTACTCCTTCCGTTCAATTTTCGCCGAAAATCAATGATGCGGCGGTCTAATCATCACCGGTCATCTTTCGTGGCACATCGTCACATTAGTGATTTTAAGCAAAAATTGACCAGAGCAAAGGTTTTGGATTAAATTGGCTAGTCACTGGCCGAGGGAGAAGGAAAAAGAAAAAGAAAAGAAAAAAGGAAACAAAAAAATTATTAAAAATATGAATTTCTTTTTAAAATATTTTTATAAGAATAAACATTTCATTAACCAAGGATCTAAGCCCGGGCACCGAGGATTCGCGAACGACCTTTGTGGACCAAAGGTCAAGCGTCGGGGATCCAAGCATGGCCTTTATGGGCCTAGGCCCAAGCACAGCTTTTATGGGTCCGGGTTTGGGTGCCAAGGAATCGGGCATGGGCACCAAGGATTTAGGCTTGGCCTTGATGGACTCGGGCATATACACTGGGGCCTCGGGCTCGGTCTCGATTGACCCAAGTCCGGCTACCAGAGACTTGGTCGTGAATGCCTAGACCAGGGAATCAACGTTAGGATTTTCGTGCTCAAGTATAGAGTTTCGGATCAAAGCGTCGATACTTAGTCATATTTTGGAAAATGTTTTTCAACTTTCAAAAGAGGAAATCATTTTCTTGAATTTAAGTATAAGTTTTCCTTTGACTAGAAAAATATTTTCCGTTGACGTAGAAAATGAGGAAAATGTTTTTCCGAAAAATATTTCTCACGAAACAAATGAAACCTAAGCGTCTTTCTAAGGTAAAAATATGCTCCGCCAAAAAACTAATGCTTATAATGGTTTTTTTTTGCTGTTAGGATATCTCTGTTTTCAATTCTCTTATTGATGGAGAAAATCAGACAATAATTAAGCAGACTATTTTCTCCATATTAAGTCGAACAATGATGCAGTTTGTATTGTATTATCTCGAGACAAAGATCGCAACAAATGGTAATATCTCTTTTTTAAAATGCCCCAACGGGTCTCCCATGCACGGAAAGCTGCCGAGTTCACTTTAAGCATCGGATCGGATCCGCCCTCTCCCTCCCTAGAAAATTGCACATTTTCCTCAAGTAAAAGACGGGCATCCTCCGGGATTCCCATCGACTCGCTTGACGCTTTCCTCGCGCACACTGTAAGTATAAATGCAGCTACGCTTGTGGCTGCGGCTGTAGTCCTTCGAATATGGCATCTCGCTCGGCTCTGCTATGCTGACTCCTCTTCCTATTGATATTTGATAGTGGCGTTAAGCATACCTAGCTGTACGAGCTCCTCTTCGAATTTCCGCCACCGCCGTATTCCTTTGCCTCATCCTCCGCCATTCAGATCTCCTCCTCCTCAACAGCGCAGACCACCATCACTGGACGTAAACAGAGCCAGAGGTGGAGGCGGCGGAAGCGGAGGTGGTGGTGGTGCAGATCAAGGTGGCTTCAGCTATGGGTACGGATCTGGCGGCAGCTTTGGTGTTGGGCGTCAGCCGGCTGGCGGTCGTTCAGGCGGTGATGGCTCGGATGGAGGTGGTGGTGCGTGGATCGTTGGGAAGACTTCTCCAGGTGCTTCCTGAGAAACAAGGCGGGTGCAGTTCCATGCACTCCTAGTGCCTTTTGTATATCCCTAGGGCTATGTTGATCTATAAAGAAACCAACAATATGGTTTTTAATATCCTCGAAATGCTTCATTCGATTTTGCTTCGCTTCTTTTAATCGGATTAGTCTCATTCTGTACGCCTCAATCCGCTTAATTATAAGTTATTAAACAATCGGATATAAGAAAGAATATGATCGTGATGGTAAATATAAGTCATTTAATGGTTGCTCACATTAAGTGTGGATATTCCTAAACTTTCCAAGTTGAGCCAATTTTCATCCGTCGAATCCCCAATACTTCATGGGAGAGAGAGTAGTTGCCCGTCGTCGTCTATGTGGCTTTGCCATTGCTAGGGTTGCTCTGGCATATCAAAGAGGGAAAAGTATGGCATTTATTCATGTTCTCAACATACTTATTAGCTTTTATGCGCTCATTTTGTTGTACCGAATGAAGTGGTCAGATGATTTTCTTAACTTAAAACTTGAGATTTCATCTACTAGGTCTCGGTTCATTCCTTTATTTTTCAAACATGTAGGATAGATGTTTCACAGCCTCTACGTTTTGGAGTTGCCGTATATCATGAAGATATCTATGAAAATGAGTTTGTGCCTGAGTCTAAAACAGTATATACTAACTATAGCTCTACAGTCTAGATTGACGTGGGTTTGGCAAAATGGGTTCCTTATCTTTTTTGTTGCATGGCACTTTAACCTTGATGGCGAGTTAATTGGCCCGTTGAAGGGCTTAGACGTAGATGATGGTGGTTCCACAACGGAGGGTGAAGTCATCGATCCATGATGTCACCAGACTTTTGTTCAAACAGACTTTTGAAGTATAGTCTAGTATAGAGATAGGCAATCTCAACCTACCCAGTCTTTTGTTTTTTGTACATATATGATGTTTTGTCTAGGCTTGTAAATCTGACAAGTGTTGTTAATAAGAAGCATAAATTTGTTGACTAAACTTACGTGGTATTCATGTTTAAAACTTGTTCATACTTTGACTTCCGCTGGCAAAATTATTAATAATATTAATTGACACGTGTTGCGCGTGGCATTCTGTGGCATCACAAATTCAATGACAAATTCAACCTCTTGTTCAGGGTAATCCTAGCAATTCCTCAAGAAATACGTCAGGAAATTCTTGGATCACTCGAATTTCCTCAAGCTTCGCTTCCTTTTCAATTTGGTCATTAACGACCGCTATACATCCTTGACAACCATTGCTCAGCAGTAAGGCTTGGTATGGAATGGGCAACCTCCTAAGAAAATATCTACTTGTACGCCAAAGGACAAAACCGTAAGGCTTGGTATAGAATGGGCCAAAGTGGACAATACCTCAAGTGAGTTAAATCAAGGATGTCCCATACGCTTTACAAAGATGGTAAGAAAATCTCCTGATTGTGACGGGCTTCTATTTAGTATTTAAATACCAACTTGATCTTAACCACGCAATTTGACACGTGTTTACAAAAAGATATGGTAAGTATACTTAGACAAAGAGGGTAAGAGAATCTCCGAATTTAAAGCTCACACCCAAACGTATTTGACAATCTCTCCAGATATGTCAATGTCATGAATGCTTGATTCATGAAATCTGTAATTAAAGTGAATAATATCCAATATTCTCCTCCAAGCGTTTTCCTACGCATAAAGTGAAGGCGATTTAGTAGTCAAAACGCATGAAAACTCCTATAAAAACAAGCAGCTTCCATCCGTAGGTGAGCACACTGAAGAAGATGGCTTCTCGACTTGTCTCCAAGCATATGCTGATCGCAATTATCTATGCCATTTTCCTGGCCTGTCTCTTCTCTTTCGGTAATTTTTCATGACTACTGAAACTTTTTTATGACATATTTTTCTTGTGCTTTTCCATAATGACATGATTCAGCATCGTCCAAACTCACACATCCTCTCCGTATGTTATTTGGACTTTGGAAATATAAATGCATGAACGTAGGTGAGAAATAAAAATGAAAAATAGCTTCGGAAATGAAAATCAAAATTGAGGGTGCGTTTGTTTTATCGAAAACTAAGTGATAAAGGAAAAATTTCTTCATGGGAATCGTTTTTAATAAAATTGATTAGTTTTCATTTATTTGGTAGTTTAGGAAAAGTGAATTCCTTCTTGCTAGAAGGAGAAATTGTCTTCCCATGATCTAAACTTGTTGTTTTCGTTCCATGAAAAAAATTTTCCGTAAATCGATTAGCCATCTAAACATCGGATAATCATTTTCTGGAAAACAGTTTTCCTTTAAACAAACGGATCATGAAATATTAAAAGTTTTCCCATTTCTTATCTATTTTTGTCCAGTTATATTTTTGACTCTACAGAGAATAGATCTGCTCGTGGTTGCATCCTATCAAATGTTTTCTTAAAGAGAATCACCATAATCTTCTTCTTCTTGTATTTTTTTGGTTTATAGGGGATGCAAAATACGTCTGCCAAGGGAAATGTGAAGATCTGCCCGACTGCGATGGTGCTTGCCGACGTTATGGATATAATGGAGGGAGATGTCTTGAGCCACTTTACCAATATTGTTGCTGCAATGCCTAAACTATTATTTTTGCCTCCGTTAGGTTTCATCATTTTGGTTAGTGAAAAGTGATGTAGTATGTTATTTGAATAAAAAAAAGTAGAATCAGTTCTTTTCTACATGAGTACTAAGATATGATCCTAATGGGACTCCAGCTTCTACTATTAAAATTACATGGATTTCTGCACGTTTTATATCCTCATTTTCAAATTCGATTGAACCATCACATAATCATCTTATTTTATGGGGATGTGTGGATATTGCGAAGGGGCCAAATATGAGAATCGTTTGAATGTTGGTTTATATTTTAGGGAGCTAATCAGTAAATATATAGTGTTTCCAAACAAATGATCAAATATAATAATAAACAAAATAGGAAATAAATCAAACATCGGGTTTCCACAATAGATCATGCGCTCCAATGGAGAATATAATTGCACTTAAGTTACTCAAACAATTTCAGTGTTTTCTGAGTCCCTGTTGATGTACCTAGCAAGTATCACCTAGAGGGGGATGAATAGGCGATTTGGGTGAATTTGCATAATTTAAAGCGGAAATGACTTTATAATCGATAAAGTCTGAACAATAATCAGATTCTGAATATGCTAGTGTGCAGTGCAAACAATATAAAGAGAGATTAGGGATAGAAAGAACTGCACACAAGAAGTTATAGTGATTCGGCTTAGATCAAGCCTACGTCCACTCTCCTACGCTGATAGCCTACCGGCTGGATTTCACTATGTGATCAAAGGGATTATAAGATCTGAGTGATATCAGTCGGTGAATGATAGAACATTCTATCTCACACAATCGCCTTTACAGAGTATCCCTCAAAATATCAGTACTTGGCTTAGGAAAGACAAGCGGTAGAATCAAAATGAACTCAGACTTTGGACTTGTTGATTCTCGATTTTATTCTTATCTTCTGCTCCTCATTGATCTCCTTTTATACTCCTTCACTTCCAAACCAGCCGTCGCACAGCCTTAAGAGGATCATCTTCCAATCTTCACCATGGACAGATTTGTATAAAATGGATTGAGTAGCCGTTGGTTGACAAAATCAGAATCCCACTGAATCTGGTTGCGCATACAACTAGAATCTTGACTTTCATAAGTAGAGTTTTATCCATTGTGAAATATACTTGCCATAATATTTGATTGTCAATCAATTAGGCTGAGATTGAGTCAATCAAAACTTTCCTTTTGTAAAATCCAAGCCATATCACTAGCTGTTATGTTTCGTTACGAAAAATTCTAAGTCTGAAGAATTTTCGGTTCTTGCTTTTTGTTCAAAGTCAGCGTAGGTCTTCAGTAATGAATAAGTCCTTCAAAATTAGAGTCAGAAGATCTTTGACACCTTAATATAAAAGTCTAAGTGTCTATATCAGTAGAGTCTGAACTTATCGTTCTGAAACTTGTAAAGTCTGAAGTTTTCCTTCTCAACCTCGTAGAGTCTGAACGTCCAAAAAGATAAGTTCTCTTGAAGTATTAAAGTTACTACTTCCAAAATATATTTATCTGGATCAAAATACTTCAGAGTACATATCATATTTACAAGTTAATCATAGATAGTTTTGTCAACTACAAAATCGGGAAGTTCCCTCAACAATCTCCTCGTTTTTTATGGTGACAAAACTTGCATGTAGATAAAAAAATTTGATAAGATTTGAGAATAAAATGAATAAAAATGACTTTTAAGCTCATAAGGCACAAATAAATGTAAGTGCGAAATATAAGATCTGTGTCCTTTTCTTTTCTTCAAGTCCATCCAATAATCTGCTTTCCAATAACCTGTTCATGCATCCCTGTCTGCATAAAGATATCATGCTTCCTGCAAAATGTATTATGTCTCCCCCTTTTAGTCAGCAGCAAAAAATGGATAATTAATGATAAAAAAAATAGATAAATGTCAGTTATACAGGTCAAACTAACTAAAGCTAATAGTTCAAGTTAAACATATGAAAACAAAGTTTTAAGCAATAGGGAGATAGGGCAGGTTATTTCTTAGATGGTGTGCGAACTAGTTGAAAATTTTCCAGGATTTGAATAGTGTCATTGATTCTGAGAGAACATTGACCGACAGCTTGCTCCAGATTGGTTGAACATTGAGCAATGGCCTTTTCCAGAATTGACTATTTGTCTTTAATTTCGAGCAGCCTATGTCCTCTGATGGTTGTCTCTAGACATGTTCAGATCCAGAATGTTCAAATTCACCTTCTCTTGTGGTCGGAATCTCCCCTGATTACCTGCATATTCTGTAGTAACATCTTCTGTCATCATTTGATCAGGTTGTTGTTGTGGAGATGGACCTTCTTCATTCACCATAAGGAATTATGCTGAGTGCCTGTTGTCTTAAGCTTGATTCCTCAGGTCCTGGTTCTGAAACGTCAGCAACAGGTTCTGAAACGTTGTTAGCAATTTCTGAATAAACTTGTTCTTTCTCAACATGTTCCTGACTAGTAGTTTGTCCTGGGTCAAGACTTTCTGATGCATCCTCTTCATCCCTGAGGAAAAGTCTTCTAGGCTTTCTGTACACTTGTACAAGACTTGTTGAGGTGGTCTCTTCCCTGGCTTTCTCTTTCCCTTTGCTTCTTTGTTCTTTCTCCCTTGCTTCTCTTCTTCTAGTAGATGGTGCTTCGGACTTATCTCCAAGGTTTTCTTCGGGTCTGCGTCCTGGAATCTCTCTATCCTTTTTGACAGCAAACAGTAGCTTTTGGAGAAGATGCTTGAGGAGTGGCTTTCGAAGAAGTCTGCTTCTCCGATTTTGTTTCTGACGAATCAGTGACTTCCATGTATTTTGCTGGTCCTGAATACTTTGAGTCTCTATTGAGAATCCACGATGAACGTCTTTTGAAAGGCATTGTGTTCGTGCAAAAATCCTTGGAACAGAAAGGTTTGATCTTTGAGAAGAAGAAGAAGGGGAAGGAATACGTTCCGAGGAGGTGTGAGTCGGGAGCAAAAAGTTGGGTTTCTATTAGGGCTTTGATAGGGAGACGATTTTAAGAAAGAGAAACTAATATTGGAAGGTTATAAAAAGAGTTGGGATTATAAATGAATAAATAGAAATAATTCAAGCACGCTCAATTAATTAGAATGCGTACATGATTTTCTTCCAAAAATAATATGCAACTGGATATGGCTAGTAATTCTTGCCACAAATAAAATATGCCCGCCAAAATTTGAAATGAGAATATTACCTTGTATTTGAGTCTGAAGATGACTTTCAGACTAAAATGGCTTGAGTATGAGAAGTTCCTGCCGTAGAAAATCAAGTAGAAGGGTAAGTAATGCATAATTTATTACGAATAAATTCAAATGAAGATTTATCGAAAGGTTTTATGAATATATCAAATAATTGATTTTTAGAATCAATGAATTGAATATTCACATCGCCGTTCTAAACATGATCTCTGATGAAGTGATGCTTGATCTCAATGTGCTTGGCTCGTGAATGGAGAATCAGATTTCTGGTCAGATTGATAGCGCTAGTAATGTCACAATTGATTGGAACATTTGATTCGTTGACTCCAAAATCTTGCAGTTATTGTTTCATCTATAGAATTTGAGCACAACAACTTCCCAATGCCACATATTCTGCTTCTGCCGTAGAAAGCGCAACTGTGCCCTGCTTCTTTGAGTACCAGGATACTAACATATTTCCAAGTAATTGACATGTTCCTATGGTACTCTTTCCGTCAACTTTACATCCAACAAGGTCACCATCAGAACAACCAATAAGTCTAAAATTTAATTCTTTTGAATACCAAAGACCTAACATTGGATAAGTGCTAATGTATTTGATTATTCTTTTGACTGCTGTAAGATGTGATTCCTTTGCATCAAATTGAAATCTAGCACACATACATATACTAAACAATATATCTGGTCGAGATGCAGTAAGATATAGCAATGAACCAATCATGCTTCTGAACACCTTCTGATCAACCTATTTACCGTTCTCATCGTTGTCCAATTTGGACAAATAAGACATTGGAGTGTCTGTTTTCTTACTGTTTTGCATTCCAAACTTTTTCACAATTTCTCTAGCATACTTTTCTTGGCAGATGAAAGTACCATCCTTGGTCTATTTCACTTGTAGTCCAAGAAAGAATGTCAATTCTCCCACCATGCTCATTTCGAACTCCTTATGGATACACTTTGAAAATTCCTTGCAAAGCACTTCATTAGAGGATCCAAATATCATATCATCCACATTAATTTGAACAATTAAGAAATCCTTGCCTTTTTTCTTAATAAATAGAGTTGTATCAACTTTACCTTTTCTGAAGTCATTTTGCAGAAGGAAATTAGTGGGTAATATTATTGGTCAATTTTTGGTTAAGTAATGTCAACCATTTTATTGATTTCTAATTGGTGTTAAATAGGGGGAGATATTCTCACCAAAATATCTCTTCAGACTCTCCTCTCTCTTGGCTTATGAAGGAGCTTGGTCGCACGCCACTTGTCCTCTTAAGCCAAGCTTCTTGTTCTAGTTTGATACCTAGCCTTAAGCAATCAATTTTCTTGGCCATCACTCCTTCCGATTAAACCGTTGATTTCTTACACCTAGCCGTAATGGAAAGGGGAAGCGCTACTTGTGAGTGCAATGTATTTGTCCACCTCAACGTCTACTCCTTTGGCTCATTTTCATCTTAGTAAATATCGAAGGGAATTTTCAAACAAACCATAATTCCCTTCTTCACTTTCTACTTTCACCATCACCCGATGCAAAATCTACGAGAGAGCTTTAACTTTTGGGTGTTTAGATTTTACACAAGGTAAGTGAAGGCTCTAGAGTTAAGCTAAGTAAATCTACTTGACACTTTTTAACTTAGTTGTTTGAGAAATGCTATTCTGATGTGTGATATTAGTGAAGATATGGTGATGGTTGGATATGCTTTGCTAGTTCTGTACATGTTCAAGTGGTTGCGATTTGTTTTCTTGAAGTGTGTTGAAAATCGGCAAATGCAATGGTTAAATCTGAACGTGTAAATGTCATCTTGGAGGTAATTGTGGAAACTGTCTTGCTGGCTTTATGTGACATTCCGAATTTCGGCCCATTGTTGAGATTTATAAAACGTGTAATTTGTCAATGTGCTTATAGTAAAATCTTGCCTGGGAACTGATCACTCTCGATTATTATTTTTAAATTAGAGATTTCGCTAGAATCGCACTCGATCGAATTTGACCGTTATTTAGAGCCCAAACTTTGGTGTCGAATTTCTTGGAGTTTCGGGACAAAATAAATTGGATGGTGTCGATATTATTGTGGCCAGCGTCGCTATTACCAGGAATATGTGAAAAGTGGATTTTTGGACCGGGTGCGAATTTGGACTAGTAGACCTCCCTTGTAGTGTGTTTTGAGTTATTTTATTTTGGCCATTTGTCTTATAATATTAATTAGGATTTTTGTGGGCTGTTAGATCGTTTTCCGAATTTGAATCGTGACCGTTAGATCGATTTTGAGTTTGAACCGTGTCCGTTGGATCGCGCTCGAGTGCGCATTGACTTTTTGGCTCTCTTCTCTCTCCTCTCTCCTTTGCCGCGCACGTTCCTTTTTCCCCCAACGCATCCGTCCTCTCTTTCTCTCTCCTCATTACGTCTGCCCCTTCTTCTCTCTCTCTCTCTCCCCCTCTGGCCGGGCACATCTCCCCCTATGCAGACGTCCCCTCCACACCCATGCAGACCCCTGACACTCTCTCTCCTCTTTCCTTCTTCCCCTTTCTCTCTCTCTTCTTCTTCTTTTCTTCTTCTTCCTCTTCCTTCTTCCTCCCCCAGCCCCGACTGGTTTTGCTTCGTTTCTGCCCTGCTCGCCGTCTGCCGTTCGACTGCCCTTCCGCCTCCGCCCGACACTGCCCCACTAGCCGCCGACGCCCCCGTCCTCCTCGCGTCGTCGTCGCGCCGCCGCGTTGCCCAGCAGCTCCGCCCGACGTTGCCTTCCTCCCCTCCTGAGAGCGCGAGTTCGGCTCGTCGCTGCTTGCCGCCGCATCCGGTGAGTCCCGACCACCATCCAGCCAGCTCCCCAGCACCGCCCTAACACCTGGACATCGCCGCCGTCGTCCCAGCTGTCGCCGTGCTGCTTCGTCGCCACCGGTTCGCCCTTCTTCCTCAGCCCCGTGCGCCTTCGACGGAGCACCGTCGCCGCCATCGGTGCCGCCGCCGTGAGCCGCCGTTCCTCACACCTCAACTGACAACCCCTCCTCCCACGCATCACTCTCTCCCTCTCATTTCCTTCTTGTTTGGCCGTGAAAGGCCAATCTCGCCGGAGGAGCTCTGCCACCGCCAGAGCCAATTCGCCGCCACCACCTCGTCCAGCCGTCCCACTTCTCTCTCTCTCTCTCTCTCTCTCTCTCTCTGGTCGTGTCCCTCTCTCCCTCTCTAGGCCGTGGAATCGCCTAGACCGTCGCCGTCGCTCGAGCCGTTCGCCGGAGCCGCCGCTCGCCGCCACTGTTCCGGCGCGGGACCATCGCTGTCCAGCCACCATTGCCACTTGTTTAGCTTGGGTTGGAGCCTAGGATTCCAAGTGAGTACAACCCTAAACCCTAATTAGGCTAATTTACATTTCTAGACGCGTTTTAGGGGTTAATTAGGGTGTTTTAGGGGTTAAATTGTGGAAATTATTAGAGGCGGATATTGTGGCTGATTTTGAGGCTTAGTGTGATGATTTAATTGAGATGTAGAGACCCGTATTGTGCTGTGAGTCGGCTGAGCTTGGGCGCTTTGATTCGGATAGAATTTGTCGGTTTGGCGGGAGAAACTTGTGATCCAAACGGTGGCTGTTATCGTGGCTGATTTTGTGGTTTATCGTGTCGATTTTTATTGAGGTTTAGAGACCCGTAAGGTGCTGTGCGATGGCTCGAATTATGGGGTCGAAATGGGCCCGAGTTCGGTTAAGTTCGGGCTCAATGGTGGAGTTTTGTGTGCGCCCCGCATTGTTCTCATGGGAGCTATTTTGGATGATATTGTGGGGAGCCAAGTGAAGTAATTTGAGGATATTTATAGGCTCAAAATAATCTGTTTAGTGGCTGGCCATATCGGGATTTAATTAGACAAGGCGCGGTCAATTCGAGGTTCAATTGTGTAATTATCTGGAATGTTTAGATTTGCGAATTAAGTGGCTGATTTGTACTTGGTTGTGATCAATTCCGTGACGTAGTGCCATGTGCCTAGTGTGACTAAGAATAGAGTAACTTGGCGGGCCTCGGGTGCGTGAATTCATGTTGATCAAATTGTGCGAATTATATGTGTGATTTATGTGCCGTGCAAGAGTGCCTTGAATTGCTTTCATGGTCATGCTAGTATATTGATTGGGCATATTGAAATGTGGATTGAGCTTATTGCGTGGTAAATTGAATATGTGGCGTTGCGCAATTGATTGCTCATTGTGAAATTTGTGAGTGCCCAAGTGTGAATTTCAAGGCCATGGGTGTGCATCTCAAACATTGGCATGGCATGTGCATATATGAGTGTGCACGAATGACATGAGCATGTGATCACCTAAAATGCCCTGATGCGTTTTACGCGGGGTTCAGATAATAATTGGTGATTGTGAATGTGTGATCACATAAAACCCTAATGCGTTTTACGAGGGGTAGTGAACCCGTCCTGAGGCGTGTTACGCGGGACGATGCCCGGAATACCGGAAGATGACCAACCTGATGCGTTTTACGCAGGTTATGTGTCATGAGCCTGATGTATTTTACGCGGGTCAGAGATTGATCTCGAAGTGATGGACCTGATGCGTTTTACGCGGGTTGGATATGATGCGTTTAACGCGGGTCGGAGGAGAAATTGATAAATGGCAAGTGTGCTAGAGTGCAAGCGTGCGAAAATGCATTGATGAGGCGTGAGCACGCGTATGAGCACGAGCATAAGCATGACATACGTTGTGACCAAATGATGTATACATGTGCTGCGACTGGGTCCTATGTTTTATTCTTGAACTGTAAGTGCCTAACCTGCATGGCAAGGTGAGTATTGGATTTGGGCCCGAGGGCCTAAGTCAATTATGATTTGCTTGGTGTATTGATTAGTGCTCGTTAGGAGGTGCATGTTAGCCTAGTTTAGGTTTAGGGGGCCTACTCACTGAGATTTATTCTCACTGTTGTTGAAACCCCACTTTTCAGACCCCCAGCCTTGAGGATGGCAGGCATACCGATACGTTTTGGGAGGAGCCCGGCTAGATATAGTGCTTGACCGCCGAGCCACATACCCCTTTTGACGTTGGTGGCTGTTGACCCGTTTTGGCTTTTATATGTTATTCTGTTGTAATAGACATTGTAAATCCTCATTATTAGTGCAAGTTATATTTATGGTATTACTGCTATCCTTGGTCATGCAGTTTTAATTTTTACGGGTGTTTGTTTGCTTCCGCTTGTGCATCGTTCTCTGTCGTTCGGGCGTTGGGTCGGCGACGCGTCCCGGGACGTCGCACTTATAATAGACATTGGAGGGATGATCGCGCGTCGTAGGGTTTGGGGCGTGACATCCCCCGTTGATTTGGTATCAGAGTAAGGTCAGCTCGATCCAATTAGGTTGAAGCTTGGAGTGATAAGGAGCGATGACCTTGGGTAACTAGTAGGGAGACCTTGCATGCTACGTGTACCTCCTGACTGTCTGTGTTTTGATTGAGTGCCCATATGAATTGACCCGCAAAGTGTAGGTGCGGCAGGACTCGAGGTAAGTACGCGAATCTCCTTGGTTGAGATGTTGTGCTGTTTTTGTAAGGCCACATGCTGATTGCTTGACTGCTATTGTGTATACCTGCCTAGGACCTCAGACCGGTTTAGCTTGGTTTAGGTCTCTAATTCCTAAACGGGATTATAGCAGGTAAGTGAGTGGTGTGACCCTGTGAGTTTGAGCGGTCGAGATCGAGGTCGAGGTTGAGGTCGAGGTCGAGGTCGTATAGGTCCACAAGCGGGAGTTGCAGAGGATCCCAGAGTGGATGGAATTCTGAAGGCACATGAGGAAATTGGAATTTTAATGAGAATGATGGGAATCATGGTCAAGGACAAGTTAATGCAATCAGACAAATGCAATAACCGATTGAGCAATTTTTGAAATTTAAAACCTCCGAAGTTTGATGGGAAAAGTGACCCCGACGCTACATTACTTTGGATATAAGGGTTGAAAAAGGGCTTTGAAGTATTGGGGTGCTTTGGTCGAGACTTTCAATGGGAAGTACTTTTCGGAGAGTGCGCGAGAACAGAAAAAGACAGAGTTTCTTTGACTTCGCTAAAATCAGATGTCAGTAGATCAGTATGAGGTCAAGTTTGTAAGGTTGTCTAAGTACGCACCAAGGATAGTCAAAGACCATGTGGATAGGACAAGGAGGTTCTGGGATGGATTGAAATCGGAACTTTGCAATCAGTTAGTACTCTTGAGTCTTAAGAGATTACAATGAGCTGTGTAAGAGGGCTCAATAGGTGAAATGGATATGAGTGAGATGGCTGCCGCTTCTGGATCGCGGTACGCGCCGGTTAGGGACAATAGGAACTTGGAAAAAAGGTCTATGATAGAGAACATGAGACTTGTCCCTCCGGTAAGGAAGAACTTTGAAAAGCCGAACTACTACTCTAACGCCGTATGTAGGTCCTGTGGAAAAAGGCGTAGAAATAGCCATTGCCAAGGTAGAAGTGGAGCATGTTGTGGATGTGGACAGCAAGGTTATCGAGTGAGAAATTGCTGAACCGATAGATTAGACCACTGATGCAATCGCAGGTAGGACATTAAGTGAGAGCTGCCCTGAAGATTAATCAGAATCGACTAAGGACGTAAGGAAAAGTGTATGTTTTGGCTGAGAAGAAAGCGAAGGATGTGCCGTGAAAGTCGGTATGCGTTACGAGATGATATTGGGTGCAATAGGAGATGAATTTAAAGTTATCGCTTGAGTGGTCATGAAAGACTTATAATCAATTTTTATGGTGAATAGGTGCGATCGGTTTAAGAATTTATAGATTACTGATGATATTCTTGGATGGGTTTGGAAGAATGAGTGTTGCTTGGAAATTTGGATTTTTGTAAAGAATTGGGGTGATTCAATTTGGGAGACTGATGGATTGAAATTGGATGGGTTAAGCCTTGTCTTTGAGGTGTGGAAAGATAACTATCTTGTGATTAACTCATTAGTTAAGGAGCTAAGGCTAGAGGACATAGCCGAGGTGTGTAATCTTCCCGATGTCTTTCCTCAGGGATTGCCGGGATTGCCACCTGAAAGGGAAGTGGAGTTTATGGTTGAATTAGCCCTAGGGACAGAGCCAATCTCGAAGCCGCCCTATAGGATGTCGTTGTCAGAGTTGAAAGAACTAAAGGTTCAGATGCAGGAACCGCTAGACAAAGGTTTTATCCGATCGAGTGCGTCTCCATGGAAAGTGCCGGTATTGTTTGCCAGGTAGAAGGATGGGTCGTTGAGACTGTGTATCGATTACCGTCAGCTGAATCAAGTGACAGTCAAGAATAAGTATCCCCTCCCAAGGATTGACGATATGTTCGATCAGCTGTAAGGAGCCTCGGTATTTTCTGAGATTGATCTGAGGACAAGGCGTCACCAGTTAAGAATTCAAAAGGAGGATATTCCAAAGACGGCATTCAGGACGAGGTATGGACATTGTGAATTCACGGTTGTGCCGTTTGGACTAACTAACGCCCCTGCGACTTTCATGGATTTAATGAACCGGGTATTCAAGGAGTTCTTAGACCAATTTATCATTGTCTTTATTGATGATATTCTAGTGTATTCAAAGAGTTTCGAGGAACATGAGGTACATTTGGAAAGAGTTCTACGGACATTAAGAGAGCACGCACTGTATGCTAAGTTTAGCAAGTGCGAATTTTGGCTGAATCGAGTTGCATTTCTTGGGCATATAATTTCCGGAGAAGGAATCTCCGTGGATCCGGCAAAGATTGAAGCAGTAATGGATTGGCCGAGACCGACGACAGTTACTGAGGTTCGGAGTTTCTTAGGACTGACAGGGTATTATCGATGATTTGTGAAAAGATTCTCAGCATTAGCCACTCCGCTGACGAAGTTGCTTAAGAAGGAAATGAAGTTTGAATGGACGGAAAAGTACGAAGAAAGTTTTCAAGAGTTGAAACAAAGATTGACGACGGCATCAGTGTTGACGATTCCTTCAGGACCGGGCGGGTATAAGATCTATAGCGATGCTTCGCTCAAAGGATTGGGATGCGTGCTAATGCAAAATGGAAGGGTGGTTGCTTATGCATCGAGACAGTTAATGCCTCATGAGATGAACTACCCGACCCACGATTTGGAACTGGCAACAATTATTTTCGCGCTTAAGATTTAGAGGCACTACTTATGTGGAGAAAGGTTCCAGATCTACACGGACCATCAGAGCTTCAAGTATTTATTTTCGCAGAAAGAATTGAATATGAGGCAGAGGCGTTGGATGGAACTGTTGAAGGACTACGATTGTGACATATTATATCATCCCGATAAAGCCAACCGGGTAGCGGATGCCTTGAGTCGAAAATCGAGCATCGCGCATTTGTTGGTCAAAGAGTGGATTTTATTGGAGGGAGCGCGGGACTCAGAATTTAAGTTCGAGGTAGGACACCTCTCTAGTCTGATGGCAACATTAAGGATTGAACCGGAAGTGCAAGCCAAGATTAAGGCGTTGCAGTCTACGAACCCTAAGATTCAGAAGATCCTAGAGATGGATGGCACTAAGAGGAAACCGGACTTCCAAGTGTCCGAGGAAGGAATTCTTTAGTTTCGAGGACGGTTGTGCGTGCCCGATGATTTGGGACTTAAGGAAGAGATTCTATCGGAGGCTCATAGGAGCAATTATAACATTCATCTGGGCAGCACAAAAATGTACCAGAACTTTCGACAGCACTACTGGTGGAACAGGATGAAAGCGGAGGTGGCCAGGCATATGGCCAAGTGTTTGACGTGCCAACAAGTGAAGGCACAGCATTGTAAGCCTGGTGGAATGTTGCAGCCGTTGAAAATCTCAGAATGGAAATGGGAGCATATTACAATGGACTTTGTAACGGGATTACCAAGAAGCCAGAGGGGACACGACTCTATTTGAGTGATAGTGGACAGACTGACCAAGTTAGCGCACTTCCTAGTGGTACGAAAGGACTTCGAGCTAGAAAGGTTGACAGAATTATATGTGCGTTAGATAGTTTGTCTTCATGGAGTACCGGTATCAATCACATCGGACCGTGATCCCCGGTTTACTGCGAATTTTTGGAAAAGTCTGCAATTGGCCATGGGGACTAAGTTGCAATTCAGTACGGCCTATCATCCTTAGATGGACGGCCAGTCTGAAAGGACGATTCAGACATTGGAAGACATGCTGTGAGCATGTGTTTTGGATTTTAAAGGTGGTTGGGAGGAACAACTGCATTTGGTCGAATTCGCCTACAACAATAGCTATCAGCAGAGTATCAGAATGGCACCATTCGAAGCACTATATGGCAGGGCTTACAGAACACCGTTGTGTTGGGATGAGGTAGGAGAAAGAAGTATAACGGGTCCAAAGTTGGTTCAACAGTCGATGAAAACAGTAAAGACTATCCGGGAAAGGTTGAGAACAGCTCTGAGCAGTCAGAAAAGTTACGCGGACAAAAGGCGTAGACCGTTGGAGTTTCAAGTTGGCGACCATGTATTTCTTAAGGTCTCGCCGATGAGAGGACTATCTCGGTTTGGCAAGAAAGGGAAAACTAAGTCCAAGGTATATAGGCCCGTTCGAAATTTTGGAAAGGATTGGGACGTTGGACTATCGTCTCGCCTTGTCGCCGAATTTGTCGTAAGTTCATAACGTCTTCCATGTGTCGATGTTGAGGAAAAACGAATCGGATCCGACCCACGTGTTGAATCATGAGGTAATAGACGTGGACGACAGGGTGTCGTACGTGGAAAAGCCAGTTCGGATCAAGGACAAAATAGAAAGAGTGTTGCGGAACAAGAAAATTTCGATGGTCAAGGTAATTTGGGAGCACCATGAGACCGAAAGTGCTACGTGAGAAAGTGAAGAATTGATGCGACACCAGTACCCCCATTTGCTTGAATAGCTGGGTTGGATTGTAAATTTCGAGGACGAAATTTTTGTAAGGAGGAAGAGTTGTGACATTCCGAATTTCGGCCCATTTTTGGGATTTATAAAACGTGTAATTTGTCAGTGTGCTTATAGTAAAATTTCGTCCGGGAACTGATTACTCTCGGTTATTATTTTTAAATTAGAGATTTTGCTAGAAACGCACTCGATCGAATTTGACCGTTTTTTAGAGCCCAAACTTTGGTATCGAATTTCTTGGAGTTTCGAGATGAAATAAATTGGATGGTGTTGATATTATTGTGGCCAGCGTCGCTATTGCCACGAATATGTGAAAAGTAGATTTTTGGACCGGGTGCAAATTTGGACTAGTAGACCTCCCTCGTAGTGTGTTTTGAGTTATTTTATTTTGGCCATTTGTCTTATAATATTAATTAGGATTTTTGTGGGCCGTTAGATCGTTTTCCGAATTTGAATCGTGACCGTTAGGTCGATTTTGAGTTTGAACCGTGTCCGTTGGATCGCGCTCGAGTGCGCGTTGACTTTTTGGCTCTCTTCTCTCTCCTCTCTCCTTTGCCGCGCACGTTCCATTTTCCCCCAACGCGTCCGTCCTCTCTTTCTCTCTCCTCATTACGTCTGCCCCTCCCCTCTCTCTCTCTCTCTCTCTCTCTCTCTCTCTTTCCCCCTCTGGCCGTGCACGTCTCCCCCCATGCAGACGTCCCCTCCACGCCCATGCAGACCCCTGACACTCTCTCTCCTCTTTCCTTCTTCCCCTTTCTCTCTCTCTTCTTCTTCTTTTCTTCTTCTTCCTCTTCCTCTTCCTTCTTCCTCCCCCAGCCCCGACTGGTTCTGCTTCGTTTCTGCCCTGCTCGCCGTCTGCCGTTCGACCGCCCTTCCGCCTCCGCCCGATGCCGCCCCACCAGCCGCCGACGCCGCCGTCCTCCTTGCGCCGTCGTCGCGCCGCCACGTCGCCCGGCAGCTCCGCCCGACATTGCCTTCCTCCCCTCCCAAGAGCGCGAGCTCGGCTCGTCGTCGCTTACCGCCACGTCCGGCGAGTCTCGACCACCATCCAGCCAGCTCCCCAGCACCGCCCCAACACCTGGACGTCGCCGCCGTCGTCCCAGCCATCGACGTGCTGCTCCGGCTGGCCATATCGGGATTTAATTAGACAAGGCGCGGTCAATTCGAGGTTCAATTGTGTAATTATCTAGAATGTTTAGATTGGCGAATTAAGTGGCTGATTTGTACTTGGTTGTGATCAATTCCGTGACGTAGTGCCATGTGCCTAGTGTGACTAAGAATAGAGTAACTTGGCGGGCCTCGGGTGTGTGAATTCATGTTGATCAAATTGTGCGAATTATATGTGTGATTTATGTGCCGTGCAAGAGTGCCTTGAATTGCTTTCATGGTCATGCTAGTATATTAGTTGGGCATATTGAAATGTGGATTGAGCTTATTGCGTGGTAAATTGAATATGTGGCATTGCGCAATTGATTGCTCATTGTGAAATTTGTGAGTGTCCAAGTGTGAATTTCATGGCCATGGGTGTGCATCTCAAACATTGACATGGCATGTGCATATATGAGTGTGCACGAATAACATGAGCATGTGATCACCTAAAATGTCCTGATACTTTTTACGCGGGGTTCAGATAATAATTGGTAATTGTGAATGTGTGATCACATAAAGCCCTGATGCGTTTTACGCAGGGTAGTGAACCCGTCCTGAGGCGTGTTACGCGGGACGATGCCCGGAATACCGGAAGATGACCAACCTGATGCGTTTTACGCGGGTTATGTGTCATGAGCCTGATGCGTTTTACGCGGGCCGGAGATCGATCTCGAAGTGATGGACCTGATGCGTTTTACACGGGTCGAACATGATGCGTTTAACGCAGGTCGGAGGAGAAATTGATAAATGGCAAGTGTGCTAGAGTGCAAGCGTGCGAAAATGCATTGATGAGGCGTGAGCACGCGTATGAGCACGAGCATAAGCATGACATGCGTTGTGGCCAAATGATGTGTACATGTGCTGCGACTGGGTCCTATGTTTTATTCTTGAACTGTAAGTGCCTAACTTGCAGGGCAAGGTAAGTATTGGATTTGAGCCTGAGGGCCTAAGTCAATTATGATTTGCTTGGTGTGTTGATTAGTGCTCATCAGGAGGTGCATGTTAGCCTAGTTTAGGTTTAGGGGGCCTACTCACTGAGATTTATTCTCACTGTTGTTGAAACCCCACTTTTCAGACCCCCAGCCTTGAGGATGGCAGGCATACCGATACGTTTTGGGAGGAGCCCGGCTAGATATAGTGCTTGACCGCCGAGCCACGTACCCCCTTTTGACGTTGGTGACTGTTGACCCGTTTTGGCTTTTATATGTTATTCTGTTGTAATAGACATTGTAAATCCTCGTTATTAGTGCAAGTTATATTTATGGTATTACTGCTATCCTTGGTCATGCGGTTTTAATTTTTACGGGTGTTTGTTTGCTTCCACTTGTGCATCGTTCTCTGTCGTTCGGGCATTGGGTCGGCGACGCGTCCTGGGACGTTGCACTTCTAATAGACCTTGGAGGGATGATCGCGTGTCGTACGGTTCGGGGCGTGACACTTTATGTATGTTTAAAAGGGTAGAAAATCATTTTACTCAAAGTGGAGTATATTAGGTGAGTGTAAATGATAATTTTGCTTACTTCTGAACTGAGCAGATTTTAGCCTCAAATTCCGATTCTGGTTACTTCTGAACTAAGCAGCAGGTTTTAATTTCAAATTCTAATTCTATTTACTTCTGAACTAAATAGATTTTAGTGCCAAATTCTAGACAAGTATATTTTTAAGAATAAACAGATTTTATTGTTAAAATCTGGACATGTCTATTTTGAAACCAAATAGAATTTATTCCTAAGTCTGAACGTATGTATTTCTAAATCTGAGTAGACTTTATTTTTAGAGTCTAAACGCATGTATTTCTGAACCCGAGTAGACTTTGGTTTCAAAGTCTGAATATATGTGTACTTTCTAAATTTGAGTAGACTTTAGCTTTTTGAGTATGAACCCGTACTGCTTATTACTTGTTTGTTTGGTTAAGATTTCATTTCTTGAGGAATAGGTGGTGGAGCAAAAAGGCGAATGTGCATAATGAAATGCGTATAAATGCTTATGAATATGGTTATGGCTTGCATTGAAATAATACAGTTCCGTCACCCATAGATCAAAAGGTGACGATACCCCAAGTTTTGGGATGCCCTGCTGTGTGGTAGAGGATGCACCGAGAGTTTCGAGATGGCCCGCTCTGTGGTATGGAATGCCTTGAGAGAGTTCGAGAGGAGAATTAATGAACTTAATGCATGAGTATGAGTGCTCTATACTACATTCTTGTGTCTGAACTAAAACATCATGGAATAATGACGTGAATGGATTGCTCTGGCATATCAAAGAGGGAAAAGTATGGCATTTATTCATGTTCTCAGCATACTTATTAGCTTTTATGCACTCATTTTGTTGTACCAAATGAAGTGGTCAGATGATTTTCTTAACTTAAAATTAGAGATTTCATCTACTAGGTCTCGACTCATTCCTTTATTTTTCAAACATGTAAGATAGATGTTTCACAGCCTCTACGTTTTGGAGTTGCCGTATATCATGAAGATATCTATGAAAATGAGTTTGTGCCTGAGTCTAAAACAGTATATACTAACTATAGCTCTACGGTCTAGATTGACGTGGGTTCGGCAAAATGGGTTCCTTATCTTTTTTGTTGCATGGTACTTTAACCTTGATGGCGAGTTAGTTGGCCCGTTGAAGGGCTTAGACGTACATGATGGTGGTTCCGCAACGGAGGGTGAAATCATCGATCCATGATGTCACCAGACTTTTGTTCAAACAGACTTTTGGAGTATAGTCTAGTATAGAGATAGGCAATCTCAACCTACCCAGTCTTTTGTTTTTTGTACATATATGATGTTTTGTCTAGACTTGTAAATCTGACAAGTGTTGTTAATAAGAAGCATAAATTTGTTGACTAAACTTACGTGGTATTCATGTTTAAAACTTGTTCATACTTTGACTTCCGCTGGCAAAATTATTAATAATATTAATTGACACGTGTTGCGCGTGGCATTCTGTGGCATCACAAATTCAATGACAAATTCAACCTCTTGTTCGGAGGGTAATCCTAGCAATTCCTCAAGAAATACGTCAGGAAATTCTTGGATCACTCGAATTTCCTCAAGCTTCGCTTCCTTTTCAATTTGGTCATTAACGACCGCTATACATCCTTGACAACCATTGCTCAGCAATAAGGCTTGGTATGGAATGGGCAACCTCCTAAGAAAATATCTGCTTGTACGCCAAAGGACAAAACCGTAAGGCTTGGTATGAAATGGGCCAAAGCGGACAATATCTCAAGTGAGTTAAATCCAGGATGTCGCATACACATTACCAAGATGGTAAGAAAATCTCCTGATTGTGACGGGCTTCTATTTAGTATTTAAATACCAACTTGATCTTAACCACGCAATTTGACACGTGTTTACAAAAAGATATGGTAAGTATACTTAGACAAAGAGGGTAAAAGAATCTCCGAATTTAAAGCTCACACCCAAACGAATTTGACAATCTCTCCAGATATGTCAATGTCATGAATGCTTGATTCATGAAATCTGTAATTAAAGTGAATAATATCCAATAGTCTCCTCCAAGCGTTTTCCTACGCATAAAGTGAAGGCGATTTAGTAGTCAAAACGCATGAAAACTCCTATAAAAACAAGCAGCTTCCATCCGTAGGTGAGCACACTGAAGAAGATGGCTTCTCGAATTGTCTCCAAGCATATGCTGATCGCAATTATCTATGCCATTTTCCTGGCCTGTCTCTTCTCTTTCGGTAATTTTTCATGACTACTGAAACTTTTTTATGATATATTTTTCTTGTGCTTTTCCATAATGACATGATTCAGCATCGTCCAAACTCACACATCCTCTCCGTATGTTATTTGGACTTTGGAAATATAAATGCATGAACGTAGGTGAGAAATAAAAATGAAAAATAGCTTCGGAAATGAAAATCAAAATTGAGGATGCGTTTGTTTTATCGAAAACTACGTGATAAAGGAAAATTTTCTTCATGGGAATCGTTTTTAATAAAATTGATTAGTTTTCATTTATTTGGTAGTTTAGGAAAAGATAATTCCTTCTTGCTAGAAGGAGAAATTGTCTTCCCATGATCTAAACTTGTTGTTTTCGTTCCATGAAAAAACTTTTCCGTAAATCGATTAGCCATCTAAACATCGGATAATCATTTTCTGGAAAACAGTTTTCCTTCAAACAAACGGATCATGAAATATTAAAAGTTTTCCCATTTCTTATCTATTTTTGTCCAGTTATATTTTTGACTCTACAGAGAATATATCTGCTCATAGTTGCATCCTATCAAATGTTTTCTTAAAGAGAATCACCATAATCTTCTTCTTCTTGTATTTTTTGGTTTATAGGGGATGCAAAATACGTCTGCCAAGGGAAATGTGAAGATCTGCCCGACTGCGATGGTGCTTGCCGACGTTATGGATATAATGGAGGGAGATGTCTTGAGCCACTTTACCAATATTGTTGCTGCAATGCCTAAACTCTTATTTTTGCCTCCGTTAGGTTTCATCATTTTGGTTAGTGAAAAGTGATGTAGTATGTTATTTGAATAAAAAAAAGTAGAATCAGTTCTTTTCTACATGAGTACTAACATATGATCCTAATGGGACTCCAGCTTCTACTATTAAAATTACATGGATTTCTGCACGTTTTATATCCTCATTTTCAAATTCGATTGAACCATCACATAATCATCTTATTTTATGGGGATGTGTGGATATTGCGAAGGGGCCAAATATGAGAATCGTTTGAATGTTGGTTTATATTTTAGGGAGCTAATCAGTAAATATATAGTGTTTCCAAACAAATGATCGAATTTAATAATAAACAAAATAGGAAATAAATCAAACATTAGGTTTCCACAATAGATCACGCGCTCCAATGGAGAATATAATTGCACTTGAGGTACCTAAACAATTTCAGTGTTTTCTGAGTCCCTGTTGATGTACCTAGTAAGTATCACCTAGAGTGAGGTGAATAGGTGATTTGAGTGAATTTGCATAATTTAAAGCGGAAATGACTTTATAATCGATAAAGTCTGAACAATAATCAGATTCTGAATGTGCTAGTGTGCAGTGCAAACAATATAGAGAGAGATTAGGGATAGAAAGAACTGCACACAAGAAGCTATAGTGGTTCGGCTTAGATCAAGCCTACGTCCACTCTCCCACGGTAACAGCCTACTGACTAGATTTCACTATGTGATCAAAGAGATTACAAGATCTGAGTGATATCACTCGGTGAATGATAGAACTTTCTATCTCACATAATCACTTTTACAGAGTATCCCTCAAAATCTCAGTATTTGGCTTAGGAAAGACAAGTAGTAGAATCGAAATGAATTCAGACTTTGGACTTGTTGATTCTCAATTTCATTCTTATCTTCTACTCCTCATTGATCTCCTTTTATACTCCTCCACTTCCAAACTAGTCGTTGGACAGCCTTCAAAAGATCATCTTCCAATCTTCACCATGGACAGATTTGTATAAAATGGATTGAGTAGCCGTTGGTTGACAAAATCAGAATCCCACTGAATCCGGTTGCCCATACAACTAGAATCTTGATTTCCATAAGTAGAGTTTTATCCGTTGTGATATATACTTTCCATAATGTTTGATTGTTAATCAATTAGGCTGAGATTGAGTCAATTAAAACTTTCCTTTTGTGAAATCCAAGCTAGATCACCAGCTGTTATGTTTCGTTCTGAAAAATTCTCAGTCTAAAGAATTTCTAGTTCTTGCCTTTTGTTCAAAGTCAGCGCAGGTCTTCAGTAACGAATAAGTCCTTCAAAATTAGAGTCAGAAGATCTTTGACACCTTAATATAAAGTTTGAGTGTCTATATCAGTAGAGTCTGAACTTCTCGTTCTGAAACTTGTAAAGTCTGAAGTTTTCCTTCTGAACCTCGTAGAGTCTGAGCATCCAGAAAGTTATATTCTCTTGAAGTATTAAAGTTACTACTTTCAGAATATATTTATTTGGATCAAAATACTTCAGAATATATATCAGATTTACAAGTTAACCATGAATAGTTTTGTCAACTACAAAATCAGGAAGTTTCCTCAACACCTGTTACACTGAATAATTCACAATATTTAGTCTCATACAACTCTCTCGTGAAACAACCAGTCAATCACAGATGAATTACACATGTTTTCAAGATTTTCACGCCAATCAAATGTTAAGATTATTTTTGTCCGGACGCAACTCGTTAACTTATGCACAACCTTGTAAAGTCGTCACTCTCGAGAATTGAAAATTCTCACAATTAAAGATCAAACGACATTGAAGATTTCCCCTCTTCCTCCAAGTCTGATGTTATTATAAGCTTAGAGTTAGGCTGTGAATTCAATACGATGAGTTGGTTTTGCAAATATGCTCACTATTTTGTGAAACCTATGGATTAGAAATTTCTTGAGTTCCGAGTGCTTTATGGCATAAACTAATGGTTTTTGAAGACTAAATGGCAATTTCTTTCCCCGGTATGCGCATCTCACTTGTTGACATAAAAGTTTCACATGCCCATTCAAAATTCATTGGCTCGATTAGTCCTTACTGTACTAACTCTTCACATTTCTTTTGAGAAAATAAGGATATCATAAGTGTCATAATTTTTGTATAACGCTCAATTAAGTACCATAACTTTTTTTCGATAACTTTAGTGCTATAACTTGAAAAAAAATAATCACTTGAGTGCCATAACTTTTAATTGATGACTTGAGTGCCACAACTTTTTAAAAATGTTCACCTAAATGCCGGAAATCCAACATAGCATAACACTTATAGTGAACATTTTTTTTTTAAATTATAGCACTCAAGTAAGCGTTTTACATATATGACACTTAAGTGATTGAAAAAAAAAAGTTATGACATTTAAATAAACATTGTATGAAAGTTATAACACTTATGGTATCCATTTTCCCATTTTAAACATTTTAAAAGTCCAAGGTGGACTTCTTTTTGTGATTTTCTGACATTCAATGTGAAAAACTATTTTACTGCTTTAATTTGAGGTTAGGTTTGATTGGCTGGGTTTAAGTTCGAGTTATATCCTCAACCCTTATTTCAAAAATGCTACTCACTCTTCCACAACTCCTCAATGGCTCCTTAAACGCCGTCGACATCTTTCAAGTCTTTGTCGTGCTTAAACTTCGCATAATCATGCGTCTTTAGCTACTACACAAGATTTCTTGGACACAACTTCGTATATTATTGATAGAATTTAACTAGTATTGCATACATTTCCGTGAGTAGATCAAATTCGGGTCTTTAGCTACTCCACTAGCTTTAGGGGTGAGCACTAGAACCGGACCGAACCTACTGGTCCTAGGCGGTTCCCAAATCCTACAATTTGGAACCAGTGATTGTCGATCCAGTTCCCAAGTTCAGGTGTGGACCGAACTGACATTTTTTATTTATTAGCAAGTTAATGAATCTTGACCACTTTTTATCATAACTTTGGCGTTTTTCCACCAAGATTTTCATTGATTCAAGATCCAAAGCACTAAAGAATGAAAAAAAGAAAATTTGTCTATTCTACTCTAATCTCAACTCACTTTCGAACTTTTGTCATGCCTCATTGCAAGTGTGGAAACATGAGAGTTGAAACTCAAAATTGAAACAAAATGTCCACACCCCTAACCTCCCTGAGAAAATAGGGAATTGAACTCACCACCCCCTCCTTCCCAAGTAGGAAGAGTGGT
The DNA here is from genome assembly GCA_031216405.1 of Syzygium malaccense. NCBI lineage: Eukaryota > Viridiplantae > Streptophyta > Magnoliopsida > Myrtales > Myrtaceae > Syzygium > Syzygium malaccense. The sequence goes on from CM062260.1 coordinate 19,958,438, forward strand.
CACTGAGACAAATTTCAGTGAGTTTAGACTATGCAACAACATCCGCAGTCTTGGAGGGGATAGAAAAAGAAAAAATATTACTATCAATTCCTAGATCCATCTCAGAACCGGTTTGGCCCAATCCTGTTCAGGACCAGATGGGCCAGTTCCCAATTCGATAAATTGGGAACCGATACTTCTGGTCGGATTCTCTATGCAAGAGTGGGAATCGACGACAACCGATCACCCATAGCCATTTTTTATTGTTTTGGTCGAAACCCCTAACCAGTACAAAGAAAAGTGAACGATTCGATTAAACCTGGTTGGTGCCATTGTTTCAAGTACAAAGAAAAGTGTGGAAGTGGGGGGAAGAGTTCACCATCTTAAGCCAATTCGATCGGTGTACCCGTAACCCTCCACGGCCTCGTGACTCTCTCGCGGCGAGAAAGCTAGGCGGGAAAGCATGGCGGCCGTGAAAGCCTCTGGTCCGGTACTGTCGCGGCCGGTGACCTTCGTGACCGGCAACGCCAAGAAGCTCGAAGAAGTCCGCTCCATCTTGGGTCAATCCATCCCCTTTCAGTCCCTCAAGCTCGACTGTATACTCTCTCTCTCTCTCTCTCTGTCGCTGATCTTCTGTTACTCGCCTTTTTCTAAGAAACTCTTAACTGGGTGTTTTTTGTTTTGTCGTTCTAAGTGCCTGAATTGCAAGGAGAGCCTGAAGACATATCCAGAGAGAAGGCTCGATTGGCTGCTATTGAGGTACTTTCCCTTTTCTCATTTTTTTGGTTTCTGTGACGTGCTTTTGCGTATTTGCCCAGTGGACTTGATTGGCTCTTTGAATTGGAAGGTCAGTGGACCTGTGCTGGTTGAAGACACTTGCCTCTGCTTCAATGCCCTGAAGGGTCTTCCGGGTACGTCTCAATTTTTTGAGTGCTTGCTGCCTTGGTGAGTAATTCGCGTATGACAGATTGTTCTGATGAATTTGTTTTCGAATTGATGCGCAGGGCCTTACATGTAAGTCGCTTTCTTTTGCTGTTGCTCTGCTATGTGAGGTCTTGTTTCTGATTCTTGTTCTTTTCTAAGTATCTGGTTGATTTGGTGCTATGCTTGATTTTTTTTCTTTTCTGCTCTATTGCTTCCTTTTTTAGTTAGCAATGAACAATTAGCTTGGAAAAATTTCTTGAATAATATGAGAATAGTTGTGATGGTACATTGTGTCTGTAAATCAGCACTTGTTTGGTGCTTTTCTTATTTTTTTTCCTCAATTTTAAGTCAATGACTATGTAACTGTGGACTGTTTTGGAGTTAGTTATCTTGAGTAGGGCATCCGAGCAAATTGAGGGGTTATACTGCTGATCGGTTTATTGTAGGATCAAAATTTTACTTTGTTAAATTGGGATATTTAGTATGATAAGTTATACTTGATTTTATATCTAATTAGGGCATCGGTGTCAATTATTGCTACTGCAGTAGTCATTTCTGCAAAGTAGTGTTTACATATTAACTGATGGAGGAGCAAACTATTGTACAGCTGAAACAATCAATCAGATCGGAAACACAGAGAGAGAGAATTTGAAAGTTCAAAGCTACCTTGACCTGCTGACAGACATTGAGAACCGGCTGAACGGCTGCAGATTGGGATACATTCTATTCCCTTCCAGAAACCAGTCTGAACTATCTCAACATCCTCGCAAAATTTTATTCATTTGGGAGCTTTAGCCAGTTTCTCTCTGAACCATAATTACCTGTTTTCACTCTGCCAATGATTGTTCTACGGAGGACAATAACCAAACAGGTCCTGAAAGAGGGTCATATTAGAGAGGAGTGAAAAGGGTGTTGTAGTGCTACTCAAGAAAGATGGTTGCCTTATGATGGGTTATGTGAGGTCATTCACTTCGTATTATACATCAAGCATCAATCGAGTCTCAGTCTTATGCTGTTAGAACAAATTTCAAAAATAGTTACCGCTATCATCTGAAAGAATTCTGTCCAACATTGACCAATTAATTCTTTCACCTCTATTACTTTCTATCTTACAAGGAAAGTATTAACCCCTTCTAGAGTACTTAAGGGCCAAGGACATAACACATGCATCCTTGATCGGTGTATCAACTACCATCAAATTAGTATCCTTGCCCTCAAATTTAGGCAACTTCTCTCAGAAATCTTTTTTTTATGGCTCTGGGACTGAGTTAGTGTGGGCTTCCGTTGTATGAGGAACGAGGGATATTTAATCTTTTTTAACAAATTTCAATAGCTGACACAAAGGTATATTCTGACTTCTCCATGCCAAAAACTCCCAAGTGACAAACTAAAGCGAAAGAGTGAAATGGTTGGCTGTAGTTATTGGTTGTAGTTGTTTCTAGGTTCCAAGTTTTTTCCCTAAGATTTGTTCATCTCAGATTGTGAATTGACTTTTTATCAAATGGTCAGGATCACTGGAAACTATTAACCTGAGTATAATCAAAGAAGAGCAGGTCAAAGTTCTCTAGATACACTGATAAATCACAATGAAGTGCATTGAAAGGTCGCAAATGCATTGGTTGAGAGTTGAACATAATGACATTGATGTCCTAATGCCTATTATGAGTTGTAAATGATGTTTCATGAATATCCTTTTTCTTTATACAAGTATGATGATGGTCAAATCTCGTATGATACTTGGAAAGAACTTTGCAGTTTGCACTCAGATAATTATCCTAACTCGTAATACTGGATGTAGAAAATTTATCCTTCACTTTCCGGGCCTCTATTTGTATGTAGCTCAGGCAGTCTCCAGCAACATTCCTAAGAAGAGTGAGGGAAGTGAAGGGGCGGGGCTCCTTTGGATGATTGAACTTTGTTCACCTGTTTCATAGCTCCTCTGGATAATGTTTATAAGGCCTTCAGCCCAAAATTTTGAATTGGATTTAACAGGGATGCTATGATAATGAGTTCCACCAAAAGCTAAGGCATGAGTATATAAAAAATATCGACAAATTCTTGAAGCAAGGGTCAAAGAGACGCTTAAGTATATTTGTTGGCTGGTGTATATAGACTATGCAGTACTGATACAGGACTGCTGCGTAATTTCACTAGTCTTCATGACTAGCGTGACTGATGAGCTTGTGTGTTTCTCTATCAGTGATGCCTTCCCCTTCCATACTGATCCATTTGAGAGGATAGTTTAAATTCTTGACATCTGACGAGATGGCCTATATGCCCCCCAACATCCTGGATTAATTTTGAATTCTCAACTCTGCTAACCTTGAGCCAACCTCAATCAGTGCACTTGCATTCTCAAGTATAGGATGCCTAAGCCACTCGGATTTTGTGGGGTGTACTGACTTCTACCATGCACTTTGACGAATTGTCACTTCTGTTATGGGGGTCTAAGAAGCTACATGCACTTCTGCCCTTAATTGAAATTGTAATAGGCCTCTCACGCACCTTTGGCGTGATGAATAACCTTAAAAAGCATGGTTTCTAGATTTTCACTTCTTTCTTCCCTTCATCTGCACACATATATACTAGCTTCTTCTGGCCAGCTAACTTGTCAGAAGAAAAAAGGTGGGTGTCTGTAGTCTTACTCCGACATACTAGGGTGCTTCTGGTAAACATACCTGGGAAGCCATTAGTTATTCTACTATATACTGATCCATTTGAGAGGATAGTTTAAATTCTTGACATCTGACGAGATGGCCTATATGCCCCCCAACATCCTGGATTAATTTTGAATTCTCAACTCTGCTAACCTTGAGCCAACCTCAATCAGTGCACTTGCATTCTCAAGTATAGGATGCCTAAGCCACTCGGATTTTGTGGGGTGTACTGACTTCTACCATGCACTTTGACGAATTGTCACTTCTGTTATGGGGGTCTAAGAAGCTACATGCACTTCTGCCCTTAATTGAAATTGTAATAGGCCTCTCACGCACCTTTGGCGTGATGAATAACCTTAAAAAGCATGGTTTCTAGATTTTCACTTCTTTCTTCCCTTCATCTGCACACATATATACTAGCTTCTTCTGGCCAGCTAACTTGTCAGAAGAAAAAAGGTGGGTGTCTGTAGTCTTACTCCGACATACTAGGGTGCTTCTGGTAAACATACCTGGGAAGCCATTAGTTATTCTACTATATACTGATCCATTTGAGAGGATAGTTTAAATTCTTGACATCTGACGAGATGGCCTATATGCCCCCCAACATCCTGGATTAATTTTGAATTCTCAACTCTGCTAACCTTGAGCCAACCTCAATCAGTGCACTTGCATTCTCAAGTATAGGATGCCTAAGCCACTCGGATTTTGTGGGGTGTACTGACTTCTACCATGCACTTTGACGAATTGTCACTTCTGTTATGGGGGTCTAAGAAGCTACATGCACTTCTGCCCTTAATTGAAATTGTAATAGGCCTCTCACGCACCTTTGGCGTGATGAATAACCTTAAAAAGCATGGTTTCTAGATTTTCACTTCTTTCTTCCCTTCATCTGCACACATATATACTAGCTTCTTCTGGCCAGCTAACTTGTCAGAAGAAAAAAGGTGGGTGTCTGTAGTCTTACTCCGACATACTAGGGTGCTTCTGGTAAACATACCTGGGAAGCCATTAGTTATTCTACTATGTACTTAGAGGAGTTGGAAGTGATGCGGTGTAGGATGCTGCTCGCACTCTCAACCTCAATCAGAATTGTAGTTGGCCCTGGATGCAGCGAGTAGGGTTGCCTTGAAGAGTGTCAATTTTAGATGTTCACTTCCTTCTTTCCCCTTATCTTCACACATATGATCTGTCTGACATTTGTATATGTTACTAGTCTTTCTCCTACCGCCAAGGGTCACTTCTCTGAGAAATCTAGCTGAGAAAAGTTGTTTGTTATTCTTTTAGCTTATTTCTCCTTTTCTAGTCAGGCAAGTTATATGAATGGCTGATTAAGTGAAATTTTTTTATTGCTTTCATAGGTTACTTACTTCATTCTCTGAAATGTTGGAGTTATCCTGTTCTTGTTGGACAGTAAACCGGATTGAAGATAAGAATTTTTTCAATAATTGGATTTTGAATGTTTGAGAGTAAATCAACTAGTTGCTGCTGGTATCCCTCGTCTTCTTGCATGAGATGCTCTCCAAATGGATAAATCTTCACCAGACAACAAAAATGCTTCAATCACTTTTCAAGTCATTAATTTGAAGCTTCAATCAGATTCAGGAGGGCCTTGCCAGCCTCCCTCAATTTTGTCTATCTTGGGGAAGCTGCCCCATCCAGGCACTAATTTTGTTTTCGATGACCTCTTGCATATGTAGATACAGAATCTTCTAAAGTTCTACTTAGACACTTAACTATTTTCTTTCGATATCCAATGCCAGTAAATATCAGATTCTTAATGCTTTAAACTATTTAACATCTATACATGTTACAATGAATTGTTCTTTAATTGGGTTACTAAAATATCTTATTTTCTTTCTGTGATAATATCTAATTTATTATAAATCACGCAGCAAGTGGTTTCTGCAGAAGCTTGGTCATGAAGGTATCTTTTTTCCTTTGCTCTTTTCTGAATTATTTAGCCCCTGTTCTCTCGGAAGTTCTCATACATTTATTTTATGCCCTCTTTGTCTAACTACTATAGGTCTCAACAATATGTTGATGGCATATGAGGATAAATCAGCTTATGCTTTGTGCGCATTTTCTTTCATGAATGGACCCGATGCTGAACCAATCACTTTTCTTGGAAAGACTCCAGTAAGTTGCTCTTGTAGAGGACACCATCATACATTAGAACTCTTTTATCACAATTTTTCTTCCGTGCTCGTATTCCTCTTATCTTAGCTACTCGACAGAATATGGAGAACTTAGTTATATTACTACAACAGTTTGTGACTTCCCTTGTTTTCGGTAACTGAAAGGATTCCGTGATGAGATTAAGTTCAATTTTAGGTTTATTCAAGTGAGATCCTTAGTTTTCGCAAGGTAAACCCAGGATTGTAAAGTTGCTGATTATAATTCTACATTCTCTATAATCTTTTGTCAGATTAATGTTGAGAAATGCTCTTTACATGAGAAGAATGAGCTTGGGATTTTCAATGATATCCATGGTTAATTCTTAATCGATTTGTTTTGTTCATCAATTACAATGGAGCTTTTCATATGCATTGATTGCTGTCTTTTGTCTGCTCCGCTGAGTCGGAAGAAATTTTTAGTTGTGTCAGGTTGATTGCACGGATATCTGACTCTTGTGGCCATCTCAGGGGAAGATAGTACCTGCAAGGGGACCCACTGATTTTGGTTGGGATCCGATCTTCCAACCCGACGGCTACGAGCAAACGTAAGTTTTATGTCCGAGTCCTCTTTGGTTTCTGCAGTTTTGCCTATATTAACTGTCATATTATGTTACCGTACTTTAATATGTTGTTTCTGTTTGTTATAGGTACGCAGAGATGCCCAAGGAAGAGAAGAATAAGATCTCTCACCGTTACAGGGCTCTCGAACAAGTAAAATCCCATTTTGCCGAGTCTGGTTACATTTTCCAGTCCAACCCATTAGAGTAAGCTTTTTATACTACTGTAATGGCTATTTCTTCTACAGCGTCACTCCGTACAAAATAACATACTGTGCAATTTATCTTTGTACAGTGGATGCTCACGTGGTGATGGAGGAGGAGAAAGAACAAAAGGGCCAGAGAAAATGTCGGGATCAATTGCTAGTGCTGCTTTTCCTGCAACTTTGTTAGGTGAAGAAAATCAGCAAACTGGGCTTTCATAGACATCATCTTTCAATAGGGTCTAGAAGAGATTGATTATATCTGCGATTGAACAAATTGTGCAAACGTTGCTCAATTGCTTGCATAGCAAGCATCATATATTGTCTAACTTTTTGGAAATGCTCGACAAAACCCTGAAGCATCGTTCAATAAAATTACGAATCTATGAGCATAAGAAGTCTATATTCAAGCTGTTGTGGTGAACTGCATCACTTGGCAATACATGAACATGTAAGGATTGTCCCATTTCGGGGTCATTTCGAATTTCTCTCTGGAAATATATTCGATTCTGCCTTACTCAAGCAAAACTTTGAGAGCATGTGTGGCTGATTGTAGTTCGATTCGAGAGCATGTGTGGCTCAACACAAGAGGCACAAAGCATTCCTGTGCCAACCGGGGTTGATTGCATAGACCCTGGACGTCTTTGTGCTCAGTTTGATGGTGAGTACATTTTCTTGCGAACCCAATTTGTGTACAAATTCTATAACTTCGGAGAAGTTTAGACAACATAGACAACCGGATGTATTTTTTCACATATTTTTTGCAGCTATTGGAAAGCAGATAAATTATGAAATGAAAGTGACTTGGTACCCAGAAAGACTTGCAAGTAGGACTGTACTCTTCTTCTTGTTTCTTCTTCTTCTTTATTTCCCTTTTCTTTTCATCTTCTCTATGGCAAAGCAGATCCTGAACTGTGTCCTCTCAAGTACCAACTTATTCTTCCTTTTTTGTACCCTTTTGACAATTATTGGTTCTTAAGCAAAATCCTGCAAGGAACAAGGATGAAAATTGAATTGATTAAGAGAAGGAAATGAGAAAGAGTCAGCAAGAAGGTTGCTGACAAGTGTCACTCCGATCTGATTTTGCCCCGTCTTTGGTCCAAATGAGATTTGTATCTATCAGCAATCTTCAGTACCGAACATAACGCTGCAAGCCAACTTTTTTGTTGAGCAGAATCAATTATTCCACTCACCACTTGCTCCTTGATTCACGGGTCGCTCGATCAAGCATCCGCTTACTTGTGCGGCTTTAGAAATTTCTTCTTTTATGAGCCATTACACTTGTCTTTACCTCTTCCATATATGTGTGTGTGGCGAGACACCTCTTTATATGAATAAATATATTTATCTATATTTGGGTTATTTCTCCTAGCTTCATGAACTTACTATGCCTATGTGGAGACATGCGCTCATTGAATTGGATAAATATTAAATAGGTCATTACTGAATAGGAGCGTGGAGGGGGCCTCCAATGCCAATGGTTCCTCTAGGCTCAATCTATTAGAATAATTAAATATTTAACCACGAGTTTATCTAACAGTTTAAATAGTTGGCAACAGTTCTACAAAATCACATGATATCATAGTAGGAGGTCCTGAGTTCAAATCCTTCTAAACCCCTATTTGTTTTCTTATTTGCATATTTTCACGCTTTAAACTTTGGTCAAAATCCAGCCACCGCATGAATGTCACCCTAAAAACATGATCCCCTTAGTATTGAGGGGGCAGAAGGTACATACATCCCCGAATGGGTGAGCCATAGGTATGCTAAAAAACTTAATGGGTACTTGGGAAAGTTACACATGAAATGACTACATACGGCATGTTGGCCCATGCATCATGTCATCATAAATGCCATGACGCGTGATGCTGGGGCTAGAAAGCTCTCAAAAAGCTACTGAGCTGCTAGAGGTCCACATCAATCTCCACCACCATATTCGCACACGACCATCACATACCATGTGCAACGTTGGGGAGGGAGGACATCATGTATGTGCTGGGGGGTCCATGTCATGCAGGTACCGAAACCCCTCATGCCATGTTGGGCGACATGGGCACATGCATGGTCATGTGACATCCACATCTTCCACGTCAATCGGGCGAACCGATCCCCATTCAAATCTCCTCCTCGTTCGAATAGATGTGGCAGATAGATTCAATCCCACCGACCACTAACGTTTGGCTGAGATTTGGTGAAGACCTTTCCTTCATTTTTCAAAAAAGCAATTAATTATCCACGTCAGCACCGGCCATGCCACCTAGGATGGTCAACATCCACATCAGGGATTATCCGACCAAAAGTTGGCCAGAACGACAACATTTGAAAATCATCGAAAGGTTTAAGACTGAATTGACATTCGCACAATAAATTTAGACCTTCTTTTTTGTAATGGTCCTGTACATCCTCCAGATATATCAGGTGGTTCGATAATCCTCGCGATGCACTACAACACTGAAGTGCGAGGGACCCGGAATTTTGCAATCAGCCATGTTAGGTTAGCCTTCGTGCTCAGACAGTTCATTTTGCCCTTATTTTGGTCCCCCAGTTTGCTAGTTGGTCGAGTGAAGTGAAGTCATGTCCACACTTTTTCTTTTTCTTTGCACAGCCAAATGAAACCGCACGTAGCTTTTGGGACCCCAAAACATTAAATATATAAAAGACAGCCTTTGAATTATTTTGTGCTTTAAAAGTTTCTCATGAGTTTTTTAGAGTTGTCAAGCCAATTTTTACAGTTTAAAATTTGCCAAATTAGACTTCTAGATGTCGTAGAGTATTGACATGAGCTACAATTAAGCCTAAACGACATTGTTTCTATCGTAAAGTTACATAATCGCACGGGCCCTAGAAAATTTAGGGATAAGCGCACGCGCCCTAGAAATCTTGAGATTTATACTTGAAGTGCAATTGAATTTATAAAGTTTTCAATGATGCAATTAAATCTCGAAATTTGTAAAATATTGTTGGATCGAGTATATCCATTAGATTTGTAGATCGTTATTCTTTTTTCATCCGTTGTCGTTTCATATTATCTTGAGGACATTTGGTGCAACTTACAAAAACTTTATGACTTCATTATACTATGAATGTAAGTTTTGGGATTTCTTGTACATTTATACCTAACACCTAACGAATTTGCGGGAGTGGAAAAGGCTGTAGATTTGATGGGCATGAATCGAAAACCATAAAAGAAAGAGTGCTGAAATAGCATCGCTTGCATTGCTAATTGCGGCATTACCTGTAAATCACAGTCTTACGACGCTCGAATTCACACTTGCATTTTGCATACTATTGATCGTACTTAACGAACGACAAACACTACAGAACTCTTGAGCACATTCACTGTAAGAAAACTTTAGTATCTGGACAGACGGAGACGAACACGACACATGCACGCGAGACAGGTCGATGAAGACGAAAATGGCGAGACAGCAAATCGAGGACAACGCTTCCGCACCGGCTCCAACTGTGGCACTTGCTTTCCCTTCCGATTGAAGCAGGCCGAGGTTGAGGACGTGATCGATGGCCATTGCGACTGACCGGGTGTAGATTGTTACACTCAGTCTGAAGACATTCGAAACGAATGTGAATTCTTTCCGGTATCTTTTGGGGTATAGACAACGGGTGTGTTCTGTACTTTCACCGTTAGACGTATGATTATATGCCAAGAATTGGAAAAGCGCCCCTTTTCAGGGCTGGCAAGCACGGTTGGGGTGGCAGGGGAGAGCGCCTGCGCCGGAGGTTATGGTCCCGACCATGGAAGAAGACTTGGCCCCGAGGCTCGAGGCTCGGGCATAGCTGCCTGATGCCCCGGTCCCTGAGGGAGTGAAATAGGCGCCGTTCAGCAGGAGATCTCCCTCCGACCTCCAGTTCCAGCTCTTCCAGCGGCTCTGAGCAGTGTCCACCCTCTTGGTCACCTGTGCATGATATGGCCATCACAACTCACTTCACGCCCAAGTTTTGTCAAAATTTGCCGGCATTTCAAAGCGCCGGCGTATATTACATTAGCTAGCCAAAGGCATTTCCAAGATCAAGATCCTAAAGTCACTGGCTCTGTGATTACACTAAGACAAAGGAATTATGACACGGCTGGCTTGATCTATGTTCATAAATGCATGTTAAATTGGCCTTTCGACTAGCGGGTAGATATTGTACCTCTTTCGCGAAGGGGTTGACCGGGGCGGCGTATCGGTTGCCCTGGCTGTTGATGGTGGGTTCGGCGCTTCCGCCGATGGCGTACATTTCCCAGTGAGTGTAGTCATTGTTCACCACATGAAAGTAGCCATGTCTACACCTGCATATTGGAGATCATTCAAATCTTCTGTCAAAATCGAAACCGCTCTGCTAGTAATGGCGGCCGTCGAAGAAAAACCAGAGAAAAAATTAACCAAACGCAAGGCCTTGGTCATCAAAGGTTGCATTGATGTTTTTACCTTGGCATTCTCTGGATCAGTCCTTCGCCGAAATGGTTGTAAGCGATGGTCACCTGCATCAACTTGTCTCTCGTGTAAGAATCGCTATGACCAAGCAGCATCACCTTTATCCATGAGAACAAGTATCCGTTAATAAGCCTTGCAATTGTATAGAGAAAGCGTCGATTGTTAACCCGAATGTGAGATGATAAACAACTCGGCGCACCTCGTTGTGGTGGGTGAAATAGTTGTTGGAAACAGTGATCGCAGTCGAGCCCATCACGGCATCAACAAGGCCGTCCGCGCAATTGGAGAGAGAGTTGTGGTCGACCCATATGTGGCTTGACCCGAAAATGGATACAGCGTCGCCATCGGCCATGGTCCGCCAACCGTAGTGGGTCGGCGAGCTCCTGACCATGGCATTGCCGGTGGGCTTGCAGTCGTGGATGTGAAGGCCGTGGATGATCACATTGGTGATGAACTGGATCGTGATGCATGCCCCGTTCGCAATGTGGACGTTAGACCCGCGCCCGTCGATGGTCTTGAAGCTGTTCATGATCAGCTCCTGCTTCAACTGTATCACCATGTCGCGCTTGAACATAATCCACAGGGGCTCCTCCTGGATAACAGCGTGCCTCAGTGTGCCAGGCCTCGGGTTAACCGGGTCGTCATCGCCGGGGTCAGTCACCACATAGAATCGCCCGTCGCGGCCACCGATGGCATTCCTGCCAAAACCGATGCCGCAGTCGGCGAGGCGCCTGCGGTTGAGGTGCCAGTTCGGGTCGCAGCGCCAGCAGTCATCGATCGGATTGCCGGTCCCGCAAGAGAAGAAGCCCAAGTTCCTCCTTTCTGTGCTGTTCTTGATGATCCTATCAAAACTAAACCAAGTCAGCTCCTTTTCCAAGTACTTCGTTCAATCAATCAAATTTCAATCACAGCTTCTTATACATCAATGTGGAATCATCCTTTCACAGATTCTGCATTTAAAATTTCGCTATTTCAGCGCAAATCGCCGACAGTGAAGAATAACAGCACCAATGCAGCATTGGTGGAGTACCAATCTTTTTCCACCTTTGGCTCTTTCTTTGGTAAGGCAAAGAATTGATTCTTTCTGTGACATCATGGTTCTCAGATATAGCATTACAGCAAACAAGCAACAGAAAATTCGTCCCTTCACGAAAACAAATCAGGGTTTTGATTCAATCAGCACAATGAACAGAAGGAACTCCGGCTTCATTTTGGAGTTTCAGCAGAAACAAACAGGGCACTTTCATTGGTCCTTTTGGCAACATTTAGCCTAAATTGTCACGTATTGTCACATATGTTCAAAGAATACGATGGGTGCCAAAGCTCTCACATGGCATTTGATACTGTTTGGTGTCGCAGCGATGGTCCCCACGAAAAACTTAAGCATTATTAAGTGTCCGAAACATACTATATCGACGAAAGATTGCGAGCGAACGGGGAATGAAACTCACATGTCGACCATGGAGGCGACCTTCTCCGGGTCATCAACTGCTTGCTCATTCGGATGATCACCCTCTTCAGAGCTGCGAAAAGCAAGTAGGAAATTGCAAAAGGGAGTCTGTGAGACTTTCGAGTTTTCAAAGGGCGGCATCGCCGGTAACAAATGCTAGCTGATGTCCATGTTCATCAAACAACCGCTGAATTAATGTACTCTGTTTTGTACTTATGTTCCCATTTTGTTTGCCGACAAGGACAGCATGTCGAAGTATAAAATTATGCAAATGCAACAGAAAAAATAAAAGCGGATCTTGAAAATCAAGTTCCTGTTCCGTCGGTGAACCTACTGCCTTCTAATAAATGGCAAGAAGGAAAGTTCGAACGGCACAAGAATATTAGCTTAATGAATGGCTGATCGTGCAGACAGAACTAATGGCTCGCTCGAGCTAAACAAACTTATCTAAGCCATTGAGGTGAAATCGAAAGATTAATTTCACGTGTCGACGGTATTATCGAGCCGTCCAAACTGCAAATTAGTGTTAAGATTGCGGAAGTTTCGTAAAGCCCGGTTCAGCGAGCGCAATGCAGTTACCTTGACGACACCACGGACGAGTAGTTCGAGCTTGAGCTCCGGAGCACCCCCGTTTCGACGTTCCTGCAATTCAGAAATTCGAAAGAAAAAATTAGATGTTCCGTATTTCGAGCTTCACTGATTAAGGATTGGAGTTAGAGGCTGCCATTAAATCACAATGCGATGCAATGCAAGCCATTTTCATGGCCGGTTCCCCTTCAACGAGGGGGAGAGAGGAAAAAGGAAAAGTCTCAGGTGGTCCAGAGAAAGAAAATAAAGAAAGGAGAGTAGTAAAATGAAGACGAGGATGCCCTTTTGAAGCTAGCCAGAGAGCCATTGATGGAGTCGCTCGAGAAGGGAATGAGCACGCCTGATTACTGAAAAAACAGAGACTTTTCTTGAAAAAGAACAGTAATACCAGTTACAATTCCGTCAATGTAGCATATATTGTCCGAGCGAAACAATTTCTGCGTATGGCTGCCAATTCGTAACTGTGCAATCGTGTGTCGTGTGATCTAGATCGCATCCATTTGTCTAGTCAATGAAAACTGAACAGATTGGGTTCGAAGCCGTGTGTCGATCCCGGGTTCTTGATCAAGACGTGTGGGGAATTCCTCTTTTCAGCAATTCCGAATCGTGCGATCGTGTCGCGTCGGAACCGAACTCTGTGCGTGTTAAAACGGAGAAGACATTGTTCTCCGGTAAAAAAAAGGGTTTAGGAATCGGGAAAAGCCCGGTCTTTCGGGTATTTTTCGAAGCTTCCCTCGTCCACGAAAACGAATGCAGTGCAGCTGAACTACTACTCCCACTTGTCTAGGAGGATATCAACTGCCGGCCGTTCAGACCGAGAAATGTCTCGCCAATGCAGCGCGAATGGCGCCGTGGAATGCCCTGTTTCTACATGCGTATTCGTCGAATGTAGAAGAAGAGGAAGAGGAAGGGGAAGAAAGAAAGCAAGTACTCGTTGGGTCGAGACGAGCGGCGGGCGGTCGATGCTCCGGACATTGCTCCGGCGACCAGCAAGACAAGAACCAACGTACTCAGGCGGCGCGAGGTCCGGCACGGCTCGACCATTTTCGCTCAGCTCCGTCTCTGTGCGTAGTGAAGAAGATGCTGGGGAAAGGGAAGTGAACGTAGGAGGAGGAGGAAGAGGAGGAGGAGGAGCAGCAACGTGAGCGTGTTTCGGACAGATGCAACAAAAAAGGGCGCTTTTTATAGAGCTTTTCTCCAAATAAATAAATATTTCCACTGTTCCAAAATATGAAGTCATAATAATTATTCCTTTTTTTTCTTCCATTTTATTTTTTATTTTTTTATCTGGAAAAATGCAAATTAGTGGTCTTAGGTTATGATCCTGATTCAAATTAGGTTTACGAAAGATGCTTCGGCTTCATTCCGAGAAAAAGGAATACTGGCACATAATTCCTGAATTTCGATCTAATATGCAATGTAATCCATGAACTTTTAATTTATTTAATATGATCTGTGAACTTTAACTCAATGTGTTATGTGATCCGTGAACTTTAACACAATGTGCAATATGGTCCCTAAACTTTTAATTTGTTCAACATGATCTTTGAACTTTTTGGTCATGTTCAAACTAATCCCTGGACTATATGAAAATGTTCAATATTGTCCCTGAACTTAAATTAATGAAATGACAACATTAAATATTTTCATATAATCCAAGGACTAATTTGAACATCAGGACCATATTAAACGAATCAAAAGTTCATGCACCACATTGAACATTTTTATATAGCCTAGGAACCAGTTTAAACATACACCAAAAGCTCAGTGACTGCATTGAACAAATTAAAAATTCAGGGATCACATTGCACATTGAACCAAGATTCTATCATTTCCCGAGCAAAGACTACAGGAGACTCCCCGTCGCCACGTGGCTAACCCAGCCCACCCTATAGAATCAAAGAAATCACGCACCACGAAAAACGAAATCGTAAGAGTTAAGGACCCTGAACGGAAGTCGAGCACCATTTCATATCTGGCTTTGGAAATGTGAAAATCACAAATATATATATATATATAGAGATATAAGAGTCATATTTAGCAAAAACTTAAGTTATAAGTGTTAATTTCGATGAATTGCAAAGTAACATTTTTGAGGACGAATTGGGCATTTTCCTATTCTTTTTTTCTTTTTAGTAATTAGAACAAATTGTGTAATTTCCTTTTTATTTGGTGGTATTGGTAACTAAGTTAGTGACCCTAACACCCTCAACCACCCTTCCGACCAAACAAAAAAGAAAAACACCCTTGAAACCACCCCATTAACCTCCATAACCGCCGTCAACCTCTCCCATTTCGATTCCCCACTCGCCGTTTCAGGTCCACAACGGAACCGACGGGCCGGGCATAGATACAGAAAGGGTTTTAAGGGTCGCTTTTTTTCGCGTAACGATCTGATTACAATGTCCACGTGACACGAATCGCAAACGAATCTTGCGTCGATTTATGAAAGGATTTGATGGCCTATCAACTTGTTTCTCTACGTATTATCGCCGTTGCAGCGCCTTAATGCATTCTCGACAATCACCCTAAATAAGAGCTCGGAGCGAAAACCTAATCGAGCTCGCTCTCGAGGAGCTCGAACTCGACTCGACAATTACTCGAGATAGATTTGCCTGATCTTAAGCTTGATAGTATTTAATAAGACTAGAAATCCTTGGTATTATAAGGTCTATCTATGAATATATGCAGGAAATCATTCGTGCTTTAACTTTATTGTAATGGAGATTTGGTTTTCTATTTGGGTAGAGGTCGAGCAAGACATTTAAAAATCGGTCGAGCTCCAATCGAGTATTAAGAACCGAATATGTGATTCAAGTCAAATTCGAGCTCGACGCTGTATGGGATCAAATCGGCCTAACTTGGAGCTAAATGGGAGAGATTGCGCAAAACTTGTGCCCAAAGTGAAGCCAAACCGTCGTTCGGATCGACCGTTGGAGATTAAAGCCGTTACCACATTCCCGCTTTCGATTTACATGATTCCCTCCAAGAATTTCTAAAAATCTCCCTTGATCTTGCCCAATTTATTTATTTTTATATATTCAACATAGCTTCCTATGTGTGAAATTGTAAAAATAGTTTGTTAGGTTCCTATGCCTAGCAAGAGTTGACTCTCAACATGTGCAATTGAGTCATTACTACCAAAAAAAAGTTAGTTACCCATTTCTAGAAGAATCAAATTAGGCAATACAGTTAAAAATGTGACTATTATTCATGAACTCTCTCCATCACTCATGTGCATTCATGATTCTCTTTTTTCTTTTTTTGTACTATCGTTACCTAAATGTATTAATTTTGATCCCTATTTCACCAATCACGGCTCAGTTCCCTATCTCAAAAATGCAAAGTGACCCTCTCTAGTTTTTTTTTTTCCTTTTTTTCTTTTCGTGCATTCAGGGAAATCAATGGTTGATGCCTTAATGGACAAGTAGGAAGCACGTGAGTGGCCATAAGAATTGGAAAAAAAAAAAAAAGGGCTACATGATAAGACGCATGGCATTACATCTAAAACAGAAAGGTGAAATAAAAACAGAAAAAAGAATTACTTTTTGCTGGAAATTGAATGATGGAGTTGATTATAGTCACTTACCATATATATATAAACACCCCCAACAATCGAAGGGATGCAATCAAGGATGACATGACTTGGGGTCATTGTCCGCTGTAGCATGAACCTCTGCAGCTAATTTCTTAGGTTTTGTGCTCAAAAACATTGCATGCATGAAATGTCCTGGTGGGTGACCCCATGTTCCCCGGCCCTCCAAATTGGGCACATGCAAATCGACTAGAACCACGCAATGTACATGCAAATGGGTTCATCATCACCAAAGCCATCTTCGCACTCAAAACTACCAAATTTATTTTCTGGGATAATTGTTCAATTTAAGCTTTTTTCTTTTATTTTATGCTTTTTTTTTGTGAGTTCTCTTCTCCCATGGGTTTGTGGATTAGGCCTTCTCCAATACCAAGCTGGGGTTTTTGGCCAATTTGTCTGGATAATGACTATCCATCAACCAAGCCATGTGAGAAACCATGTGCTTGTTGTAGACAGCCTTGGCCACAATCAATCACATCACTCACTCTCTCTCTCTCTCTCTCTCTCTCTTTTCTACGTCCCTTTCAAAAGTTCCTTCCTATGTCTATGTCCTATTTATCAGTTTCAATTCCCTACCTTGCTACATTCCCCTGGAGGTACTGTGAACGTACCGTCTTTTTTTTTTGTAGGTTAATTAACATGAAATGCCATCTTAGTGTAATTAAAACAATTCAATTACGACATTTCGCATTGATTTACCAACTCAATAAAGACTGCCGTCACCGTAGTTATTGGTACTCGGGGCACCGCAGAACTGCTCTCGAAAAAAGGCATGGAAAAGCTCGATCTTTTCTAAATTTTAATTGTTCATTAGGCAAGTTTTTCCCAGTGTACCCCGAGACCTTGCTTCGTGGGTGGCGGTCACATATTCGTTGTACCGATACTTTTAACATGGCAAATGGGTATCGCGTTCCGTGGTGACACGTTTGAAAGACGTGCCACAAAGGAAAAAATGCGTGCTCCTATCTAAGGTGTGGAACATATATCATCACATGGATGTTTAGGCGAAAATAAGAGGTGAGTAATAGATTGGCCATTGATTGTGGGTGTTTCTCCAAGTGGGGGCGGTGGTTGGCGTTGGCAAAAGTCTCCGCTGTTTTCCAATAAAGAAAAGACACAGTCCGATGCCACGTGCAGCCACGTACAGCTAATTTTGAAAAGGAATTCAACTACTTTCATGTGGACCGAAACAGAAAAGAAACGAAATTTCAAACAGCAAATTTCGAGGGTGAATTCCCCAAAAAACCCCAAACTTTAGATCAAATCTCAAATCTGTCCCGAATTTTTTTTTATCTAAGAAAAAACCCTAAACTTTAGGTCCAGTCCCAAATCTGTCCCAAACTTTTTTTTATCTCGAAAAAAACCCCAAACTTTAGGTTCAGTCCCAAATCTGCCCCGAACTTTTTTTTGTCTCGGAAAAAATCCCAAACTTTAAATTCAGTCCCAAATCTACCCCGAATTTTGTTTTATGTAGAAAAAATCAGCAAATTTCAATTTATTTTAAAAAATATACCCCCGTGATCCCATCCCAACTTGACGTGGCACTTCCACGTCATAACAAATCAATATCAGCAAAGTAATGGGGTGATAGGAATAGACCGACGTTGAGTTTTCACTTCGACAACAAATCAAACCAAATAAAAATTGTTGAAATTCTCCGAAATAAAACCAAATAAAATCATTTATTATCGACATGGAAATGCCACGTCAAGTTGGAATTGGATTATCGGGGTATATTTTTGAAAATAAATTGAATTTTGGTGATTTTTTTTACATAAAACAAAATTTGGGGTAGATTTGGGACTGAACCTAAAGTTTGAGGTTTTTTTCAAGACAAAAAAAAGTTTAGGGTAGATTTGGGATTTGACCTAAAGTTTGGGGTTTTTTCTGAGATAAAAAAAACTTCGGGGTAGATTTGGGACTTAACTTAAAGTTTGGGATTTTTTCTGAGACAAAAAAAAGTTCGGGACAGATTTGGGACTTAACCTAAAGTTGAGGGTTTTTTAGGGAATTAGGCCCAAATTTCGAAATCCCCAAGCACTTGAAATTGATTACGTGTGAATGGTGGTGCAGATGAGAGGAAAGGAACCTGTAGAATGAAAAGACTTCAAAGTTCATGATGTAAAGCATAATTAGCTGAAGAATTGTGGGAAAAAAAGATATCTGTTTGATTTAAAATTGTCTAGTAATTTGCCCACGCAAACGACGGCCACACCCTTCAGATATTTAGTTTCAAAAATTTCAACAGTATCATCTATGATAAATCAAATTTGTATTAGTTCACCTATTTTACGGTTACTGCTTCCAAATTTAAACGGATATATATATATATGCGAGTTTTTCTCCGCATTTTTGCGTGCCACACTTAACCTCAATGTTAGTAGATTCTCACTGATGAATCTTAAACAATGCTTGCCTTATTCTTGTTTAGGACATTTATATGTACTTTGCGTGTAAGGAGGAAGTAAGTCTGTCAGATCCGACAACCCGGATGTATTTCAGTTCAGATAACACATTACCGAAAACATTCCTACATACGAGACACTATTATTATTAAAAGAAACATGGAGAAAATATTGTTCATAAGCACAAAAAGTGAAGTATCTAAAAAAACGATTATTAGATGAAATCTTGGACAAGTTGTGCGTACCTTGATGTCCTATCTTAGTGCAGCTGAACATACAATAGGGATATAATTAAAGAGGGCCCAAAACAAAAGTAAATCAAGCAACGTGGCTCTTCGGGTTATCAAGGGTCATAGCTTCGTTAGATTAGGCCCATTCCACTTGGAAAAGGCCCAACCTTAGAATAAAAAGAGAATGGAAAAGAAGAAATTTGCTGCCTTTCCATAGACATGTATCCCACTTTATTTTCCACAGTCTATAATCTCATATCAAATTAAAATATGTTGCTCCTAATTGTTTATTTTCTAAATAAAGATGTCAAAGTAGTACTTGGACAACAATCTTCCACGTGATGGGGAGAATGCATATGAAATGGACTACCGATTCGATTCGACTCAACCGTGAAAGGAGCAAAGTTTAGCTGCTATCAAGCGATAGACATGGCGAACTAAATAAAGAGCCGGTGAAAATTACTTTAGGAAAATGACACAAACAGTTCCTCAATTTTGGCTCAATGTGCAATTTGGTCTCTGAACTTTTAATTTGTTCAATATTGTCCTTGAACTTTATGTTAATGTTCAATGTGGTCCTTGAACTTTTATTTTATTCAATGTCATCTTTTAACTTTTGGTACATATTCAATTTAGTCTTTAAACTATATGCAAATATTCGATGCAGTCCTTTCCATTAATTCAAGTTCATGGACTTCATTGAACACTTTCATATAGTTTAGGGACTAAATTGAATATGTACCAAAAGTTCAGGGATGACATTGAACAAATTAAAAGTTTAGGAACTACATTGAACAATAGCCTAAAGTTCAGAGACTATATTGAATAAATTAAAAGTTCAAGGACCAAATTGCACATTATATCAAAGTTCAGGGATTGTTTATGTCATTATCCTAATTGCTTTCTTTTTGCCACAGGTAACGCAATTTGTTCGCCCTAATCATTATCAATTATTTAAACGACACATGCTTGTCATTAATTCAACTTTTCCAAATCACAGGAATAATTGACCGAAAAGTTCTAGACATATTATACAACGGCTAATTCAGTCATAAATCTTTCAATTGTGCCAATTTTGTTCTAAACCTTTAATGATTTGCCAATGTAGTCCTTCCGCCCAATTTTGGCCAAAAAATCTCTAATGCGGATTTTGACTGTCCTATGCGGCATGGGCGGCAAATGGCATTAACGTGGACAAATTTTTGTAATTCGTTATCGATTATTAAACTTTTATTGATTTTTTATTTTATTTTTTCTTCTTCGTTTTACATAGGGTCGCACGAGGTTCGCGAAGCCCTTCCTGTGGTCGGCGAGGGCCCGGTCGAAGGCTCGTGAGCCCCTGCCCGGATCTAGCGAGGACTATGACCCTTGCTCGCGGCCACCCAAGGGCAAGTGACAATTGCTGTTGTGATGCCTTAGAATGTACATGTGGCACGTGTCTTTTTCGATAATTACTCACTAATTATTATGAGTATGTGGAAGCACATTAAAGCATTCACAATATTCCATACGAAACGATCACACGAGTTTAATAAAATACACATACATCTTTTTTATATTAACATCAATATTGCAATACAACATCGAAGCAAAACACGATTACACAAGTTCGGGGAACGGTCATGGTCACCTAATTTCGACACTATACTCCTACAGTTGTACAAAAGTCAATCTACCCTCTACGGGTCGACAACTTCACCCATCGACTTGTCGTCGTTACCATCAAAACCCCTTAACAGCCTAATTAATTCACCCTCGATATTCATGTACCAAGCAACAAATTTATGGAAAATCCACTCTAAAAAAGCCCTACGTCAACCCATATAGACCGATGATCCAAGTATAATCATATTTTCATAAACATAATCAAAATGCATGGGGTCTCAAAAAAGCAGTGGTAGTGGAAGATCCATCCTACATATATGAAAAATAACAAATGAGCCAAAGCCCAATAAATGAAATCTATAATCATCTCACTACTCAACCTCGTATCCACAAAGTAAGGTTAGATCAAGCCAACGACAAGGTATACGAGGGGCAGTTAAATGAATGAATGTATAATTCTTCCTATCATGCTATGCCAATGAAAATCGATGAACAATGATATATAAATGGTTCACTCAATGCAAGAGGATGAAAAAACATATTGGGATGCACAATTATCATCAATTACTTCATTCATAGACATGTGCGCACGTGGACATGCATCATATTCATTATTCAATTTCATCCTGACACATGAGGTATCTCGACTCCCGATGCATCTCGAAACTCCTAGAGCATTCCAACAAACTGGCATCCTAACACAGGAGCATCCCAACTTTGAGGCATTGTCGCCACCATTATGTGTGCGAAGGAAATAATTTCATCATAATTTTTATATTTGATCACATGCATTAGTGCGCGTAATGACGCTCAAATCTTGTGATCTTCCTCCCTTACATCAACAATAAATTCGATACCTACTTATAATTTCTTACATATCCATTCTCAAATTAACATTCGGTATACGACATCATTTTATTTAAATCATCACCAAAATACAATTGACATGTCTTTTCCATGAATCAGTCACATAAATAGTAATAACTCACTTACCTCTTTTCATTTCTCATGGAAGTAATGATAGTATTCTTAAAGAATCGATAACGTGAACGCCGACACCCAAATAATCGATGCCACATCGACAACTCAAATAGTTGACAACACGAACATCGACAACTCATATTAAATGAAATTAAAAGTTCATGGACCACATTGAACAAATTAAAAGTTAAAGGGATCACGTTACTTATTGGGCCAAAGTTCATTGACCATTTGTATCATTTTCCCAAGAATAATTTGAAGTCATATTTATTAGCTTGAGTTAAAAATAACCCTGTCAATTAACTAGACTTAATAGTAGATATAAAGCTACTAGGGTTAAAATAATTATATGTCATGCATGAGATCATCAAGAGCTAGGTTCAATGTCTTCAATAAGAGCATTTGGGAAATAATAAGGTGAGAATTAAGACATATATTCAAGCTGAAATGGTGACAAATGATATAGTTTGATTGAAAAGATAGAGATATTAGGTTATTTTGAAATGATTTTTTACATTGTGATGAATACACAGGGAAATCGGTATTCGTTTGAAATAATTAGAAAATTATTTTAAAACCACTAAGGGGCACCCAAACTCAACAAAAATTTTAACATTTGAAAATTATTCGATACGTATTCAAGAGCGCATCGGTCCCCGTTGATGATTACTATACTAATATTATTTTCTTCAATGACTCTCGCCAACTTAATATCTTAAATAATATTAACTACAAAGAAAATTTTAACTTAATATCTTAAATAATATTAACTACAAAGAAAATTTTGGATGTCACAATTGGCCCTCGCTTGGTGGCCGGTGGTCCTCCATTGGCTTTGTGTAAAAAAAAGAAAAAAGAAAAGAAAAGAAAAAAATCAATAAAAATTTTAACATAACACATTTAAAAATTCGCAAAAATTATCCCAATCAGCGTCAGTCATGTTACTCAAGATGCTTGACGTCCACTTCATAGGTTGGTTCACTTCATAGGTTGGTTATCTTCCGGGCCGCATCGAACTGATGACATAATAGTTATATTATTTTAATTGCAAGTGTTATATTAGAAAACGTTATTTGAAATAACTTTTACAAGAGGTGATATTGACTAGGGGTGTCAAAAAAGCCCACGCCGATCCGGCCCGGCCCGGCCTAGCGCGGCCCTACCCTAAAATTTTGGATATTTTGGGGTTGGGCCTTAGTCTTCTTTAGGGTAGGGTTTTTAGGTGTGGGTATTGTTAGGGTTGGATCGGGTCAGGCTTTTTTGACACCAGTACTCACTTACCCAATACCCACAGCAGCAAAGATATTTTAGCATCTCTCGTCGCTCCTCTGCCAAATTCTATGGATTAGAATGGACTCCTAGTCTTCTTCACCTTCTCCCAATTGAAGCTCTGACGATGGCCTCATTTGAATGCCATGGGACTCGCTTCGGCCATTTCGAGTTGTGCGCGAAGCCCTTGTCTCTTCTATCTATTGCTGCACGGGGCTTCACGGCCACTGCCGTCGCCGTCTTCGTCGCCGTTGCCGTCGCCGTCGCCATCGCCATCGCCATCGCCATCGCCATCGCCGTCGCTTAGGCTCTCATCTTGGTCTGTCTGCGCTCGCATTCTAGATCGCAAGTCTCTCCTTCATCACTACCCACCCCTACGTTAGCTTTCTTTGACCGGTCTGAATTGGATGTGATTTTTCTTTTTCTTGGTTTTGCAAATAATCGCACCCTCCATGGCCATTGCGCTCCTGTCTCTTGCTTGAGAAAGACTTAGCAGGAGGACGATTTATCCACCTCTAGTGAGATTTTGGCGTTGTGGCACCAGCACTGACCCGGCTCTACCCGATCCATCTCTTGAAGTAAATGCTGAATAGGGTCTTGGGTAGGGGCGGGCCGGTTCAAGCGTGACCCTGTACGTTTCGGGTCTGGTCGGATATCAGGAAAGCCCGACCCGACCCATTGACACCCCTAATATCAACATCCCACTAGTATATATAATGCAAAAGCGAGTTGGTTTATAAAATATATCCAATTAAACTGGTTAATTAATGTTCCGACCAAGAAAAAAAACTGGTTAATGTCATACTACATAAAAACTCAAAAGTTATGTTATTTTAATTGCAAGTGTTATATTAGAAAACGTTATTTGAAATAACTTTTACAAGAGGTGATATTGACTAGGGGTGTCAAAAAAGCCCACGCCAATCCGACCTGGCATGGCCCAACCCGGCCCGGCCCTACCCTAAAATTTCGAATATTTTGGGGTCGGGCCTTAATCTTCTTTAGGGTAGTTTTAAGTGTGGGTGTTGTTAGGGTTGGGCTGGGCCATGCTTTTTTGACACCAGTACCCACTTACCCAATACCCACAGCAGCAAAGACATTTTAGCATCTCCCGTCGCACCTCTGCCAAATTCTATGGATAAGAATGGACTCCTAGTCTTCTTCACCTTCTTCCAATTGAAGCTCTGACAATAGCCTCGTTCGAATGCCCTGGGACTCGCTTCGACCATTTAGAGTTGTGCGCAAAGCCCTTGTCTCTTCTATCCATCGCTGCACGGGGCTTCATGGCCACTGCCGTCGCCGTCGCTTAGGCTCTCATCTTGGTTCGCCTGCGCTAGCATTCTAGATTGCAAGTCTCTCCTTTATCGCTACTCGCCCCCACGTTAGCTTTCTTTGGCCGGTTTGAATTGGATGTGATTTTTCTTTTTCTTAGTTTTGCAAATAATCGCACCCTCCATGGCCATTGCGCTCCTGTCTCTTACTTGAGAAAGACTGAGCAAGAGGACGATTTATCCACCTCTAGTGAGATTTTGGCGTTGTGGCACCGACACCGGCACTAACCCCGCCCTACCCGACCCATCTCTTGAAGTAAATGCTGAATAGGGTCTTGGGTAGGGGCGAGGCAGTTCAAGTGTGACCTTGTACGTTTTGGGTCGGGTCAGATATCAGGAAAGCCCGACCCGATTCGACCCATTGACACCTCTAATATTGACATCCCACTAGTATATATAAAGAAAAAGCGACTTGGTTTATAAAATATATCCAATTAAACTGGTTAATTAATGTTCTGACCAAGAAAAAAAAACTGGTTAACGCTGTATTACATAAAAACTCAAAAGTTATATTATTTTAATTGCCAGTGTTATATTAGAAAACATTATTTGAAATAACTTTTACAATAGGTGATACTGACTAGGGGTGTCAAAAAAGCCCACGCCAATCCAACCCGGCCCGGCTCTACCCTAAAATTTTGGATATTTTGGGGTTGGGCCTTAGTCTTCTTTAGGGTAGGGTTTTTAAGTGTGGGTATTGTTAGGGTTGGGCCGGGTCAGGCTTTTTTAACACCAGTACCCACTTACTCAATACCCACAGCAGCAAAGATATTTTAGCATCTCCCATCGCTCCTCTGCCAAATTCTATGGATAAGAATGGACTCCCAGTCTTCTTCACCTTCTCCCAATTGAAGCTCTGAGGACGGCCTCATTCAAATGCCATGGGTAGAGATGGCCACGGGCCGGTTTTGGCCCGGAACTGGCCCGGAACCAGCTCGGTCAAACCCGGGCCCGGCCCGTTGACCGGTCCCGCGGTTCGGAACCGGAACCGGCCCGTGGCATACGGACCCAGTTTCGGTTCCAAGAAAATTTGAACCGGCCCGGAACCGGTTCTGCGAAAAAAATTAAATTAAATTAAATTTAAAAAAAAAAAAAGAAGAAGAAGAAGCTGCAGGTAGGCTGCAGCACAGCCTGCATTGCAGGCCATGCTGCAGCAGCAGCAGGCCGTTGCCAAGCCCCTCCCTGGCAACGGCCAAACCAAAAAAAAAAAAAAAATTATCCGCAGCAGGGCCTGCAGACGTGCAGGCCCTGCTGCGGCCCGTTGGGGCAACCGGCAACGGCTACGCCCCAACGGGCATTTTTATAAAAAAAAAAAACACATAACCATTGCAATTTTGCAACGGTTATGTTTTATTTTTTTAATTCTAAATTTTCTTCTTTTTTTTTTCCTATAAACTCTCTCAAATTCTCACAATACACACATAATTCTCTCAAATTCTCTCCAATTCTCTTCTCTCAAGTCTCAAATTTTCTCAATACTCGAAATTCTCTCAAATTCTCTGAAATTCTCTCAATTTTCTCAATCCACGCAATTCTTTCTTAATTCTCCCAATTAATCCGCTTAATTCTCTCAATCCATTCGAAAAATGGCAAGTGAAAGTCGAGTGCCAACTGGCAAAGGTAAGAATATCGCAACGGAATCCCATCATTCTTTTGATCCTCGTGAATATGCAGATTTTCAAGATGATGAAATCAATATTTTTCCCGATGTGGAGCGCGTCCCGACGCAAGAAAGTTTTCATCCTCCTGCTGAAATATCTACAACAAAGGAAGCGGAACGGGAATTTACATCTAACATTTGGAATCACTTCACGAAAATGGAAAGGTTTGATATCGATCAAAAAAAGTATGATATAATTTGTAAATATTGTGAAAAAATATATAAATATACAGGTGGACAAGGATATGGAACATTTAAACGACATTTTAGGAGCAAAAATCCAACCGAAACAGGAATCGATATCGGGCAACAACAAATTTCCGGGTACGTCAATCCTAACACTTCCCCTTTATTTCGTTTTAATGAAAAAACTTATAAGGAAGAATTAGGCAAATTTATTTCCGTTGAGCATTTAGCATTTAATTTTGGAGAAAGATTTGGTTTTAATGAATTTGTACAAAAAGCATGTGCTCCACAAGCAAAACGTGTTCCTAGAAATTCAATTAAACGAGTAATTAAAGATCTTTACAAAAATGGAAAAAAAGCCTTACAAAACTTTTTTATGCAATTTAATGGATGCGTGCATATAGGTAGTGATATTTGGAGTGATCATTGGCAAAATCATTCTTACATGGGCATAACATGTCATTGGATAGATGACGAGTGGACTATTCAAAAAAGAGTTATTGCATTTAGAGTTTTCGATGATCATCATATGGCAAATAATATTTATAGAATAATTAGGCAAGTTTTAGAAGAATATTATTTGCTTAACAAAATTTTTTCAATTGGTTTTGATAATGCCGCATCAAATACCGCTTCAATTGCCGAGTTAGAAAATATTTGTAAACCTGCTTTTGGCGGAAAATTTTTTCACATTAGATGTGCTTGTCATGTTTTAAATTTATGTGTACAAGATGGTTTGAAAACTCTTGATATTTTTCTTTAACCAATAAAAACGGCGATTCAATTTTTATGGAAACATCCAAAAAAAATGAAAGAATGGGGTAAATTTTGTAGAGAAAATCGCGTAAAGCCAAAAAAATTTCTAAGAGATGTTCCAACTCGTTGGAATTCTACTTTCACTTGCTTAATGAATCTTTACCATATAAAGATTTATTATGTGCATTCATTTCTAATAATATACCTCAGATTAATTTATACCCACAAGAGTGGCATATTTGCCAAAAAATTTTAGATGTTTTAAAGGTTTTTAATGATGCAACTTATACTTTGTCCGGTGTTTATTATCCTACTACATATTTATTTTTAGTAGAGTGTACTAATATTGTCGGAACTTTTGATGAATATGAAAATGATGTTGAATTACAACATACTATAGTTGCAATGAAAATGAAATGGCTTCATTATTATAGTGAAATTCCCATGATTTATTTAGTTGCTTGTGTTTTTTATCCACGTAGCAAATTGGATGGCTTAAATGATTTTTTGCGTGTATATTATCAATGTTTATATTATGACGTAACAAATATTACAACCATAGTACGTGAGGTTAAAAACGTAATAATATAATTATATAATGAATTTTATACTAAATATAATTTAGGTGATATTGGATCTTCTCAATCTACGGAGATACAAAATGACAATACAGGTAAAATTAGTAGAGAGTACAAACTTTTATTACATAGACAAAAAAAAACAAAAGGGAGTAATGGGAAATATTTCTGAATTAGAGAGTTATCTAACCATTTTATTTGAGTTTACTGAAACCGAATGTGGTACAGATTTTTTAATTTTGGATTGGTGGAAGAGGTACGCAAGCCAATACCCAATCCTTTTTCTTATTGCAAAACAGATTTTTTCAACCTCTTGTTCCACAGTTGCGGTTGAACAAGCATTCAGTGCCGGAGGTAATATTTTGAACGAACATCGTTCAAGATTAGATCCAGAATCAATGAAGATGCAAGCTTGTGTTGCTGATTGGACGAAGGCTCAATACCGGTAACAAGAGATAGATCGGAATAATGAATCCGAATTCTTTAACGACGGAGATACTACCGCTACCAGTATCGGTACTGGAACGGGTAGTGACGATTGAGGGTAAAAGAACTATTGGAGTTGGCAAATATTTCGAAAACTCTTGTTTCTCATACCGGGTACGTCCACGTGAGCTTAGGGAAACCGAAATATAATCCGACGATATGTGACTTCTGGTCCCCTGCGCACGAAATGCTTAGGTTTTGGGATAATTTTAGGGTATATATATTGTACTCCTTTTTTTTTAAGATCGTTGTAACGAATTGTAATGTGCTTAATGATAATTTATTAAGTTGAAGCCCTCTCTTTCTCTCTTGTCTTTTTGTCCCCAAATTTGAGTACAATTTACATTTTAATCACAATTTATATTGAATAATGTTCTATCACAAGAATAGTATTTTTAAAATTTTTTTTATTTTCATTTCTGTTTTTCCTTTTCTGTTTTTCTTCTTTTTCTTTTCCTTTTCCTTTTCTGTTTTTCCTTTTTCTCTTTTGTCTTTTTTCCTTGTTTCTGTTTTTTAAAATTATAATTTATATTATAATTTTTTTTCTTCCTCCGCGCCGGCCTCGGCCATGGCCGGCCGCGGAGGAAGAAAAAAAAAGAAAAGGAAAAGGAAAAGAAAAAAAACAGAAAAAAAAATCGGAACCGGCCCTGAACCGGCCGGTTCCGACCCGGAACCGAAATCGCCAGAGGAGGTTCCGGTTCCGGTTCACACTTGGCCACGAACCGGAACCGGTCAGTTCCGAACCGTGGCCACCACTAGCCATGGGACTCGCTTCGGCCATTTAGAGTTGTGCGCGAAGCCCTTGTCTCTTCTATCCTTCGCTGCGCGGGGCTTCACGGCCATTGCCGTTGCCGTCGCTTAGGCTCTCATCTCGATCCGCCTATGCTCACATTCCAAATCGCAAGTCTCTCCTTCGTCGCTACCTGCCCCCACGTTAGCTTTCTTTGACTGGTCTAAATTGGATGTGATTTTTCTTTTTCTTGGATGTCACAACTGGCCCTCTCTTGGTGGCCGGTGGTCCTCCATTGGCTTTGTGCAAAAAAAGAAAAAAGAAAGAAAAGAAAAAAACTATAAAAATTTTAACAAAACACATTTAAAAATTCGCAAAAATTATTCCAATCAGCGTCAGTGATGTTACTTAAGATGCTTGACGTCCACGTCATCAGTTGGTTATCTTCCGGGCTGCATCGGACTGATGACATAAAAGTTATATTATTTTAATTGCAAGTGTTATATTGGAAAACGTTATTTGAAATAACTTTTACAAGAGGTGATATTATTGACATCCCACTAGTATATACAAAGCAAAAGCGACATGGTTTATAAAATATATCCAATTAAACTAGTTAATTAATGTTCCGACCAAGAAAAAAAAATGATTAACGTCGTACTACATAAAAACTCAAAAATAAATACCAAAATCATTTTCCCATGGATGTCGTCATCCTCTATCGTACCGCGTCATTCATCTCTCCTATACACATCCACGCCATCCACACGTGCAAAATCTTTGCTCTTCCGGTCACACTCACAAGTCCAAGCGGCAAACATCACCCTGCCACGCTGGAAAAAAAATAAAATAAAATCACGTGTCGAGTTTCATAATTTTTTAAGATTTTCTTTAAATGAATTTCAACAAACATGGTCGAACGATCCGTGATTATCCCTAGATAATCCTTCCGGCTAATTATCACGGAAAATTACCGACGTGACGAGTTGTTAGAAATTGTCTAACCGTCCTACGGAACACGTCGACGTGGACAATTTCCCTTGATGTCAGTGATTTTCGGCAGTATATGATCGAAAAAAGGCTACATTGGAGTTCCGTGGAAAAATTTTAGAATTACATTGGCAAAGTTAAAAAATTTAAGATCAAATTGACATCCATATAACGAGTTTAGAAGCATTTCCAATAAGAAAAATGACACAAACAGTCCATGAACTTTAACCCAATGTGTAATGTGGTCTGTGAACTTTAACCCAATATATAATGTGGTTCCTGAACTTTTAATTTGTTCAATGTGGTCATTGAACTTTAACTCGATGAGCAACATGATCCATGAAATTTTAATTTGTTCAATGCCGTTTCTTCATTTTAACCCAATGTGTAATGCGACCCATAAAATTTTAATTTGTTTAATGTCGTCTCTGAATTTTTGTTACATATTCAATTTAGTCCGTAAACAATTTGAAAATATTTGCATTTCGATTTAAGTTCTCGAACTATTTGAAAATGTTTGCACATTTTCAAATAGTTCATATTAAATATTAAAGGTCCAGAGTTCATATTAAAAGTTAAACATTTTCAAATAGTTCGGAGATTAAATTAAATATTTATCAAAAGCCTAGAGATCGTGAACCAGATTAAATATCAGCTCAAAGTGAAGAAACCGTTTGTTTTATTATCCTTTCGATATTTCCAAAAGAAGGTCGCCGCCCAATATCCTCATTTTCCCACTTAGGCTCCGATCGTTTGGCGGAAAATATTCTCCTTTTGGAAAATATTTTCTCGAAAGTCATTTTCCTGGAAAATGTTTTCCCGGAACATAATTTTCCGGTGTTCGGCGATCAATATGAAAAAGTTTCGGAAAATATTTTTCGACGGTGGCCGACGGCGGCAGCGGGCGGCGACCGGCGGCGGCGGCGGCGGCGGCCGGCGACCTTAGTAAAGAAAAAGAAGAAGAAATTCCGGAAAATGATTTCCGCTTTTGAAGAAGCGGAAGTCATTTTCCTTAGACCTAGGCTATTTTGTGAGGGGAGAAGGAAAATATTTTTCCACACAGAAAATGTTTTTCGCCCCCCGAACATCGAAAAATCTAAAAAATATTTTTCGAGAGAATATTTTTCGTCAAACGAACGGAGATTTAAAAGTGGTCAAATTCATGTCACTTTCCCCGTGGACTCAGACGCGTCGCCCCGCCCCATCACTGGTGAAATTCTTGTACAACAAGCAAAGAAAATGGATAGTAATGATTATTAAAAAAAAGGGGGAAAAGGGAAAAGAGATGAAATTATTTATTTCCAAGAGACCGACCGCCAGTTGTGCGCATGGTCCAGAAAAGTACAAAAGGAGAAAGCTCCAGCGTAGCACGGTAGCATCCACAACCCCCGCGTCCCCTCTCTCCCCTGCCTCCTAGCCCTGACAGATCCAGCTTCGTTCCTCACGTGCGACCGCCGCACGCGCCGCTCCCCGACCGTCCTCCCACTCGCGGTACTCGCCCCCGGCCGCCGTACATCTGGCGGGCGCCCCACGCCATCCTAGGATTCTCCTCCACCCCACCCACGACGACCGGCGACGAACACGAAGCGCAGCGCGCGCAGAGCCGAAAGATCTCCTCCCTAACGTCGGACGCGCGTAAGCTGTGACCGCTGGTGCAAATTAGGACCAGCAGTTACAAGTCCCTTATATATTTTATTTAGAATCTGAAACTTATAATCGAGTATAAATTTCTCGTTTTTTGAAATTTGAAACTTATCAGTTAGAATTTAGAACCCGAAAGGATAGATTTTAGGCTCTAACGGGTTCTTTTTTGTTTAATTTCATTTTTAGTTAAACAAAACGAAAATAATCGCAATAATACTGAACAAACTTGTCATTCATAAAAAAAAATACAAAATATTAGTTTTCCTAACATTACGATTTAAATAAATATAATTAAAATGAGAAATCATTACGTGAATCGATACCAAGGGTAAGCGATTCCATGTTCTGTATATGTTTCACTTGGAATCTGGAACCTATCAATGAGAATATGTTCCGGATTTTTTGAACTCGGAATCTACCCTATCACAGGTTTCGGGATCTACCCAGGTTTCACATGTATTATTAATTGACAATTACAACGAGTCATCACCATTAATGATCATCATTTGCTACTATGATCAACTGACTACAACTTATAATTAGACACACGAAAAATATGAAACATTAACAAGTCATAAAATGAAAATCTCAGACTAGTGGTTCCAAATTATATACTCATCATCTAACGCCATTAAACAAAGAGGATCGCGTGAATACATAGACCAAGAAAAATCACAAAAAACTTGTTTAGTTTTCAGGTTCTCGGTTTCAAGTTCTAAGTTCCAAGTTTCACCTATTTAGAATTTAGAACCTACTCGTCAAAATAGGTTTCTCAGTTTTTGGAATCTGAAACCTACCCTACATACCTTAGAATCTGGAACTTACAGATTCCCATCGGTTAAGTTCTTAGGTTTTAAAGTTCTACCCCGGAACTATACTCACCTTTAGTGCGAATCATTAAATCTCTCACGATTAGCAATTACACACACATATATATTTTATTTCATTTTCATTTTAACAACCATTTAAATTCATTTTCTAAAAGTACAATTAAATCTTAAAACTTGTCATGAAAGTACAATCAAGTCTTAAAACTTATGATGAAAATGCAATCGAGTATTAAAACTTATCAAAAAGTGCAATCAAAGAAAAGAATTGATTGGATGGGTTTGACAAGTTTCTGGACTTGATTACACTTTTTTAAAATTTTACAATCAAGTTTTAGGGCTTTCAACGCATTTATTTCGAATATTTAAATAATTTGTTTCTTGGCGTATTCACGTTTTACTTTTTTTCTTCCGGCGTGCATGGAATTTGCGCATTTATTGATTGGGACAGAAATTATTTATTTTAATTACTCGATTAACTCCGAGTATAAAACGGAGGCGCCTTCGCTGTCTCAAGATCACTCACCTTCTCTCTGACTCTGCGTCTCTCCGTTCGCTCGCTGGCATCGGAGCTCGCCGGAAGGAACCGCTCGCCCGCCGGAAGGAGCGAGCCGCTCGGTCGGTCGCCGGGGGTTCAAGATGCAGTACAACAACTTGGGGCGGTCGGGGCTGAAGGTGAGCCAGCTCTCGTACGGGGCGTGGGTGAGCTTCGGGAACCAGCTGGACGTGAAGGAGGCCAAGTCGCTCCTCCAGTGCTGCCGCGACCACGGCGTCAACTTCTTCGACAACGCCGAGGTCTACGCCAACGGCCGCGCCGAGGAGATCATGGGCCAGGCCATCCGGGAGCTCGGCTGGCGGCGATCCGACATCGTCGTCTCCACCAAGATCTTCTGGGGCGGCCCCGGCCCCAACGACAAGGGCTTGTCCCGGAAGCACGTCGTCGAGGGCACCAAGGCCTCGCTCAAGAGGCTCGACATGGACTACGTCGATGTGATCTATTGCCACAGGTGCGCTTGCTCGGTGTTTGGTTTTGTTGGGTCGATTGCGTTTGGAGGCTTCCGATCTCCCTGCGTTTCGCGGTTTGATTTTGTTGCTTTCTCGTGCAAGAATTGATCGGTCGGTTTTCGTAGTCGGATTTTGTACTCGATCTCTCTGGTGGTAAAGTTAGTTTTGTTTTTTTTGGCTCCATTTGAGCTGTGCACGTGGAATGAGTTTTTGCTTATATCTGCTGTCTTTTTAGCTCCGAAAGATGAGGAATGTGGTTTTGTTCAGGTTGAAGCTTATCGCAATAGATGTGGTCGGTTCTGATTTTGTATTGTTCAATGCCTCTCGTCTGAATGCGTTGATCTTTCGATGGTTTGATTGGGATTTGATCTTGCTTTTTGGTGGCTCGACTTTACTGTTCTCCTGATAGAGATAGAATTGATTGTGTAATTTATACAGTTCACATTTTGGTGGTGATGAGTTGGTTTTACCGTGAATGGGTTTTTAATGCAGGCCTGATTCTTCTACGCCTATTGAAGAGACGGTTAGAGCAATGAACTATGTCATTGACAAAGGGTGGGCCTTTTACTGGGGAACTAGCGAATGGTCGGCACAGCAGATTACTGAGGCTTGGGGGATTGCACAGAGGTTGGATATGGTGGGGCCAATTGTGGAGCAGCCAGAGTACAACTTATTCTCTAGACATAAGGTGAGTGTTCTTGGTGCACGTTACTGCTGGAAGTTTGGGATGCTGTTTGCTCTTTTGAACATGAAGTCTGTGTTTCAATCTCGCTTGGCATATTTCCGTTAGGACATGATTCGAGTTAGATTCTGCTTTTGATTGTTAGTATGATATTGTTGTGCTTTGATACCTCACTTCCCTTTGCTCTGAATGCTCTGCACAATGTGAGAAATTTGAACTCTGGGCATCTTAAAATGAAGAGATTGTTAAGTTTGTGGTTGTCCTTTTTTTTTTTGTAGTTCTAATTTGTTGGTCAACATTTTGAGTGGTTTAGAAAATGCGAGAAAAAATGAACCCTCTGCATCTGCTGATGAAAAGCTGTTCTTTTGAGGGGGCCAAAGCTGATGAAAGACTGACAAAATATGGTGGCTGTCATTTTACCAGATTTAAATTTCTCGAGTCCATACTCTTCTTTGAAATTAGAAATATGCCGTGTAACATGGAAAAGGGAAAACACCAATGCTTTTGGGTTCTCACTTCAGCCAGTGGGCAAAACAATTAGTGACTGTCCTCTACAGAAATTGTAGATGAGACCCTCTCAGCTTTGGAGCTGAGTAAGCAGTCTTGCTCCTCCATTTCAACGGCCACAGTAATTACCTCCCTAGACAATCATGGTATTGGTAATGGCAGCGGGATACCTTTATTCCCTCTTCGACAATAGCTTTCTGTGCTGTTGCAGTAGTTGAAGCTCCGTGGATGCCTTTTTTTATTCCCAGTTGTGACATTCACGATCTGTTCGTCGCCTTGAATTAGTTTTGGTCTATGTTGCTCAGATGCTGTCATTGAGCACCTTTTTGTTCATAAACTGCATGGATTGGAGGCATGATCATGCTTGCCTTGTCATTTTATTCAAGTTAAGTGAAAGGCATAAATACCAGGTTAAGATCATTGGGTTTAGCCAGCTGCTATGGCATTTGTTCAATGTATAGTCCTCTGTAACCTCATGCTGGTTTATTAATTTTTCTCATGTAATAGTTAAGAAGTACGTCATATGGGTTCATTTAATCCATTAATGTCATGTACTTGCGATACATTTGCAGCCTAAGATGATTCTTTTTCTTGAATCAAGTGTTACACATTGACATGTGATTTAATAGTTTTGGGATGGTCTAGCAACAGTGTATACTTTGTCTATTTTCTTGGTTTGTGAATGGGAGGCTCCCCTGTGGTGTTCACTAGTAAATTTACTCGCCAAACTTGCAAAAAGAAAAAAAAAGATTGGTACTCTGTTGGATTGGCTTATGTCAAAAAAAAAAAAACGGTTGTCCAACTTAGAGTAAGAAAAATTGGGTGGCAATGTCAAAAGGGGACTTTTGTGCAGTTCTGGCAAAGGAAATGCTCCAAGTTGAGTTTGATATCGTGCTTTGGTCACATATGAAAGTATAAGAAAGGACATATTTATATTGGTTGTCTTGGTTCTGATTTATAATCTGAATACTGGATGCAGGTCGAGTCTGAATATCTACCCCTCTATACCAACTATGGCTTGGGTCTGACTACGTGGAGTCCACTTTCTTCTGGAGTGCTCACTGGGAAATACAACAAGGGAACTATACCTCCTGATAGCCGCTTTGCTCTGGAAAACTATAAAGTAAGTTTCTTTGAAATGCAATTCTGATTATCAAGATTTCCTTCAAAATGGGGTGGCTAAATAAGATTCTTGTGGGACTTGGAAACTATAGAGTGGAATGATCCATTTCGGGTGTTCTTCTTGACTAACTTCTGCATTGATGTTCCCCTGCCCCAGGAGCAATGTACAACTTGTTGCCCTCTATTCTTATGTTGTTTGATTAGATAAATCTTTCATCCATCACCACACTAGTGTACTTAATAGGATAAAGGAGAAAATGATGTTGGCCTTCCATGTACTCTGCTTTGATAATCTGATAATTTGGATGAGCCTTCTCATTGCTTTCTTTTAAGTGACAGATTATTAGATACCATATGCCTGGTCCTCATTGACTTATGAACCGTTCAACTTGGGAAAAAAGATCGATAATTGGTTTTGTGAATGATCATTGCTTCAGTTTTGTTTATGAGAAACTTTAGGCTCTTGGCATGAAGGTCAGCAATTTATATGCTTACTGTGCTATTTTAAAACTTCCCATGGTTTATAAAATATTTGTAGTTCTGCTTTCTTTTCCTGTTTATTCTGAATAATTACAGCAATACATCTGCTCTAGTTATTTATTTAAGACGATGCGGTATATCTGCAATTCACTATTGTTTAAGATGATATTTATGGGAAAGATACCTGCACTGATGGATGCTGATTTTGCAAGACCCAACATTATTGTTATTGGCCCAAAAAAATGCGGTAATTGTTTATTCTGTACAATCTTGGAAGATATGTGGCCCTTACTTATTTTTTAAGATGATGCATGATATATATTTAATCTCGCTAGCGGCAGTCTAAATTTTAACTTTTCACCCTTCCAGTTTGTTGTTTGATAAATGCTTCACTTCAAGACAATATGAGAATTAATGCTTCTTTTTATCTTAGAATCTTGCTAGTCGTTCCTTGGTTGATGATGTGCTGAGGAAGGTCAATGGACTGAAACCAATTGCGGATGAACTTGGGGTGCCATTAGCTCAGCTTGCTATTGCGTGGTGTGCTGCAAATCCTAACGTCTCATCTGTTATTACTGGTGCAACCAAGGAGTCCCAGGTTGGTTTTTAAGTGCAGTGATCTTTGTTTAATCTCATTTAGCATCTAATCTTGGTATGGTCTTTTAGGTTTTTGGAACTTTTTTATAGCTTTAAAATCTCATTGAGCATCCAATTAGCCGGTTGATAGTTTCAAGCTTATTACTATCATCTCTCATTGAGGTTGGTGGTGGTTTTATAAATCTAAGGCATGAATTTTATTTGCTATGTATTGGTGTTCCCTGGATTCAGGGTGTTACAGGACATATCCTGGAATCAAGTTGGGGTATTACATTTATTTATCGGCACACATTGTTTTTCACTGAGCAAAACCATGAAACTTTTGCACAGTGCAATCGTTAGACTCCCATCAATCATCAGGAGTGGCTGACGTACATAACTTTTCTGGGTTATGTATAGATTGGGGTACGTTGGGCTTGTATGTGGAATCTAAAAATGAAGAACTACAGAACTTTTCTGCCAAAATTTATTGAATCCAAAGCCCCCATCTTGTGATAGGAATCTTGAGTTCTCATGGAGGTTGCTCAGGTTAGAAATATAGTCAATTAAGTGGAGGAAAGACCAATAAGAAGGCAGTTCTTGCTGCTTGTTAAAGTGATACATGAATAGGTCAGTCCAGAAGAGTTACTATCTGCACAATTATCCAGTGCCAATACAGTTCCTCCAAAAGGAGCCCCTATAAAGTTAAACTAAGATATGATCTGCGAATTTTTTCTCTATCTGAGTAGATTGAGTACTTTGAATATCCTGACAAATATATTTTGAAGATAGTATGCTCAATTTATGTGCATCCGCATTTTTCTGTTGGGGCCATCAATGTGAGGTTGCTTTAGATCTGTACATTTAGTATGTAATGTGCAACAGACTGAATTTTGAACAGTATAATTCAATCATAGTCTTCCTGATTGCTTCCCTTAGAAAATTCAGAAGTCATCATATATCCTTTACATGGTTAATCATGCTGCCTGTGCTCTTTCAGATTCAAGAGAACATGAAGGCTATTGATGTCATCCCCTTACTGACTCCTGCTGTGATGGAAAAGATTGAAGCTGTCGTTCAAAGCAAGCCAAAGCGACCCGATTCATTTAGGTAGACAATGGATCTCCACCCGATATCTGCCTATGTGCAGCCAACTCAATTGTTTGGACACTCTTAGTGCCGATTCCTTCTCTATATGGAGCATTTGTTGGTATGGTGTATTTGGACCTGGGTTTGGTATTCTTTTCATTTGTGGGGAGCATGAGGGATTGGTTGGTGGTGGACATGTTTACATCTCGTGGAAACATGGAACTAATGAACATGTTGGGTTGTTGTAGACATTTTTATTTCGACTTTGGCTATTTAAACCATGTGGTTGGTTCGACATTTGTGGCCTGAGTTTGCTTCCTTCTCGAACAGCTTACGATGTTCATGCTCTCGTTAATTTGAGTGTGAAAGAAGTCACAGGTAACACATAACTGAGGAGAGTATGCTGCCTTGTGGAGAAGTGGCCACATGTATATCGAACAATACTAACACTAGACAATGTAGACATGCTGAAGCTGATGTATAAATTTGCTCTCTCTCTCTCTCTCTCTCTCTCTCTCTCTCTCTGTAGATTACACCTGCAGTGATTTCAACACATCCACATCAGTTTTGAAGGAGTTCAAGCACTAACATTAGATTAGTTCTTTAAGACATGATATACGGCAAGCATTACCTCCTAGCCCAAATACCTTTGATGATTAACCGATACGATCCTTTTCTCTTCAATCAACTTGATTATGCACCCATTTTCCGCTCTTTAATTCTTAATTCTCCGTTTGGCACTGCATTACCGGTTCATTTTCTTTGGGCCGGTGTCTAATTTTTAATTTTTCTCCAAAGGTGCGTTTGTTTGATTTAAAATTTCTCGATAAAGGAAAATATTTTTCATAGAAATTATTTTCAAGATAAATGGTTAGTTTTTATTTATTTAGTGGTTTAAGCAAAGTGATGTCCTTTTTACTAGAAGTGAAGTTTTTCCTAGATCTAAGAAAAACATTTTTCTTGGAACGATTAGCTTTTTGTCATGTAAATACCGAAAAGTCGGAAAATAATTTTCTAGAAATAGATTTTCTTCAAATAAACGGACCATAAGTCAAGAAAGACTAGGTATTAAACGCGGCAACTGGAAAGGGGAGCAATGACCCTCAGGGAGAATGCCTTACTTTTCCTAGGCGAATTCCACCTTAATGAATTCCTCCTTCATGAAGTACTCCA
This sequence comes from Syzygium malaccense, assembly GCA_031216405.1. Taxonomy (NCBI): domain Eukaryota; kingdom Viridiplantae; phylum Streptophyta; class Magnoliopsida; order Myrtales; family Myrtaceae; genus Syzygium; species Syzygium malaccense. The sequence goes on from CM062260.1 coordinate 19,997,313, forward strand.
TTATCCTTATGGACCATATAATAGCCGTCTCATGAATCAAAATTTAGGTGGGTCACTTTAAAGTTTGATTGGTTATATTTAGCGGTACCTTATTGGTTACATTTTTTTGGATCAAATATTGATTATGTTCGGCGGTACCTTATATTAATATATTCGTTCTTCGCGAAAAACTTCGCACCATTTAAAGATCGGTGGACCGCCAAGAAATAAGATTGGTTGCACTTTGGGGTGTGATGCGTCCGATCGTGCACACTGAAATTGGGAGCTAGGGAGAAACAATGTAATGACAAACCATCTAGAAGTAGAGTGAAGAAATTATAAAGAGAAGTGGAATCCGTGGTTTCATTTTTCTCCAAAGATATATATATATATATATATATATATATATATATACATATATTAATTATAATACGGTCGCACATAATTGAGCCCTGCGCATCGTTTTATGGGGTGCTACAATTTCGAATTGTATCGAAAAGATGCGATCGATCGACAATGAATCGTCCTGAATCACAAGGATAGATCGTGCATGCAGACATCAGGGTGATTCTGTAACAGGATCGGAGGAGGAGCTTTGTCCCGTCGCGTGCGTGCGTTCATTTTCAAATGTTCGTCTTGCAGTTTGCGTCCTGAGGCTACATCCTTCCCTCTCTTTCCTACTTTGTTGCCGAACTATTCTGAGACTGCTCTTCTCGCAGCCACTCCATTTTACCCCCCTCTCTCTCTCTCCCTCTCTCTCTCTCTGGGCATTACTCATTCGGAATTCCACCATCTCTATCCTTTTCTTGTCTCTCAGCTTTCTTCCGCAGACTATCCTGGGATTCCAATGGCAAGAACTTGAATGAGCAAGTGGGTATCATTCCTTTGTGCTTTTGTATCGTTTCTGCTGATCATTGGTGATGCTTTTTTTTTTTTTTAATTTCAGCTGATACCCGTTTCTTTATGTTACTCCCCTTGTCCTAGATTGACGATCTCATCAGTGAATACTTTGCCATTCTTCGGTTCTTCTTATCCCGAGGATAGACATCTGCGAGGTTCGTGAGCATCGGTTTTCCCAACGGCCGAAAGGTGATGCCGGCGTCGTTTCGAAGGTTACTTGCGTAGCGATATGGCTCGTCCGGTAGAGTGCTCGAGGAAGGATTCATCGGCGTGATTTTTGATTCTTGATGAGCGTCGGATAGTAAGGGTGTCGGAGAATGTTTATGCGGGTCGAGAAGCAGACGAGGGTCCAGTTGAGACCATGATGAATGAGGCTAGGGAAGATTCGAGCGAGAAATTCAGGATTGGCAGAGCCGACGAGAACTTCGGTGACATATGTTCTCAGACCGGTGAAGAGTTCTCGGTCGAGTTCTTAAGGGATCGGATGGGCGTCCGGAGAATCCACGTGATGCCTAACGCGGATCATTTCCTGCCGCAGAGTCCGAGCTTCAATTTCTTGAAGGATCAACATGTGGTTTGCGAGGAAGCGAGCGGCCCGCTCCAGCACGCGAGAGGGAATTCGTATGGCAATGCGGATTTCTCCACTGTTTTGGCTAAACCTATGCCGGGTCCATACATGGATAGCCCCACTCATTTGGATTTTGGAGCAAGGCCTCAGGGAGAATACGATTTCTTCGGGCAAAGGTCCAGTGCACATTACGATGAAGCCGCGCATACTCGAGGTGCCATGGGTCCCCTGTATTCCTCGGGGTCTCCTCAATCGTACTATCATCACGGACTAGGAATCATGGCGCACGGCTCTTCCCATTGCAAGATGAAGTTCCTTTGTAGCTATGGTGGACGAATCTTTCCAAGGCCTAGCGACGGGAAGCTTCGGTACGTCGGCGGCGAAACCCGCATCATATCAATAAGGAAGAACCTCTCTTGGGAAGAGCTCGTGAAGAAGACCTCGGCGATCTGCAACCAGCCTCACACCATCAAATATCAACTCCCTGGTGAGGATCTCGACGCGCTGATATCGGTTTGTTCCGATGAGGACCTACATCATATGATAGAGGAATATCAGGAGCTCGAAAAAGTCGGTACTTGCCAGAGACTCCGCATATTTCTTGTCCCCTTGACCGAGATAGAGAGCCCGAATTCCTTCGAAGCTAGATTAGCGGCCAAGCAGCAAGATGTCGATTATCAATATGTCGTCGCCGTTAACGGGATACTGGATCGGAGCCCGCAAAAGAGCGCAAGAGGACAGACTCCGTCGAGCCAAGTAATGCATCAGGGCACGGCGTCCTCAGACAACAGCCCGAGTTATCTTAGAGACTCCCCGACGTTTGCTCAAGCTCTAGAAATCAACGATTATAGCCCGAATTACTCGAATTTGGCAAGGACAAGTTCGAATCCTTCTGCTCAATTATTGACAACGAGACAGATCTCCAGCAATCTTCTTGATTATTCTCCCCCGATGACACCGGTTCCATTACAGAAGAGGGATCTTACGGATCACAGTCATGTGAATGAAAGCAATAGGCATTTTGTTCCGGACAAGTATCCTAGTGATAAGTCCTACTATTACGACATTACCAATCATCAAAATCCTACATCTACTCAGCCTCTTCAACTGTTTGACTCGCAAATAGGGAACTTGTTTGATGCTGAACAAATATATAGACAAAGAGGCATTCATGCTCAGGATCAGAACATGTCGGAAGATTTCGTGCCAGCGTCGTGCTACGGTCTGTTCGACATTAATTTCAGTAGGCCTATACTCAAGGAGAGGGTGTATCATTCAGATAAACTCGCAACTCGTCCTGAAGGCCCGGCGTGTCAGCTTCTGGGATCTCCTGAACAAGACGGCCCTCATTACGGAATGATGCACGCATTATCGGACTCGCAGTTGCAAGGACTTAACAGGGAATCGACGCATTCTACAGAGGAAGGCACAATTTCATGTTCATCGAATTTTTCGGCAGAGAAGGTCCCTTTGCTGGCAACTTCGAGCCATTCTTCGCGCGAATGGAAGATGAAGTCACAGGATCTAACTGCTGCAAAATATCAGGAAAGCACATCTGGTTTGCGCTTGAATGAGGAGGTGCGAGTGATCAGGGACCAAAATGTACTGGAGTGGCAAGACGACAAAGATTCCAATTCCCTTCAAGAGAAGAAACAATTTAGAGGTGAAGTTTGATTGAATGTCTTATAACATTGTGAAATTCTATGTGAACTTTCTTAGTTTCCCAAATTGACATCTGTTTTAGTAGTCATTGTCGACAAAGATTGCGCGAATATGCTACAAGAGCACAAGGCAAGTTCCAACATTGAAGTAAACGTTTCCTCCGAGAGCCAAAAATATAGTGTCGCACCTCATGAAGACGTGAAACAAATGGTATGTATCAAATCACCTTTCAAAGATCAGCATGGACAGAATCCCGTGTGGACTCAAGGATCACTTAAGCAAGTTCCTGAAATCGCTGCATCTTCAGTCTCTGTATGTATGACTCCCCCCAAATGAATCATGAAATCAACTCAAATTTCACTAGTATTCTCTGTACTTACATCTTCCCTTTTTCTGAAAATCTTCAGCCTAGTACTTCATGCAAAGAGAGAAAATCCCATGAAGAAGGTTTGTTGGACGGTGCTGGAGGAGTCAGCTCTGAGGCTGGATTCGATAAGGGATTGAAGCCTGTAAATGTATTGCCTCTATGTGAAGAAAATCATCAGAACATTGTCCAGCCAATACCAGTGATCGTTGAAGATGTAACTGAGAATACGCCTTTCGACATCCCCATTTCCTCAAGGATAGTGGCGCATATACAGGATGACCCTAGTGATAGCATCTCATCCGCTAGAGAAACAGAAGGCGAAAGCATTGCTGCTGATACAGACTATGAGGTACCACAATTCGATTCGAATCCTCGCTAAGTGTCTGATTGAGTACGTCATGATGGTCGTTAAATTTCTCTCTCGCTTTATGCTCTCCAGGATGTGAAAAGCGAAGGCCATGATGCAGATGACCCCATATCTGATGCAGCGATAGCTGAAATCGAAGCCGGCATCTACGGTTTGCAGGTTCTAATGAATTTCCCTTGCAAAATCGCTCTCTATTATTCGTGGACTAAAACGGGTGGCACTTTTTTTATTATGCTAAACCTTAAACAATGTTGATGTCATATCTACCGCGACAGACTTCCAAACTTTTTCGTTAAATCATCGTGTCAACCTAGATTTGACAGGGCAATAGTTGATATTCGCCCTGTGCACTATTCGATTTGTCTCTCTCGTTTTATACTTGCTTTAGGATAGGAACAACATTCGTGTGGTTAAATGTGGTGTGTGCTTGTCGTAGATCATAAAGAACGCCGACCTGGAAGAACTACAAGAATTAGGATCCGGCACATTCGGGACAGTTTATCATGGTAAATGGAGAGGGACAGATGTTGCCATCAAAAGAATCAAGAACAGTTGTTTTGCAGGAAGATCGTCCGAGCAAGAGCGCATGGTAAGTCTCGGAGCTGCATAGTTGCAAATATGAAATTAGTAATCATGTAATTCGACTCACATGACGATCGTTTCACGACACAAAAGATCATTCCAAATAACAACAGGAAATCATCTGATAGTGTTGATGAAGCAATTCTTTGATCAAACCGACACGGTTGCGACAATATGATAGGGAAATCGACTTCTCTGTCTTTACTATGCGACGATTTCAAAATTCACGACAACATTCCATGCATCAAGTTTTAAGTTTAGGACTTTCGGTGAAGTTTCTTTTCCTGGATTAACAGGTCCTAAACAAAGTAGATATCATGTTTAATCTCTTTCTGTTTCAAGAAAAACATTTCTAATGACATTAACTACCTACAGACAAAAGATTTCTGGAGAGAGGCAAAGATCTTGTCGAATCTTCATCATCCCAACGTCGTGGCCTTTTATGGAGTTGTTCCTGATGGTCCCGGTGGGACATTGGCGACGGTGGCCGAGTTCATGGTTAACGGCTCGCTCAGACATAATCTAGTCAGAAACAACAGGTCAGTTTTCTCATTCTGTAGTCTTGTTAATCTCAATTCAGTTCATGTTACGGAAATGAGGAAGCGCATTTTAATTACTTGAGAGCCTGGACGTACTGAGTAATAAAACTACCTATCTTGCAGAGCTTTGGACCGTCGCAAAAAGCTCATGATAGCGATGGACGCGGCCTTCGGGATGGAGTATCTGCATTTCAAGAACATCGTCCATTTCGACTTGAAGTGCGACAACCTGCTCGTCAATTTGAAGGATCCCCGTCGACCGATTTGCAAGGTACTGTGCATGACGAAGTCTTCAACTCGAATCTACTTGCATGGTCACGCTGTTAATCGCATAACTTAACGAACAGTTTGGAAGGAAGTCTGAAATCTCTTTCTTCTTCTGGCGAAGGTCGCAGATTTCGGCTTGTCAAGAATCAAACAGAACACGTTCGTGTCGGGCGGAATCCGGGGTACGCTCCCCTGGATGGCGCCCGAGCTCTTGAACGGTACTAACAACCGCGTCTCCGAGAAGGTTAGCGATAATTAATCAAGATCATCACATAAAAGAACATGATTAATCAAGACTTGTGACGCAATGCCGTGTCTCTCAGGTGGATATCTTCTCATTCGGGATCGCAATGTGGGAGATGTTGACCGGCGAAGAACCTTACGCCAACATGCATTGTGGTGCAATCATAGGTGTGATCTCCTGGAAAATGCCTGCAGCTCTCATTCTTGATTAAATACCATTAAAAATTACTGATCTTTTTTTCCGTTTTCTTCGATTATTTTCACGAAGGGGGCATCGTGAGCAACACGCTGAGGCCGCCGATACCGGAGCGGTGCGATCCGGAGTGGCGGGAGCTGATGGAGGAGTGCTGGTCGGCCGATCCCTCGAGCCGGCCGTCGTTCACGCAGATCACCATGAGGCTGCAGACCATGTTGAAGACGCTCCAGACCAAGCGATACTCCGACAACAAGCCCAAGTACTGATCGCCATCGAAGTCTTCTCGTGCTATGTTTCTGTAAATACATAGAGTCCATTAGCGAATGTTCGCAGCACACAAAGAAGGAAGAAAAGAAGAAGAAGAAGAAGAAGAAGAAGAATCGACGTATGATCGTGCATTGCATTCTAGGAGGTGGTGGGGTTTGATGTTTCGGACATATTCAATAGGTTCAAGATTGCTTAGTGCGCCACAAGAAGTTTGGTTCCTTGTCCCGATGGAACCGATGTCGCGAGGGACCGCCTCAGCCCGACCCGGGTCGGCTCGGCTCGACTCGACTCAATTCGATTCGATCGCCTAATCACACGGGCCGGGCCTGGCGCCCCCCGCGCGGTGCATCATTTTTAGTAATTATCGTTGCCCTCGATGGCACTATGGTCCTTTCGGTTAGACGCATTAACGCGCCCGTGCGTGCTCTTTTAAAATTATCTTAGGGCCCTTGGTTCTTGCGGCAATTTATTCGGATAGAAAATTGGAAAAAAAAATATCAAAGTAGAGAAAAATGTTAATTAAAAAAATGAAAAAAAAGGGCGTCGAAAATTGCGGCAGGAAAATCAGTATCCAGACGGCAGGCATTCCAAAGCTCAATTCGTAGTCCCACCCTCACGAAATCGCCACGCGATGGGAGGCGCGTGAGTTTCTCTTTTCCTTATATGTACAAATTTCTTGATGGATAAATAAAATTTTTATTGTAATTAGCATTAAAAAAATAATTAAAAAGCGAAGATAAGCACAATAAGGAGATAGATGTATCCCAATATCGACGTGGATTTACCTCGAAAATGGATAAAATTCGAAGAAAAAGGGAATTGTATGTTTCGAAAGATTCGTGTAACGAAAATAAGGCAAATATAGAGAGAGTCCAAAGAAAATATCTGTCTTTGGCCCCAAAAAAGTAAAAGTAAATAGGGAAAACCACACAAATGATTTATGAACTTTGGTTGAATAAGCAATGTCATCCCATAATTTTTAATTTATTTAATATGATCCCTGAACCATAGCCTAATGTGTAATATGGTTCCTGAAATTTCAATTTGTTCAATATGGTTCATGTATTCCGGGTACATGTTTAACATAGTCTCTGAACAATATCTGAATGTTCAATATTGTTCACGAATTTGAATTAATGGAAGAATGGTATCAAATATTTTCATATTGTTCAGTGACTATGCTGAACATGTACCGAAATTTAAGGGATCATATTAAAAAGACTGAAAATTCAGAGATCATATTGCAAATTTGGTCAAAGATCGTAAATCATTTGTGCCATTGTATGCCAAGTAAATATTATGCAGAGGAGCGTGGCGGACCACGCGCTTCGAGGCGAGTGGGGGGGTGGCAAAGAAGGAGGAGGTGAAGCAAATTGCCACGTCATCCTCATCATTTTCATCGTCCATTTGCCATCAACGGGCAGGCATGTCACCGCTGACTCCTCCCCCCATCACCTCTTGTCCTCACCATTTATTATTATTATTATTGTTATTGTTATTATTTAATATTATTTTGTCATTGTCTATTAATTTTTAAATACAAAATTATCTACGAAGAATATTAAATGGAATCATTCTCCGGATGGTACAAAAATTAAAAAAGGTATATTTATATTACGGAGAAAATGAAAGATTTGGAAAGATTTTTTAAATGATTATTTATATCACTTATAAATATGAATTAACGAAAATATTTTCATCATTTAGATAAAATTATTATCGATAATGATAATATTTTTTCATTCATTAATTATTTTAAACGACGCAAGCGATTATTTTAAAAAAATATTTTTCAAGTCGTTCATTTCCAGCAAAACAAACGAAACCTCCAAATTCTTTTCATGTGGCTATGATTATTTTGAGAATTGTTGTGACAGTGCTACGGTATTTTTCATGAAAAATGATGTTAAAGACCCTACCGCTCAAAGCTAGGTGAATCGATCTCGAGAAAACAATCGCGATCCTAGAATGTTGCGGCCGCTCAGCTGGTGCGGCCGCGGGATACTTCCTCAGTATTACCGGTACGACTCCCCGCAGTCGCAAGTGTCGGGAAAAGATATAACGTACGGGCCCGCCTTTCAACCCATAGTCGGACAGCAAGGACAGGTCCCGCCGGAGTCCACCGACTGATCGTGGAAGCGCCCCGACAACGAGCGCTCATTTCGTGCGGCCCGGATCGGTAACCGCGGCCGCGTGATTCGACGGATACGACCCGAACGCACCAGATAATTACCTCCACTCAATTTACTCGAATTTTCTAATTCTTCTGGTGCCTCATCCGTTCCGCAGAAGAAGGTGAATAACGTGAAAAGTATTTTCTAAAAATGTTCTACGTACACAAATAAAAACGAGAAAATAAATTTCTAAAAATATATATATATATATATATATATATAATTTTTTGCCAAGCTCTATATATAAATGGCGTTGTCCGCTTCGCGTCTTCGCCGATCTCTCATCCTCTGCACGCAAGATACTGCGGACAGCTGAAGATCTTCTAGAGAGAGAGAGATGGAGAAGGCGATCGAGAGGCAGCGAGTTCTCCTCCAACACCTCCGCCCTTCTTCCTGTTCTTCTGTTCATGGCGATGAATCTTCGCTCTCCGTGAGTCCCTGAAGTCCTCGCTCCTGCTGCTGCTGCTGCTCCTCCTCCTCCTCCTCCTTCCCTTTTTTTTTTTTTTTTGCATTTGGTTTCGCCTCGTTCGGTTGCGGGATCCCGAGCTCTTCGCGCTCCCGTTCGATCCGATCGCGATTGGTTCGAGGAGTCCTGTCTGAGCCGCGCGGTCGGCTCCGAATTAGTTGTGTCTTGGTTTGAATCGCCCGATTTCTGTTGATTTTGCGCCTCCCTGTGGCTCCGCCGCCGTCGTCGTCGTCGTCGTCCTCTGGTTTTCGCTTGGGATCGCGGTTTGCTTGCTTCCTCTGGCACGTGTGTTGTTGTTGTTTACTCCCGATCCTTTGGAGCTCTTCCCGTGCTCGTGTTTCTGGTGTCGCTGGCTCGTGAGGCCAGCCGGCTTTCGATTTTGCTTTCTGGGTATTGCTGATTTTGAACAATTCAAGGCAAAGATCGAATTTTGAGCTGTAGATCGGTGCGTAGAGTTTTAATTCGGCTCGGAAAATACGTCGAAGATATGCTGTTTCCTTTATGACGGTGTAGTGATGTCTGTCGTGCTAATTTTAGTTTTTCCTTGACTGGGGATGATTATCATTTTTCTTCTTGTTGGCGTCCTTACGAATTTTTCGGTCTTTTTTGGGTTTTTTTTTTTGGGATTGGAATTGTAGGCATCTATATGTTCGGCAGGTGATAGCGCGGCGTATCAAAGATCCGCTGGCTTTGGGGACGACATAGTGATAGTAGCGTAAGTATTGTTGTCTTTTTAACTGATGCAACTTGGGTCTTTCTATGTTTTTTGTGTTCCTTGCTGACGGCGACCTGTCATTCTTCTACAGTGCATATAGGACAGCAATCTGCAAGGCGAAGCGCGGCGGGTTCAAGGACACGTACCCAGATGATCTGCTTGCGCCTGTTCTGAGGGTAAGTCATTTCCCCTGGCTCATGTGATTGCTGGACTTATTTTGGAGATGCGTGAATGTATAGTTGAAGGTACACTTTTGACAACCCCTAGTTTGAATGGATGGTGACTGTTCTCTCATTTAATTGGTAATTTAGAGTCTCGAATTATCCTCTAGGATGTGACAAAAAATGTCAAAGGAAGATCCAAACAGCTGAAATTCATTCTAGAAAAAACTTGGATGCCAACCGTGTGTTTCATTTTTTTTAAAGTGCCATGGTCTTTGCTGTAAATTAAGCACTCTTAAACTAAGAGTATTCGTGCCTTTTTTGAAAGTCATAAATAAATATTTGAACCGTCATCGATGCAGGCATTGATTGAAAAAACAAAGATAAATCCAAGTGAAGTTGGAGATATTGTTGTGGGCACAGTATTGGCACCTGGTTCACAAAGAGCAAGTGAATGCAGAATGGCTGCATTCTATGCTGGTTTCCCTGGTAATTTTTATTTAATGCATCTTTGGTTTATGGTTTATGGTGTTGGCGTCGCCGCTGCGATATTCATTGTCAATCGTTCTTCCTTTCATTCATCTTTAGCTCTTTTGGTTGACTTTTTCTCTGTTGGTTGAATGGGTACAGAAACCGTGCCTGTTAGAACTGTCAACAGACAATGTTCATCTGGGCTTCAAGCAGTTGCTGATGTAGCTGCAGCTATAAAAGCAGGATTTTATGATGTTGGTATGTTGAACATGCTTTATGAGAAACTTGTGTTTTTTGTGGCTGTTGTGATCCTGATTTATCATATACCCTTGTTTGCAGGCATTGGGGCAGGGATTGAATCTATGACAGTCAATCCAATGGCTTGGGAAGGATCAGTCAACCCAAAGGTACTCTCTCTCTCTCTCTCTCTCTCTCTCTCTCTCTCTCTCTCTCTCTTTCTCTCTCTCTCGCGCGCACGCGCGCGCGTCGCTCGTACAGACGCATGCGTGCACAAGCATGGGCACAAAGCATGTTTGGTCCAGTATGCCAAACTGTTTTTTGCTCTATCGTCCAGTTTCATGGATTAGTTTTGTGGGCTCATTCTCTCTTCTGAAATGACACCAGGTCAAGAGCTTTGCTCAAGCTCAAAATTGCCTGCTCCCGATGGGTGTAACTTCTGAAAATGTCGCACACCGTTTTGGCGTCACAAGGCAGGAGCAAGATCAAGCTGCCGTGAGTATAAAAAATGACATCTACAGCTAATGCTTCTTTGCATCAACAATTTATTTACATTTTCACAGGTTATATGTACAGGTTGAGTCTCACAGGAAGGCTGCTGCTGCTACAGCTGCTGGTAGATTTAAAGATGAAATAATCCCTGTAGCTACCAAGGTAATAGCAATTGATTTATAGTATGAGAATACCTCTGCAAGCTTTGCACCCAGCCACATTGGCCTCTGACATACTTACTCTTCCAGATTGTTGACCCAAAAACTGGTGATGAGAAACCTGTAACCATAGCAGTGGATGATGGCATTCGTCCTAGCACAACAGTGTCAGATCTAGCTAAGCTGAAGCCTGTGTTCAAGAAAGATGGTTCTACAACTGCTGGTAATAAATGATAGTATCGAAGACATGTGGAACTATACTCTCTTCACGGTTCAGCACTTTATTTTTAATTTTTTTTCTGCGGTCATATAGGTAATTCAAGCCAGGTGAGTGATGGCGCTGGAGCTGTTCTCCTCATGAAGAGAAGTCTTGCAATGCAGAAAGGCCTACCCATTCTTGGTGTCTTCAGGTATACTGTAGCAGTATACTTGGTCTGACTAAATCCTGTGGGCGTCTTGTGTGGTCAAGAGGACTTGTATGAAGACATTAAGAAAGGTTTCTTACAAAATACCCAATTCTTCATGGTGATGCAGGACTTTCGCTGCTGTTGGTGTGGATCCTGCTATTATGGGTGTTGGGCCTGCTGTTGCAATCCCAGCTGCAGTTAAAGCTGCTGGTCTTGAACTCGAAGATATTGATCTTTTTGAGATAAATGAGGTAAGTGATGATCTCTAATATTGGTTTTTCTCATTCAAGCCACAAGGAATCTCAAACATGGCTGTCCCTTCAGGCTTTTGCATCCCAGTTTGTCTACTGTCGGAATAAGCTGGGTCTTGATCCAGAAAAGATCAATGTTAATGGAGGAGCGATGGCCATGGGACATCCTTTGGGTGCAACTGGTAATTCCTACTGATTTTAATGTTGCATTGGTATTGTCTTTTCAGAGATTTTTTACTTGTCACGGTTCAGTAGGATCAAGGAAAACTATTTTTAATCTAAACCCTATAGTAGACTGATTATGATGCATTTCACGGAAATGTCCATGACTGACCTAAAGTCCTGCTTGTTGTAATGGTATGACTCTGTGACTAATTATAAAGCCTGCTATAGAAAGATTTTAATCGTCCATCTTAAACAACTTAATGCAATCTGTTTGCCATGGATTGAATAAAGCTAAATGCCTGCTAGCTGAAGGTTTTGATGACTAACTAGCAACAGTTTCATGAAATGTCAGCGACTTATGTCCGGCTGCTTAGAATGTTTAGCGAAAAGTTTTGGTCACTCAGGTAACAATTTTTTAGAGAATTTCTTTAGGTCATTCAAGCCGGAAGAGTGAAAGGATTTAGGAACTGAATCTACAAATGAGGGAGAAACCGCTTTCTATTAACCTGTATATAGTGAGAATACTGATTGAAATAGAATCTGTGTTATTAGAGATTGGAGAAAATATTTATTATACAGCGGCACTCCACTTGCATCTGCAGGTTTAGTGCCTTCTGACATGTTCTTAACTGTAATGGTAACTCTTAGACCGCCAGGTATATGTTTTTCTGAGAATATTATCCCACTATCTCAGGGGCACGATGTGTTGCTACTCTGTTGCATGAGATGAAACGCCGTGGCAAAGATTGCCGGTTTGGTGTGGTATCAATGTGTATAGGTACTCTCTCTCTCTCCCCAGCGTGCGTAACTATCATGTTCTTACGATGGTGTGCAGCTGAACATTGAAAATTTCTTTCATGCAGGCACCGGGATGGGCGCTGCAGCTGTATTGGAAAGAGGGGACTCTGTTGATGAGCTTTCCAATGCCAGAAAAGTGGAATCCCCCAATCTTTTGTCCAAGGATGCTCGATAGATTTGATGAGCTTTGCATTTCATCTCCTCATTCTCATTTCAGTGAATAATGTCATATTCTAGTATTCACAAATTTGGTCAGGGCATTGTAATAAGACGTGTGCATTGTTTAACTTGCTGAACTCAATGCAAAATCTGTGGTTGCACGTAACAATTCTCTTGTATTCCACCCCTTCTGCCTCAGGGATCTTTGTTACTACTTGATCTTTATACGTTTAATATGTTCCAATTCTGTTGCAAGACTGGAGATTTGGATGACGCGATTGTCGTGGATTGGCTAGATTCCTGGCATCGACTCGCTTTGCAGACATAGGGGAGTTATGAGGCGCGGGTTCACATGCATTCATTTGTGATGGGCATACAAAACAAACTATGTTACCCTAGGACTTTGAAGTGTTCATCGTACTACAATGATGATTGCCGTGCACGAATACAGAACTTCTCACGGAAGGAAATGGTAGCAGATGCAAAAACAGGCATTCCTGTAGTTCCGTCATCTCTTGCCGTCTTGGCCATCACGAATTCGAAATGTGCAGTCACCCCAGCTTAAAACGAAATCCATTTTAAGCTTATCTCGCGGCCGCGTGAAGAAAGGCAGCAAGAAGAGTAAACAAATCGATTACGAAAATATATTATATATATGAGCAAGTCCTCTAAACATGAAATGACTATTCTACCGTCCCATTTTTTCTCAAGTTAGGATATGGATATCAAATAATCCTAATTTGTTACGTCAAAAACTCGCTCCACTTCCTCCTAGGAGAAAATATTCAGTGATTCATAATCACCACGTCACGTACTTACGTGGTGTATATAAATTCACGTGAATTTATTATTAAAATGACATGAGACGTTTGACTTGAAGTAAGGAAAAATCATATTTTCTTTCTCTTTCCTTTGAGACGCCTACTCCCACCAGAACAAGCAACCTCGCATTTAATGCAAGCATTTATTGCCCCGTTCTCTCTCTCCCTCTCCTTCTCCTCTTTCACGTTTGAATTTTTTTCTTTTCACTTTAGACTCTCTTCTCCATCTGTGGAAAGCTTCCCTCATCTTTCTACACTCTCGTTCTTCGCTTTCATTTTCGTTGGCTCCAGAAACCGCTGGTGAGTTTTGAGGTTCCGGCAAAAAGTGGAAGGCTGGTCGCAGCAGCTGGGTCTCAAGCCCCCGATGCCTCCGCCTCTAGCACGTTGCCTCTACCTCGTGGCCTTTGCCTCTAGCCTCAGGAGCCCCATCGGCTCCAAAGTTTTCATGTATTTCCTAGGTTATCGGTGATTGAGTTGGGAACTAGAGTTTTCGACTTTAGTGAAATTGACCATTTGGGTGATCACAATTTAGGAATTGATGTTTTGTTCGTACTATTTTTATTGAACTAATTGTCAATTAGGAGAATTCTCAAGTAAGTACAACCATCTTTGGTTTCTTCACACTATCTGATTTCCGATAATTGATGTTATATTAGAGTGCCAAAAAACTCTGTTTGATGTTGAAGTCTTTCTGCAATTTGTGATTGAATTTCTTTATGTGTGGATCAAAAGCAATTCTCAATTTTCCTTTTTGTTCCTCTAGTTAGTTTTGCCATTGTAGGTCACTGGGTGAAGTTTAGAACACATGTTTATCGATGTAAAGAGCTTTGTTATATAGGCATGGATCACGTGATACAAGACTTAATTTGATGATCGAACTTGGTTTCCATTTGTCTTTTCTCATTCCGAAGCTACCTCCGCTACCACTTCTTTTGTTCCTTCTTTACTCTGTTTTGGCTTTTTCCTGCAGCCATCGACGGTGTTTGGTTCGGTGATGGTCCATTGAGTAACTAGGTGTTGTTCGGTGGAGACGGAGATTGGCCGGCATCGGTCTAGCGACGTCGAAGACTGGCGTGGCCAGAGATGGAGTCCGGCCAAAGCTAGTTGCTAACTAAACTACTTATCTTAATAAAATAATAACACAGGCACGATTGACAATAAGATTTTTATGTTGTAGCTTGCAAATTTTTGGTTGTGTGACCTGTTTATAAGATTTTTTCTTTCAATATCTTGCAGATAAGTGGTTTTGTTAAATAAACTAAAAATGTTATTGCAGGTATTGCTATGAAGCTTTTTGCTTATCTATTACATTTATTTGTTATTCCAAACTGTTGCTTGGATTAGTTTTGTTGATTAAATATAATCTAATTTTGATTATATGATATTATTCCTTTAGTATGACATTTCAAGGATCTTCAAGTTGGTTGGTTGATTTTCCATCCAAGATATGTTCATGTTCTCAAGGGAAATTATGCACGGTAAAAAAGTGCAAAAAAATCCTATTAATCGAGGAAGGTTATATTATGTTTCGACTTGTAATGTAAGTGTATCAATTTACCATATTGTACATGTAGTGATATTTGTAATACTTGATATTGCTTTACACTAATTTTTTTAAGACAAATAATTGTTTTCATTATACTTTGAGTTTTACTTAGAAAATCATAGTGAAACAAGTTCTACATAACCATCAAGATTGACTCCTATAATTACCTATACAGTAACATAGAAATCACAATTTCAAGAAGGAAAGGCATGATGACTCCATATGATATTATCATTGACATAATAAAGCCTATTTTTCTTCTAATTAACTTCAAATCTCCTTTTATGATTGCTAATTCTTCGTTTTCTCTTGATGCCTCTCTAGGTAGAACTTGTTTTACTATGATTTTCTAAGTAAAACTTAGAGTATAATGAATTTTTTGTCTTTCTTGAGATGAATATGTAGAGGTGATTTATGATTATTCGGTATTGGCTCGTTTGATTTCGATTCCATAAATTAGTCAAATCGAACTCTAGTTTGAAATTGGTACTATATCGGGTTGACTCAATTTGATTACCCTATTATTGCTATGCACAACAAGAAGAGGACTTGAAACAAAAGAGAGACGAGCAAAGAAACACTTGACAGAGGGAAGTTCGTTGGCAATTAAAGATGGAAACCAAGTTCGCTAATCAAATTAAGCCAATTTACCTTTAGTGATGGATTGGCAAGCAAGCCATAACCTCACCAGTCAACTTATCAGAACATGCCCTGGTAACAGCGAATTGTCCCCACCCTAACTGTTGAGAACGTACCAATCTTTTAAACAAGCAACTTGACTCGATTCCAAAATCGTTTTAGTATGGCTACTGACTTTGTAACATTGGCGGAGTTGACCAAAGAATTACTAAAGCCAGTACCGTCACTACAGGCTATTTCCACAAAAATTGAGCTCTCGCAAATCACAACCGTCAAGCAAGATCACTAACATCTAAGTTGATTCAGGAGCTTCAAAGATAGAATAACTTGGCATGAACAACGTCCACCTAACTCATTCAATGTGCTAAAATTCTTGGTCCAGAATCATGAAATGAAAATGAAGGACAATGAAATATAGAGAACTCAAAAGGGAGTCCAAACAGTAGACTCTTCCAAAAAGAAAGCAATATGTAAGCTTAGTATTCACAAAAATTGACATTGTCAAGTTGCTAGCAATTCCAACCAAAAAAAATTGCTAGCAATTACCAGGCTATTGGTTACAAGAGAAAGACACATATTATGCCAAATAGGGAATTATGCTTCTCAAGCTTTCTGAAGCATAAAAATAAATAGTTGTGACAAATCCACTGATGCATCAATTACTTCCATGTTAAACTTAATTGATGAAGACAGATCAAATGATAATGATCACTGAAGGTCAATCCACAAAAGTATGAGTATCATAATAACTTCATGCCTTTGATTGATTAAATCGTTTGTATCGGAATAATTTCATGCCTTTCATCGATGAATCATTCTATCAAATTAAACAAGTATCATACCTTGTGTGAGGTGTCTCTCGCGCATAAAAACGCTTTTCTCTTACGTTTTTCACTAGCACCCTTCAACCGAGTGTTTGGTACACCTATTGGTCTTCTTCGAAGGGGATCAAGTACTTGAATTTTCCAGTTTTCTATATCTTCAGCTTCATCACTTTACACCAAGAAATTAATATGATGATTACTTGTCAAAGATTGCATTTTATTTATGATATGGGAGCGAAGATGCAGTAAGGTCGTAGTTGCAAGGTCCTCCATAACATCATGGTTTACACTAACACTTATAACAAGGAAAGCCAATTGCATCAATCTCTTCAAGTACAATGTTTTTTACTTTACTACAGCAAGAGAGCTTTGTCCAACATCACAACAAGTCCCTTGTTTTGCAGCTTTTGTCTGCTCTTCCTAATGTATCGTGAAGGACTGCTTGTAACATTTACAACATGTGTCAAGATGCATAAAGTATGCCTACATAACCATCCTCGCATTTCAAATAACTTGCGGCTACATGTAATGGTTAAATCACTTGGACTCAAACAAATAACATGCCTCCTTTCACTACTTTCAGTTGCCACGATATAAGTGTGCACTGGCCCATCAGTTTGCAGCATGTTTCAAAATTCCACTATTTTCAACCATAATCTGTGGCTTTCCTCTAGCACACTCAAAATCAACAACTTTAGAGTTGCGCATTTTTTCTGCTTGCTTCTCATAATGATTGACAAAGTCATGGTCTTACATGCTATATCTTGAAAGACATTATTTGTGCTCTCACTTCTTAATGTGGATCTAATTCCTGCAGAAAAAATATTGGACACCATTTATGACGCAGTAGATACATGTTATCCAACCACTTGTGGTCTCCCAAGCTCAATTCTTGACACTTAGCTTTCCAAACATTCTCCATTTCCAATTCGGATTCACAATGATACAAAAGCTTATGCTAATAGTTATCGCAAAGATTTGGTTTTCCAAGAAGACGCCAAATATGATGCATAGCATGTCTTACACATAAACGATGATTAGTATTTGGAGGAACAGTCTCAATGGCATTCGCCATGGCATGATCATGATCAGTGAAAATAGTCTTGGGTGGGTGCTTTATTATCCATTGCCTCTAACAAGGATTGAAATGCCTAGACAAAAGAAGAAATAGTTTCATCCAATAAAAATGCACAACCAAAAAGAACATTCTTCCAATGATGATTTAAGTTAATGAAAGGTGCATATATCATATTGAACTTATTTGTATGGTAAGTTGTATCAAATACCACCACATCTCCAAAACTTTCATAGTCCAGCTCGAATACACCATCAGACCAAAAAAAGTTAGTCGGTTTTTGTTTCTCATCCAGTTGAAATGTATATGAAAAATTACTTCCATTTGATTGTACGCAATTAAAATGATTAATGAGACTTTGACAATCACTCACAAATCAAGTCCCTTCTCTTCGATTGTAAGGAATTTTGATAGTCACGTAAAATAAAGCCAATATTCTCCTGTCCTCCCACTATACTACTCAGGTAGAAATACACTTTCATAGCCCTTATACCAGCTCCAGCAATAGAAGTCAAAATACTTTTATTAGCATTTGTCATGTGCCAGTATGATTATATCAAGTGTTTCTGTTGATCGTCGATGAAAGGATGATTATGAACATCCTTAAGCTTGTTGACCGTCCAAAATCCATTTTCAATTTTGAATTTTATGCAACCTTGACATCCAGTTCTCTTTATTGTCCTATAAACATCTCTTTGTTCATGAGGTGGGATTGGTGGAAAGTGTCCTTCACAGTTACAAAGAAATGTGGATGTTTGCAATATTCATTTACTATTGTTTGCCTTTTGTCCACTTCTCACTCCAAATCCCTTGGAAATTGCATATGCATTGTATGTTTTATATGCTTCATCCTCGTTAGCAAATATCATGCCGATTCTAAATTCAAATTTTTTTTATCAACATTATGCACGATGATATGATCCTCTGCAGCCTCTACAAATTTTTAAAAGAAAAAATCTAATCGTTTAAAGAAGGCAGATTAAGTGAAAACAAACTTTAATTCTAAAAAGATGAGTCATACCCATTTGTCCCGAGAAAAAATCCAGCTAGTAGCAGAGTACTCGGAATAATTTTTCGAAAATTTGTACAAATGTAAGTTCGTGACTGCAAAATATTATGAAGTGTGCATATTTCAATCATAATAGAAAACGTCACACCCACTTCTCTGTATGCCAATCCTGATTTTGTTCTCTTTCTTGATTTTGCAGCCAACATGAACTTTATTTCCTCCAACCGTAGGTTCTACATACCACCATAAACAAGTTTGCCATTACAGAATGTATTGAGTAGAAAAAGTTTCTAGAGACACAATCCATGATAAAAAATAAACGAAAACCAAGTTCGATAATCAAATGAAGTATTGTATTATGTAACCCATCCCTACATAACAAAGCTCTTTACATAGATAAACATGTGCTCTAAACTTCACCTACCTATAGTGGCAAAACTAACCAATGGAACAAAAAAGAAAATTAAGAATTGCTTTTGATTCATACACAGAAAAATTCAATCACGAACTACAGGAAGACTTCAACATTAAATAGAGGTTTTTGGCGCTCTAATATAACCAATTGTCGGAAATTAGATAGTGTGAGAAACCAAAGATGGTTATACTTGTTGGGAAAATCCCCATGTTGTTTTAACAATGGCAAAGACAATCAAATGTTACCAATATATGCACAAGCTGAGATGTTTGTCACAAATAGCACTAGAACATTCTGATACGAGAAGTATTCTGCCACTATCAAGATGCTCTGCCGATATATGAGGTGAGCAAGATATTGGATGTTAAATATGTCTATAAGTTAGAAGGATCTTTGGATAAGTTGAACACCCGGAAGGATCTTGATTTGATCAAGTCGAGAAGAACGAGGATGTTCGTAATGGCTTGGAGGTATAAAGATCGAGTAAATTTTTTGATGGACCTAGTGATGGTGAACAAGTCCATAACGAACATGTTTGATAAAGTTTGGAAGGATCATGAAGATGAACAACTTGGTAAAGTTGAAATTGTCAATATGTTGAAGAAGACTAGAAATGTCAGCATTGATATGGGGTGTAAGCAGCTGTCTTATATAGATGAGGTGGAAGACTATGACAATACCGATTGTCCTTGTGACTTCAGTGAAAATGAGGAGCCAATGTGGTGCCCTTGGAAATCTTTGGAACCTGACTTAGTCAAATCAGTGAAGTTGAGGAATCAGCGGGGATGCTAATAGCTTTGTAGATCTTTGGAAACTGATATGGTTAATTAGCGAAGACAGGGAATCAATGAGGATGTTGATGTCCTTGGAAGTCTTTGAATGCTGAAGAAGCCAAGAGGATCATTAGATGATTGATCGCAAGTCATCCCCACGGTTTTCTATAAACAACATCAACGGACCTAAAGATCAGTTGATTGATGATGTTTGTATCAATGCTGAGACATCAAATCATTGGTGGTGTTTGAATAACAATCATGTGAGGATGTTCAGGATTATAGCCGTTACTAAGGCGTGGGATTTGGAAAATGATCACCAAAGTTGGACGAAAGTAGTTTTAGCATTAATGAGCAAGTTTGACAAAAGTACACTGATACTGTTCAAGAAACAATCACTGTTAGAGAGTCGTTCTGACGATTTCTAGAGACGTTTGCTGATGGCAACGGCTAAAACTAATGGCTACTTGACGATTTCGATGGGCAATGGTCATATGAGGGTGGCTGGCTATATATTGAGCCAATGAGAAGTAATTAGATTGGAAGAAAACGAACAAAATGAATCTTGTGCTTTGAGTCATCATCTTTGCTCCATTATGTTTTTAGTTGTTGTTTATCCTCATGTCAATGTCCAGGTATGCTACTATTTGTAACCAGTGACAAGAGCAAATGTAAAAGAGTGATAGTAGCACGTGAGTTTATAAGGCGGTACTTGTTGATTGTAACTTGTCTTGGAGATTGCTAGTTGATTCCAATCTTATTGTGGCTATTAGTATTGAAAGTGGAGACTACAATAGTACAATCACATAAAATTTTAGAAATCCATTCTCTTTGCATGTTAAATACATTCTTTAACAGCCTCATTTGGGGAAGTAATATGAGAACTTCAAGTCATAAACAAGTAGAAATGCAGTCAAAAGAAAGGCATGATAGTTTGACAGAAACATAGATCCAAGAAATCATTTAAAGATCCAATAAGGACAAAATGCAAAATTCACACACTAGAAAATACGAGAGATCTTTATCATAACGATTTGTTAAATAGAAGCACGTACCTGATTTCTACAAACTATTTCTGTCAATATTTGAAGTTGAACTCATAATATCCCACAATATTTTTTTATAGCTCTCAAACAACCTATTTACCCCCTCTAGGTTGTATTATTAGCTCTAACAATACCCATTTAAGAGCCCTCCCAATTAACAATTAGTTTCATAAAAATAGCACAAACAACACATCAGTTCCTAAATCGTGGTCACCCGAATGGCCAATTTCATTAAAGTCGCAAACTTTAATTTCCAACTCAATAGCCAAAAACTTAGAAAATACCTGAAAACTGTGGAGCCAATAGGGCTCCAGAGGCGAAGGTGGAGGCTAGAGGCAGAGGCCATGAGGTAGAGGCGAAGGCTGGAGGCGGAGGCCACGTGATGGAGGCGGAGGCAGAGGGGGCTTAGGACCCAACCGTTGCAACCGGCCTTTCACTTTTCACCGAAACCTCAATACTCACTAGCGGTTTCTAGAGTTGACGAGGACCAAAGTAAAGAGCGAAAGTGAAGAAGGATGAGGAAAGCTTTTCGTGGATGAAGAAGAGTCTAAATGAAAGGAAACCATTCAAACATGAAAAAGGAGAGAGAGGGAGAGGGAGAACAGGCAACAAATGCTCGCATTAAATACAAGGTTGCTTGCTTAGTCCTCTTGGAGAGAGCAGGTGAGCTAGAGGAGAGAGAAAATATGGCTTTTCCTTATTTCAGGTCAAACGCCACATGTCACTTTATTAGTGGATCCACGTGAACTTATATACGTCATGTAGGCACGTGAAGTGGTGGTTATAAACCACCGAATATTTTCTTTCTTGTAGAGATTTAGTGAAGATATCTGCAAGCTAATCATCTGTTCTTATATATTGAAATATGATTTCCCATTTTCGAACTTTTTCTCGTACAAAGTGACAATCAACCTCAATGTGATTGGTTTGTCCGTGGAAAATAGGATTTTTTGCAATATGAATAGATAATCAATATAATACCAATTTACATGCCAGTTTCTGACAATACCACCCTCAACTAGAACAATTCACTTGTTACATGCAACATAACTCTATATTCTACTTCAACACTTGATCAGGAAACCACATGTTTATTACTCTTATAGGTAATTAAATTACCTTCAAGAAACATGCAATATTCCAATGTGAATCTCTTAATAGTAGAACATCTAACCCAATCAGCACGAAGGAAACCTGTAGTATTTAAATGGCTATAATTCTTGAAAAGTAATCCTTTACCTAATGCTCCCTCAAGTACTTGATAAGTCGAAGCACAACATCTCAGTGAGTTGTACGACAAGAACTCATGAACTAACTCACTACACTGACAGCAAAAGATATGTCAGGTCTTGTGACGATAAGACAATTCAACTTACCCACTAATCTCCGATGCTTCACAGGATCATGTAATAATTCTCCATGTTCTGCATCAAGTTTCACATTGGGATCCATAGGAGCATAAACCGGATTTGCTCCATGAAATCCAACCTCATCAAAAATGTCAAATATATATTTCAATTGTGATAAATTTGATACATCCATATAAGTAGACAACCTTAATACCAAGGAAATATCACAAATATCCCATATCCTTAGTACTGAACTTTGTATACAAAAGCTGTTAGGTTTGATAATATCATCCACATATACCACAAGAAGGATACAACTAGCTAAAGAGACAAAATTAAAGAATGAATGATCTACTCGACACTACTTTAATTTGAACTTGATAACAGCATCACTGAACCCACCAAACCAAGCACGAGGATATTACTTGAGTCCATACAAAGCCTTATGTAAATAACATACCAAATTCTCCCCCAGCAATAAACCCAGGTGGTTGCTCCATGTACATTTCCTCAGCCAAATCACCATGTAAGAAGGCAATTTTTACATCCAACTGATGAATAAGCTAGCTAAAATGCATCGATAGGGAAATAAAGACATGAACATATGAGATATTTGTTGAGTCTAACAACAGAACCTAGAGGGGGTGAATAGGTTGTTTAAAAACTATGAAAAATATTTGCGGAATATAACAAGTTCAACTTAAAGTATTGGTAGAAATAGTTTGTAGAAATCAGGTGCGCACTACTGTTTGATAAATCGAGATGCTAAAGATTAGGTAATGCTAATAATAAAGAGATAGAAGATTCATAAGCAGATATATAGTGGTTCGGCTTTATCCCCAAGCCTACATTCACTCTCCATACTAACAGCTGCAATACGGGCTAGATTGCATTAGTGATCTGCTCAACAAGTTACGATCGGCAAGTGCTGATCATTTACAAATGATAGATCACACTATCAGGACTTAGCTATTGCACTCACTCTTGTACACTTGATCTTTCATACGATTACTATACGGCAAGATCATCACAAGTGAAGATCTTCAGGAGAATGAAACAATATCAACGAGGAAAGCAGATTAGAGCAAATATTCGAATTTTACATTATGCTATCTCTAACATTTTGGCCTAGAAAGTCTTCTCTAAAATCGGTATATTCAATCTTCCCGTTAGAGGTGCTTGAGAAGATCAACTAGCCGTTAGAGATCTGTTAGTGCTACTGTCCAAAGATGGAGCTGCCATATAGCCCTTTATCTTGAACATTTGTAGGCTACCCGGAAATAGATCCTGCATCTACTGTGCCGATGCTAATTGCTATGACATTTCTGACAGACGCCTACTCCTGTTTCTCGATAGACTTCCTAATCTTTCCGTTATACATATCCACTCTTCAACGGTTATAATCCCAAACATCCTCACATGTTCGTTATTCAAACATCACCAATGACATAATATCCCAGCCTCGATATAAACATCATCAATCAGCTCATCTTTAGGTCCGTTGGTGCTTTTTGCTGAAAAAACGTACAAAGACATCTTGAGATCTTCTCCTAATTGAACACACCATGGATATCATGTTGTCCTTTAAGATCATCACAGTCTTCACCTCATCTGTATGAGACAGCTGCTCTCACAGGATATCGATACTGATCTTTTTGGTTTATCTAAGCATATTGGCAATTTCGACTCTACCAAGTTGTTCATCTCCATGGTCCTTCTAAGTTTTACCAAACATCTTCGTTTTAGACTTATTCACCATCACTAGGTCCATCCAACTGTTCACCCGATCTCTGTACCTCCAAGCCATCACGAACATCCCCGTTCTTTCCGGCTTGTTCACCTTTGATTAAGGTCCTTCCAGATATTCACCTTACTGAAGATCCTTTCAACTTGTAGACATCTTCGATTATCCAATGTCTTATTCACCTTATATATCAACAAAGCACTCTAGACAGTGGTAGAGCACTCCTCATATCAGAATATTTAGGTGCTGTTTATGACAACATCTGCATTTTGGCTTGTGCATATATTACTTGGTAATACTCAACCAATACACATATTAGTAGCCTTTGATTGTCTTTGTCATCTTCAAAACAACATAGGGGATTTTCTCAACAACCACCACATTGGTGATTTTCCTAACAATGTTGGCTATAGGTGAGAAAATGTCATTATAATCAACATCATACATCTGAGTATTGTCCTTTTCCAACCAATCGAGCCTTCAATCGATCAAGAGTGCCATCATGGTGAACTTTAATAGTGAAAACTCAACGACAATTAACAGGTTGTTTCCCCGTAGATAAGGAGTGAGCTGTCAAGTGCGGTTCTTGACGAGCACCTTCATTTCATCCTCCATGGCTTACAACCATTCAGAATGAGCAAGAGCTTCGGCAACATTGCTAGGCATAGAAATAGATGACAAGAACGAGTCAAATGTAGAGAAAATAGGGGATAAATGATCATATGACAAAAAACTGGAATTAGGATGACGAGTACGCAGATAGTAAGAAAGACTAGAATAAGGAGCACAATGATCTACAGGACGACCAACACAAGAGCGTGTACTTTTCAAGTACTAATGGGCAGATCAAGTTTGGAGGATGGTGGAGCAACTAATGAGGGAACAAATGAATCATGTGTCGATGAAGGCTGTACTGCTGTAGTGGGAGCTGTACTACACCGATGATAGGTGCAATCAGCACATTGAAATCATGTGGATGGTACTAGAGGAAGCGGGAGTGGTGGAAGTGTTGGTAAGACACACCCACCACCATTAGGAGTTGCTGTAAGGACTATCTAAGAATTATAATACAGCCGGTCCTTAAATAATGTCACTTTCATCGACACAAACACACGATGAGGAGTAGGACTATAACATTTGTAGTCCTTTTGAGTTTGAGAGTATCCCACAAAGACAGGTTTCTTGGCACGAGTATCCAACTTATCAAGACTTGGAGTAAGACAATATACAAAGCAAACGCAACCAAAGATGCGTAGAGGTAATGGAAAGGGAGGACGATTTGGATGTAAAATAGAGAATGGCATCTCCCCTCAAAGAACAAAAGTTGGAAGCCGATTAATTAAGTAGCAAAATGCAAGGAGAGAATGGCCCCAAAAACATGTGAAGAATGAGGCAACTAGCAACATCAAGAAGATGACGATTTTTGCGCGTCTACACCATTTTGCTGTGGACTAATATAGGAAGTTTGATGAATAACATCATGAGAATAAAAAAAAGGTTGAAAACCAGAAGTGGTGGCGGCAAGATACTCTTTAGCATTATCTAATCACAAAGTTTTGACAGAAGGATTCAACACTTCAAAATAGAATAGGCGAAAGCAATGAAAAATCTCAGTACGGTCTTTTATTAAGAACAATCAAGTCATTTGGGAAAAATCATTCATGAATGTAACAAAATATTTGAAACCAAAGATATCAAAACGCGACACGGACCCCATACATCTAATTGAACCAACTCAAATGGACTAAACACATAGCTCTGAATGCAATAAGGAAAAGAGACCCCATGGTGTTTAATAAACTGACAGGCTTCACACTAAAAGGAACTCACAGACTCAGACTTAGACTCAGGAAATAAACGCCGAAGAATGTTCGGCATTGAACAATTTAGTTGATAGACTCAAACTCATGAAAAACACAACGAGAAGAGGAAAAGGTCACTGAACAATTTAGTTGACATAAATAAACTTAAATGGAGATTTAAGATGATAGACAGATAACAAAGAAAGAGAGGGACTCAAATGAGCAACTCTAGTACGAGTAATCTAAGATTGTGAGCCATCAACAAATGTAACATAATATGACACCCCAAGCGATGTGGAGTGAAATGAAGACAACAACTTAGAGTTATCAGTTATATGATGAGTTGCTTTAGATTCTATAACCTAGGAGTCGGACGTTGCAAAAAGCAAAGAGGATGAACTACCTTTTGAGGTTTGTGCCACATTTGAAGTAGAAGCTGAAGAACCTGGCACCTATTGGGCGAACCAATGTATCATACTTAGCACGTGTCAATGTAAAAGAATCACCTGTATTCTGCACACTAGTAGAATATGGTGGAGCCGGTGAAGGGGGAATCTTCCACCTCTACATTGGTAGCAAAAGTAGGTCGAAGGTCGAGACAAAGAGTGTAGCAATAACCCTCTGTATGTCTAGCCCTTTAACAATTATTACAATAGCGGGAGCCACGACTACCAATACCTCCATCACGGCCTCCATGACCTCCACTCCGAGCAAAACCACGTCCATGACCCCAGTAACCATAACCATTGGCTCCACATCCACTAGAGCCATGAGAAATCATAGCACTTGTCTATAAAGCCATGGTGGAGATCTTTTTAAGAAGTGTCGAATGAAGAGCTCGGGAAAAAACTTTATCCATTGTAGGAAGGGAGCTTTGAGATGTAACGTGCTGACGCAAGGAGGAATATTCAAGGCCCAATACCTTGAGAAACAGTATCACTCCAAAGATCTCTTGGCGTTTAACTAGAATAGTTGGATCATCCAAAATTGGAAGATAAGTATCCAATTGCTGGCAAAGTGTTATCAAACGAGCATAATACTCACATAAAGATTGATCTTTACGCTGAAGATCAAATAGTGCCTCTCACGTGTCACATACTCGTGTCATTATTTAGTCTAGAATAAAGTAAGGCACACTTTCCCCAAACTTCCTTAGCAAAGTTGCACTGAATGAAGTGAGGACTAAATTTAGAATCCATACTATTCCATAAAAGACTACAGTTCAGTGCATTTCTAGCAATCCAATTAGCTCCCTTACTTTGATATAAGGGGACCGTAGATGTATGTTTGGTGACAGTAAGATAAACTTTGACTAGACTAAGATGGATAATTAGTTCCATCCAAATTGACAAAGGTCCATTGAAAACGAGTCAGCAGAGGGTCCAATAACAGCCATCAATGAACAAAGGATACGATTGAACCAAAGAACAACATCACAATAACCAATCATCCACAAATTTATCACCGCAAATGATGGTTCAATCGAATCACCACTAATCACAATAATTTATCGAAAACTCATAAAATCATCGAATTGGTATTGAAGAATTACTGTTGACCATCCAACATTTCAAGGATCAATAGACTGCAACAAGAAACCATGTGAGAGCATTGGACAAGATCTTTTTTTTTTTAAGCTTCGCTTCAAACCCTAGTAGTCAAACCATAGTTTCGACCAAGGTTGCTTCAACAACATTTACAGTGTCAATCGAAAGAGGGCTGAGTAGTTGAAACCCTATATTGCAATGGCAGCTTCCAAAACCTTATGACAACAAGTCACATAGCAAGTTGACTCGATTGCGATGAATCGAGGCTCAGCTGAGTTGACCGACGATGGACGAGACCGAATCGAGGCTCGGAAGGGATCGCAGGCCTGTAACTAGACGGAGGAGATGGCGGAAGCGATTGGGTCACGAGAATTGCAGACTAGGATTCGGCAGTTGCTCCGGTGACCTCAAGGGATAAGAGTTTTCTTTAGGCACCGATACCATGTTGAAGGAGACAAAGGGATTATAAGAATATATATACGAGCAAACCCTCTAACTATAAAATGACTATTCCACCCTCACTAACATATTTCCTAACAGAGAATCAAACTGGAACGCACTGAACAAGTGCATGGATCACACTAACTATTCGGGGTAAAACATACAAAAAGCGGTATTTACTTGGGAGCACCAAGCAAGAGCGGACATCCGCAGCTCAGACAACTTCAAGTGTTCATGAGATTGATGTACCCTGGGTTCCTGCAAAGACCTTAAGACAACCTCTTGACATAAATCCCAAAAAAAGTAGAGGCAAAGATCAGTAATCAGTTGACCACAACCGACATAAATCTCAATGCAGCTCCACCAATGCACCGTCTAATTAATTTCGATTTGATTACACATCCCTGCCCCTAAAGGTTCGCCCAGAAAAAAGGCTGCTCATACACAAAATAGATACCTTAGCCACATGGCCACAAAAAAAATGCCAGCACCACAGTAGTACAAAAGCAAGCTTCATTTTGATACAAACCCACAATTACTGGTCAGCTAGGTCACCAATACAACCCAATTCGAAGAGCCATTTATCCAAACTCCCGAATAGGAAATCCATGGGAAGCTAATTTGCAAGAAAATGTACCACAAGAACTGGGTGTGCTTCAATTAGATCCAACCTACAGGCAACAAGAAAGACAATCTTATATCCACTACAAGCCTAGAAAAGAACAAATGAAGCCATAAAATTCTAACTCACAGCCTATATAGCTAGCTTTATGCTACTTTTAGTAAACTCAAGATAGTGAATTATAAGCGGGGAAAAGTAATCTATCATTACCATCAAATAGAGTACACTTTAGTTTTGCATAACCAGCCGCACTATAATTACTGCCTTCTACAGTTCCACGGCAAATCACGTTATCGACGACTTACAGACAGGGCAAGACGTACTTCTGCGGAGCCAGGGATCAATACACTGCCGAATGAAGTAAAAAAGTTGTCAGACATGTTAAAGCTCCCTCAAAAAGAAATCTATGTCACAATTGAATGAAGCACTCACATCTTTATGAAATTTGTGCAAGCAAGGAAGGTGCCGTATTGTATCCCCAATTGTGGGGGTGTCCAGACATATTGCGCAGGCTTCTTCAAAGACATCAGTCTGCGAGAAACATAAATGAATGCTTAAAAAATGGCAGAAAATACTTGAAGCAAAAACGCTATCCCACCCCCAAGACACCCCTCCTGCCAAATTACAAATAGAACTTCCCTGTATATAAAAATATTCACCTGCACTTTTGACTCCGGCAAACTATTAATCTGATTATCAGAGGTGCCAACATTACGGTTGTTCTCATCAAGTGCCAGCAGCATTTCATAGTCATTTCTGCACGACAACAAAAGACCCCATAGTTATTATTATGTGTTTTATAAGAAAATTTTCTGGTCCAAGTAAAAGCCAGAATCATGTGCAGTGGTACCATATGAAACCTCAGAAAGAATGAAAATCAGTTCTAAATAACAAATGAAGATCCGAAAATTACATAATCACAAAATCCTCAGAATATATCATTAGACTGTTTAAAAAGCAATATCATGCCAATTCAGGCAAGTGAAGTGAAAAATTCAATTCAAAAGTTTATGGGGTACATCTTTCTGAGATGTGTTAACAACGAGGAGCATGATGAATATGCCCAACCAAAAGGTGCATGTCCAGTGCAGGCTGCTAATTCTTTCCATGGCGTCAGGAAGCTCAGATGACTAACTCAAATTGGCCATATAGCAAACCCTTATCCCTGGCTCCCA
The DNA here is from genome assembly GCA_031216405.1 of Syzygium malaccense. NCBI lineage: Eukaryota > Viridiplantae > Streptophyta > Magnoliopsida > Myrtales > Myrtaceae > Syzygium > Syzygium malaccense. The sequence continues at coordinate 20,026,732 of CM062260.1, forward strand.
AATTTTATTCAACCTCTCACAAATTCAACTCTAGATACCCAACACCCTCCAACCTCATTGACTGTGGAGTTAAATATATGCGCATTACAGCAGTTTGCTATGTGCTTCCAACATGGCATTCGGCAATTTATACAAGTTCACTTAACAACAATTTTTTAACATCCCCGTAACCATAGATATCTAGAAGAACAAGAAAAATCTGTCTAAAAAAAATGGACAAACTCTTTTATCAGTATATAGTCCAAAGTAATATCTTTGACAAGAACGAAAGGTCAATCAAAAGAAAGACAGATTGCTGCCTGCCAGATACATAACATATATAAATTAAGAATTTAACAATTGATGACCAATATAACTACAATAAGCTTACACAGTGAGAAAGCTCAGTAGGCAATCTTTGACATATCCACATACCGCTTTATTCTACAGATGGACTAAGCACAAACATCAATGCAAATAACTGCACCTCTACTATTTCTTAAGAAAGTGTATTAAAAAGAACTGGCTTTATTGTGTCTTAAATTCATCCATTTATATTTCTGTGTTAAGCAAAAAACTTTAGGAAAATTTTCACATTACTTCAGTCAAACATACTTGTCTGCCAGGTGAAAAGGATCAATTTTCCTACAATACCAATCACAGAAAGAAACCAAGTTCAGGCAGCACTTATGATAGTATGAAAATAACCTGATGCACAGCATCTAACACAAGCAATGGCGAAGCCACGACCTAAGTATCCAATCTTGATTAAGTAAGCACTTGCATAAACGAGATATTCAGTCAAAAACCACAAATAACCAATCTGAAGACTGAGATGCCAAAGATACACAAAAAATCAACCGCCAACTTTAAATAACAAATAGCATGAAAGTCCACGTCAGTGGATAAATAGATAGAGATCTTACTCATTAAAATCACGCTGAGTTTGAAAAATGCTACTGGATAATCCTATGTCACTGACGTCTCCCAATGCAGCTTCCAGTGCTTCCAACATATCCATCCTCTGTAAATCAAAGGCCAATTTTCAATTAGCCGTCACAAACTCAGCCTGTGTAAAACAGCCAGCAGGCAAACATAACCAGATCACAAACTGGACAAAAAGAACCTCTTCCAAAGAAATAAACTATATTGTGCCATCAGAATTTGCAGTGCAACCAACACAGATCGACAATTGACAGATTCAATAAAATAAATGAAGTGAAAAGAACAGATACCAAAGACATAAATCAAATATCCCCCACCCCATGACTCACATTCCATATTTATGTCTTTCAACAAACCAACAATCCGAACCGAAACCCAATTGACATTCTGAGCAACAACATGATTTAGCAATGGGAAGTGAAAACCATTAAAGCCAGTAAAGTATTCATGTCTAAGTTAACTTCCCGACTTTCCTAAGGGAGGTTCAAAAGGTTGGGATTGCTTTTCTTTCAGAAGTTGCGTTTGGCTTGGTCTAGTTCCATAATTGATAGAGATTCCCATCAGTATGGGAAGGCCACTCTATTCATCACATGTCATTCGCATTAGTAACATAATTATCTAAACATCAGATGTATCTTCATAGGATCAAATGTCACTGCTTACAAGGGAAGATACAAGAAAAGAAACTTAAAAAATTATATAAAGACACAGGAGTTACCATGTCAAGATCCATATTTAATGGAAAATGAAGAGACCTCTCCCCAGATATAAATGAAGAGGACAATCTAGAAATGGGCCTCCTAGACTGCTGAAGTCTTGCACGTACAGGAACTCGTGTCTCGGTACCTCTCCTATTTGAAAGGTTTTGAAAAGACCGTGGCAGGGGTTGCCTTCGTGAACGTGTTTGGATTGAATTTCCCTGCAGACATACAAGAAAAAAATGATCTTTCATATTATCAACATTTCATTGCCAAGTAGATGCAACTCTAGAAGTTAAAAGATCATATGAATTGCCAGATTAACATATCGTTCAATCCATCACTCAATTTTGTCCAAGCTCAACATGCTTGAATAAGCTCAGGATTCTCAAAACTAAGCCATTTCCTAGATTGAACATTTCACTTAATAAGCTTAAGTGTACTTTAACTTAAGGAAAAAAAGACAATTGTTACAAATAGAGGGCACTCCAAACTAGAGATCGTATCAGTAATCTACATAGAGCCAACAGCCCTCAGGTAACACATGCACTGGATAGATCAATATCGGGAGAGCCAATCTCCTGAAATGAAGTTATTTCCTAAGCACCAAATAGATAGCATGGCAATAGTTCTTTTGGTAAAAGAAAAATTGGAGATGCAACTCTGACGCATTAAGTCAAAAGAAGCTCCATATGACAAATTAATTATTCTCAACTCTCTGAGGTAATTCTCAGATTGACATAGCTCGACCAAGCATTGGAATATCTTCATGCATATAGCAGAAGCTAAGCATCCAACCAAGTGTAAATTTCAGAAAACCAAGAGTCACAGGAAAGACCATAGTTGGCACTTAAATTGAAGAGAGACATAAAGTTGTAACATACTTTTTCCTCTTCTTTGGAAAAAAGAGGTCTCCACACCTTTACTGGTGCAATCATAACCAATCAAACTGATTCGACTTATCAGAAAATTTCTAAGCATAGCTTTACTAGTTGGCTTGCTATACACAATAGACTATCAAAATAATCAAGTGAAAGCTTGATACCAAGCCTTTCCGTGTTTTACCAGTTGAGTGATGACAACAGATCATCTTTTCTTTGGTTGTCATTTTATTAAGAGAGTAGCAGGCTGGAATCAGGAGTTTGATTTGGGTTGCAGAACATCTTAAAGGGAAAGCTTTGCCTACTTTGATACTTACACTAGCTTGTTGTGCCAATCTCTATCACATATGGGCTGTAACGAATAAAAGAATTGATGACGTAACATTTGCCATAATATAAATACAATCTCTTGGTCGATTGTATGTGATGCAAACAGATTGTCATCCAATGATATCGCAATGATAACTAGCTCATATATAAGATCTTTGGTTGTTAAATGTGGAGCGAATGTGGAACTATGGCTGATGTAAGGTATTCATAGTTTGTCTTATTGCAGGATGCAATCCACCCTGCCTCTTGAATGATTGACTTTTTTTACTTACCCCCCAAAGGAGAAAAGAATGGCACCTCTACTTGAATGAGCAACAAAGAAAAGATTGAACTTTACGATTGCACTTACATGACCAGTTCGACGACGACTTCTAATAGAAGTAGATGAATTTCCACCTACATTCCCCTCCTGCTGTAGTAATCTAGCCAGGAATTCATCCATCTGCTCAAATGCCGACAAACAATTTATAAGCTAAAAACATACATGCTACAATCTCAACATTAGATAAACAATAGTACAACCTCCTCATTTCCAAGCACCGGTGAATCATTATACAGTTGTTCTTGAAGTTCACGAGCCAGCATCTCATCTGCTTCCAGTTGTCTCGCCCTAGAATCTGACTCAAAACTATTGAGAGTATCTAGAATAGTACCACCAGATTGACTCATTCCAGGTGAAGTGTCATCAATTTCAATAACTGAAGAAGAAGCTCCTTGATGTTGACGCCTATGTTGTCTAGCAGATGATGGATTTCTAGAATCCCCGGGAGAGACCAGGTTGATAACTTCTGAGTTATTGGAAACTAATCTGTTGCAAGAATTGCCATTCCCAAAAGATACTTCCCTCTTGTTTTGCCTTCTAGTGGAACTTCTTGTAGAACTTGGCCGTCCATGTGTTTGGCCTACCTCAGAAACAATATCAGAATTCTTGTTTGCAAAATTGCCACAACTACTGCTGTTATGAGGATAGCTGCTTGTTCTTTTCCCCACCATATTATGACGGTTCTGGAATAAGTTTCCAGCACTATCAGTTCCCCCAGAAAGCAAAACGTCAGCTTCAGAGCCATGGCGTGCTCTCTTAGTATGGACATGTGTAGTTCTCCATCCATCAAATCTCTCACATTGTTCATCCAAATTAACAGTGGTGTCATTTGTTCCCTTATCCTCCGCACGAATAATAGGTCTCCTGCACAGTGACCAACCATGTGAGTTGACAGTCTGCAAATAAAGAGCTGACAAAATCGATGACATCTAATTCGCCATTGAGACTCTTGGGGGTCAATAAGAAAGCAACACAAGATCATTTATTCTAAACTAGACCGGTTCTTCATATAAATTGCAGCAAAACCTCTTTAAATATCAGTCCATGCAACCAAATATGGTCTTCATGCAAAAGAGATTTGCCATTGCTTGAAACCCAAACACATAGAGAAGTCTGCCAAAAGCACAGGTATGTTTATCATACCCAGCAATTCGTTTTCAGAATGTTCATGATTGTCAGAGATATACAGTCAGTATGAACAAAAAAACTCTTCCTCTGGGAATTCTCTATAAGAAAGAGGCAACAGTTGCAGATTTAGCCCTAACACTAGCATTGAGGAATTTATAGACGCAAATTGTACCCATTTAGGAAGGTAAAATGGTTAAAAAGGTTATGCATAAGGAGACTAGAAAAAATGTCGCATCTACAATGCAAAGCAATATTATCATCTAGACAATTGAATATCGTTGGAAAATATAACATATTCAAGTTTCTTAATGCAATTCACATAGCATCTGAATGTACTACCTGGTCGAGATATCCGAAAGTTTTGCCTCTTGCTTCTCTGATGTACAAGGATGCATCAATATCCCTTTTCCTTTATTTCTATCAGGAGTACTATCCTCAGCATTACTGCTCTTTTTTTCAGCTAATTCTTTTTCCCTTGTTGCTATATTAAGTGGAGAGATACAACCATTTCTGACCAACCTTTTCTGCCCAATATGTCTCAGAAAAGAACCACTTTTAGAAGACTGAGATACGCATTTTGAAGATTTTTCATGCAAATCACTTGGCACATCAAATGATTTCTCACCAAACATATCTGAACCAGCATATTTGCAAGCACTTTCATCTAGCTTCTCTTTGCCCTTACTGAACCTGTTCAATGTCTGAAAAGAATCAGAACAAGGGTAAGAACGTTCATGATCAGTTTTTATTTCTTCTCTTCCAAAACCATCAGCTAGAAAACCTTCTGAATCACCAAATGGCGCATCCATTTTCACAAATCCGGTGTGCCCATTTCCTCGAATCACATTCAAAGCAGCGCCTTTTTCTGTGGAAGCAAACGACCTAGGAACTCCGATAGAAGCAGCCTTCCCTCTCTCCATATTCCCAGCGCCAGAAGAATGTCTGGAGTCATGTTTAACGTGCCCCTTTCCTGCTGCTCTCCTGAACAAGTGGTGCTTCGAAGCACTCGATTTATCATCCACCGACGAGTCACCGACGGAGTCGCCCCGGCGACCGAATTCAATGGCATTCACAATCCTTTTCGGAGGGCGCATCTGCAATCTCGGGTCCCGCCCGATCCCATTCGCCCCTCCCCCGCCGCTCCCAACCCGATTCAGGGATTTCATATCCAAAGACCCGGAACACCTCGAGGAACCAGGCGCTGGCGAGTCAAATTTCGCCTCAATTCCATTTCTGCCACACTGCGCGTCCAATCTATCGGGTGTATCGGGCGCCTCAGCTGCTTGATGAACGTCCATATTCATATCCTCCATGGTCTGACACCAAGACGTCCGGAATCAGCCGCGACGCCAAACAAGCAGCAAGCCCCCAAGGCAAAGACAGAACTAGCAGAAGACCTAGAAGCGAAACGTTCCCCCGATTTGCCGACGGGAAAATCGGAAGAACCCTACGTCGGATGCGCACGGGAGGCAGCGGGAAACACGAAAAGAAGACGAACTCACCACGTGCGATTGCCTCGAAGCGATGATCGCGAGGGCCGCCGCCGCCGCCGACGATCGGGGAGAAGGAATGGACGGAGACCGACTTACAGAGCCGCCGCCGCCGCCGCCGCCGTCGAAGGTGGTGATGACAGACGAAGACGAAGAAGAGGAAGAAGAAGAGACTGTGAGGAACAAAGGGCATATGCGTACATCGCGGTTAAAAAAATTAAATTAAATTTCCCAAAATTGCTGAATCTCCCCTTTTCAAATTATTCCAATCAAATTTTGATTAAAAAAAAGATTTACTCCAATCAAATCAAATATTCTGTACAGTGAAAAAAATCGAAAAATTATTCTGCATAAAAAAATCAAATCAATTAACAAAGAATATTGACGAAAAATTTAAATAAAACTTACTATCGACATTACAAAACAGTCAAAATTAATCGCGTAAATTCCACTAGAGATCGTCCGCTAATTTTGCAATCAGGTCACTGAATTTTGATTTTTAATCATATGATATATTATACTTTCGGATGCTTTGTTAGCATAGTGTCAATCCTTCGAGTATTGTTTTCGTAAATTTTTTTTCATTCATCAATTGAGTTTCCTAACTTTCTCGATTTGATGAATCAAATTCTTTTATCGTGTACATATGCTAATATCATGAATCGCCGAAATACGTCGTTGCCATGTGCGAAAAGATGGATAATGACACAAAATGATCCTTGAACTTTAATTCAATATGCAATGTGGTCCATTAATTTTAGCTTAATGTGTAATGTGGTCCCTGAATTTTTTATACATGTTCAATTTAATCTCTAAATTATATGAAAATATTCAATGCTATCATTCCATTAATTCAAGTTCATAAATAATATTGAACATTTTCATATAGTTCAGGAACTAAATTGAACATGTACAAAAAATTCATATACCACATTACACATTTATTTACGGTGTATGGACTACATTGAACAAATTAAAAGTTTATGAACCAAATTGTACATTCAATCAAAGTTTATGAATTATTTGTGTCATTTTCCCGCGAAAATATTAACATATAGAGATATGGCATCATAGGCCTAGCCACTCGAGCTAGATACAGGCGGGCTTCCGCCCTCTCCTCCTCCTAAATATATGCTCAAACAAATTGATGAAAGGGTTGTCATGTGTCGCAAGTTCTTTGTGAGTGTCTTGGTCCGGACTTATCCGATGCGCATTGTCCATTGTCGCTTGGGTCGAGCGCGCGTCTACAGAGCCTAGGGTTATCTTAGACTTTTTGTAATTTTCTTATTTTTCGTCATATACTTAAACGGCACCATTTCAAGCAACCTGTAATGTATTCTCGTGTTCAAATAAATGATGTCTGTAAAGCATTTTTTAGGGGTTCGGCTACTCAAACTCTCCAATTCCGATAGTCCCTTAATGTATGCGGACTTACGGATTAATGGTACAATCACATGGGCTATGGTTAAATTCAGGTGCAACCCGCAACTTTGTGGATGCAATTTCTATATGGTGTTATCTCAAACATTTGTAATGTCTAGTCGTGCTAGTATGGATGATATCTGTAAAGCTTTTTAGGGGTTTAACTCGTCAAATTCTCCTATGCAAATGGTCCTTTAATGTGAATTATATAAATCATTGATTGATACAATTGATTAGCATATTTTCTTACTGACTCGTCTTAGTTCTTTGCTTTCTTACGAATGATCCTGCCAACTGTATGTGCGCCTTAGCATCGGAACATCTTCCGCTTGATTTTGCTGGTGTGCTACTCAAGGCCGCAGAATAGTGCGCGCTGAACAGTCCTTTATATTTGCCAATGGCCCAAATCATTACATAATGGTCTGTTATAGCCAATTGAGTCCTGACCTGTTAAAAGGGTTGTAATGAAATCCTAATCCCATCTTTGATGATGATTTGGTTGCCTGAAAATGCCATATCCAAATTTTATCTTCACAAATTCAACTGTGATTGATAACAGTCCAAGAATGATATGTATCTGAATTTGGTTGATCATTGAATGGTGATCAGGATATCTAAAATCGACTTAGAACTAAGGCTTAGTTTGTTTCGTAGAAAATGTGACAAATTTGAAAAATATTTTTCGAGAAATCATTATTTTGGAAAATAATAATATTTTTTATTGTTTGGCTGAAATCTAAAAATGAATTAGAAAATATTTTCTATCGTTTGGTAAAAAAAATCTCATTTGATTTTTTAAATAGACATACATTATTCGGGTACTAGCGACCTATGCATGGGTGGTCAAGGTATTCGACATGAGCACTGGGGTCTCAAGCCCGAATCCCCAACTCCGGGGTACAAGCACGGCATAGGTCTTAGGTCCACCGAAACTGAGCTTGAGAATGCGGTGCTTTTGCTCGACTCCCTAGCGCCTCAGCCTGAGTCTACAGAGGTCGGGCCTTTAAGCGTTGGGGACGCGGCCCCATTGCCAAAGGACCAGGAATGAGAGTCAGGGTTCATGTATCTAAGCATAGAGTTTATGGTCCAAGCACTGATACCTAATTATATTTTAGAAAATGATTTCTGATTTTTTAAAGAGGAAATCGTTTTCCTAAATTTAAACTTTGGTAGAAAAACCTCTTTTATTGACTAGGAAAATATTTTCTGTTGACTAATTTTCTTAAGTGATCCAAACACTAGAAAATAAAAAAAAATGTTTTCCGCGAAATAAATGGAGCCTAAAACTACAATTGTATGGTTCCATTTTCCTTTCAATCAAAATTAGCATAATCAAGATTAGAATGCTCTAATGATTAGAAGGACCACTCAAGAAAAAAGGGTTTTATCATCAAAAATTCAAAACTAGTATATATGTGCCACATTACTCCAAATTAAATCGTATTATAAAAAATCTCAAACTAGTACACCAGTGCCACATTTACCCAAAACTAATTTTCGCATTGCAAAAAATCTTTAATTGATACATTATGTTTTCATTTACCCCAAACTAATTGTCATGTCATAAAAAATCCTCAAATTGGTATCTATGACAAATCTATTAAATTTATAGCAAAGTTGGCGATTTTAGTTTATTTCCGAAACGTGAGGGAGCTCTTAAGGAAAAATTAGCTGATTTTAACAATTTCCTAAATTCAGATTCATTCCCTTCAAATCTGTCTTCCCAAACGACGTTGGTTAGAAGACCCATTTATATTGAATTTCCACGTTGGATTTGATTAAACTAGCAAATATCACCTAAAGGGGGGTGAATATGTGATTTGAATGCTAATTGATCAATTTTAATGTGGAAATAATTGATCTTAGGTAATGTCTAAAAAATGTTCAAATTTTAATCAGACTTTGAATGGAAACAGATAAATGTGCAATAAAAGGAGTTTTAGGGAAGCGAAAATATGCACACAAATGTATAGTATTTCGGTTTAGATCAAGCCTACGTCCACTTTCCCACACTAACAGCCTACTGGTTGGATTTCACTAGATGATCAATCAAAAGATTACAAGTTATGAGTGATATTCAGATGGATCACTCTATCTCTCTTACAACAAGTCTCTTAAGATCACAGATTTTAGCTTAGGAAAGACGAGTAAAAACTAGTCAGAGTTTGCCCATACTTTGGAATAGATAATTCTAGATTTTGTCTCCCTTCTTCTACTCTTCGACAATTTATCTCCTTTTATACTCATTCACTTTCAAACTAGCCTTTGGATAGTCTTTAGAGGATCATCTTCCAATCTTCTCTTTGAACAGATTTGTATAAGAAGGATTGAGTAGCCGTTGAGTGACAAACTATAAATCTCGTTAATTCTGATTACCCATACAATAAGAACTTTGGTTTCCATAAGCAGAGCTTCTTCATTTGGAAATAAACTTGTCGTGGGATTGATTGTCAATCAATTAAGGATATCCCGCAATATTAATGTTCCTTGCAAAATAGCCTTTTAAAATCAAATCAATTAAGACTTTCCATTTGTGAAACCCAAGTCAGATTACTAGCCGTTGTGTTCATTCTGAGTTAGCAATAAAGTCTGGATAAGGTCTGATTCTTGACTTCCCTTCAGAATTTAAGTCAGGGTGGGTTGTCCTTTCGTTTCCAATTATAGATTGAAATTCTTCAACTGCTGTATACAAAGTCTGAACTTTGTTTGTTGCTATGTAGACCTTAGACTTTTCCTTCTGATCATTGTAAAGTCTAGACATCTAGAAAGTGACTTCTTGAACTTAGAAAAATTTCAAAAGTATTTGTTAGACTTACAATAACTCTTAGATAGTTTTGTCAACTTCAAAATATATAAGGAGGTTTTCTCAACAGGATCTACATCAGACTTTGATCATGTGATTTGCTTGCCACATGTATTTCCATGTTAGTAACATAATAGGGATATTGAATGGTAGCTAACGGAGCGTAGATTTGTAACAAGTGTACCGGTTTAGAAATTTTTTGTAGCAAAAAAATTAGTTTTGAGTAAATATGAAACGAGCGTACCAGTTTGAGATTTTTGGTAGTATTAACCCTTGAAAAGTGAGGTATGTTATGTTAGAATATATATTAAATTGGCCTTCGTTGAAATGTTTAAGTTTTTTAGGTTTGACATTTTAGCATGGCATTAGAATCACATTCTGCCTTAGTTTATTTCGCTTGTGCATTCACCTTGCAAATTCCATGTGCTATTCTTAATCCAGCTTGCATATGAGAGAAGGTATTGAAATATCCTACATCATTTGACTATAAGGTTTATATACTTTTTATATACATGTGATTTTCTTCGGTTATGAATTTAAGCAAAATTTCACATGATATCAGAATAAGAGGTCACGAATTCAAATCTTTCAAAGCTCCTCATTTGCCTTACCTCCCCATTATATATTTCCACGCCCTAGTTCTTGGTCAAGGTTTTAGAAAAGGACATACAATTGTCATAACTTTCATACAACGTTTGTTTAAGCGCCATAACTTTTTTTTATTGCATACTTGAATGTCATAACTTTCGTATGGATCTGAGCGTCATAACTTTTTTAAAATGTTCACCACAAGTGCCCCACCACATAGAATCTTCGACACTTGGGTGAACCTTTTTGAAAGTTATAACACTCAAATAATCAATTAAGAGTTGTGACATTTAAGTGAACGTTCTTTAGAAGTCATGACACTTAAGTAATCGAAAAAAAAGTTATGACACTCAAGTGAGTGCCGTACAAAATTACGTTTGAATTTTCTAATATTTTTGTCCTAAATACAAAAGTTCTTGTGTTTTTCGGGGATTTGGCCATAAAAAATAAGATGAGAAAAGCGTGCTTGAGAGGTTGAATCACATTAAAAGAAGACCTTCACAAACCATAAGGCTCTTGGCCCAGTGAGGCTTTCACTTGGGATCCAAATACTCAGCTCTCCTTCTTGCCCTCGAACGAATTGATACGTGTGAGGAGGTGTTGCTTCAATCGCACATTTGGATGCTTGTTTGAATTCTCCCTCAGGTACTTAGTTGGACTTATGTAGTGCCGAGGTAAGGGCCTTCCTGGCGCTTCGAGAGGGTTTACTCGTCGCAATCGACACAAACAGGACGGCACAGATTTCCCTCACGATCATAAGAAACATGGGAGGAGACAATAGGCTCTCGCTTCGGAAAATAGCGAATGCTATTATGCCCTCTAAGTTAACAAATGACTTGACGTAGAATAATGCCACCACTCATTTCTCTTCCATCTCATGTAGGTTAACCCCAATCCATGAAATACCTCACTAATTTCATGGACTTAGTAAGACGTGAGCTAGAGCTCGAATCACTTACCACAAGTGCATCTAGAATTTTTTTTAGCAAGGCAAACACGATCCTCGGGAAAAGTGTCATAAAAGTTCTTAACCTATTGCATTTATGCTAATTTAGTCCTAAACTTTCTTTTGATGTCAATTTAGTCCTAAATCTTTTTACGTCGTGTTAATTTAGTTCTTTCGGTTAATTTTAGTCGAATATTGCTGACATGGACGTTGGCCGGCCTATGTGGTATGACCGGCTCTAATGTGGATACTTTTTAATAATAGTTTAATATTTTTTGAATTATTTTTTATTTCTCTTTTCTTTTCTTTTCGGCCTATGTGGTATGACCGGCTCTAATGTGGATACTTTTTAATAATAGTTTAATATTTTTTGAATTATTTTTTATTTCTCTTTTCTTTTCTTTTCTTTTCCTTTCTTCTTCCTCTAGTCGTCGACCTCACTAGCCATGGGCAAGGCCCGATCTCACCAGAGGTGCGAGGTCAAAGGCCGCAACCTCGCGGCCGAGCAAGGCTCCACCTTGGTGGATCTGGCGAGGTCAAGCCTTACCCAGCCATGGCGAGCCTCGTTGGCCACCTCAACCTCATCGACCCTTGCCTTTGGCCAATCGCTGGCTCCGGCGACCAGCTGGAGGAAAATGAAAGCAAAGGGAAAAAAATAAAAGAAAAGAAAGGAAAAATAAAAAGAAATCGAAAAAAATTAAAAAATAGAAAAAAATATTAAAATATTATTTAAAATTGTTAACATCAATGCTGGTAGTGCCATGTAGGCTGCCCGATGTTCATATCAGTAATATCTAGACAAAATTAGCCAAAAGGACTATATCAAAAAGTTTATGACTAAATTGCTATAAAAAAATGTTTATGACTAAATTGGAACAAATGCAATAAGTTTAATTATGACACTTTTCCTCATGATCCTTAATTGCCAAGAAATCACTTATCTTATATATGTCTTGTTGACACCTAAATTTTGGAGACCCAATTAGCCATTCATTGCATAAAAATTAGGGATCGATCTCGGTCCCTAAAAAAAAATTAATTAGCTAAACTGCATATAGATTTTAGGAGCATTTATAGTAATAGGCTCACATAGTTGCATTTGCATTAAATCAATGGCGAATGGACTTAGTTAAAAGCCCACGAATAAAAATTTTCGCCAAACTCGTTCATTATCATGGGTGTAATTTTCGCATGTGGGATATGAAGAATTTTCGAAATATATGCATGATTCTCGGTCGATATATTTTTGGTTGGGCACTTGTGCAGAAATATCTTTCATGATTTCCTGAAGATGTCCACGATTTCATAGACTTTGTTTTTCGGATATTTGTGGAAATATGCAAGATTTTGTCGGTCAATGAAAAATAGGAAGAGCAACTGGGAAAGGAATATTCATGTGAGAACGTATATTATTTGAGCAATATATCTTTCTCAAAACAAGAAAGAGTATGCTGCCAAGAAGACCTTCCCGCGCCCATAATCAGAAGGAAGATATAACTCTAAGAGAGGAAAGGAATAAAATATACGTTCTGAAAGTTGACCACGTCCTTTCCCGAAAAAATCTAGGTTGTCTTGCATATAAAAGGGAGAGGTCTCGGTCAACAAGGGGGGTCTTCATCATCATCATCGTGGCTTTTCCTATGTGAGTCCACATTGTGAGAGAAAAAGAAAATCGTGAAGAGAGGGGGATTGAGAGTTCCACCTACGCAATACAGAGAGAGAGAGGAAAAAAAACAATAGAGAGATTTCCTCTCCTCTTGTAGTTCGCTGCATGTGGCCATCAAGCTCCACGATTGTCACTGTGCCTGTGTTTCTACTACCACGTCCCACGTGGTGACGAGCAGCACGTCCCTCTTGGAGCCCCTTCGGCGAAGTCCAAACTGATCCAAGCCTCAACGACGAAGCCTTCCATTCATGGAGACGAGTCGAGCCTATTGACACCAGAGATTTTCCTCCGAGGTGCCTGCTATTTCCCGACTAGCTCCTGCGACAATCGGCATTGCTCGCTATTTGCTGCTCTTTGCTCTGTTGAGTCGCCGCCCTTGACGACAATGAGTTGCTGCTGCCACTCCGTCCTGAAGCCCAGCACCTGCCGCTACTGTTTCGTGACACCCAAAGGCTGCTCGTCGCCGCCGGTGTTGTTCCGTGCAAAGTCAATCCTTGCCGCCACCACATTCACCGGTTCTGTTTGCCGTCGGTCCTCTGATTCGCACTCCCAATCCGCCGGCGATTCGAATTTGAAAAGTTATTTGCGCATTTAGGTAAATATCTCATCCGAATCAATTTGGATATTTTATTGCTTATTCCATGCTTATCGTTATCTAACTTTGCATATTTGAGCAATAGGCTCTATTTCAATTAGGATTTATTTATTCTTTGGAAATCTTGGATGTTTATTACATGTCAAATTTGGATAGAATTTGAAAATTTCAAAATCTTTTGAACATATCCAAGATATTTAAGATAGCAAAATCTTTTCAAGATGTGATCGGTTAGGAAAATCTTCTAATCCGTAACCGCACACATGGGAATAAGTCTATCTATCAGGCTTTAGATAGAGTTATTTCCATAGCGGATATTTCGAATTTTTAGGGTCGATCTGTCAAGCTTCAGATCGAAACTTAATTCGAAAGATTTAGCGGTTATAATCTTTCTATTAAAAGATTTGCGACTCGAATTTAAATTTGAAAATGTATCAAAAATACAAAAAAAATTCATAAAAAGAAAATCTAAAAGATTTTTTGCACCTTTGAACTCCAAGTCAGAATTCATTAAAATTGCCGAATTGAGCATTTTTCTTAAGATTGGCACCGAAAGGATGTTAGGGTAATCTAGCGTAATCAAGTCTCCATATTTATAATCTCTGGTTCGTAGAAATAAAATAGTACTCCCGCTATTTTATTTAGGTTTCTAATCAACCTACCTTAAATGATTAGTGGCGGCTCCCATTGAAAATATTTGCATGCTTATAATTGGACTTAAGTTGCGAATTGGTAGAGTTTGGGAGAACTCGAGCTAGGTTAGTTAATTTAATTGATCTAGTAATCCATTAGCCTAAGATTGGAAAACCTGATTTTTAGGTCGCGACATGTCTTACAAATAAAAGCAACATTCTTACGCCTAAAAAGTCCCATAAAAATTAATAATTTGTTAATCCATAACGATTATGTTCTAGGATTGGTTATTAACTTTTATCGGTCCATTTCAAGGTCGATATGGCTTAACATTACTTGAAATACTAAAAGACCTTTCAAACTAGAACTTTTATCACAACTTCGAGAGAAGCGAGTGGGGATAAGAGCCCTGGCTACTCAAAACATAAATCCGTCCTTATTGATGATCCGAACAAAGGGGAAATCGAATTTATATTGCGCGCTTAAAACCGTAAACAAACTTGTCCGTCAATCACTAAGCAACTCCATCGATTTGTCAATGAATAATATCACTAACCCTAGCTTGATAATTCATGTATTCACCTATTCAAGAACATTTTATGTTCGGGCCTGGTCGGACTAGCCCAACGGGCAACAAGCTTTGCTCAACCTCGCCCGAAAGATCTTCAGGCCTCTCGAGCCAGCCCTTCGAGTCAGTCAATTCCAATATACTCTATTCTTTCATCTTTTGACTATTAAGGTTTTGGTTTTTAAATACGCGGTAATATAGATAGGGAAATTATATTTTACCAACCAATATAACATTTCTCCACAACCCTTTTGAAAAATTCTATTTTGATATGATTGATTTGCCCTTAAAGCTCATCCACAATTACTTTCCATAAAGATTCCTAATAATTATAAAGACAAAGTCACCCTGCTACCCAATTGTGCATGTTATCCAAAGAGTATAGAACTATTTTTGTTTGTCGAATCCATGACAAAAAACCTTAGCAATTTTCCTTTTTCATCATAAAGTGTCTTCTTTTCTTAAATTAATTGTCACTTTTGCTTAATTTGTGTGTTTTTTTGCACTCAATCATGTGATAGTATGAGGCAACCACGAAGTGATCAAGGCACATAGCTTGTCGCAAATAAAGCAATAGATTTTGATATTTACTTGAATAATTTATGTTTAAATTAGAGTCAAATGACTAATGCCTATCTTTTCCTTAGTACAATAAACTTTCCTTAATTTTGGCTATAACAATCGAATTTGCTAATTGAGAAAAAGTTAGAAATGTGTACCTTACTAGAGTGAAATTGCAATAAAGCAAAAACTTATCTTATTCCCAAATCATTTATTTATAATTTTATGTATGACTTACTCGATTAAGTGACAAGATTGTACTAAATAAATTTTTTTCTTATCAATTGCTAAAATGCATTACTTTTAATATAACCATTCAAATGACTTATCTAATCAATTTACATGGAAAAATGGAAAAGAAAAAATAAATATTATTCATAACACGTTATTTATAGTTTAAAGAATAGCTTATTTAATTTAAGTGATAAACGGCCATTAGTAAAGATATTCCCTTTATTTTCCGGTAAATTCAATAAAAAAGAAATACAATAGATTTTGATATATACTTGAATCATTTATGTTTAAATTAGAGTGAAATTGAAAAACACGGGCTTCTTTATGCTTTTTAAAGAATAACTTCCGATAGAAGTATTCAGACAGACAGCTATTGTTTAAATAAGCAAAAAGCGAACAATAAAAAATGGTAGAAACGGGAAAAGTAAGGGTTATAGCTAAATCCACCCAAACTTTGGCTCCATACACACCTTAAGAAGTTAGAATGAGAAATATACCCTCTCTTTCCGTCTTTCTGCTCGCACCTCCCCATGGTCATGGATGGACGGTATTGCCGAGCACTCACCAACTCGGATCAAGCTCGATTTAGGTGACTACATCTATTGGCCTTGATCCCAGCAATCACAGTTAGGGATGTGCATCGGTCCCGGTCCATTTGGAAGTCAGACCGAACCACCTGATTCTAGGTGATTTCCGAAGGGGATCGGTCCGGTTCCCTATTCCACATAAGGGATCGGACCGCCCGGACAGCTAATATTTCTTAATTTTTTTATATTTTTTATTCCGAAGCAAACTTTAATTAGTAAATTGTTTTTCTTTTATTGTTGGAAACTTCCACTTATTGGGAATAGAAAAAACGATAAAAAAAAAGAAGATAAGAAATCACTGGTTCCGAGACCAACCTTGAAACTAAACGAGACCAGTTGGTACGGTCCGATCCAATTGTAGGACCGGGTGGGCAGACTCCCAATTTCACAAACTAGGAATCAATCTTGCCTGATTAGGTTCTAGGTTCTTAGGTGGGAATCAATCCACTTGGGAACCGATCATCCCTAATCACGATGGTGCGAGCTTGAAACTTGAAGCTGTAGGGCTAGAGATGGGAAAGCAGCCCAAAAACAACCATCTCCAAGTCGCGAGGAGAGAGAAATGCAGGGTCTATGCATGTAAAATGTGTTAAATAAAGAAATGAGACGGTGGGACTTATAATTCGGATACATTTTCATTTTCATTTCATAGAGTACGTATGCAGCCAAAATATGGGTGGATTTAGCGCGACCTAAGAAGTAACTGTAGACTTCTTTTAACTGTTCACTCGATTTGGTATAAGGGCATTTTTATCTTTATAATTTTCAAGAGTATCCATGAAGAATATGCATGAGTTTCAAGGGCAAATCAATCCAATCAAAATAGAGATTCCACAAAGTTGTGTCACAATATTATTTAGTTGTCGAAAGTAAGATAGGATGCTAATAGAATGGAAAGTTCACGAGTCAGCTAGCGATCGATAATCAGTTGCTTGCTAGATCTAATCAACCTTAAGCTAGACTGGCTCAACCAAATTGGCTGAATTGGCAGTGATTGTACATACATGAGACATCCGAGGAAAGTTCAACCAGAACTTGAGAAAGGCAACGGCTATGTGACCATGAATTGTACGGCTATAGATGAGCTCGTTGCAATTTTAGCACAAATCATCAGTGTTCTGGTTGAGGGCATTGTATCCACACCGACGTCGTTATGATGACATTACCGCATCAATATAGCATTCCATAATTTCAATCTATGTTTCAATTTCAAATATGCTCCTTTGCACTTCATTTTTTTTGGGGGTTTCTGAACTAATGTTTGAGAAGCTCGACTTTAACCATAATGCAAATGGTGGTCTGCAACATTTCCATCTTTTTGTTTCACCAACTCGTGTAGAATAGGGAAGGAGAGTCTGCTCAAGTGGTGAGTAGATTGACAGAAGTCAAATCAAGAGATTTTGGACCCCTCTCCTCTGGGACCAACTCTCTCGAATAGCTTAATTAGGTTGGTAGTTACCGGCCTTACCATCATCACACCATAAGTCCTAGCCCAAAAGTACCAGCCAACTCTCTTCCCATCGTCGCGCCATATTCGAGTTTTCCCTCCCTAGTTTGTATTTTACTTCTCATTGTGCAAATGAATCGTGTCTTGCATCGCCGGACCTAAACTCCGAGAGACTATCAAGGTAAGCACCCGATATCATCTGAATGGCTTTTGATAAATTAATCGAAATAACAGACTTAACCAATTTTATTTATAGAAACATCTGATATTAGTTTATGTTGTTGACATCTATTGTTGTCAAGATAATTGGAAGATACCGGCACGAAGGGGTGCGGCATATAGACCTTCATTTACCAAATCCATCTTGGGGAGTTGTACGAACCAACTCCATATTCATGTATCATGCATGCTAATGGACTTAAAGATAAACTCCTAATTTGTCTTAATCAACTGAAAATGCAAGTCAAAACACACATTCCCTTGGTGTTTAGTCCAAATTTCGGGTCACAACAAACATTACCAACCTGCTCATAGATTTAGGCTGCACATGACAACAATTCTATGCTCGAAAACAGATTTTGCTCAGAAATGATTCTTTTTTATTCTGTGCCCGGAATTGATTATGAGCATTTTAAGGCGTTTGTTAACGGCCCAAAATTCCATCCCTAGATTAGAAAAAGAACAGAAATGCGTTTGGTAACGCCACAAATTTTTTTATTAATAATATTTTTAAACATTTTAATATTTCTTTCTTTCTTTTTCTTTTCTTTTTTTCTTTTCCTCCTTCTTGGCTATGGCCCGCTCGCCGGCCATGACTGGTAAAATATTTTTTTATTAATAATATTTTTGTTAAAAGTATTTTTTTTCTTTTTTTTGCCATGGCCTGATCGGTGGCCATGACCGGTAAAATATTTTTTTTATTAATAATATTTTTTATTAAAAAATTTATTTTTATTTTTTTTGCCATGGCCTGATTGCCGGCCATGGCCGATAAAATATTTTTTTTATTAAAATATTTTTATTAAAAATATATATGTTTTTATTTTTTTTGGCCATGGCCTGGTCGTCGGCCATGGCCTGTAAAATAATTTGTTTATTAAAATATTTTTATTAAAAATATACATTTTCATTTTTTTGCCATGGCCTGGTCGCTGGCCATGGCAGGCAAAATATTTTTTTATTAATAATATTTTTTATTAAAAATATTTTTTTCTTTTTTTGCCATGGCCTGGTCACCGGCATGGCAAGTAAAATATTTTTTTATTAATAATATTTTTTTATTAAAAATATATACTTTTTCTTTTTTTTTTGCCATGGCTTGGTCGCCAACCATGGCCGGTAAAATATTTTTTATTTTAATAATATTTTTTTATTAATAATATTTTATTCTTGTCAAATCCGACGAGGGCGATCCTCGGGCCGGACATTAGAAGCTACATTAAAAACCAAGAAAAGAAAGAAGAAAAAAAATTGATTTTCAAAATTGTTCCCAGAATCAAGAAGCTACTTTTTTTTTATTCTTGAAAACTGATTCTGGGAACAATTTTGTTCTGGGAACAATTTTTGACAAAATTGTGCCCAGAATCAAAATATTAAATAAACGCATTTCTGTTCCCAAGCTGATTCTGGAAACAAAAGAACAGAATCAAACACTGTTTGGCAAGTTGTCATGCGCAGCCTTAGCATCCGCGCGTAACCATCTACACTCAATTTGAAGTGAACTATGCAAGTCGTTCTCTAAAATAATGAGCAAAGGTGGAAGTTCCTGTTCATGATGCTTTTTCCTCTTCCTAATGACTAGGAAACTGCCCTAGCTTAAGTCAGGTGATACCTCACCAGATCCTCATTGGGTTTCCCTCGCCGACCCTACTAGCTGGGAGTGTCCATACTTCTCTACACCCTAGGCTCTGATACCAACCAACTTGAAATTGCACGCGCAGCAGCTAAAACTGAGAGCTTAAACTATCATAATATTGCGTGCACCGTGAGTTTAATATCTTAGCAAGACCAAGAGTATCATCTAACCTTGGGCATACCTATAAAGTATATCAATAGAGGGAAAAAGTCAAAGACCGGTGATAGCACGATTCTTATCACAGCCGAAACATGTGTATAGGTGTATAATCGAGCTGATTCGGGTTGATGCACTACCAAATTCGAGCTCGACTCAACTCAACTCACATACTCGGTGCTCGAAGCTAGATTCGAGCTGGATTGAGTATTAATTATCCTACTCGAGCTTGATTCAATTAGAGAATCCAGGTGCTCGAACTCGACCCGATTGAATTTAATTGGAATCAACTTATAAAGTTTTATAAGCTCGAATGTAATTTCAAGTATCTTGCCCCTTTTTATAATAATTTAAAATTTCAATAAAATAGTGAAAACTCAATTAGGGTCGTGAGCCTACCTAGTTGAATATCAACAAGCTCGTGCTCACCTATACAAGATACTCGAGTAGCTCGAACTCGATCTCAACTCGAAATCAAGTAAGTCGATCTCTAGTAGACATCGGGCTGAGCCAGAGCTCTCGCTGAGTAATTTGACTCGATTTCACTCTTGTGCATGGAGCTGACAATGAGTAGTGTATCGTTATGAACTTTATGTTCGCAGAATCAGATTAAAATGGCATTTGTGATGGACAAGTGATTACGAGCACGCGCGTGTCACGTGACAACAAGGTCCCGAAGTCATATCACGAGACACGCACGTGAAGCCCAACCACCACCCCTCAGCCTCTCTTGTATATAAATCCCACCCCTCTCCCCCAAAGTTCACCAGTGCCACCACAAGCCCAAAGAGAAACACTTGCAGCAACCCAGTCCACCACCGCCTCCTCCGTCGTGACCGCTCCAGCGGCCTCACCGTCTCTCGCTCTCTCGAAACCCCACCCCCCCGGGAAGAAAAGAAAAATGGTGAACATCGAGGAATTCTGCCGTGCCCAGAAATCACAAGGCCCTGCCACGATCCTGGCCATCGGAACGGCGAACCCCCCAGACGTTTACGAGCAGAGCACGTTCGCAGATTATTATTTTCGAGTCACCAAGTCCGAACACATGACACAGCTGAAAAGCAAGTTCAAGCGCATGTGTACGTATAGTTTAAAGCATACCTACATTGATGCACTTTTAAATAATTTTTTTTTGTGTTGCCCTCGTCATTTACCATCATATAAGAATTTGGGAGGGTTCACCTTTTTGTGCATGGCACTTACTAACACTGTAGATAGCGGGGACTAGAGATTAGTGGATACATACATGCTTAGATACGAAATTAGGGAACGAAAGTCGAAGCAAATCAACAATTGTTTTGATGGAACTTTTTGATGCTGGGATCGGTTTTTTCTTTCTTTTCCGGTAATAACTTGTGGGGATTGCGTCTTTCACCGTCGTGTATGAATAATTTGATCGGTCCGTAAAGAAGAAGACCACCATGACATCGATCTGTGTTCGGTGTATATGTTTAGGTGAAGGATCCAAGATCAAGAAGAGGCACCTGCACTTGACGGAGGAGCTGATGAAAGAGCACCCGAACATGTGTTCGTACACGGAACCCTCCTTTGATGTAAGGCAAGACATTTTGGTGGAGGAAGCGCCGAAGCTAGGGAAAGAAGCAGCAGCCAAGGCCATCAAGGAATGGGGGCAGCCCATGTCCGAGATCACCCACCTGGTGTTCTGCACCTACAGCAGCGTCGACATGCCGGGCTGCGACTACCAGCTCACCAAGCTCTTGGGCCTCCGCCCAACCGTCAAGCGGTACATGATGTACCAGGTGGGTTGCTACGGTGGCGGCATGGTCGTCCGCCTCGCCAAGGACCTCGCCGAGAACAACAAGGGGGCTCGCGTCCTCGTCGTGTGCGCCGAGATCACCATGGCCGCCTTCCACGGGCCCAACGAGGCCTTCATGGAGAACCTCCTGGGCCACGCCCTGTTCGGCGACGGCGCCTCCGCGCTCATCGTGGGCGCAGACCCCGTACCTGAAATCGAGAGGCCCCTGTACGAGATTGTCTCCGCGTCCCAGACCCTCATCCCCCACAGCGAGGGCGCCATCAGCGGACAGGTCCGCCAGATCGGGCTCACCATCAACCTCGAAAAGGACGTTCCGGCCTTTATCTCTAAGAACATTGAGAAGTGCATGGCGGACGCATTCCACCCTCTGGGCATCACGGACTGGAACTCGCTCTTCTACGCCGCGCACCCCGGCGGGCCCGCGATCCTCGACGCAGTCGAGGCCAAGTTGAAGCTCAAGCCCGAGAAGTTGGACCGGTCGAGGTACGTGCTCGGTGAGTATGGCAACATGTCTAGCGCGTGCGTCTCCTTCGTATTGGACGAGATTAGGAAGAAATCGGTTAAGGAAGGGCTCAAGACCACCGGAGACGGGCTCGAATGGGGAGTGCTCTTGGGATTCGGTCCTGGCATCACCATCGAGACCGTTGTCCTCCACAGCGTGGGCTTGTCCGCTTAGGGCTTCGCGTCGGATCCAGCCTCGCCTGCCTGCCTGCCTCTTCCATCTATCCCTATTTCCACTTACGATGTTGTTAATCATGTCTTTTCGATGTTATTCCAAAACCTTTTCGGTGTATGTTTTGGATCGTGATGCGATGGGGAGTGACCGTTCGATGTTGTAAGTTGCACCCCATCTTTAACTATCAATGCACTTATGTTATGTATCAACCGAGAGTCCATATTCGCCTCGAAATTAATAATACATTTCCATATGAAACAAGGACTTTCTTCGACCGCATGGCAAGCATGATTCTAGTGTTTTCCACGACTCGATAGATTCCTATTGAAAGAAAAAGATATCGTTATTAAGAAAATGTTTTCTAGACCGTTAAGTTCTCACGAAACAAACCGGCCTTTAATCCTCCTTCAACCGTTTGGCATCTTCTATATTGTCTTCTCAATCGCGTCTCTCTACTTTGTTTTATGCTATAGACTACAGATTGATCGATACAGTCTACTTCCATACTCAGGTTTATCGACTCCCTAATATACAATACAGTGAAGCAATATCCTTTAGTTCCCCGCACAAGAAGGAGCTGGTAAACGACTAGTAAAGTTACGGAATTAGTTACATTAATAGAGATTACGTCTAATTGATCTCTCATTAACCTAACAAGCTGATTTGGCAAAACCTCATGCACGTAGTTGGCAAAATAGGACTTCAACGCACGTGAAACTTGAGAAGTCATCGGTAAAATTGGTTGCCTTTGTCTCTATTTGTTTCACAAAAAATAAATAATTTGGAAAACAATTTCCTAAAAATAATCGCTTAAAATAATTAGTCTATGGAAAATATTTTCATTACCGATAACAATTTATGTCTAGATATTTTCGCGAATAATGAAAATATTTTTCATTTATTCATTTTTTGTATTCCTCGAAAGGATAAACATGCTCCTTGAAATTTCAGAGCTACTGAAATTAGAATAAAAATGTGCTTATGCTTTACATAATGATTAATAATATGTGGAATTTCTCATTCTTGAATGAGTCTTTAACTCTGCTAGAGTCAGAGCTGTTGAGATTACCAAATTCATCTATATACGTTGAATTAAGATCCCGTAATGCTAGATGATTATATCCTCTAATTTATCATCTTTGTTTTGAGCATGAGAAGGGATATTATAATATTATAGATTTTGATAGGAACCCTAGTTACGAGCTCCATTTTGTTATTATTTTTTCAAATATCAAGAAATATGTTGGTATTCATGTTGAAGCATCAAATATTAACAAAAAAATTGTTATTGTGATTGTGAACAAATATGTAAAATGAATGTGGCCATTCAAAATAATATTCTCGGCCTATTTTTTTCTTAGAACCGAGTACGGAGGTACTTACCTTTGAGATGCATATGTTAATTGTAAACGATGGTCAATTACTGACACTACAAAAAAACAAGGGATTAGCGACGAATTTTACGACGAAAAAATTGGCAAAATCCGTCGTTAATCGAATTTGTGATGGAAAAAATTCTATCGCTAATTGAATTTGCGACGGAAAAATTTCCGTCGCTAATTCGGCGTCGCAAAATTTTGCGACAGAAAATTTCAATTTCTGTCGCTAAATTGGGACGGAAAAAAATTCGTCGCAAATTAGCCATGAACTTTATCTGTCGCAAAATTCGTCGCAAATTAGCCATGAATTTTATTTGTAGCAAAATTCATTGGAAATTTTGTCGCAAAATTCATCACAAAATTCGTCACAAAATTCGTCGCAAATTAGCCACAAACTTTATTTGTCGCAAAATTCGTCGCAAATTAGCTACAAACTTTATCCGTCGGAAAATTCGTCGCAAATTAGCCACGAACTTTATTCGTCGGAAAATTCGTCGCAAATTAGCCACAAAGTTTATTTGTCGCAAAATTCGTCGCAAATTAGCCACGAACTTTATTGGTTGCAAAATTCGTCGCTACTTATTCGTCGCAAATTAGCCACGAACTGTATTGATCACAAAATTCGTCGCTAAATATTCATCACAAATTATACACCATTTGGGCCATCAAATCTTGTCCATAGCAATAGCTATGCATTAATGAACATCATGTAATACATTCAAAACAATCGAAGGACACGAGACAACCATAGATTCCGCTTCAGAAATAGAAAACGAACAAACCAAACACAATGCCATATAATTGAAAAATATAACAGAAGGAAAGATGCTAGTTTGCAAAAAAAAATGATATATGCAAAGTTGCAAAGTTTGACATGATGCTATTTGATATCTAATCTTATAATACATTCAAAACATTCAAAGGAGACGGGACAACCATAGATTCTGCTTCAAAAATGAAAAATCAACAAACCAGACACAAGATTGGGCAGCTTTAGTACTCGGCAGGACACCAGAAGCAGTCACTTTTGTCGACACCTGATGAAATGTGGATACATAGATAAAAATATTCAATCAGCCCAAAATATAAAAGAAGCGTTTATGCATGGATGTGGAACTAGATATAAAAAAACAAGTAGGAGGGTTAACAAAAAAACGTTTCAGGATGAACATCAATGTTCTTACATATGAATATGAGTCAACTTTGATATCCACTGTAGTTTTTTCACCCTTGTAAATCGTATTTCTGTCACCTACGAAAAATTAGATCCTTCTCCAAACATCATTCAACAGTTTAATGACTTAGAGAGGTGAATTACCAATACTAATTCCCAGAAAGAGAGGACTCAAAGTCAATTAAGGCATGTATTTCTACAATGTTCAAATATCATGATTTTTTTGTAACAAGCATGTCATCCTGGGATCTCTAAATTTTCAGTTTTTTGCAAGCAAAGAACCTAGTTGTAAGAAAGTTGTGCACAGAAAGTAATTGTAGGGCAGGAACATATTGGGCAAACTGCACTTATGGCACAAAAGATTGTGAAGCAAGCTTACCCCCGATTTTGAGAATTTTAACGAGAAATGACCGAGAAAATCATCATCATCATCGGCAATCTCAGCATCATTGTGTCGCTCATCATTGTGCCCATCACCTATTGGATTAGTGAGAGGTACAGGAGGAACCTCATCGTGATCGAGATTGAGGTGTCGCATAACGATTTGCATTTATTGTTTCAAGTCATTTATTTCTTCGTCCTTCTCTACGAGTATATTTTTCAGTTGGTTCAATTCTTGGGTCATTTGCTCCTCAAGTCGTGTTCTCCTTGGAACAGCCGCATTAAAAGATGAAGTTGCAACATGATTCGTCGTGTATACCCTTGACAAGGATCCCATCCCAAATATTTTTCCTTTTTTCATCCCACCCGTTGCCTCCACCCATAATGCCATACTATCAACTGATGGCTCCGACGCAGCAACAACATCACCACCACTAGCATTGCTCATTAAAAGTTCATTATATTTTTCCTACATTAACAATATAGATGAAAATAAAATAACTTCATATATATAACTACCATAAATATTAAAAGCATTCACGGTTTTCATTCTAGTTTTCATAAAATCCAAAGTATAACCTTATGTACCTTAATAACTTTTGCTCGATCGCCAGTCCATATCTTATCTTTTTTTTGAAATATGCGTTCAAATGTAGCTGCAAATGTCGGTTCCGTACTCAATTCATGTGCCTACAAAATGTAAACATGAGTAATTGAATTAAATTAACTTATAACTTATTTAACAGACTTACCATTCGTTTTTTATGCTTCCTAATATTGATAGAGCCCCCAGCATTTATGGCAGACCCTTCACTAAAACTAGAAGATCGATTCTTTTTATTTTGCTCACTGATTTGCTGATTCTTTTCAGTTTGATAAATTTTATTAATTTCCATCCAATTGTCAGCTGTAATGAAAGTCAGCTTCACTTGCTTGATCTTCACTCTATTCATCATATTTCGTATGTGACCACTGACTTTTTTCTTACAAATTCTTTTCACTTCATTCTCTTCCTCTTCGTCCCATCTGAACTTCCGCTGCAATCAATACAAAAATAACTAAAAGTTATTATGATGGTCACATATCCATTATCATGCACCAGACAATTCAGCGATAGATTTTGTAAAGTTCATCTCGGGAAAAATATCTGGTCCCTTTAGTACCAAAAACTAAAGAGTTGTTCTAGTCCCTTTTACATTATTCTTGACCATCAATATACAACACCGAACTTAGTTGGTGAGAAAATAGAATATCTAAAACTTACCTTGAACTCATTCCACCACAAATCTTTCACTTCTTATAGAGCACTGCTATAATTAATATACTGCCCCATCTACTAGTTTTTGACTATTTTATTTAGTTCCCTCACAACAAACGTAGCATCCGTGAATCTGCAAACATACGGATATTGTGTAATATCGACAATTCAGTTGACATTCATATCTAAAATCATAAATATTACATATACTTAAAAAAATGAAGTACTTACGAATCTTCAAATGGGCTTATCATGAATCGGTTATCTTCTTCACTTGTGTTTCCCTTATTATTCGATTGTTGCGCTGAATAATAAGGTGGAACGGAAGGAAATGGATTTGAAGGAGATGGAACTGAAAGAGATTCAGTTTGCATGTGTCCAAGTCCCCTAACATATTCTTGAGTGTTGGAGGAAGGGCTAACGTGTCCACATTGTCCATCAGTATATAGTGGTTAATGGTTAGATGAAAGGGCAAGGGAAGAGGAAAGGGACGGGGACGAGGAAGGGGTTGGTCTTCTATGCATGTGACCTCCACGTTTATACTGACAAGTAGGAAGGTTAGATAAATATGTAAAAAAATATGAACACGTATTACGAATACATAATGACGTACATGACGAAACTTACCATTTTGTTTCAAAAGAAGAAAATCTATCCTCTTAATTAGCTAATGCCGAGTGTTTATGACGTATAATTTTCTACGAACAAATATACTATGAATCGCACTCATTTTGATATCAAACATTAATATATGATCACGATATGACATGCTAAGCCAACAATAGCCATAATTAACCACACGATCCATGTTCAAACCACACGATCATTCAATAAGTACAAGATCAACCATGAAATATCAATTTCAACCACATGATCTTCGTTCTCGGCCACACCATTATCAATCAACCCACACGATCGGGCCATAGTTAACCAATCAATCACAATTAAGCAAATCAACCACACGATTAAATTAATTAACCATACGATTGGCATTAAACAACTAAGGGTGCAAATGATAACCATTCTGCTCCAGAAAGTCCAGAAAGCAAATTCTTGCCAAAAATTGATTTATGGAGGAGAAATCTGTTTGGTAAAACATGACTAATTTTGCTTAGAAATTGATTTTTGGAACATAAATCTATTTTGATTTGTTGATTTTTTTTGCACCTAAAAAAATTTAAATTTTACTCAAAGTAGGTGGCCACAGATACTATAAGCCATTCTGTGAAGTTTTGAAATTTTTGATTTTTTTAATTTTTTTTGGGCAATTAAAAAAATTTAAATTTCACTCAAAGTGGGTGACCACAGGTATTCTAAGCCATTTTGTGAAGTTTTGAGATTTTTTATTTTTTTATTTTTAAATTTGTAGGGCACCTCAAAAAATTTAAATTTTACTCAAAGTGGGTGGCCATAGGTATTATAAGTCATTATGTGAAGTTTTAAATTTTTTGATTTTTTTAATTTTTTTGGGCACCTAAAAAAATTTAAATTTCACTCAAAGTGGGTGGCCATAGGTATTCTAAGCCATTTTGTGAAGTTTCGAATTTTTTAATTTTTTAATTTTTATAGGCACCTTAAAAAATTTAAATTTTACTCAAAGTGGGTGACTACAGGTATTCTAAGTCATTTTGTGAAGTTTTGTAATTTTTTATTTTATTTTTATTTTTTTGGATACCTCAAAAAATTTAAATTTCACTTAAAGTGGGTGGCTACAGGTATTTTAAGCCATTTTGTGAAGTTTTGAAAATTTTATTATTTTTATTATTTTTATTTTTTTGGGCACCTCAAAAAATTTAAATTTCACTCAAAGTGGGTGGCCACAGGTATTTTAAACCATTTTGTGAAGTTTTGAAATTTTTTATTTTTTTGGGCACCTCAAAAAATTTAAATTTCACTCAAAGTGGGTGGCCACATGTGTTTTAAGCCATTTTGTGAAGTTTTGAAATTTTTGAAATTTTTTATTTTCCCGAAATCTGACTTTTTTTTATTTTCTGAAAATTTTTATGAATTTTTCAATTTTTATGCAATTTCTGAAAAAACGCTTAATCAACCACATGATCGTCATTCTGTTCCGGAATGCATTTCATGCGCACCCTAATCAACCACACGATCGTCATTGAACGCTTAATCGACCACATGATCGACAAATTAACTAGGCGAATATCGATCAAAGCCACATGCAATCCTGAAATCGACCCTAACTTAGCTAACCAATCCGACACTAAACAATCTCTAAACAAATCCGATTAATACCTATTATACTAAGTAGGGTTTAAAGAGTCGCTTACTTGGTTCAAGGCCAAGAAAAACCAAACGATTTTGCAAAATGGCCGGTCGGCCAATGGCAGGCTCGGCACGGGCGCAAGTGGCGACTAGTCGGCCAGGCGCTCGGCACAGCGCTAGGCCACGGCCGGGCGAGCATGGCGACAGATGGGTGAGTGGCCGGGCGAGCGGCTGGGCAAGAGGCTAGGCCATGGGCAACTACTCTGTCACGGTTGAGCTGCCGAGCGCGCAGGCAACGACGGCGGCAACGGGCGACGGCTCGACGGCGACAAGCGAGCAGGCGACGGAGGCTCAGCCAGAATAGGGGAACTCAGCGGCGACGGCATCGGGTGGCTGCTGGGCGGCGACGGCTACGAGCTCCAGCGAGGCGCGCAGGCAAGCTGGGTGGCGGCAAGCTCGGCCAAGTGAGCAGCGAGCACGCGGGCGAAGCGGCGACACTCATGGCTGCGAGTTGCCGGGTGCGTAGGTGACGACGGCGACGGCGGGCAGGCAGTTTGGCGGTGGGGACAATGCATAGCAGCTGGGCAGTGCCGGGTCACGGCAAACATGGTGGTGAGTGAGCTATTGCTTGCTCGCAGAAGGAAGGGGGAAGGCAGTCGGCAAAGGGGGGCACGGCGGTGGACGGGCGGCGCAGCTGAGCGGAGGCGGACGGTCGAACGGCAACGCGACGGCCGGACGAATGGCGGCACAAGGCAGACGATGAACGGCGGATGGCAGCAAGCAGTAGCTCCTTGGTGCCTTCAAGCCGGGGCAGCGACTAGACGAGCGGAGGCGGCGACGCACGACGATGGCGGCTGGTCCAGGCGGAGGGCTGCACTATCGTGCAGCTAGGGCGAACCAGCAACGGGCGGTCGTGCGGCTCAATTGAGGTGGAGTCGAGATGGTGGCGGCTTATTGGCGAGAAGGCGGCGTGTGGCAGCGGGTCGAATGACGTGCGGTGGCTAGCCAGTGAGAGAGAGGCAAGCGGCCGACGAAGAGAAAGGGAAGAAGCAGAAGAAGAAGAGAAAAAGGAAGAGAGAGAGAGAGGGGGAAAGGTCTGCCATGCAAAGGGGCCGAGTGGACGTGATCGAGGGGAAACGTGCGCGAGCAGGGGGGAGAGAGAGAGAGGCGCAAAAAGTCAAATGCGCGCGAATGTGGAATCCGTTTGCGATGGATTTTGCAACGGATTCCAAAAATTCGCGGCCTTTTTACATTTCCATCGCAAATTTGCGACGGATTCCAAAAATTTGCTGCCCTTTTACATTTCCGTCACAAATTTACGACGGATTCCAAAAATAAAGGCATTTTACATTTCCGTCGCAAATTTGCAACGGATTCCAAAAATTCGCGACCTTTTTGCATTTCCGTCGCAAAATTCGTCGCAAATTTGCGACGGATTTTGCGATGGATTCGAAAAATAAAGGCCATTTTACATTTCCGTCACAAAATCCGTCACAAATTTACAACGAATTTTGCTACGGATTCGAAAAATAAAGGCCATTTTACATTTCCGTTGCAAAATCCATCGCAATTTTGCGACGAATTCCAAAAGTAAAGGCCATTTTCGAATCCGTCGCAAATTTGCGACAGATTCGAAAATGACCGTAAATTTCACTTCCGTCGCTAATTCTTCAATGAATAGTAGCCACGAATAAGTTTTTGTCGCAAAATAAGTAACGATCAAAATCCAATGGAAAATAGAATATCGCAAATGTCATCGCACGAATAATATTTGAGTTGTCGTCATTTAGCGACAAATTTTCCGACGATCAATTACATTAACAAGAATAATCAACAAAAACAATAATTATAATAACAATAACAACAACAATAATAACAAGAACAATAATAATAATTATAACAACCAAAATAACACATGTCACAATAATGATTACACATCGTTAGTGTTTTGTCACAAAAATTTTAATCTTCATGTTCATCTTCGTCTTCATCTTGATCTTGATCTTCATCTTCTTCATGAGCATCATCTTCATCATCTGTCTCAAAATCAGATTCTGTACCATCTTCTATATTTAATTCGCAAATTTTAATTGGATCCACATCTATCATTGCTCCACATAGATCTCGTAAAGTTGAAATGTTATATTCCCCAGTTTCAACCGTATTACAAACTTCCTCTTATTGATAGGCTCTATCCTTTCAGTGTTTCTCGATTTTTCTCCGTGCTTTGATTTTACATAAAGCCCACCAATCACCTTTGTCACGTTTCAAACTAGGGTATGATGCATAATATACTTGAATTGCTTGTTGTGTCAAGACAAATGGTTGATATTTCATATATCTTTTCTTGTGATTTTTTTCAACTAAATTAAACTTCGTATGCACCTTCATTCCTTTGACGGGGTCGAACCACTTACACTTAAATAATACAACCCACATTAATGGTCCATGGTACTCTATCTCTATGATTTCATCCAACAAGCCATAAAAATCATCTTTTGAACTGCCACCATTGGATGACCGAACACACACACTACTATTCATTGTGGCTTTTCCCATTCCATATTCTTGAGTATGAAAATTATATCCGTTTATGAAATATGCTGGCCAACTTCGTACTCTTAACTTTGGACCCTATGACAGATGATATAGCAATCCTTGCTCTCCAAGTTCATCATGATTACTGTAAACCTAAGGTTACACACGCAAAGTCAATAATATATATTTTAATAAATGATGTATAAAATATTAATAACTTGATTTTGGTCCATAGGCAACTTACATATATTTTGAACCATGTTGCAAATTGTTCATCGCACAAACGGTCAAACTCATTTGATGGTAGTCCATACATTGAAGTTTGGAGAATCCTAGTAATAAATACCATTTATATATTAGCAAATATTTGACACACAATACATAGATTTGTAAATTTACACTTATTCGAAGTATGACTCAATTTTTGGACAGTTCAGTAAAATATATATATGGGCCGCATGCCATTCTTCGCCTGTTAAGTAACGAAACTTACATGCGCCGCTTAATCGACTTAGATAATTGAAAATAGAGAATGATTTATAATTGAGATCAATGGGGCTCTCATCATTTCTGCCTGCTCTCTACCTCTTGCACTACACGTGCGGCTCAAAATAGTATGATGTAAATGTTGTCACTTCTTCCATAATATATGCATTACAAACTGAAACTTCAACACATACCTTATTCTTCATTTTTTTTCTTTAAATGATATAAGAATCTAGTTGCAATAGAAAGAAGCTTATCGAAACATAATATATAATAAAGTAATTTGAACTTTATTTTTAAAAAAAATTACCTCTTAAATGGATACATCCATCGAAATTGGACGGGACCTACAACTTTGGCATCATAAGGCAAGTGAACTAAGAGATGTTCCATCGAATAAAAAAACGATAGAGGAAATATCATTTCTAAGTTGCAAAAAATAATTGGAATATCTCTCTCTAGTTTCTCCATGTGTGATGCTTTTAATATTGTCGAGCAAATATCATGCAGGAAATTACTTAAGTCTGTAATAGCGCCCCATACAAAGTTCGGTAGAACTTCCTTGAAAGCTATTGAAATTCATTTAAATATCATTTTCATAAATATGTGACAATCATGACTCTTCAAACCTGTCAACTTGCATTCATTTAAATCAACACATCTCCCGAGGTTCGAAGCATATCCATCAGAAAACCGCATAGATTTCAACCGTTGACAAACAACTAGTCTCTGCTCCTTATCCAATATATAAATTGCTTTTAGTTTTGGTCCCCTGCTGCTTGCATCCACATCTAGTGTTGACCGATCACAAATATGTCTCATATCTTTTCTTACGTTTAAGTTGTCTTTTATTTTTCCGGTGACATCCATCATGGTATTTATGACATTGTCAAAAATATTCTTTTCTATGTGCATGACGTCAAGATTATGATGAATAAGATGAGCCTTCCAATATGGTATATCCCAAAATATATTACGTTTAGTCCACTTATGTGTACTTCCGTACGCAATAGTCGTGCCGTGAAGGTTCTGAACAACAGTTGGAAAGTCTTCATCCACTCCCAAATTTGATCACCGGTCAATCTCAATGGTGGAGGTATTCTTTCAGTCCTATTCTTGATGAACTCTTTTTTATTCCTTCTGAATATATGATTTATCAGTATAAATTGTCCGTGATAATCAAAATAGCTGGGTTTCTTTTCATGTTTTAATCTAAATGACTTTGATCTCTCTAAACATATCGGACATCCTAAGATCCCAGCTGTACTCCATCCAGATAACATTCTATAAGCTGGAAAGTCATTTATCGTCCAAAGAAGAGCAGTCTTCATTACAAATATTTGATTGGTAGAAACATCATATGTAAGAACACCTTCATCCCATAGCCGTTGTAACTCTTCAATTAATGGTTGCATATAAATATCTATTAACATTTTCGGATTTTACGGGCTAGTCACAACCAATGTCAAAAACATATAAGGTGTCTTCATGCACATACCAAGTGGAAGATTGTACGGCGTTAAGATAACTTGCCAACATGAATAACTTTTTCCTGATTTCCGAAATGGGGCAAATCCATCAGCACAGAGACCTAACATGATGTTTCGAGGCTCTATCGCAAACTCAGGGTATGTTCTATCAAAATGTTTCCATACCTCTACATCTAAAGGATGACACATTAGACCCTTTTATGTTTCATGATTTGCATGCCGAGTCATGTGTTCAGCAGTGGCTTGAGACGCATAAAGCCTTTACAATCTGGAGATTAAGGGCAGATAAAACATTTGCTTGCATGATCTACGCTTCTGATTACAACCCTGCCTCCTGTTAATCTTGTACCTAGGTCGATTACAGAATTTGCAAGATTTTGCATTTTCATCATCTCTCCAATATGACATACAACCCCTACTACATATATCAATCTTTACAATCAGAAAACCTAAGTTATCCACTAGTTTTTTCATATCGTAAAAATCACTTGGCATGACGTTATCACGAGGTATTGTTTCCCGCATTACTTCAACAAAAGAGTTAAAGCAATCCGCAAACACATTATGCTCTACCTTGATATTTAACAGTCTTGCTGTCACTGATAACTTAGCGTGGTTGTCACAACCTGCCCATAAAGGTTCATCTGCTGTTTTTAACACTTCCCAGAACTGATTAGATGAGAAAGTTCCATTACACACATTCTCATCAAAACCCGTTACTCCTATCTCTTCCAATTGTGATACATAACTAGTACTCACTTGTTCAAGTGGAGTAAAACTAGTATTTGCATGGTTCAATTTTGAAATAAAATTCTAACCAGCTACATCAATCACCATCCTCTCGTTTGGATTCAATTGGTCATAATAGCTACATTCTTCCCTAACTAAAAATTGGTCACTTCTTCGATATCCTTCATCAGATATAAATTGTTCATCATGGCAAGTCCAATTATAATAGTTCGAAGTAAACCCAAATCTACAAAGATGTTCTCTAACTTTATCACGCACATGAAATTTATCAATACTGCACTTTTTACACGGACACCTTAACTTATTTCCATTCATGAACTCATATTTACTACTAGCAAAGTCTAAAAATAGTTCTATCCTAGTACCAAACTCATCGGTCAATCCTCGACGTCCAGGTAAGTTCTTATTATACATTCAAGCCCTGTCTCTTTGCATTGTGTCTGTATAAAAATAAAAAGATCTCATAAAATATTAAAAATATCATATCTACTGTTCTTAATTAAAACCATAAAATTATGAAAATTAAAATTTTGTTTTTGACTCAACAATTACTTTGAAAATGAAAAAAATGAAAAAATTACCATGTAAAGAAGACTTACCCAAATATTTGACTGAAATCTTTATAGTAGAAAGTGGTCAATTTGATGAGAATTACAATGTTCACTTGGATTACAAGACCTTCAAATGGACACGTACCTAAAAAAAGAAAAATCACTTAAGATTCATTTTTTTAACAATTTTTTTTATTTTTTTCGAATTTTTTTAATTTTTTTCTGTTTTTTCCCCTATATTTTTCTCCGGTCGCCAGTCTGGCGACTGGTGACTGACTAAGGCCAGCGAGTTCAACCTCGCCATGGCCGCCGGTCGACCTCATCGTCGCCCAGATCTGGGCAACAGCGAGGTCGACGGCCATGGAGGGAGGCCGAGCGGCCTCGCCGGCCATGGGGCGAGGTCGACGGCCATGGAGGGAGGCCGAGCGGCCTCGCCGACCATGGGGCAAGGCCGCTCGACCTCCCCCCATGGCCAGCGAGGTCTCGCCAATCGCCAGATCGGCGACTGGCGAAGAAGTTAGGAAAAAAAAACAAAAAAAAAGTCAATAAAATAAAAAAATTCGAATCCAGCGATGAATAGTTTTGCAACGAACCGTATTCGTCATGTAACGTCCTGCATTTGCCCATTTCCGAGATTAATAAAATAGATGATTATTTCTCATTTCGTTTTAGTGAGTCTCGCACGGAACTGATCATTCTCGGAATACTGACCATTAAGGAATGGCTAACTAGGAAAAACGATATGTGGACCCAAGAATTCAACCGTGAATCGAGTCTGATTTCGAGAAGCGACGAAGGAATATTTTATGCCAATGTGGGCCGATCTAAGGAGAGTGACGGATTCAGTTTAGCCAACGACATACGATCGGATCACGAGTGATTCCGCACGACCGAGAGTACGCGCGGCGAACGATCCCGAACTTATTCCGGACGATCGCGACCCTTGGGACTAGCGATAAATCCTCGCGTTCTCTAGGGGATCAAGACCATCACGACTCGAGTAGCCCTAGGTCAATACGCGTAACCCCTAAACAGCCGCCCGTTAGTGAGAGACGCTAAAATCGCAAATTGAGCGAAATCTATCGTGGAATTAAGTCCGGACTTCGGTGTCGAATTTCGTGGGCGTACGCGACTATTTTGCAAGGACGACGTCATTTTCATGTGGCCACTCGTATTTGGGATTAGTAGAGCCGAAAATTGAAAATTTGACCCGGGACCAGAAAATTACCGTTTTGCCCCTCCGCCTAATTATAGGGTTTCGAATTTTGGGAGATATTTTGGGGTTTTATATTAGTTGTTTCAGCCCAATGATGTTAAAAATGTTGGACAATTGTGCCCCTGGATATTTTGGATAGACTTAATCCTAACCCTAGATGTGAAGGCAAGATGGTCAAAACTTTGGAGTTGCTCACCTACCCCCACTAAGCCCATTTTGGATAAACCCTCTAGTCTCTCTCTCTCTCCTCCCATTTCCTCCTCCCCAAGTCAGCTGGTACCCTCTCCTCTCTCCCTCTCCCGTGAGCATCTCTCTCCCTCTCGGCCTCACGTCGCCGCCCTTCGCCGGAGCGCCACCGCCGGCGTCGCCACCGTCCGCCGCTCGCCCCGCCTTGTACCACCACCAGCCCGACCAGCTCTCTCTCCCTTTTTCCAACCATGAGATCAGCACCCCGCCTAGCCCGTCGCCGTCCGCAAGTCGCCGCCGTTGGCACCGCTGAGGGAGCCGCTGGTCGCCGCCACTGTTTCGACGTGGGACTGCCTCAGCCCAGCCGTCCTTGCCACTTGTTCAGCCTTGTTTAAAGCTTAGGAATCCAGGTAAGTACAACCCTAAATCCTAATTAGGCTAATTTACATTTCTAGATGAGTTTAGGGGTTAATTAGGGTAATTTAGGGGTTAGCTTGTGGAGGCTGTTAGGGGCTGATTTTGTGGCACATTTGGTGGATTAGCATGATGTTTTAATTGAGGTTTAGAGGTCCGTATGGTGCTGTAAGTTGGCTGAGCTTGGACACATTGATTCGGATAAAAATTGTGGATTTGGCGGGTGAAATTTGTGACCCAAATGGTGGCTATTTTCATGGCGATTTTGGTGATCTAATGGGATGATTTAGAAGTGATTTGATGGCCTAAGATGGACTGTTTGTGGCTGCTTTGGTATCGGGGTGATTCGGACCATAATTGATTATTTGAAGTTTTAGGGTGAACGGCTTAGGGAACGGTGATCACCCGCGAGGATGCTAAATTAGATGTGGCTTGCATGTGATTGTGTGATGCTCTGTGATATACTTGGCATGGCCAATTTATGAAATGTTTGGTAGGCAATCGGCATGTGTAGTTTTGTTGGTTGATTGCGTGAATTTGGGTGCTAAACTATACGTTGTAACTGATTTGGATTGGTTGGTTCAATGAACAAATTGAGATGCGAATTGAGTATGTAGCCAAATCATGTTGAGTGCCCAACGTGGAATTCACGAATGCCGAGTGTGACATTGTGGCCCTGTGTGTGCATACTGAGTATGGGCATATCATGTGCATTATGCGTGAGTGCACGAACGGCATGAACATGTGATCACCTAAAATGCCCTGATACGTTTTACACGGGGTTCAGATAATAATTTGTGATTGTGAATGTGTGATCACATAAAGCCTTGATGCGTTTAATGCGGGATATTGAACCCGTCCTGAGGCGTGTTACGTTGGACGATGCCCGAATTACCGGAAGATGACCAACCTGATGCGTTTTACGCGAGTTATGTGTCATGAGCCTGATGTGCTTTACGCGGGCCAGAGATCAATCTCAAAATGATGGACTTGATGCGTTTTACGCGGGTCGGAGGAGAAGTGATAAATTGCAAGTGTTCAAGAGTGCAAGTGTGCAAAAGTACATTGACGAGACGTGAGCACGCGTATGAGCACGAGCATAAGCATGACATGTGTTGTGACCAAGTGATGTGTGCATGTGTCGTGATTGGGTTCTGTGTTATTATCGTGATTTATAAGTGCCTAACCTGCAGGGCAAGGTAAGTATTGCATTTGGGCTCGAGGGCCTATGTCACGCCCCGAACCCCTACGGCACGCAACACCGCCTTTGGTCGATTTAAGCGACGTCCCAGGAATATCGTTGACCTCAAAAAGCCATCAGAGGTTTACTACCACAGCAGATATCAACAAATAAACCCGGACAATTAAGAACTGGGGAAACAATCAGGGAAAATGAACATATTCGTTCTCATTGCCAAACTTACACCATAATATTTACAATATCCATTATTATTACGAGCACCCGAGCCAGTAACTATTAACTTCCAAAAATGTTACCCTTCTGAAAACCCACCGGAAATTCTGCCACATCGTACTCCGTGTGCACTGGTATCCAAAAACGTACTGGCGGCGGCGGTGGAGGGTTCACGGTTCCTGTCGGGGTTCTGAAATATTTGGTTGAAAACAACCGTGAGAACACTTCTCAGCAAGTTCACCCCTAAACCCAACCTAGGCTATCACGTACCTCCAGACAATTACGCAATCACATACATATTCACACAGGCTGAAACATCACATCGCAGGTACAACAAATAATATTGTCAAGCTCAAACATGCGCACAACATCATTCAAACTCAATCATGTCAGATGTAAACACGCGCATGTACTACTCTTATCCCATTATTCCGTCCATTCTCATTTCCTCTTTCTCATTCTTCGCCAGTGACCCGCGTAAACGTACACGCCGCATCACACGCCTCGGTCCGATCCCACATTCACACTTTCCTCAGCCCGCGCCAAATGCGACAGGCCTACATGATCGAAACCCGAGCTTATAATGCCTCGGTCCAATCCCGGTCTCACCCGAGCTGATCGTGCCTCGGACCGAACTCAATCATGCTCTTTCGAGCCTCAGCCTGTGCCAAATGCATCAGACCTACGTGATCGCTGCCCGAGTTTATGATACTTGGCCCGATCCCATTCTCGCACTTACACATCTTCACATAACTTCCACAATCACATGCCAGACTACTTTTCTTTCTTACTCATGCACATGCTCATCAAGCATTTACCACACTCAACTGGCCCATCACACGCGGCCTATGCATGCATCAATTAACACGTACAACATGCTCACTCAGCATTCGACATGGCCAATTTCAACAATTAAATTAATCTGGCCCACGCGTGCACATAATCAAACACATTTCAATCCATCAATCACAGTTCAATAAACACACAAGGCCACTCATGGACCCACAAACACAGCTACGTTCATAGGCATAATTTCGACATTTCCGAGCATATTAAACACCACAATCCAACCATACTACCACACACCAAACTGACACCACTTGTCCTTAAATCGAGCCCTAAGCTCGCCAATTCCATCCCACAACATCCGACACTCTATTCAGTCTCACTCCAGCCTCGAAACATCCTCATTTCATCCTCAAGTTACTTCATATAACACACAAATAAACACTCAATTAAATCAACCCCATCCAGAATAATTCAAACATGCCCAAAACACGTAAATTGCCAATTTTCTCCAACCAAATGGCATCGGATTAATTCCAATCATTCACGGGACTTTCTCGCCATAATTTCTAGGTTCCAAAAATTCAACTTGCGTCCCAATCGGACCATCACAGCCCCGTGAACAGTAATCCACAGCTTGTGAACAGTGTTTCGCAGCATATGAACAGTAATTCGCGGCCCCCATTTTCTGAATTTCCAATAATTAATGCCCGAATTAAATCCCAAGGCCCGCCATAAAATTTCCACTACCAATCCATGTAATTCCGCACCTAATTCCATACTGATTTTGTCCGAAACTACCCGTCGATACCCGAAGTCCTAAATTAGGTTTAGGCGCGACTCACCCGCGTTGACTAACTCAACATATCACCTGGTCAATTGAACAATCATTTCAATTGAACCCAAAGGTGCACGAATCAAACATATTTACACTAGCCCATTGCACAAATCCACACACAATTCTACCACCACAACTCAATTATAATTAAAACACACGTAAAACACACAAATTTCTATTTTTCTCCCACTAAACGACGCCAAATTGATTCCGGTCCTTCACGGAACTTTCTCACCATTAAATCTCGATTCTAGAAATCCAACTTGCGTCCCGAACCGAGCATCACAGCCTCGTGAACAGTGAATCACAGCTCGTGAACAGTAACTCTTAGCTTAAAATTCCCTCAGATCATCCTCCGAAAATTCCAAATTAATTCCTTAAGGCCCGCCATACATTCCCGGTCTAAAGCCCCAACATTTCGCACCCGCACAAATCCAATTTCACCCAAAAATCAAATTGTTCGGCGATACCCGAAATCCTAAATTGGGATTAGAGGATGACTTGTCGCGTTCTAGGCTAAAACGGCTAGAACGGAAAGCGGTGGCCCTTAATCGGGGACAACGGCGACGTCGTACAACTTTCGGGTGGCGGCGATCGACTTGGACGGCGATGGCGTGGCTTGCGCGTGGCCGAGGACCTCACGGCCAAGAGAGAAAAGGAGAGGGAAAGAGTCACGGTGGGGGGTGGTGGTCGGTGTGAGGGCGGCGTGAGGCGGTGACCGGCGGCATACGGACGACGGCGTGGCTCGGCGGCGACGGCGATCCGTCCGGCAAGAGAGAAAGAGAGAGGAAGAGAGTCACGGCAAAAGGGGGGGTGTTCTCACGAAGGAGGGGGAGAAAGAAGAGAGGGAAGAGAGAGAAAGGGGGGTCAAGGTTTTAAAAATCAATTTTGACCACTTTTGGCAATTTACCAAAATGCCCTTCTCTCACACAACTAACCCTTTATAATTCTCAAGGGTAAAATGGTCCAATTCTCCGTTTCTTGCTCAAATCAAATTTTTCCGAAGGAATTGAGCACACCAAAAATTGACACGTGTCACGTGCAACGTCGTCCTAACGTTCCGGCGTGATTTCCTAATTTTCCAGTGTCCAATTTGGGCAAAATTTCCATAATTAAATTCTATTAAACGCAACCCGAGCGTTTCTCGAGCTAACGGGCGGCTTGCTGGGGAAATTCGCTGAATCGACTCATGACTGATACTAAATCGAGTCACGTGCAAGTTCGTTCGGTGCGTGACGACCTCGGTTGTCATTAAAATCGCGAAGATCAATCACTTGATCCGAGGGGTACGATCGTTCGGTATAATTTCGGAATCATTCGTCAAGTCGTTTCGTGGTCCAACGGAATCACCCGCGATCCACTACTAGGACAGTGGCGAACTGACCCCTAACTATCCTTGGATCGGCCAACAGTGGCTCAAAATATCACTTACGCGATTTGATGGTCGAAATCCATTCACGATCGAATTTCATTTAGCCGCGCGAATTTAATTCCCCCTAATAGCCTTTCCCTAATGGTTAGCATTCCCAGGAATGATCAGTTCCGGGCAAAAACTTACTGCGAGCACATTTCATAAAACTCAATTATTTAATAAATTCTAATTGGTGGAATTTCGGAATGTCACAATAAGTTATTTATGATTTGATTAGTGTGTTGATTGGTGCTCGTCAGGAGGTGCATGCTAGCCTAACTTAGGTTTAGGAAACCTACTCACTGAGATTTATTCTCATTATTGTTGAATCTCAATTTTTTCAGACCCCCAGCCTTGAAATGTTTGCAGTACCTATTCGTTTTGGGATTCCTTACCAGATTGACAGGGAGGAGTCGGTGTACCCTACAGGGAACGGGGATTTTTGGGTTAGATATCTTTCTACAGTTCGGGTTGACGTGGGCGAGGAGGTTGACCAGGTCCTCAGATATATAACGTGGTGTATCAGGGACCATGAGGGGACCTACGGGCCTCTTCGATCTTTTGAGGTTCTGCTTACTGATTCGGGGGATGTTGACGCTCAGTGCCCCGATGGGGAATTACTAAGCCTTGATCGTGCACCGGAAGATGGAGATTCAAGTCTGGAGCCGATGGATTCGGAGGATGAGGAACCAGAGCCCATGGAGCAAGACATAGGGCAGGAGGACGAGGCCAAGCCGATGGATTTCGAGAAGGAGTCAGCTGGGGCCAAGTCCGAGCAGGATTCCCTAGACTCTGAAGTTAAGATGTCTGATAGCTCTTCCGAGTCATCGGGATCCGACTCAGACTGGGTTCCGTAGGTTTAGCCTTAGTCCTAGATATGAGAGGGCCAGTACCTTTTTGACTGGAGTCCTTCTAGTTTTAGTAATCCTAACTGCCCAAGCCACTTATCTCTTTTTGTCAGTAGTGACCATTGACCCGCTTTTGATTTTTGAGCATGGGCTGTAAATGAATATTGTATATGTTCTCTCGGTCAATGTAAGTGTATATCTATTCATGTTGGTAGTTGTTCGGCTATCCTTGGTCATGTGATTTTAGATTGTTCAGGTTTTGTGTTGTTTCCGCTGTGCTTTGTTTCTCTGTTGATTTGGGCGTTGGGTCGGCGACGCGTCCTGGGATGTCGCGCTATTCAATTCGATCTTTGCGAGGGATGTTGCGCGCCGGAGGGTGCGGGGCGTGACACGTCACCAATTAGTCACAAAGTTAACTATGATATTTATCGGTAGAAAAGTTTTATCGAGATTGATTTGTGCACGCACGAATAGATTTATCGAGAGAAACGAAATAGGGAAAATGAGGGAGAAAAGCGAGAGGGGATATGAGGAATCAGTACAGAGAGAGAAATTGATGGTGGGGGTGGATATCACTAAAGTTATTTTCCGTCATAAATTACAAATTAGCGACGAATTCGTTTTCATCGCAAAATTCGTCGCAAATTAAAGTGGAATTTTTTCTCCGTCGCAAATTAGCGGCGGTAAAAAAATCCGTCGCTAATTTCATTGCAAAATAGTAAATTTCGTTGCATAAATTAGTGACGGAAAATAAATCCGTCGCAAATTAGGGATGACCAATTTTCCGTCGCAAATTTGCGACAGAATTAGTGACGGATTTTGTTTTCCGTCGCAAATTAGTGACGGAAAATTGGTCGTCGCTAATTTGCGATGGAATTAGCGACGACCAATTTTCCGTCGCTAATTAGCGACGGAATTAGCGACGGATTTATTTTCCGTTGCTAATTTGCGATGAATTTTTATTTGAATTTTTATTTCGTGGCAAATTCCGTCGCAAATTAGCGATTAATAATTTTCGTGGCTAATTTGCGACGGAAAAAAAAATCCGTCGCAAATTTCATCGCAAATTAGCGACGAAAAATTCCCCATCGCAAATTTCCGTAGCAAAATCCATGTTTTTTTGTAGTGTGAGATCTTGGAGTCTTAATTATTGATAATTGGCATTGGTGAAGATAAACAAGGAGAGAGAGAGAGAGAGAGAGAGAGAGAGAGAGAGAGAGAGAGAGAGAGAGAGCCGCTAAGAGGTTGAGAAGAATTTGAGATTGACAGATAGAGTGAGAGTTGGAGAGAAGAAGAGGAAAAGGGCAAAAGAAGAGAAGGGGTTAAGCACTTTAGGTTACCTAGGGTTTGGAAAAAAAATTTACATGGTTGGTCCCGGACCAACCAACCCTAAAGCACAGTATAGGTATTATCGGGCCTAGGACCAGGGACTAGCCTAGTCTCCCTAAGAACCGGACCAGATTGGGCCGGTTAAGATCAAATTAGGATCAAACCCTAGACCGATACTCATCCCTAACAAAAACCAAAAAGAAAATAGTTTAAGTAGGAAGAGAAAAGAAATGAAGGAAATTACGAAATTTTGCCTTGGAAAAAGAAAGAAAATAAAATTTGATTTTTTTTGGTCAAAAAATAAAATATGAGTTTTGAGGAAACTATCTCTCCTATTTAAACTCATTTCCCTCTGAGGAGTACACGTTTTGTAATGGAGAAAAATAGCAAAAATAAAAAATTTTAATCCATCTTATTCTTATCAAAATGATAAATAATCATAA
Organism: Syzygium malaccense; assembly: GCA_031216405.1. Lineage (NCBI taxonomy): Eukaryota > Viridiplantae > Streptophyta > Magnoliopsida > Myrtales > Myrtaceae > Syzygium > Syzygium malaccense. The sequence continues at coordinate 20,070,134 of CM062260.1, forward strand.
GCCAAAAGATGAGTTTTAATGAAATACTTGAAAATTATTTTAAAATCAAGTTTACAAGTAAAAACTTCATTGATTATTTTTCAGTCATCTCTATATCGTAAATTATGATTTTATTGATCTCCAAGTTTGTATATATTAATACAACAAAAAATCTCAAATTGATATATCTGAGCCACATTTACTTATAACTAATTTTTGTGTCACAAAAGCTCCCGAACTGGTACACCTGAGCTACCTTTACCCAAAATTAATTTTTTATCACAAAGATCCCAAACTTTTACACCCATGTTACATTTATCTTGCCACATTTACCCCAAATTAGGGTAATTTATGGGACTATTTTGGGGATAAATTTGGCACTGGTTCAAATGAGATACATGCGTACTAGTTTGGGATTTTCTGTGGCATAAAAAGATAAATATGGTACGGGTTTACCAGTTCGTGATTTTTTGAGATGCAAAAATAGGTTTGAGGCAAAATGTGACATAGATATACCAATTTGATGTTTTTTTGTGATATTAATCTTATTGTATTTTTAATGCTTGTATGATGATTTTTGCATGGAATTTTTTTGTAGAATTTAAATTAAGAGTATAGATATATAAAATAAACCAAGGAATATTCTTTTAAAGTTATTATTTTCCACTCATGACGTTTCAACTCTCTCGGTCCAAACACATAGAAAAAGGGGAAGATTCGTCGACAAGAAAATTTATAGCAAAATGAAACTGATGATTATCCTTTTTAAAATGCACGCGGTGCCTTAGGGCGCGCATGAAATCCATTCTGGAGTAGAAATTCTGCTCCAGAATATATTCCGGAACATAAATGCATTTGTTAAAAAATTTCCGGAATGTATTCTGGAGCAATTTTTGCATTCTGGAATAAAAATATGTTTGTTAAAAATACTTGATTCCAGAATGCATTCTTGATTCCAGAATGCATTTTTTATTTCAGAATGAGTTTTTGGCAAGAAAAAAAAAAGCTACTTTTTGTAGCTTCTCTTTTCCAAAATGCATTCTCCCTATTTTCTCTCTTTTTCTCACTAATTTTTTTTTCAAAAAATGCATAAAAATTGAAAAATTCCAGAAAAATTCATAAAAATTTCCAGAAAATAAAAAAAAGTTAGATTTCGAGAAAATAGGAAATTTGGTGAATTTTTTTCAAAAAATATAAAAAAATCAAAAATTTCAAAACTTCATAGAATGGCTTAGAATACCTTTGGGCACCCACTTTGAGGGAAATTTAATTTTTTTGATATGCCCAAAAAAATCAAAAATTTCAAAACTTCACAAAATATCTTAGAATTCCTTTGGGCACCCACTTTGAGTGAAATTTATTTTTTTTTAGGTGCCCAAAAAAATTAAAAATTTCAAAACTTCACAAAATGGCTTAGAATACCTTTGGGCACCGACTTTAAGTGAAATTTTTTTTTGAGGTACCCAAAAAAATCAAAAAATCAAAAATTTCAAAACTTCACAAAATGGCTTAGAATACCTTTGGGCACCCACTTTGAGTGAAATATATTTTTTTTGAGGTGCCCAAAAAGATAAAAAAAATAAAAGTAGATTTCTGTTCTAGAAATCAATTTCTAAAGCAGAATTAGTTATGTTTTATCAAACAGATTTCTGCTCCAAAAATCAATTTCTGGCAAGAATTCCGGAAATCAATTTTTGGCAAAAATTTGATTTCTAGAGTAGAATGGTTACCATTTGTGCCCTTAGTAGCGAGTGTCGCTTCTTCTTTGTACTAGGTAAGGGCTCGCGCATTGCGCCGACTGTTTTACCAAAGTATCACGAATTACATCACAATATATAATAAAGATGATATAACTTTTTTTGCAAATAGTTGATAAGCTATTACATCACAATATATAATAAAGATTTTATAACTTTTTTTGCAAACAGTTGATAAGCTTGAACATATATATATATATATATATATATATAACCATAAGTGTCCTAGGATATGGTGATTCGTTATTAGAGAGAGAATGATATTATAAGTATTTTAATAATCTTTGCGACTTCTTTTGAAGAAAGTGGACAAATGTAAATTAGAACAAGAGATCTGATAGAGTTCTATGGCTTGAATTAAATTATCAATAAAATCAAACAAATTACTAACGGTTGCAATATTTAAATAAAAGAGGTCTATAGCTACAAATAAAACAAAACTAAATAAAAGAGCGTGCATTAAGATAAAAGGGTAAAACGGTAAAAAAAGTAAAGATATATATTAAAAGCAGAAAATTGCGTCAAAATTAAATAATGAGCAAACCAACCACAGGCGGTGAGACCTGCCGATTGTGGGGTATGTGTCACGCCCCGAACCCTAACGGGCTCGCAACACCCCCTTCGACGGTCGCGATGAACGCCACGTCCCAGGACGCGTCGCCGACCCAAACAAACTATGCAAGCGGAAGCGGAATAAAACAACCCAAACAATAAAATATGACAAAGGGGTAGAACAACGTAATTTAATAAACATATAACATTAACTTAAATCCACAACATTCATACATTAGGCCGCTAGGGTTAAATCCACCTTCGTCATCAAAAAGGAACAGGTGGCTGGGTAGACTACTGACAGCACAAAACGGGACTCTACCAAAAAGGCTTCCTAGCCCTACTCCTACATATCCCTACGGTACCCAGTCGGAATCGGACCCTGAGGATTCCGACTCTGAGTCCGAGTCAATCTCGATCGGGTTCTCCTCCTCCTCTCCCTGCTCGACCGCCATAGGCTCCTCTTCGGGCTCGGGCTCGGACTCCTCCTCGGGCTCGGGTTACGGTGCTAGCTCGGGTTCAGGCTCGGGGACAGGTGCCGGTACTGAACTGGGGTTCACCGGCGGACTATCGGGGTCTGACACCTCACCGTCGGGAGCGAACTTGTCCCAGGGCTCCCAATTGACCGCGTCCGCATTGGTATGACGCAACCCTTCAAAACCTCGGATTGGGCCAGAGTTCTCCAACCCTACCCTATGGGTCCAAGCCAAGTATTCGTGGCGCTCCAGCTCATCTCGTCCCACATCTACCCAAACATAAGTGCGATGCCTAATATATGTCTCGCCCGGGTTCAGACCCGGGTACTCGTTGTCCTCATGCACCATATGCATGGGGACACCAAAACGCCTGGGTGGCGTCATACTCAAGGGCGGGGATCTGAAAATGGTTATATAATAACCGTGAGAACGAGTCTCAATAAGCAACTTCCTATACCTCACCTAGGCTAATGCGTACCCAGACAAGCCTAACATGCGAGTCACCAGACAATACAACCAATTTCACACGACAGGCTTACCTTGCCTCGAACCGCATGCCAACCCTGCATATTAGTCCAAATATGATAACGCAAGAATAGTTTATCACCATGTCACAATCACCCGACACACGCACTCTCACTCACAATCAATCAATCCAACCAAGCACCCACACGCACATTTAGCCAATCCAATCAGTCACATCACCCACACGTGCCCAGTCAACTTTCCTCTCACGGACCACCGTCAACACGTCTCAAGTTCGGTCTTACAGGCATACAAGCCACACAATTCGCTCAATTCTCATGGCCGCCGTCAACACGTCCCAAGCCATACCATTCAATCAATTCCAGTGGCCGCCGTCAACACGTCCCAAGCCACACTGTTCGAGCAATCCCAATGACCGACGTAAACACGTCCCGGTCCAACACACCTTTAACGGGCCACCGTCAACACGTCTCAAGCCCGCATCCAATTGGCACATCGGCCATTCATACCTTCACACAGACCGCCGTCAACACGTCCCAAACACGTCCCAAGTCCGTAGCCCTCCGATCGATCCGGGCTTAAAAATCGACAGGCAGGCACACGCTAATCAATTAAATCAATTTCACGCCAATTGTATCAAACAACCCATAATCACCACTCAATCTAATTCACAATTCGCCACCTCAACATACGAACCCGACGTTCAAGTCGGCCACACACAATTATTCAAGTCAAGCATAGCATTTAATCTAATCTAAATAACGCAATTAAACACAATGAGATTAAATTAAAACACGCCCTAGCCGTTCTAACCCAAGACAAGTCAATAAAGTACCCAAAATACTAGGTAGGGTTTAGGAAGTCACTTACCTAAGTTTGGCCCGGGAAAAGTCGGCTTGGGCCTAGGATGGCCCGGGTGAACAGTGCGTACTAGGCACACGCGCGGGCACAGCGGTCGGCCACGGGCGCGGGCGCGGGCACGGGCGAGGGCACGGGCGCGGGCAACGGGCACAGGCACGGGCACGGCGACGGGCACGCAAGCGCGGCGACGGGCGTGCGGCTCGGTCGTGTGGGCAACGACCCGGCCACGGCCTGGGCTGGCTGGCTGGTCAGGGCGGCGGCTAGTGGTGGCGATGGCGCGGCGGCGACGTCGGCGCGACGGCGGTGAGCTGGAGAGGGAGAGGTCAGTCGGTGGTGAGAGAGAGAGAGAGAGACCGGAACTAAGGGGGAGGGGCAAACCGGCGACGACGGAGCGGCACGGCGTGGCTGCTGGCGGGGTCGCACGGCGAGCAGCGGCGACGCGGCGGCGAACTGCAGGAAGCCAAGGGAAGAAGGAGAAGTTGGCTGAGGCGGCTAGGGGCGTTCGGTGGCGACGACAGCGACACTCAGGCGTTGGGACGGCGCTGGGGAGCTGGCCGGACGACTGGGCGATGGCTGGGACTCGCCGGACGCGGCGGCAAGCGGCGGCGAGCCGAGCTCGTGCGCTCGAGAGAGGAGGAAGATAGCGTCGGGCGGAGTTGCCGAGCGACGCGGAGGCGCGGCAACGGCGCGAGGAAGACGGCGGCGTCGGCGGCTAGTGGAGCGGCGTTTGGGCATAGGCGGAGGGCGGTCGAGCGGCGGCTGTAGAGGCGGGGAGGGGCTGCGGAGGTGGTCGGGAGTCGGGGGAGGAGAGAGCGACCAGGTGGTGGGGGCGGCCGACGGGGCTGTAGGCGGATGGTCGGGCGGCGCGGCGCGGCGCGGCGGTCGAGTTGGCGATGGTAGTGCGCGATGGCCAGGCGATCGACGGCGACTGGTCGGGCGAATAGAACAGAGGCAGAACCAGTCGGGCCAAGGAGGAAGGAGGAGGAAGAAGAAGGAGAGAGAAGGAGAAAGAAAAGAAAGAAAGAGAGAGAGGAGAGAGAGACGTTGCATGGGCAGAGGAAAAGGACGTGCGGCAGGGGGAGGTGACGCGTGCGTAGGGGAGGGGCGCAGCAGAGGAGAAAAAGAAAGAAAAGAAAGGAAAAGAGAGAGAGAGAGAGAGAGAGAGAGAGAGAGAGAGAGAGAGAGAGAGAGAGAGAGAGACGGGGCAGACGTGCGCAGGTGGGGAAGGTGACGCGGCACAGAGAAGAGAGAGAGAGAGAGAAAAAAGGAAGAGAAAATAAAAGTAAATTTTTGTCGTGGAGTGCGATCCAACGGACACGGTTCAAACTAAAAATCGATTTAATAGTCACGATTCAAATTCGGAAAAAGACCTAATAGCCCACGAAAAATCCCGAACGATAATAATGTAGGACAAAGGCCAAAATAAAATAAAATAATTCAAAACACACTACGAGGGAGGTCTACTAGTCCAAATTCGCACTCGGTCCAAAATTCCACTTTTCCACTATTCCTGACAATCTCGACGCTGGCCACAATAATATCGACACAGTCCAATTTAGTTCGTCCCGAAACCCCCGAAAATCGACTGCCAAGTTCGGGGTCTAAATAACGGCCAAATTCGATCGAGTGCGATTTTAGCAAAATCTCTATTTTAAAAACAAGAACCCGAGAGTGATCAGTTCCCGGGCAAGATTCCATTATAAGCGCACTGACGAATGACACATTTTATAAATCCCGAAAATGAGCCAAAATTCGGAATGTCACAACTCTCCCCCCTTATAAAAATTTCGTCCTCGAAATTTACAATCCAACTGCACTATTCGAACAAGTGGGGGTACTGGTGCCGCATCAACTCTTCACCTTCCCACGTCGCACCTTCGGTCCCATGGTGCTCCCAAATTACTTTGACCATCGGAATTTTCTTGTTCCGCAATACTCTTTCTATTCTGTCCTCGATCCGAACTGGCTTTTCCACGTATGACACCCTGTCGTCCACGTCTATTTCTTCATAGCTCAGCACGTGGGTCGGGTCCGGTTCGTATTTCCTCAACATAGACACGTGGAATACATTATGAACATGAGATAAGTTTGTCGGTAGCGCAAGACGATAAGCCAAGGTGCCTATTCTCTCTAAGACCTCGAATGGACCCACGTACCTCGGGCTCAACTTTCCTTTCTTACCAAACCGTGACAATCCTCTCATCGGCGACACTTTGAGGAATACGTGGTCCCATACTTAAAACTCCAAAGGCCTACGTCTCTTGTCCGCATAATTCTTTTGGCGGCTCTGTGCGGTTCTGAGTCTGTCCCGAATTACCTTGACTGTTTCGACTGATTGCTGAACCAACTCGGGACCCATGATACTCCTCTCACCCACTTCATCCCAACAAACCGGTGTTTTGCAAACCCTGCCATACAATGCTTCAAACGGTGCCATTCTGATACTCTGCTGGTAGCTATTGTTGTAGGCAAATTCAACCAAATGCAACTGTTCCTCCCAGCCGCCCTTAAAATCCAAAACGCATGCTCGCAACATGTCCTCTAAAGTCTGAATCGTCCTTTCAGACTGACCATCCGTCTGAGGATGATAGGCCGTGCTAAACTGTAACTTCGTTCCTAATGCCGTATGAAGACTTTTCCAAAAGGCGGCAGTAAATTTAGGATCACGGTCCGAAGTGATCGTCACTGGCACTCCATGGAGACGAACTATATATCGCACATATAAATCGGCATACCTTTCCAAGGCGAAATCCTTTCGCACTGGTAGAAAATGTGCTGATTTTGTCAACCGATTAACTACCACCCAAATCGAATCATGACCCCTTTGACTTCTCGGTAATCCCATTACAAAGTCTATCGTGATGTGTTCCCATTTTCACTCGGGAATTTCCAATGGCTGCAACATTCCACCCGGCTTGCAATGCTGCGCCTTCACTTATTGGCATGTTAAACACTTAGCCACATGCTTGGCCACGTCCACTTTCATGCCGTTCCACCAATGATGCTGCCGTAAATTCTGATATATTTTCGTATTCCCCGGGTGAATACTATACGTATTACGGTGTGCTTCCGACAAGATCTCTTCCTTCATTCCTGTATCACTGGGCACACATAACCGTCCATGGAACTTTAGAATCCCGTCCTCGGATACCTGAAAATCCGATTTCTTTTTCGTGGCATCCAAACTCAAAATTTTCTGAATCTCCAGGTCCGTCGATTGTAGAGCCTTAATTTTAGTTCGTATTTCGGGTTCAATCCTTAATGCGACAAACAGACTTGAGACATGACTTACTTCAAACTTAAATTCCGAATCCCGAACTCCCTCCAACAGAGTCCACTCCTTAACCATCATATGCGCAATGCTCGATTTCCGGCTCAGTGCATCCGCTACTTTATTAGCTTTTCCAGGGTGGTACATTATATCGCAGTCAAAGTCTTTCAAGAGTTCCATCCAACGGCGCTGTCTCATATTTAGTTCCTTTTGAGAGAACAAGTACCTTAAACTTCGATGGTCCATATAAATCTGAAATTTCTCCCCACATAAGTAGTGTCTCCAAATCTTAAGAGCGAAAATAATCGCGGCCAACTCCAAGTCATGTGTCGGATAATTCTGCTCATGTGGCCTTAATTGCCGCGATGCGTATGCCACTACTTTCCCATGTTGCATTAACACGCATCCCAATCCCCTTAACGACGCGTCACTGTAAATCTCATATCCTCCTGAACCTGACGGAATCGTTAACACTGGCACGGTCGTCAACCTCTGTTTTAATTCTTGGAAACTCCTTTCGCACTTATCCGTCCATTCAAACCTTGTCTCCTTCTTTAATAATTGCGTCAACGGCATCGCCAATGCCGAAAACTTCTCCACGAAGCGTCTATAATACCCTACTAAACCCAAAAAGCTCCGAATCTCGATTACTGTTGTCGGCCTTGGCCAATTCACGACGGCTTCAATTTTCGCTGGGTCCACTGCAATTCCTTCTCCGGATACTATATGTCCTAAGAATGCCACTCGATGAAGCCAGAATTCACACTTGCTGAACTTAGCATAGAGCGCATGTTCCCTTAGGGTCCGTAGAACCTTTTCCAAATGTACCTCGTGTTCGGCGGAACTCTTCGAATACACCAAAATATCATCTATAAACACGATCACAAACTGATCCAAAAATTCCTTGAATACCCAATTCATTAAATCCATAAAGGCTGCAGGGGCGTTCGTCAGTCCAAACGGCATCACCGTGAACTCATAGTGTCCATACCTCGTTCTAAATGCCGACTTTGGCACGTCCTCCTTCTTGATCCTTAATTGATGATAACCAGTCCTCAGATCAATCTTAGAAAACACTGATGCCTCCTACAACTGATCAAATAGATTATCGATCCTCGGCAACGGGTACTTATTCTTAATGGTCACCTGGTTCAGTTGTCTGTAGTCGATGCACAATCTCAATTATCCATCCTTTTTTCCTTACGAATAAAACTGGCGCTCCCCATGGAGACGCACTAGGGCGAATGAAGCCTTTATCCAATAACTTTTGCATTTGGACCTTCAATTCCTTCAACTCCGACAGCGACATCCTATAGGGTGCTTTCGAGATCGGTTCCGTCCCTGGGGCTAACTCAATCGCGAACTCCACTTCTCTATTAGATGGCAGTCCCGGCAATTCATGAGAAAAGACGTCGGGAAAATTGCACACCACAGCTATGTCCTCTAGCCTTAGCTCTCCAGCCGTCGAATCAACCACATTTGCCAGAAATCCTTGGCATCCCTCATCTAACAGCTTCGTTACCTCGAGCGACGAAATCCAAGGGATCGAGGTTCCTCCTCGGTTTCCCACAAACTCAAATCTAGGATGTCCAACCGGATTAAATTGGATCACCCTGCTATTACAATCCATAACTGCTCTCTGTTTGACTAGCCAGTCCATACCAACAATCACATCAAAGTCATGCATACCTAAGACCGCCAAATCTATTCTTCCTTCCCTATCGCCAATCACTATCTTACAGTCGGGACATCCAAACACAACCAGCACTTTATCATTCAGCGGAGTAGTAACACACAGCATAACATCAAGCAGTTTTGGCTCAATCCCAAATAATTCAACGAACTGCTCAGAAATAAATGAATGCGACGCCCCCGGATCAAACAAGGCATATGCAGCATGATTACAAAGAGAGACCGTACCTGTGACCATGCCAGGCGCGTCCTGTGCTTCCCTCCTTGCCATTGCATACACCCGTCCTTGGGCCGGCGGTCTACTCTGATTTGCTGGCTGGATAGCTCTAAATTGATTCCCATTCCGAGGTGGCGGCGGCGGCAGTGCAGGCGGCCCAGCTTGTCTATTGTTGGGGCAGTCTTTCATCCGATGGCCCCTCCCACCACACATAAAACATGCTCCGCCCCTATTCGAGCAAGGTCCATTTCCGTGTCTTCCTCCACATGACCTACACAGGGCGTTCTGATAACGGTTGGGCTTCCCAATATTCCTCCAAGCTGGCGGGATGAAACGACTATTTCCCATCATGGGTCTTTTCCCGAAGTGACGGCTGTCTCTAGCCAGGGCATACCGCGATCCAGAAGCGGCAGCCCGATCCGTCTGATCTCGTTCAATTGCCTGAGCCCTTTCATAAATTTCATTATAGCTTCTCAAGTTCAAAGAAATCATCTGACTACGAAGGTCCGGCTTCAGCCCATCCTGGAACCTCCTAGCTTTGTCCGTTGGATCCTCCACCATCCTAAGGGCAAATTTGGACAACCTTGCAAACTCGGCCTCGTACTGGTCCACTGACGACTGACCTTGTCGAAGTCTCATAAATTCTGTCAATGTCTGCTCTCGGGCACTTTCAGAGAAATATTTACCTTTGAAGGCCTCAGTAAAAACAGTCCAATTTGGGGTAGTACCGGCGGGAAATACTTGACCTCTGGTGGCCCTCCACCAATCACTTGCATTGCTCTAAAGCTGGTAGACTGCTAGTGTTACCTTCTCTTCCTCAGTACACCCCAGCACCTCAAAAGCTTTCTCTAGTTCCTCTACCCATCTTGGTGCAGCCTCGGGGTCGCCTCTCCCATCAAACTTCAGGGGTTTTAACCTCAGAAACTGTTCCACTAACTTGGACATCGGCATGATCATATTTACTCGCATCATACCAGGATCTCCACCAATCACATTATTCCCCCGATTTCCATTATTCCCAATGATCTCACTGGCGGCTGCAGCGGCGACAGTAGCGCTCCTTTCCCCGGTCTGTCTACCCGATAATAACCCTGCTTCCTCAAGTACCCTCCACATTTCATCCAATCTAGGATCCTCCACGACTCCAGCTTGCGGGGCTACACGACCTCGACCTCGACCTCGACCTCGACCGCTCATCTTACTAATTCTCACAAAAGCTCACTTGCTAAATTCCATGCAGGAATTAGAAACCTAGGCCAACTATACCAGTCTAAGCCCTAGGCAGTGCATCGCAACTCGGTTCACTAAGCAGGCAGCCAATCGCAACATCACTCAATCACAACCAACAGGGTTTCATGCACTTACCTCAAGTCCCGACGCACCTGCATCTCATATAATAGTGCATAAAATCACTCAGCAATCGCAATCACATAGTCTGGGGTACGCATAGCACGCGAGTCTCCCTAACTGACTACCCCAAAGTCATCGCTCCTTATCACTCCAGGTTTCGACCGTCTTGAATCGAGCTGACCTTGCTTTGATACCAAATCAACCAGGTGATGTCACGCCCCGAACCCTAACGGGCTCGCAACACCCCCTTCGACGGTCACGATGAACGCGACGTCCCAGGACGCGTCGCCGACCCAAACAAACTATGCAAGCGAAAGCGGAATAAAACAACCCGGACAATAAAATATGACAAAAGGGTAGAACAACGTAATTTAATAAACATATAACATTAACTTAAATCCACAACATTCATACATTAGGTCGCTAGGGTTAAATCCAACTTCGTCATCAAAAAGAAACAGGTGGCTGGGTAGACTACTGACAGCACAAAACGGGACTCTACTAAAAAGGCTTCCTAGCCCTACTCCTACATATCCCTACGGTACCCAGTCGGAATTGGACCCTGAGGATTCCGACTCTAAGTCCGAGTCAATCTCGATCGGGTTCTCCTCCTCCTCTCCCTGCTCGATCGCCATAGGCTCCTCTTCAAGCTCGGGCTCGGACTCCTCCTCGGGCTCGGGTTCCGGTGTTAGCTTGGGTTCAGGCTCGGGGACAGGTGCCGGTACTGAACTGGGGTTCACCGGCGGACTATCGGGGTCTGACACCTCACCGTCGAGAGCGAACTTGTCCCAGGGCTCCCAATTGACCGCGTCCTCATTGGTATGACGCAACCCTTCAAAACCTCGGATTGGGCCAGAGTTCTCCAACCCTACCCTATGGGTCCAAGCCAAGTAGTCGTGGCGCTCCAGCTCATCTCATCCCACATCTACCCAAACATAAGTGCGATGCCTAATATATGCCTCGCCCGGGTTCAGACCCGGGTACTCGTTGTCCTCATGCACCATATGCATGAGGACACCAAAACGCCTGGGTGGCGTCATACTCAAGGGCGGGGATCTGAAAATGGTTATATAATAACCGTGAGAACGAGTCTCAATAAGCAACTCCCTATACCTCACCTAGGCTAATACGTACCCAGACAAGCCTAACATGCGAGTCACCAGACAATACAACCAATTTCACACGACAGGCTTACCTTGCCTCGAACCGCATGCCAACCCTGCATATTAGTCCAAATATGATAACGCAAGAATAGTTTATCACCATGTCACAATCACCCGACATACGCACTCCCACTCACAATCAATCAATCCAACCAAGCACCCACACGCACATTTAGCCAATCCAATCAGTCACATCACCTACACGTGCCCAGTCAACTTTTCTCTCACGGACCACCGTCAACACGTCTCAAGTCCGGTCTTACAGGCATACAAGCCACACAATTCGCTCAATTCTCATGGCCGCCGTCAACACGTCCCAAGCCATACCATTCAATCAATTCCAGTGACCGTCGTCAACACGTCCCAAGCCACACTGTTCGAGCAATCCCAATGACCGACGTAAACACGTCCCGGTCCAACACACCTTTAACGGGTCACCGTCAACACGTCTCAAGCCCGCATTCAATTGGCACATCGGCCATTCATACCTTCACACGGACCGCCGTCAACACGTCCCAAGTCCGTAGCCCTCCGATCGATCCGGGCTTAAAAATCGACAGGCAGGCACACGCCAATCAATTAAATCAATTTCACGCCAATTGTATCAAACAACCCATAATCACCACTCAATCCAATTCACAATTCGCCACCTCAACATACAAACCCGACGTTCAAGTCGGCCACACACAATTATTCAAGTCAAGCATAGCATTTAATCTAATCTAAATAACGCAATTAGACACAATGAGATTAAATTAAAACATGCCCTAGCCGTTCTAACCCGAGACAAGTCAATAAAGTACCCAAAATACTAGGTAGGGTTTAGGAAGTTACTTACCTAAGTTTGGCCCAGGAAAAGTCGGCTCGGGCCTAGGATGGCCCGGGTGAACAGTGCGTACTAGGCACACGCGCGGGCACAGCGGTCGGCCACGGGCACAGGCACGGGCGAGGGCACGAGTGCGGGCAACGGGCGCGAGCGCAGGCAACGGGCACGGGCGTGGGCACGGGCGCTGGCAACGGGCACGGGAGTGGGTACGGGTGCGGGCAACGGGCACAGGCAGGGGCACGGCGACGGGCACGCGGGCGCGGCGACGGGCGTGCGGCTCGGTCGCATGGACGACGAGCCGGCCACGGCCTGGGCTGGCTGGCCAGGGCTGGCTGGCCGGTCGGGGCGACGGCTAGCGGCGGCGATGGCGCGGCGGCGACGTCGGCACGGCGGTGGTGAGCTGGAGAGGGATAGGTCAGCCGGTGGTGAGAGAGAGAGAGAGAGAGAGAGAGAGAGAGAGAGAGAGACCGGAACTGAAGGGGAGGGGCAAACCGGCGACGACGGAGCGGCACGACGTGGCTGCTGGCGGGGTCGGGCGACGTCGGGTTGGCCGGCTGGAGCGACGGCGACGCGGCGGCGAACTGCAGGAAGCCAAGGGAAGAAGGAAAAGTTGGCGTTCGGCGGCTAGGGGCGTTCGGCGACGACGATAGCAACACTCAGGCGTCGGGACGGCGCTGGGGAGCTGGTCGGACGACTGGGCGACGGCTGGGACTCGCCGGACGCGACGACAAGCGGCGGCGAGCTGAGCTCGTGCGCTCGAGAGAGGAGGAAGATAGCGTCGGGCGGAGCTGCCGAGCGACGCGGAGGCGCGGCGATGGCGCTAGGAAGACGACGGCTGGTGGAGCGGCGTTCGGGCAGAGGCGAAGGGCGGTCGAGCGGCGGCTGTAGAGGCGGGGAGGGGTTGCGGAGGTGGTCGGGAGTCGGGGGAGTAGAGAGCGACCAGGTGGCGGGGGTGGCCGACGGGGCTGTAGACGGATGGTCGGGCAGCGCAGCGCGACGATCGAGTTGGCGACGGAGCACGCGACGGCCAGGCGATCGGCGACGACTGGTCGGGCAAACAAAACAGAGGCAGAACCAGTCGGGCCAAGGAGGAAGGAGGAGGAAGAAGAAGGAAAGAGAAGGAGAAAGAAAAGAAAGAAGGAGAGAGAGGAGAGAGAGACGTTGCATGGGCAGAGGGAAAGGACGTGCGGTAGGGGGAGGTGACGCGCGCGTAGGGGAGGGGCGCGGCAGAGGAGAAAAAGAAAGGAAAAGAAAGAGAGAGGGAGAGAGAGAGAGAGAGAGAGAGACGAGGCAGACGTGCGCAGGTGGGGGAGGTGACGCGGCGTAGAGAAGAGAGAGAGAGAGAGAGAGAGAGAGAGAGAAAAAAGGAAGAGAAAATAAAAGTAAATTTTTGTCGTCGAGCGCGATCCAACGGACACGGTTCAAACTAAAAATCGATTTAACAGTCACGATTCAAATTCGGAAAAAGACCTAATAGCCTACGAAAAATCCCAAACGATAATAATGTAGGACAAAGGCCAAAATAAAATAAAATAATTCAAAACACACTACAAGGGAGGTCTACTAGTCCAAATTCGCACCCGGTCCAAAATTTCACTTTTCCACTATTCCTGGCAATCTCGCTGCTGGCCACAATAATATCGACACAATCCAATTTAGTTCGTCCCGAAACCCCCGAAAATCGACTGCCAAGTTCGGGGTCTAAATAACGGCCAAATTCGATCGAGTGCGATTTTAGCAAAATCTCTATTTTAAAAACAAGAACCCGAGAGTGATCAGTTCCCGGGCGAGATTCCATTATAAGCGCACTGACGAATGACATATTTTATAAATCTCGAAAATGAGCCAAAATTCGGAATGTCACAGTATGCGATATTTAAATTACTGCAATATAAATTGTAGTTAGTTAAAGATTAAGCAAAAATTACAGTAATTAAAGAACACCAACCATATAGGTGGTATGAGCTTGTATTGAAATTTCAGAAATTAAATTATTGAATTGAAAGTTGCCGTCTGAAAAGAAATTGAAAATACAAGTGCAATTTGAAATGAAATGAAAATATTTGTAACCTCATATTACGAGTGAGCTCTGGATTATAAAGATGTTACGGGGATAAAAGTGGATATAAAACTTGCTAGATGGATTCCAAAAAAGGATCAAGGACAAGTAAGACCAGGATATTGGATGCGGAAATCTGAAGCTCTCTAGTTCTCCCTTAGAAGTGAAGAAAGGATTCTAGAGCATATGAAAGTGGAGTGGTAGGGTGGGCGATCCTCTCCTCTAATGAAAGGGGGTCCTTTTAAAGACTCCTTTTGTGACTATAGAAAAGTTCACGGGTTCTTTACTGTAGTGAACAGTAAAAGTTAAAAAGTCAAAAGTGCACAGTGTTACAATGAATATGGCGGACACAATGATGAAAAGTTGGAACATCTTTCGGCTCCTTTTTTACAATTCAAAGTTTGGTAGAGATTCTGGCATCTAATTATGAAAGTAGGCAGACTCTGCATCTTTTCAAAATCTAGATAAAGATTCCGAAGGGTTTTCTTCCTCTTCGACTTCATCATTCACATCTCCCCATTGGATATCTAGTATGCCTTATATGCCATAGCAATCATCTTCATTTGAATTTCCACTATGATAGGAGTGAGTTGAGCTTGATTCTTCTAAATGAGAAAAAGTTTGTTTCAGCATATCTGCTAGTTGCTGGTTTGACTTGGCAGATGCTAGTTTGGATAGAACAATCCCTTTATCATGAAGGAAAGGAGTGATATCATTTGAGCAAGTAATTTGGCTCGAACTTGGAGTAATTCTTTTGTTCAGCCATTATTTGACTGCTTGCTCAGTGACTCTATCGAAAAATTTGAAACCCTCCCACCACTTAACATTGAATTTCTAGTTAAGATGGGGATATTTGTCTTTATGGCTTTTATGTAATCAAAATTCCAACCTAATACCCATGATACTCCAAAATAATAGAAAAAGAGCATCAATTTAGAAAATTCTGTCTCCTATTGAAGGGGTGTGAACTGGCTAGCAAATATTTCGTAACTAGGTTGAACTTTGGGATGAAGTATTTCGTCAAGGGGTCCAAAATGGTCCCACCATCTAATGAACCAGAATGGGACTTGTCGAATGTCAAAATTTTCAAAGAAGAATAGCCAAGCATGAGAGTTGTTGGCATTCTTTCTCCAAAAGGTATTTCACCAAACTTATCGGTAATCAAAATAAGAATAAGAGGATTTGTATGGTAGTGGTTCGGTTATCTTGGTATCAAATTTTATCAAAGTTATAGGATTTGGTTTCCATTGGGAAGGGTGGATAATCCTATAGATTCTTGCTGTAAAGTAATTTATGTAACATTTATCAAAAAAAATATCTAAAAGTGACAGATTTGATTTCTGTCAATATTTTTTCATAAAACTCCACTGTTTTGTAAGGGTTATGAGAAGTATAATTAAATTTGGAGATAAAGACACTAGGAGTGCCATAACTTTCGTACGACGCTTATTTGAGTGCCATAACTTTTTTTTATTCACTTAAGTGCCACATCGGAGTAAAATATATCATTTGAGTGCCACTTCCGGCGAAAATAGATCAGTTGAGTGCCACTTCCAGCAAACGAGCTAATGTGTATTTTTTAATTAATTTTTCATCCGACGTGGATTTTTTTAATGTTATTTTATTATTTTATTGATTTTTAAAATTTTTCTTTTTCTTTTTCTTTCTTATTTCTCTTTTTTTTTCAAGGCTGGCGAGGGTCGCCGGTGACCCTCGCTAGAGGCCTCAACCTCAACCAAACTGGGCGAGGGCCACCTCCCCATTGGCCGGTATGGCCACGAAGGCTTTTGGCGAGACCATTGCAGCCTTGCCACCGCGAGCGAGGCGGAAAAGGCTTTTGCCAGATCTGGTGAGGCCGCCTTGCCTGTGGCTGCGAACGCCCTTGGTGAGGCCATCGCAGCCTTACTGGCCGCGGGCGTGGCGGCGAAGGCTCTCGCCAGATCTAGCGAGGCCGCCTCGCCCACGGTGGCAAAAGCTCTCACCAGATCTGACAAGGCCGCCTTGCCCGCGGCCGCGAAAGCCTTTTGCGAGGCCATTGCGGCCTCGCTGGCACGAGCAAGGTGGCGAAGGCTCTTGCCAGATCTAGCGAGGCCACCTCGCCTGCTGCTGGCGAGGCCATGACGGCCTTAGCTAGGGCCTTCGTGGCCAAGGGCAAGGCGGCCCTCACCCAATTTGGGCAAGGCGGCCCTTGCCCAATTTGGGCGAGGCCTTCACAACAGGCGAGGGTCTTCGGTGACCCTCACCAACACTAAAAAAAAAATTCAAAAAAATATTAAAATATTATCCACGTTAGCTTCGACGAAGCCACGTCGAATTTTCCAACTGCCAAATGGCATTTGGCACTTAAGTGATCGCTTTTTCAAATTTTTGGCACTTAAGTGAGCGAAAAAAAAAAAGTTATAGCACTCAAATGAGCACCGTACTAAAGTTATGGCACTCCAAGTGTCCTTGTCCAATTAAATTTGTCAGAAAACATATTTTTTGCAAATATGTTTGGGTCTTCATGGTAAAATCCATTTTTAACATTGCATATATTTTGAAATATTGTTTTGGAAAAAAATTTTGATTTGGAGGGGTTGGCTTGGTCGGCTAAATAATCACCTCACTAGAAATTCTTTTTCCTGCTACCTTTTGGTTGGAAGAAGAATCAGTCTTCACTATGGCTGATGGTTGATTATTGAAGGCTACTTGGAAAAGTTTTAGGGCTTCTTCATGAGATATTTTAGAAATATCGAAGGGAGTGGATGGGGAGACAGGTTCTTCTTTAACCTGATTGGAAATTGTAGTATTCAAAGATGGTTTGGAAGGTTGGATAGCTTGAAGCCAAGTCCTAACATTGGTTAGGTCACTTGGTTTTTTCTATGAGGTTTCGGCAATTTCTTTGTCTTTGTCTTGGCCGGTAGGTTTATTGGGAAGAGGCATTTTCCTTGTAAAAATTCTCTTGTAAGAAAATCTGATAAAGAATTTGAAGCACTATTTATGAATTCAATATCAAAATCAAAAACATATAAAATAGCTTGCCATCTAGCAAAAATTTATTTGGAAGCAATATTTTGGACATCCTTTTGCAAAACATCTTTGGGAGATTTACAATCAATTCTTAATAAAAACTTTTGGTTTAAAAGATCTCTTTGAAATTTGGATATAGATAAAACAATAGCAAGAATTTCTTTTTTAATGGTGGAGTAATTCTTTTGACAGTCATTCCAATGTTTAGAGACAAACTGAACAATTTGTTCTTTGTTGTCTTTTAATTGTTTGAGAATTTCTCCATATCCAATTTCTGAAGCATCAGTCTCTACGATTTTGAAAGCAGAAAGATCAGCAATATGTAAGCAAGGAATTTCTTTAATACTATATTTGATTTTTTCATAATGTCAATATGAATTTGTGTCCAAGGTGGGGATCTTTTTTGAGCCTTTGGTAAAGAGGTTTGCAAATTATATTAATATGGGGGAAGAAGTTTATAATATAATTTAAACTTCCAATAAATCTTTGTAGTTGGATTTTGTCTCTGATTTCATCAGGAAATTTGTCTGAAAATGCTATTGACCTTTCAATAGGTATGATAGTTCCTAAATGGATGTAATGTCCTAGGAACCTCATCTTTGTTTTAAAAAGAGCTATTTTAGTAGGTGAAACTACTAAATCATTCTTTTTCACAACATTAATAAAATGATTGATGTGCTTAAATGTTGTTCTATACTTGTGGAGAATATTAAAACACCATCTATATAAACTATGATATAATCAGAATAAGGATTAAAAATGTCACTCATTATTCTTTGAAATTCAGATGGGGCATTTTTTAAATCAAAGGGCATAACGTTCCATTTATATTGCCCAAAAGGGATAGTCAATGCTGTTTTGTATCTATCCGTTTCATTAATTTGAATTTGCCAAAATCTAGATTTCATATCAAATTTGGAAAATACTTTAGCGTTATGTAATCTATTTAATAAATCTTTTTTATTGGGGATTGGATATCTTGTCCATTTTAAAGTTGTATTTAAAGGTTTATAGTTTATAACTAGTCTTGGTACTCGCTCTAATTCAACATTTTTGTTAATATAAAAGGCTGAACAACTCCAAGGCGACTGACTTTTCCTAATGAGGTTTTTCTCAAGAAGTTCTTGTATCTCTTTTTGGTAGAAATTTAAGATTTCGTGATTCATTTGGGTTGGTCTGGCCTTAGTAGGAATGTTTTTCTCAGAAAATTCTGGTTCATAAGGTAGATCAACTATGTGACATTTTCTCGACCAAAAAGCATTAGGAATAGTTGAGCATATTGAATTTTCTATGCGAGTTTTAAGATTAGCAATCTTTTTCTGAAGATTCATTTCAGAAAGATTTTGTTCAATCTTCTTATGTTCAAGGTCTTCTTTTAAATATTGAAGATGAGTTTCTTTGTCTTGGATGATACAATTTATCTCAGAAATAGATTGTTTTTGAAGGATATTCAAATTTCTAGTTTGGGGTTTTGTTATGAAATCAAAGCATATTTTCTTTTTTAAGGTTTCAGTTTCAATACCTTTATTAGTGACTTTGAAAGGTTGTATTAGTCCTATGAAAGGTGTTCCTAAGATAACTTTTTGTTTGATATTTCTTACTAGAAGAAAAGGCATTTTGTAGGAAATCTGATCTTTTACAATTTCAGCTTCTGGAATTTTGTAATTTATATTTAATTTGTTTCCTGATGCTGATTTGAGTGATTGGGTTATTTTTTTTAAAATACTTTGTGGGTACAAGACCTTCTTTAGTGCAATTGAGGTATGTACCGGTATCAAAAAGTGCAGTTGTTTCTAAAATAAATTCACTTTTAATTTTTATAGTGATATTGATTATCCATTTTATGGATGTTATTTCGGAAAGCATTAATAGAAAATTTGGATCAGAATGACTAGTTTCTTCAACTTCTTCTATTTTCTCTTTTCCTTTTATAAAACTAGATTTGATTTCCAAAATTTCTTTTTGTATTTTGATTTGGGCAATCTTGAGGTCTTGAATTTCTTGTTTTTGGTGACTAAATTCCTGGTGAAGGTCACTCATAGAAACTGATCTAGAGACTATTTTATTTCCCTTATTAAGGATAGTTGAAATATTATAAGGAGTATCAGAATAAGGAGTAGGTTTTGGAAGTTGAAGACTATTTAAGTATTTAATTTTCATTTTAGGATCAGTAATTTGATTAATGGTTTGTAAGAGGACTTCCTCCTCTTTGGTTAGAACATTAATTTCAAAAGTGGTTTCTTCATTATCAGTTTCAAAGGAAGAAGTGGTTTCTATTTCATTTACCTGGAGACCATATTCTTCAATAGATTCATCGGAAGAAGTACTCTCAGTTTTAACCATGATTTGACTAAGTTGATTAAAAGTTTCTTTATCTAAATCTAATTCGTTTATTTTTTGCTGATTTTGCAATATCTAGAAGTGTGACTTTTTTTTCCGCAATTATAGCATGTTATATTTTTGAAAGATTTCTTCAGGGGTTTAGTTCTTTAAAATTTTTCTTCTCTTTTCTTAGAAAACTTTTTCTTTGAAAATTTTTTATTAAATTTTTTCTTAGTTTTTTGTTCAGGTGTGCAATCTCTTGAGCATCTAGATTTATACTTTTTGGAGTTTTTTTTTCAAATTTAAAAGAGGGGTCATCCAGGGTACAAAAATCTCCTAGTCCTTCATTAGAATTTTGTTGTTCTTGTTTAAGTTGTTTATGAAGTCTTATATTAATGCATAATTGTGTTCCAATTTTATAAACATAAGAAGTTAGTTCTCCATGAGAAAGATGGTCATATGGAATATCTTCTCCATAATCTTCTCTTATCTTATTTCGAACTTGTTCTTCTATGAGTTTGGGTAATCCAACCAGAAATTTTTCTTTCCAAAATGGCTAGTTACAATCTGTTCTTTGTAAAACTCTTTGTAGAAATATTTTTTTGTACTCCCTAAATTCTTCTAAAGATCTACATTTCATATTTGATAAAAGACCTTGATTCTTATCTCGAATGTGGGATGAATCTCCTATAAAATGTTGGAATATAGAAAATATAAGAGTATTAACAGCATCTTGGATGGGTTGATCTTGTTCATCAACTATTCTTTGACCATAATCATCTAACTTATAAGCATTGAAAATTTGATTTCTCTTTTCATTAGTTATATATTATCCCACCAACCTTTCAATTGTTCTGTAAATTCCGCTATTAAAAGATATACTACAGAATGATTGGTAGTATCTGGAATGGTTTTATACATGTTTGCAAGCATAACCATTTAGGTAAGGATATTTATCAGGTTTTGTTCATAGATACCATCTATGTTCCATTCATAAATAGCATCAGAAGAGTATTTATTCTGTATTTTTGAAGAGGATTCTTCCATAATTATATCAGGAGATGTTGCTCTGGAAAAATATAATTTTTGAGGGTCTTTCCAAATAATCTTATTTATTTCTAGAACGGAATATGTATCAGATTTATCTAGAGCATTAATTTGATCAGGAGTATCCTTGGAACGTCCTAAAATTCAACTCACTTTCATGATCAATGAAATTGATGTATTTCTCATTTCATTTTAGTAAGTCTCGCCCGGAACTGATCATTCTCGGGATACCGACCATTGGGGAATGGCTAACTAGGAAAACGGTGTGTAGACCCAAGAACTCGACCGTGAATCGAGTCCGATTCCGAGAAGCGACGAGGGAATATTTTGTGCCGATATAGGCCGGTCCAAGGAAAGTGACGGATTTAGTTTGCCCGACGACGTTCCATCGGGTAGCTGGTGATTCCGCACGACCAAGAGTACGTGCGGCGAACGATCCCGAACTTATTCCGAATGACCGCGACCACTGGGACTAGCGATAAATCCTCGTGTTCTCTGGGAGATCGAGACCGTCATAACTCGAGTAGCTCTAGGTCGATACGTATAACCCCTAAACAGCCGCCTGTTAGTGAGAGACGCTAAAACTGCAAATTGAGCTAAAACGATCGTGAAATTGAGTCCGAACTTCGGTGTCGAGTTTCGTGGGCGTACGCGACTATTTTTGCAAGGACGACGTCATTTTTATGTGGCCACTTATATTTGGGATCGGTAGAGTCAAAAATTGGAAAATTGCCCGGGACCGAAAAATTACCGTTTTGCCCTTGTGCCCTAGCCTTGTATTCCGAATTTTGGAGATTATTTTGAGGTTTTGTATTGTTGTATCTCAGCCCAATAATGCTGGAAATGTTGGACATTTGTGCCTCTAGGTATGTTGGATAAATTTAATCCCTATCCTTAGATTGAGGGCATGATGGTCATTTTGGCAAGAGTAGTTCAACCACCCCACTAAATAGAATGTGTATAACTCCCTCTAGTCTCTCTCTCTTTCATTTCCTCCTCCCCAAGCCACTGGCCAGCCCTCTCCTCTCCCCCTCTCCCATGAGCTCTCCCCCTCCTGACCTCACGCCGCCGCCGCCGCCAGAGCCTGTGCCGCCGCCGCCGTGCGCCGCCGTCTCCCTCGCCTCACCATTACCATCCAGCCGCCCCCCTCTCCTCTCCCTCCCGCCGTGCCACTCTCTCTCTCTCTCTCTCTCGTGCTCTCTCTTGGCCGCGCAAGAGCCTCGCCGGAGCAGCCGCTCGCCGCCACTGTTCCGGCGTGGGACCGCCACTGTCCAGCCGCTCTCGCCACTTGTTCAGCCTTGTTTGGAGCTTAGGATTCCAAGTAAGTATAACCATAAACCCTAATTAAGCTAATTTACATTTCTATATGGGTTTTAGGGGTTAATTAGGGTATTTTAGAGGTTAAATTATGGAGATTATTAGGAACTGATCTTTTGGCTATTTCGCGGCTTAGTGTGATAATTTTAATTGAGGTTTAGAGGCTTAGAATGGGTTGTGCGATGGCTGGACATATTGGATTGAATCGGCCCAAGTTTGGAGTAAGTTCAGGTTCAATTATGGATTATAATGCGCGCCTAATTTGGTCCTTATGGTGGCTAATTTGGATGATGTTTTGGGGAGCCAAGTGGAGTATTTTTTAGGATATTTAGTGGCCTAGAGTGACCTGTTTGGTGGCTATCCATACCGGGATTGAATTGGACAAGGCGCGATCGATTTGGGGTTTAATGGTGTAATTACCGGAAATGCTTGGATTGACTGACTGAGTGGTTGAATTGTACTTTATTGTGATTGATTTTATGATGCCATGTCATATGCCTAGTGTGACTAAGGTTGGAGTAGCTTTGCAGGCTTCGAGTGCGCAAATTCATGTTGATTTAATTTCGTGATTCGTGTGCCAAGTTTGTGCCATGGCTGGACTTGATGATTTAATTAGTTGGGCTTGTGATTTATTGAATTGAGCATATTGCGTTGTGAATTGAACGAGTGGCGTTGTGCAATTGGATGCTCATTGTGAAATTCTTGAATGCCCAAGTGTAAACTTTATGGCCATGGGTGTGCATCTCGACCATTGGCATGGCATGTGCATATACGAGTGTGCACGAATGACATGAGCATGTAATCACCTAAAACACCCTGATGCATTTTACGCGAGGTTCAGATAAAGACTAGTGTATGTGAATGTGTGATCACATAAAGTCCTGACGCGTTTTACGCGGGGTATTGAACTTGTCCTGAGGCGTGTTATGCGGGACAATGTCCGGACTATCGGAAGATGGCCAAACCTGATGCGTGTTACGCGGGTGTTGTGCCATGAGCCTGATGCGTGTTACGAGGGCTAGAGATCGATCTCGAAGTGATAGACCTGATATGTGTTACGCGAGTCGAACCTGATGCGTTTTACGCGGGTCGGAGGAGAATTGATAAATGGTAAGTGTGCAAGAGTGCAAGTGTGCAACAATGCATTGCTGAGACATGAGCATGAGTGTGAGCACGAGCATGTGCATGACACGCGTCGTGACTAAGTGATATGCGTATATGTGCTATGATTGAGTTCTGTGCCATTATTGCTCTTATTTATAAAGTGCCTAACCTGCAGGGTCAAAAGTTTTGGATTTGGGCCTAAGGGCCTAGGTCATTTATGGTTTAGACTGTGTGTTGTTTGGTACTCGTCAGGAGGTGTATGTTAGCCTGGCTTAGGTTTAGGGAACCTATTCGCTAAGATTTATTCTCACTGTTGTTGAGATCCAATTTTTCAGACCCCCAGCCTTGAGATGCCTGCAGTGCCTATTCATTTTTAGATACCTCACCGGATAGACCGAGAGGAGTTGGTATACCCCGTAGGGAACGGGGATTTTTGGGTTAGATAACTTTCTACAGTTCGGGTTGACGCAGGCGAGGAGGTTGACCAGGTTCACAGATATATAGTGTGGTGTATCAGGGACCACGAGGGGACCTACGGGCCTTTTCGATCTTTTGAGGTTCCGCTTACTGATGCCAGGGATATTGACCCTCAGTGTCCCGATGGGGAATTGACGAGCGTCGACCGTGCGCCAGAGGATGGAGATTCAGGTCCGGAGCCGATGGATTCAGAGGATGAGGAACCATAGCCCATGGAGCAGGACATGGAGCCAGAGGACGAGGCCGAGCCGATGGATTTCGAGAAGGAGTCAGTTGGGGCCGAGTCCGAGTAGGATTCCCTAGACTCTGATGTCGAGCTATCTGATAGCTCTTCTGAGTCATCGGGATCCGACTCGGACTGGGTCCCGTAGATTTAGCTTTAACCATAGATAGATTGGACCAGTACCTTTTTGACCGGGGCCCCTTCTAGTTATTAGTAACCCTGACCGCCCGAGTCACTTATCCCTTTTTGTTAGTGGTGGCCATCGACCCGTTTTTGATTTTTTGAGAACAAGATGTAAATGGATGATGTATATGGTTCCCAGTAGCAATGCAAGTGTATGTTTGTTCATGTTGTTCGTTGTGTGGCTATCCTTGGTTATGTGTTGTAATATTGTACGGGGTGTTGGTATACTTCCGCATGTGCTTTAATCTCTGTGTTGTTTTGAGCGTTGGGTCAGCGACGCGTCTTGGGACGTCGCACTCGAATCGACCTCGATTGGGTTGTCGCGCGCCGTGAGGTGCAGGGCGTGACAATCCTTAACAAAATTTCCCATTATAGGAGTATCTAAGGTTAATGAAGATTCTGGTTTGAAAATTATTTTTCCTTTAAGAATCTTTTTTCTTTCATCTAGAGCTTTAGCAAATTTTGTGCTAGGATTTTTAGAAAGTACAAACTTTTTAAAAAGAGGTGTTTTTAAATTTTTTGATCTAGAAATGATTTTGGATGAGTTGTTTTGAACAGAAGATTCTATTCATCTAATTATTTTCGTATGGTATAAAGATATTGATTAGAATAATTATTCTGTTCAAGAATTTTTTTATGCCTATGCCTTCCATTTTTGAAGATGTTTTAAAAGGAGAAGCAATCATTTCTATTTCTCTATGCTGTAATTTTATTTTTCTAGGGGATGATTAGATTCAATGATTTGATCATTATCTAACTTCCACTTATAAAATTGATATAAAACGCGCGCGCGCGCGCGCGCGCACACATATATATATATATATATATATATATATATATATATGTTGGGTGGGACCTAAGTAGCACCGACACGCGACACGCGACACGACACGACACGCGACACGTTATTTCTCAAAAATACAGAATTCCGACACGTTGCGACACGTTGTATATAAAAAGTAAATTTTTATATATACATGATAAATTATCATTTTTAAATTTGATTCAATTAAGTAAATAAATAATAATAAAAACCTAGAATGAATTTACCCTAAAATAATTATACACATAAATTTTCAAAAAATAATTATGTATAAATATATATTAGTTAAGAAACTAAAAGTAAATAATCAAATTTGCAAAAAACGAAAGTACAAGATCAAAAATAGAAAAAAAGCAGTCTATTGTTTGAAGCCCAGCCCACTTTCATTTTGTCAGAACCCTAATAACATCTTCTTCCCTATCCTCGCCTCCCTGCGCCTCCTCCTCTCTCCAGCGTCCTCCTCCGCACGACCGCAGGCTCCTCCCACCTCTTCCTTCTCCTCCGTCACCGGCGAAGCGCGAGGTAAAGGAGATGACGGCGTGAAGTGTGTCGTCCTCGGCGCCGGCGTGAAATGCGTCGTCCTCGGCGCCGGAGAAGCAGGTGGCGAAGGAGATGACAGCGTGGAGGGTGTCGTCCTGGGCGCCAGATCTGCACCTTCTTCCTCATTTCTCTCGGATGCACCTTCTTCCTCCTCTCTCTCTCTCTCTGTGACGAAGGGACACGCGTGTCGCCGGCGTGTCCGGCGCATTGACCGCGTGTCGGATCTCCGACACACGTTGACCGCGTGTCCGAGCGTGTCGGCCGCGTGTCCGAGCGTGTCGGACACGCGACACGTGTCGGACACGGATTCAGAAGCAAAAATAGCGTGTCGGTGCTTCCTAGGGGGGAACATCGATATTATCCTTTATTGTATTTTAACTCTCATTTTTTTTACATGTCATACTCTAACTCTCAACTCACTTGATTTTTGTCCTGCTTCTTCACAAAGCATAAAAGTCGAAACCTATATCTGAAACTAAACGTCCCTACATCTAATTTCAATTGAGAAGGCGGGAAATGAACTCCCCACCTCCCCTTCCCAAATAGGAAGGTTGGCCACCGGTAAAGGTGTCATCACCGAACCGAAAAAACAAACCGAAATTTGAACCAAACCGAACTGAACCGAAATTTTGTCCATTTTTAGTTCGATTCGATTTTCGGTTCGGATAATTAAAAAAACCACGTTTCTTTTTACCTGTTTGGGTTTTATCAGTTCAGTTCGATTTGGGAACCGAACTTAACCGAAAATGCACAAAATTTTAGATTCAATCGTATCGCGGCTGGGTTTCTCTCTCTCTCTCAATCTTCAGGTCTCCCTTCTCTCTCTTGTCCAATCCCTTCAGAAGTTTCCATTAATCCACGAGCTCATTCTCTGTTCCCTCCTCGCATTTTCGCGGATTCTTCTTCGCAGCGGACGAAGCCCCCCTCTTGCTCGTGATTTTGTGGTGGGCGAGTTTTCTTATTTTTTTTGCCTTCCCTATCTTCCGAGCTCGCGCGTGCACGTTGCTGTTCTAGGAGATGCGCTGGCTTGTGGGAGATTGGGGCCTTTCATTTGTTTTTGCGATTGACTGGGTGTGGAATGCCCTTAAAGATGGTTTTTTTTTCCGGGTTTGGGAAAAAAAATGCTGGGTGTTGTTTCGCTTCCGGAGGTGAAATTGGAGTTGGAGCGGTTGTGTATGAGGATAAACCTGTCAAAATAGGTCATAAGCCAATTTCTTAATTCATACATTAGTAAATGGAACATAAATCGATTAATTATATTTAATATATGGATCATAAATGGGTAGAAGTCTTATATTGATGTTAAATGGATCGTAAATTGATCACAAATGAGTTTACAACTGATTTAAACTCAACACATCTCTATCACCATCACTCAATCTTGCACTTAGTCATTCCGCACTCTCATTTCAGTTTGGGTATGAATTTTTCTATATTTAATTAAATATAAAAGTATTTTAGCAATATGGGTCTGATCGGGTATGGGTCAAGAAAATTATATTGTGTATAAATAGATAATAAACGGATTAATAGATCAACTTGGATTGAATCATTTATCATCCGAACTAAATCCGATTCGATCCATTCATTTGACAGGCGTAATACGGAGGAATTCAGCTTCTACATTTTTACTTTTGATTTTTCGTCTTGTAGTGTGGAGAGAAAGGTGATACGAGGCAGGAATTTTTATTTTCGTCTTTGCAGTGGAGGTTGGAGCAGGAACCGCCATTGTTGTGAAGGTGAAGGTGAAGCGAAACGCCCCCCATCAGGGAGAGGGAATTGCGCAGTGGGAGGGGAGAGAAGAGAAAGGGCGCACGTGTAAAGAAGAAGAAGAAGAAGAAGGGGTGCACGAAGTAAGAAAACGAAGAAATCTCTCTCTCTCTCTCTGTAGCGCGCGCTCCTGTTCTCACGAGCATGAACAGGTGATTTCCTCATCTTTCGTGAAATCCGAATCACTCGTTCTCGCTCGCTACTATGGTGTCTGTCGGGTGGGGTCAATGTGTCCTAGAGATTGCGCAGAAACGTCTGTTCGATCAGTCGGTGATTCCGGCTGCTGCGCCACGCGAGGATGTCCTTCAGTTTAATCGGTTTTCCTGTTGATCCTGGGGCATTTCTTGATTGAGGGTTTGCTCTGATTCGTCGTGCGGTTGAGTCTCAGGTTCGTTTCGAAGTGCTTTGCTGCAAATTTAGGCGGCAAGCGAGTCGGATCGAGGTACCTGTGTGGAGCTGCCGCTGCCAGCGCATCCAGTTCGATTCACCAATCCAACCGTGTATTTATCCTTTTTCTTTAGGCATGTTTTGTGGTTTTTTTTGGGGGGGGAGGAGGCGGTACAATGGCATGCCTCTTTGTTTCTAGTTTGTTTGTGATGTTTTGGTGCTGGAATGTGCTTTGAAAATTCTAGGGTCAAGAGCAGCAATGTAGCGGAACCGGCATCGCCCAATATGACGTCGCTATTGTTGGAGGGGGAATGGTTGGCATGGCTCTTGCTTGTTCCCTAGGTAAGCTATGGCTTGTTTAATCTTCATGGGGAGTTAATGTCCATATCCCCATTTTGTAACACTAGATAGATAATCTGAGTCTGAGCCTATTGATGTTTCAGTGTTAAGTAATATGTATCTTTCGGCCAGCGCAGTGCTTTTTATCTGGACCCTCAGTTTTTCAAGATTGTTGTCCTACGAATTGGCTTTCTGTTTGCCAATTCTATATAGGATAGGGGTAGATATTCTAAGACTCATCTATTGAATTTGTTTACTAAGTGATGTGATAGATTTCTATTGAATGCTTAAATGGGGTTCACTCCGCTCGAAAAATTTAGAAGCAATTAGGGATACTTGGTTGTGGAAGTTACCATCACCACTGGTGTCTGTGGCGATTAGTGATACTTGGTAGCGGCAGACCTTACTACCATTCTGGCGATGATGGTATTGCTGGCCAGTGGTGGCTGTCAGTATTAGGTGCTGATCGGCACATAAAATGGTGGTGATATCTGGTGGAAGAGGCAGTGGCTGTGACAGGAATAGGGATGGTGGCTTTGAGGTGAATGTGGTTGGTGGCACTAGTGGTCGTGAAAGTGGGATCGTCGAAGGTGGCAAAGGCTGAAGGTGGTGCTTCTCGGTGGTGGGTGAAGGTGATGGTTTGGTTGAATGAGTTGGTGGACTTGAAGTCCTATGTTTAGTCTGAAAAACGAGCTATGTTTTTTTTTCATAAAAAAAAATGAGGTGGCTTCAAGAATTTCAATGTGCCTTTTTCTGTTAATCTGAATTAAACATAATTCCTGTTGACCTGTCTTTTGCAATCTTTCAGGCCTTGGAGAATTAGGAGAATGGGTTTTTGACATGTACTTCTCCACAGGCTATTAGAGTCTTAAATTTAGATTGTTATTGTATTTTTAGTATTGAAGGTTGATAGTGGTAACGAATGATGACATATCTACTTATGTCATTTGTTCAAGATGTCACCATCCTGAAATGTTTGTGGCATAGACACGGAAAAAGAAAACCATTTGCTCATCTGTCTTTAGTGACCCTCCCTCACTGTCTGTACATTCAACTGACTTCATGCAGTCAATGTTGATTATCTGCAGCAAGCATGCCATTGACAAAGCAATTAAATATTGCCATCATTGATAGCAATCCAGCATTGGTCAATGGAATTTGCATCAACAAAGAGGATCCTCCGGATCCTAGGGTCAGTACAATAACGCCTGCAACAATATCAATGTTCAGAGGTAAAGTAGTATTACTATAAAATTTAGGATCTTTTGCAGGCTCCTCATTCTCATCTTTCTCGCTCCATTTTCTTTGGTACTACTGTCTATCTACCGTCACTTTTGCTAAATGATGTCAAGTAGAAGTCTCTCGGTCGAGCTTGGTACTCTTTATTTATTCTTTTGGTCAGTATTGTTTAACCTTTTCATTTGTTTTGTCTGTTGGATAGGAATTTCTTCCTTCAAAAAATCATATCCTTTGATAACATACTTGGACAAACCATTACATTCTTCCTTTCCTGCTCATGCAAAGCAAATTTGTTTTCTATTGGATTAGGGCGCGAGAGCCAGATGTGTGTCATACAAATAAGGTGATTTGCTTCAAAAAATCATATCCTTTGGTACAATTGTCACGATTTTACCTCATTTTCTGGAGTTGTCATACAAATAAGGTGATTTGCTTTCTCATGACATAGATGAGTCAGTGAATATCTAATTTTACCTTTTATTATGGAGTGAACAAAGAAGAGGTTATAGCTTTTTTTGAAGGTGACAATGCTAATGTAAGATATGTATACGTTGGTGACATGGTGAACTTTGTAGATATTGGTGCTTGGCAATATCTTCAGCAATATCGACATGCATATTTTGATAAAATGCAGGTATTTCTCTTACTTTATTTGTAAAACCACTTCTCCCGTGGCATTTCAAAGATTTATGGAAGTTAAATAATACAGTGGTGTGCTTGACTATTATCTCACCTATTTTTTTGTATTGACATACCAAATGGATTTGTTTACAATTTTCTTTTTCTTTTCCTTTTATCTTTCTATGAATCAGTAAGCTATGATTCTCTTTGGAGTAGATTGAAATGAGTAGGGGCTCTGAGTAGCAGAGGTGGTCTGTTGGCTTCAGAAGAAATGTCAACCTGTGAATTGGGAATGGAATTTTCTTCTGGTGACAGAATTAAAGTTTGAAAATGTGAATCCAGATTGGAGGACTCGCTTTCTATGAAATATTTTGGGGGTTACACTTGGCCAGATTCATGGAGATAACTATTCTTTTGATTTTAGTGGAGAAGCATTTCTCACTGTGCTTTGACTTATGGCTTTTTCTTTGTCCTTATCGTTGTAATATTCTTGTGTCAATTGAGGAATACTTAAATTTGAGTCAGACCTGCATGATGGTCGGCCCCTTAGTGGGATAAGGCTTGGTGGTGGTTGTTGTTGTTGTTGTTGTTGTAGTATGTTAAATAAACTATGAATTATGGTTTGCCGTTTCATTTTCACGTGGATATTGGCATTGCTGTTTGGTAAACTATACTGCTTGTTGCATAAAAATTCATGGTTCTGGGTTAATGTCCTGCTTTTTCCTTAGGTATGGGATTATACTGGCTTGGGGTATACTCGATACCATGCAAGAGATGTGGATAAAGATTCACTAGGGTTAGCATCATGTGTATATAGTGAGCTTCAATATATTATTTCGTAGGCACAATCTAGTTGATGATGATGCTGTTATGAATAACAGATGCGTGGTTGAGAATAAGGTGCTTCAAAGTTCTCTACTGCTATGTATACAGGTACTCACCACCATCACTGCTCTCAGAATTCAAGTTACTCTCACATGTGTCTACTGTATACCCTAAACTTAGAGAGAGAGAGAGAGAGAGGAATCTCCGTTTGAGTTGAGTGGCAGCATGGCATTTTCTTAAAAAGAAAGAGTCATGATAAGTTAAATTCTGATGGAATCCATGGAATTGGTTTACCTACTACTGGAGAGCTTTCACATTGATGGGTTGTTACACCTTCAATTAAAAAATACGAAAGAAAAACAACGCTTTAGGGGACTCTTACCAGTAAATCAGAACAGATAAAATCTCCTACTTTTTGCATACTTAATTTGCATGAATTGTTTGGTATTGGAGATCATGTCGCTTGGTGCTCTTACGCGTTTATGAGACCTCTTAATTACTCGTAATGATTATCAATCGTTTCTTGTAAGTTGAGGAATTTAATATGCACTGACAATCGTAATTGTGGGGTAACGTCTTGATTAGCTATTCTATGTTTGCGCTGTAACATCTTAATTAGCTATCCAATGTCCCTTTACATTAATATATTCTCAGTAAGCACTGTAATGCCTTCAACCCAGACTAATGTTGGAACCTTAAATAATGACAAAACTATTATCTGATTAATATCACACGCGAGCGCCATTGACCATATTAAAGAGATGCAATGAATGATGTTCACTTGTATAGCTGATCTATGTCCATATATAAAATGGTTTAAGCACACTTTCAATTTCGTAACTCATGTTCTATATACACCCAGTAGGCGGTAGGCGCCATATTGGAATATGTGTGACACTGTGAGAATTTGCCATGTCATCAGTGCTACATCGCTGGTGTTAATAACAGGACGTGACAAAAGGACTTGATTGGACAAATAGAAAGAGGTGGAGGACCCAATTGTACATTTGATAAGAGTTAGGTGACTCGTAGTAAATAACTCAACAGAAAATCATACATCAACTAGTTTGTTCACTTTACCATATACATGGTACAGTAGATTGTTGCCTAGTGAAACAATTTTGCATAAATCCTTATGATTGTCATATTAATTTCATTTATCACTTGATTAAGGCATTGCACCCTTCTTATGCCAGTATAGCAAAATAAGAATGTAATCATGGTTCATGTATACGACGATACACATGACAGTTTTTACCATCCTTTATATGTCATGGTAGAAAATTGGTTGTAATCATGTATAGGATGACTGCGATGGTGTTCACCTGTCACATTTTATATGTGACAGCATATGTGATGCTTACTAATACACTATGACCAACCAAAGTTATATTAAATTCATAATAGTATTTATTGCAGTAAAATTATTGTTGTCTGGTCAAAGTACAGGACATTGAATACACATAAGATCATACTTATGTGTTGGTGAATAATGTGTGAATTTACTGATTTTAGGGACTTCTGAGAGAGGCAGTGAATTAGTTACTTCACTCGTCCTGAAAGCAATCTCCAAAGAATGGCACATGCTACTCGCACAGTCGTTGGCTTGTCGAGAATGTGATGTAATTTAGTCGTTTTTTAGTGACTCAAATTTCGTTTGTTGGATTAGTGATTTTAGTTATTGCAATCTTTCTTTTCTTCCTGGGGTCTGCCTTTCAAGATGACCATTTTATTATTATTTTTTATGTGAAATTGAGCTTTTAATTCACCTGTTGGCACACCTGGTAACATATTTGAACTTGACCAGTCATTTTACTTGGATAAATCAGACGATAATACAGAGTTGCTGTCAACTTAATATCGTTAAATGTAATTCAGAATAAATATTGCAAGTTTGGCACATGAAACTAAGAGATATGTCATGGCAGAATGCAGATATTCAGAAGAAAATCTTTCCTTCCAGACTAGTTTCAATGAGCTTAAATCCAGGTTTGAAATCTAAACGGATGGATGGTATCTGTTCAGAGATTTCTATGGCGGACCTCACGAAGCTGCAATTGAGCGATGGAACTTGCCTATATGCAAAGTTGGTGGTAATATTGTATTATAAATTTTCAAAATCTAGTTTTAAGAAGTTAGTTTAATACGGTCCAAATGATGAGTTATTGGGATAGGTAGGCATCTACAGAGTGATAGAGTTAAATGACGTTGACTGCAGGTTGGTGCTGATGGGTCCAAGTCACAAGTTCGGGAATTAGCTGGATTTAAGACTACTGGTTGGAATTACTCACAAAATGCAGTCATCTGTACGGTAGAACATGCTTCAGAAAACCAATGTGCTTGGCAAAGGTTTCTTCCTGCTGGTCCAATTGCCCTTTTGCCAATGGGTGATAATTTTAGCAATATTGTCTGGACCATGAACCCAAAAGAAGCCTTGGATCGAAAATCAATGACTGAGGATGATTTTGTGAAGACAGTGAATCATGCTCTTGATCAAGGATTTGGTCCTCACCCCACATCAAGCTTGTTAGGGAATGGAAATATCTTGTCTTGGTTCAGAGCCGGTGTGGCCACATCTGGCAATGGGGGATTTGAAATTCCACCGAAGGTGCTCAAGTTGGCATCTGAAAGAATGGTGTTCCCTTTGTCCCTGAGACATGCTAATGACTATGTGTCGAAGCATGTTGCTTTAGTTGGTGATGCAGCACATACTGTTCATCCTTTGGCTGGTCAGGGAGTCAATTTGGGCTTTGGAGATGCATTTGCTCTTTCAAGAGTAATTGGCGAGGCCATTGCTGTTGGTATGGACATTGGGGAGGTTCGTAATCCCTTGCTCAATTGTTGCTTAAAAAGTTTTGATTCATCTTTGGGAAGACCTTTCTTGAACATGCTGCACAAAATTCAATCGAGCATTTCATTTTTGGGAATGAATGGAATAAGAAAAACTGTCAATCACATTTAGCATATTATGCTCATTGCTTCCTTAACAGTCAGAACAAACCAATGCTTATACTTACAGGGAGTATGGAAAAACTCCATTGGTAAATTTGTTCCCTGTTGTTGATGTTATTTCCCACCTTGGTCCACCAAAAAGTAATCTCTTCTGATGCATGACTAAAAATTGCACTCACGGCTATCACAAAATTTTAGATGAGAGATAAAGAACTTCTTGGTCAATATCACCGGTAAACAGGGTTCTACTGCTGAGATCTCATGCATAGACAGTGGAAGAGTGTTGCTTTTAATCTGTTCCTCTTTGGCTAAAAATTGGGATTTTCATCTGTGCATGGGTGTGCAAAATTTGCAGATGAGAGTGAACTGATATTGGTTAAGTCAAAATTGATTGGTAGGGTTCAATATTTTGCAGGTGTCTCTGTTGAAGAAATATGAAGCAGAGAGGAAGCCAGCTAACATTGCTATGATGGCAATCCTTGACGGGGTTCAGAAGGCTTACTCCGTTGATTTTGGGCCTTTAAACATACTACGAGCTGCCGGTTTCCATGCTGCCAACTATATCTCACCTCTCAAAAGGAGCATTATATCATATGCCTCAGGCGAGCAAAGACTGCCACTTTTCACGTAAGGCATAAGCTGTTTTTTCGAAAGACACATTTCTAGCTTCCGTGCATACCAGAAATTCCTCCTCTTATCAGTCACTGCAAGTCTGAGATCGGTTTAGACTTTTATGTCGGTTTCTTTAACTGTCGATGTGCAACTCTCCTGCGGTGTATATATAATGCTTCAGAAGCCAAATTTCTTCGTCATTTTTGTGGCCAATCTGGTGGGCGATTAACTTTCACACCGACTTGATTCCTCATATTCTCTTGACAAATTGAATGCCAACTTATTTGTTATCTTGAGAAATACTGTTGATAAGTGCACACATAACTTTCCAGCTGTGTATATTTATAATCTTGTGGAGTGCAATTTCAACTCTTACCAATGTGAAATACTTTTATATTGAGATATAAATATACAAATAACTTTTTCAGGATTTCTTGAAATTGAAGAAATATCTTGGGAGTTTGGTAGGAAAGTTACTTTTGACTTCTTGGAAATCCAGACAACCCAACCCTTTAACCTGTTCTATTTAGCTACTTCATCTAATACCGTTTGAAAGAAGATTGACTGCCCACTTGGATTTCTTTGGTGCAAGGGCAGTGCTTTAATCGAACCATTCCTTATCGGTAGACCTGATCATGGCGAAGCCGCCGATTGTCCGTTCAGGCCGAGTAGGCTGTGTCTTTGTTGGATCAATAGGCCGAATAGACTTGAAGAGCACCCATGCGTTTGTTGGGTCCTATAAAATATAGTCTGATTTTTGAGTAATTTGAGTATAATTCTCTAAAGAAGATTCCAAATTACATTAAACTTGATTCATTTGAAACTAGACACCTGTGGCGTTCCAACCATAATTTGTTTGACCATATTGAATCACGAAAAGTTATTCAAATATTTGAAGAAAGAGAACCTTAGAATTCTGCCTGAAGAGATGAACTTACTTAACGTTTGAGCAATCTCGCATTGGATGTTGGGTAATGCTTCTTCGGAAACGAGCCTTAATCATTCTCCCCTGGTTGCAAAAAAGACTTTAGTTCTCATTATCGGCATAAAAGGAAACGTCAGAAAAACTAAATGGGACAAAATTTCCATCAGTCTCACATTGTTTTTAGGGATAATATCACAAAAAATCCCAAATCGGTTATACTTGTGATAAATTTATCTCAAACTAATTTTTTGAATACCAAATAGGAAAAACTAATGTTTGGGATTTTTAATTGTCAAAAAATTAATTTTTGATAAATTTATTACAAGCGTACCAATTTGAGGTTTTTCATGATGTTAATTCTTATTTTAAATGATTTAAATCACTTACTATAAGACGTACCGTTCAAGGCAAGGGGCGGCCTAATTCGATATGTTGTTTGCTCCGATTCGATCGAGGTGGTTTTCGTTACCGGTCCATAGGTGATCCAAATTCCTATGATCAAGTCTTTCTGACCCCTAAGAACATCTTTTTTAAATGGGGATATGTACACTAAAAGTCCTAAACTTATCACGAAAGTATAATTGAGTCCTAAAACTTTCAAAAGGTACAAACAAGTCTTAAAACTTGTCACGAAAGTGCACTTGAGTCCTAAAAATTTTAAATAGTGCAAACAAGTTCTAAAACTTGTCACGAAAGTGCAAACAATTCCTAAAATTTATCAAATTGGTTCAATCAAGTCCTTTCATTGATTGTACTTTTTGAAAGTTTTAGGACTTGTTTGTACTTTCGTGATAAGTTTTAGGACTTATTTGCACTTTTTGAAAGTTTTAAGATTTAAATGCACTTTCGTGATAAGTTTTAGAACTTGTTTATACTTTTTAAAAATTTTAAGACTTAATTATACCTTTGTGATAAATTTTAGGATTTTTAGTGCACGTATCTCTTTTTTAAATGTATTAAAGATGGCCTTTCTAGCCGGCGAAAAGTGGTCAGTGCCCAAGACATTAACAAAGAATGGCTATTTATAACTAGGTACAGCTCAATCCACCAGAAAATCGACCCAGTCCAAACCCTAGTTGACTTTTGAAGTGACCCAATCCGAATAAAAAAAGGATCCCCATTCAACTCGAGTGTGGAATAATTCAAATAGCAAACTTGAAAAACAAAATTGAATTAAAGATGCGTTTGTTTAAGTAACAGTGTTTTCTTGGAATTACTTTTCGAGACTTTCACGTATTTGGTTTGCTAGAAATAATCAGTTAATGAAAAATTATTTACGGTCAAAGAAACTATTCATGCTTAAAATTAAAAAAAGAAATTTCATGACTCGAAAAAGGAAAAGATATTTTCCTGAAAAATGATCTCCCGAAAAGTATTTTCTTTTATCATTAAATTTTTCCCAAAATAAACATACCCTAAATTCAATGTTAGCTTGAATTCAAAGTAAAGGAGCTATGAAATAAGCCGAAATATGGTGCTTTAGCAAATATGGGTGCGCTTAGAAACCATTATGTTGCGTTTGGACACCATTATGTTCCCGGAAATAATTTCTGCTTAGAAATGATTTATTTTATTCTATTCCCTGAAATAATTTCTGCTCAGAAATTATTTTTTTATTCTATTCCCAGAAACAATTTCTAAGTATTTGAAGGCATTTGGTAATGGCCCAAAATTTCCATTCCTGAAATAGAAAAAGAACAGAAATATGTTTGGTAACTGTACAAAATTTTTTTTTATTAATAATATTTTATATTTTTTTTAATATTTTTTTCTTTTTTGTTTCTTTTTTTCTTCTTCTCCTTCTTAGCCATGGTTGGGTCGCCGGCCACAGGCCAGGGTTGGCGAGGGCATCAGGGCCCTCGCCGCTTGTGGCCTGGGCGAGGGCCGCAATAATACAACCCTCGCCTCGTCGGCCCTGGCCTGTGACTAGCGGCTAGGAAAGAAGAAGAACGGGCCATGGCCAGGAAGAAAAGAAAAAAAAGTAAAAAAGATTTCCTCTTCTATTTCTAATTCTTGTTACCATAATAAAAAATGAACCTTTTTTTTTATTTTTGATTCTGTTCCAAAACTAATTCTGGGAATAAATTTGTGCCTGGAAACAAAAAATTTACCAAACGGATTTCTGTTCTTTTTTTATTCTCGAGAATAAAAAAATAGAACCAGTCACTATTTGGCAAGTTACTAAATGCATCCTACATTTCCGAAGTCCCTTGGCCCTTGTGCAAATTCTAAGGCGTTTGGTGAAGAAATTTAGAAGCTCATTTCAGAAATGCAATGCATTTCCAAAGGCATTTCTCTTCGAGGCCACTAGGAACCAGCATTGGGTATTCTAGCATTTTCGGAATGCTGCAGGCCAGAATTAATAAATTTCTTTATTTCAATTTTTCCCTCACTAATTTTTCGTATCCCTCCTTTTCCTCTTAATTTACATCATTCATCATCTCAGTTGCCCTTACTCTAGATTCTCTGATGGTTACCAACGATGGTCGAGGTCACACAAGATCTACGATCTTGCGACCTAGAGCAAGGGCCGCGGAGCTCACACGACCCTTGGCATTGCCTCGCCTAAGGCAGCGCACCCTCAGGTAATAGCGACCGAGGATCGGCTACCTCGGCGGCACTCGCTCAAGGTCATGCAGACCTCGATTTGCAAATATGGTATTCGCACGAGTCTAGGATTTTGCAGATCTGGGATGCCGGCATGGGTCACCTAGGGTTGGCGACACTGGCGACCGGTGTGTGATGCTCACTATTGGTCCCGACCTAGCTCGCTGAAGTCTCGAAGGAAGTGGTTGGAATTCGCACAACATTGGTGTTTGGGACTTTGCAGATCTAGGATGTCGGCATGGGTCTTCTGGGGTCAAGCGACAGCCGTCGCCGGAGCTTCTACCTTCACCTAACTTACCAGATCTTCGAACTTCACCGTTGCAAAATTTTTTTTAACCTAAAGTTCTTGGTGCAAACAGTGTTCGTATTTCGTGGAAAGTCATTACACACTATTCACATTATGTGAAAACCCCTTAAACTTAAAAAACAAATACTATTTGCATCACGTAAAAACCCCTTGAAGCCTAAAGTGGCGTGCGTTATGCACAAGCTTCGGTCAAATGTTCTCCCAAAACCAGGATATTCAACATTTCAAGCACACAGATTCTACCCAAAAGAAAGAAATCTTAGAAAAATGTTATCTTTCATAAAAAAAATCTTAATAATTCATTTTCCGTGAAACAAAAAATAAACCTAACACTATCTCAACCGTTGGATCACGTAGGACCCGGACTATTTTGACGGCCGTGATGGAGCCGGGGCTCACGTCATCCCGCCGCGCTCAAGGATTGGCTCCCCGACCAGCTCCCATCCGCCGCCGCCACCCCTCCGACAACAAACGAGTGTCAGACGTCATGACGTTCTCGCGTCGCGTAGCAGCAGCACGCAAAAGCCGAACCCGTCGCATCGAAGGGACGAACCTGGTCGACCGCCTTGTCCACGTTCATCTCCGTCTCCCAACGAAGCCTTCCTCCTCTGTATCTGCTCGTCGTCAACTCCCCCCTCTTTCTCTCTCTAGACTCTCTCTACACACTCTCTCTCTCTCTCTCTCTCCCCTCCTTCCATTGGAGATCGAAGAAAGAAAGCTCTCCTGCGCGAACAGAGCAAACCACGTGGTCCGCAAGCTCCCATCCAGCGACACCCCTTACGTCCGGGCCAAGCACGTCCAGGTCTCTCTTTCTTCTTCGAATTCTGGGGTTCCCATCGATTTTTTAGCCTTCGCTGTGATTAGAGTTACCCGGCGTCATGCCTTTGCTGTTCCGATGGACTCCGAAACCGGTGTCATATGGCTGCGGTGCGGCAGCAAAAGCTCGATACCTACCTGCTGATAATGCTCGGTGGGTCGCGTGGACTTCTGGGTAGTCAATTTTATGGGGAATTGCTGCCTTCATTGATTGTGCTTTCATCCTGGAAGTTTGCTATTTGAGCCTCTAACATCGAAATGACAATGTGAATTTGAAACCAGGAAAGATTCAAGCAAAGCATAGTTGTTAAACTTTTTGTACGATATAGGTTATCCAAACCTTTCGACTTCGCTAATCTTCGCCGATGCATGTAAGATACCCAGTCCATGCAGATCGAGTTGGGCAGCACCCGCAAAGTGGCGGACCTTGACCTCAAGGTGACTATAAGTGGGAGACGCAATGGATGATCGATTCGAGCATGTGATCTACGTGTCCGGAAATCCGGAAATCAAATGCTTAGCCACTTAGCGAATCCTTGAAGTTGTAATTGTAATAAAAATTCTGCTAGAAGTACCCGACTTACAAAAATTCATTGAGCTCCTTTCTGAATCACACGATGGTCGACTGAATTGTCTGTTTATCTATTTTTAGGCCATGTCAATTAAGTATGGTCAAAGCTATTATTAATGTTGAAATGGTTAGATGAGCATGTGAAGCTCTTATTCTTGGATGATGATTTCGCACTCACGGATCATTCATATCCTGCTAAACAGTTGGTGGAGAAGGATCCGGATGCGGCGATCACTTTGTTCTGGAAGGCTATAAATGAAGGAGATAGGATCAATAGCGCCCTTACGGACATGGCGGTGGTGATGAAACAGCAAGACAGAACAGAAGAAGCTATCGAAGCGATAAAATCTTTTAGAGGCTGGTGTTCGAAACAAGCTCAAGGGTCGCTGGACAACATTCTCATCGACTTGTACAAGGTACTTTAGACTGATCTGAAGCATAAACCGTGCATTGGCTGGTGGAGTTAAGTCGCAAGATCACACATCTAGTCATCGTATCACCTGTTTTCAAGACCTGGATAGTGATACTAGAGTTTTGTAGAACTAATATTTTTTTTCCTCTAGATCTCTACATTCAAAGTGCTTCTCGAATGATGCCATTTATTCAACTGCATTCTCTCGATTACTGTAAAGATAAGTGCACTGGAAGTCCTAAAACTTGTCACCAAAGTGCAATTGAGTCTTAAAACTTTTAAAAAGTGCAATCAAATCCCAAGACTTGTCAAGTTGATGCAATCAAATCCTAAAACTTGTTAGCATTTTCCATTTGTTAGTTAATAAAAGGACTTGATTGCACCAAATCGATAAGTTTTAGAATTTGATTGCACTTTTTGAAAGTTTCAGGATTCAATTGCACTTTCGTGACAAGTTTTAGGACGTGATTACATTTTATGATAGTTTTAAAATTCAACTGCACTTTCGTGACAAGTTTTAGGACTTTTAGTATATTTATCCCATTACTTTAAAAGTGAGATTTTTCGGGCAAACTTCAAGTTTGATTCATATTGAACTATGCATTAGCTCTTACCTTCACAATAAGCTGATCTTCTGTGGAGCTTCTGCCTTCCGTTTCATTCCCTTTTGCAATTCTTCACTTTCTAAAGTAACCATATCCACCAGAAATCTGGAAGACTCGAAGAACAGATAGAACTATTGAAGCAAAAGCTTTGGACGATATACCACGGCGAGGCCTTTAAAGGGAAGCCGACAAAGACGGCGCGTTCTCATGGAAAGAAGTTTCAGGTCACTATCAAGCAAGAGATCTCCAGGATACTGGTATTCAATTGTTCTATTCATTTCCTCGGACTTTTGTTTCCGATGGTAGCGGGAAAGTTCTCTTTCCACAGGAAATGCTTAAGCAGCGGACATGCGTGTTGTTCGTTCTTAGTGATTGCATTCATTCCATGTTGGACTGTTCGTAATTCTCTGCGCCCTACATATTCTGCTTCGATGCAGGGGAACTTGGGTTGGGCCTACATGCAGCACGGAAATTTTATGGCGGCCGAAGTCATCTACAGTAAAGCTCAAATCATCGACCTTGACGCCAACAAGGCCTGCAACTTGTGCCATTGCCTAATCAAGCAAACACGAACTGCCGAGGCACTTTCAATACCGAACGACGTATTGTTGAATTTATGTCTTGAGTTTAAGTCTGCATAACAAATTCACTTTCCTATTTGGCTGATTTCGGATGAAGGGCTTATGGCGACGCGAATAGAGAAGGCCACTAAAAGACAAAACATGGGCACACTTTATTTTATTATATCTATTTCGGTGGGCCCAGCTCAATTTATTGAATGCTTATCAGTGAAGCACTTTCCTTTCTTGGACGTGCAAAAGAAACGTGTGGGGCCCTCGGAAGTCAGATAAAGGGGAAGCAGAACTAGGGTTTTTGCCGCATATAAAAGGAAAAGAAATTGAGGGTTTCTTTCTTTTAGCGAAGATCAAAGCCGCACGAAGGAGGCAAAACGTACAGCGACGTTCGTACGCGTGTTTTGTTTTGGGCTTCAACACGCAGTGATTTGTGCAGTGAGTTTATTTTGTCGTGTTTGAGCGATTTGTAACTCTGATTCTCCGATTATAGTGGATTATTTGTTGCTGGCTCTCCCCATGGATGTAGATACCAATATTCGGACCGAACCACGTAAATCTCTAGTATCCTTTATAGTTTCTCGTTTATTTCTCTGGTATTTTCGCATTGACTTAATTTGCAACCTCATGTCGTTTCCGCGTTATATTTACAACAGTATTGCGGGGTGACATGGTCGGATCCGATGATCCCAAGTCACAAGCCCGAGCACAAGAACTAGTCAGAGAACTAGAATCATCGCATGTATCGCCTCAATCGGGACAAGAGTCGGCATCGAGCATAGAAGACGCTCTCATGCAAGGGCTGGACCATTTGATGAAACAATGGACACCATTTCGGTCGAAGAGACTTCCCATCTTTGAAGAGATCTCTCCCTTTCGGGATCAGGTGGCGTGCTGATGTGTATTGTATATGATGGAAATGACATTCAGTCTAGCCAGGGAATGCCTTTGGGTATAAAAGTTAGCATGGTAGAGTCAATGTGTGCTTGCCCCCATTTCGCAGGTCCTTTCGTGATGCATCATGTTTGGTGGTGACATCCGACATAGATCATGGTCGACAAGGAACGTCGGTGTATTAAATGTTTTGCGTCGCCTAATGCCGTTATATCTTTCAATGTCCTTCGTGCAGGGATACGGGGAAATAAAATCTGCAGAGTTTGCCCACTCATTAGTGAGCCACCACTCATTAGACAAGCCTGCGTTGCTTGGTTGCATTATTTTCCGGAGAGGTTCCACTAAAACCAGTGCTTGCTTGCTTGCTTGCAGGTGATGTTACTGTTGAGTAGCCAAAACCTTGCAATGATCCTACTAGAATAGCTTTTGCCCCTTGGCCTAAGCCTTCCTTTGGTCTGAGCTTCTTGCCGCCTCTTGTTTTTCGTCGACACAATTCTCAAGCGAACATTCTACATAGAATGGACCAATATCTACAAGCCACAGGAAATAATCACCTTGGCGTCCACATTAAAATTGACGTACGTACGACTCACGTTGACAAGAAAGCGGCATCTACCTAAGATTGTGTCTTTGGCTGCTCATTCTTGGGGCCACTTAAAAGCAGTTCGATATGGGCGAGTCATTGACAAAAGGAAAGACGTAACCATTTGGGACAAACTACCAAAGCCAAACCACCCCAAGATGGCACAGTTTTACATGTGTTCAGCTGATCTTGACATGCAGCTTCCACCATGCCGGAGGCGGTGATCCACCAATTGAACTTCAATCCCCAGGAAACTACGTGTATGCATACATAATTACAACCATTTCTCTCCTCATTTCAATTGCGGAGCTTTCTTGACGTTGGCGACAAGCAAGCATAAATCGATGGCAACCTCTAGTTGCAGGACCAGAGGACAGCGCAAGAGAAAAGAGATGTGACATAGAAAAAATTTCTCATTCATGTGTAGCTGAGATTCATTGAGAAAATCCCAACCGATAGATAACAGTGATGAGGCAAAAAGAGAGGAGCTTCGGTATGGACAAACAGTGTCCAACCATCAAGCATTTTAAGATTTTCAAATACTATACGAAATAAAAGTTGGGGAGAATATGTCCATACGTAAGAAATTATCTACCTGAAATCAACTACCACCACATACAACCAAATCCACGATACATGACCCCTACCCCAGAAGAAAAGACTGCCATTGGGGTAAAGGGAGAATGGCTAAAGGGGAAAAAGGAGAAGGAAAAAACCCAAAAATCGAGAGAAAGAGAGAAAAATCGAGATGGCCCATGACCTCGGCGAGTGAAGCAGTCAAATCAGAAACGGCCGTAATCAGCGAGTTGGGAAGTACCCGTGAACTTCTGGAGACTAGCATTTGAATCCATGGCAAACGGACAGGATAATTATGAGTATCAAGGCAATGATGATCGCCAAGACAATCAACTTAATCTTCATATTCTGGAGCCACATCTTCCTCCTTATCTTTGTTCCCTGTTGCTTGAAATCTTGTGCCTGCATCACGTCGTCATTAGAATATGCAAACATGGGATCACTTTTTAATAGGAAACAGCAGTTAATCTTTGCACCCAACGAATTGCCAATAATCGGACATGCAGAGAAAGACAACACAACCACCCGTCATATAATGAAGCCCTCTGTTTGCCAGCATTCGTCAGAATGCCAACAAAAGTTACTTCCAAACAGAACCCAGTAACATCTAGAGCCACACTTACACAGGGACACTTGCTTCTGCAAAATATAACCACAAACTCCAATGACAGTGTCATTAGGCATAAATTCGATTTTACCAACCTGAGAGCGAAGGTTCTCAGTTTTATCAACGAGCAGCTCAATCTTCTCACCCCGGTCAAGAACCTGAAAGAAATAATGATTTAGGAACATCACATCACCAAAATTAATCATCAGACCATCACCCTATATACAACCCATCAAAGAGGCAAGAAGCAACCGACTAATTTTTTTAAGCAAATAAATAGAAGCCCCACACCTTTTCAATATTTTCCATCATAACACCTTTCACTTCAGATACTTGAGCTTTCACTTTCGCAAGCTTGCTGATTTCTTCTGGATGGTCAACACAATATTGCATGTGTTCCTTCAACTTGGGACTAAGAAAT
Organism: Syzygium malaccense; assembly: GCA_031216405.1. Taxonomy (NCBI): domain Eukaryota; kingdom Viridiplantae; phylum Streptophyta; class Magnoliopsida; order Myrtales; family Myrtaceae; genus Syzygium; species Syzygium malaccense. Next base: position 20,114,509 of record CM062260.1, read on the forward strand.
AATCATAGGGTAAGAAGTACATACAATGACACAACAAGCTCAAAAACCAATTTCTACATTTAAAGATAGCAAGATAGAAGTGCGTACCCAAATTCTCTGTTCAGGCTGTTGGCAGCAGCTGTCGCAGCTTTTCCCCCACCATATCTTTTGTTGAAGTCATCCTTGATTCTTTCCAAGAAAGCAATGGGAATCTGTCTGCCAGCAGATTCAGCTGCAACTACACAATAGGCTGCAAGTACCCACCATAAAAGTTAATTCACACAGATTAATAGCACAGGATAAAATAACGTGGATGTCACAGCTTCTATGAGAATATAAGAGTTTATGTTTCTACTAACTTTAGTAAAATGAGACTTGCAGAAAGTAAGATACAATCACTTCTGATCAGAAAAAAAAAATCAAATCGTCCATAAATTATGACAGAGTAGAAAAGAAAAGATAAAACAGAGTTCTGTACAACACAAGACATAGTAATATCATATTATCATGGACATAGGAGTAATGTATACGTAAGGATTAAGTGATAAAAAAAAATCATCATTGGTGGGAGCTTAAAAGTCAAACAAGCAGTATCAGGTCCGAGTTTGCCAAAATTTTCGAGTCATAAATTCAGGTTGTAAATGGTACAGAGTCATCGCTAAGCCAGATTAGCATGACCACCAATATCTTCCATGATGCATACAGATTTTGTGAGAATATAGCAAGTTCATAAGCAAAGAGGATAGAAGATGAAAAAGAAACTCTCACTATAATTCACACAGAATAGGAGACACCACACAAATATATTAGCTTAGATTTGAAATTTTTCAACCTCAGACACTAGGTAAAGCAGCTTCTCAAACAATTAAGCATCATTCTGCTACATCTGAATGGTTACACTTACGAACCCAGAGACTGCAATTCAACATCCCCCAACCCCCCTACTCCCAAAAAATAAAAAAAAAAAACAGATAAAAAAAGCGCCACCCAAAAGGAAAACAAAAGAAAAGCCCAGCAAGTGTAAAGGATCAAATCTTCAAATGTCAAACAGATACATAATTAAACTACAAGAATTGTCATTAAGGCGATACAAAAGTTGCATTTATTCTATCTCGATCCAGCAGTCAACTTGTAATACACACGGGATGTAGCCAAAAAAGGAAAATTAGGAGAACATTAAATTAGTATTCTATGTCATCTTGGTTTCCTTATGGCAGGATCTTTTTTATTCGCCAGAATCTAAACCTCTCCATTCCAAATTCCCTCCTTCCACCCCATTTTCACGTTCACAAATCAATTTACCAGCGCGCTGCAGAAATACCAGTTCAAACAATGGCATTTTTAACATGCAAAATTAATTTCTGTAAAGTTCCTCCCACATTGAAATCGAGATTCATTTCCCAATACTTCTTTCAAGCCGTCTCTGAGGTTCGGCGGTAGGATCACGAGCCGCATAGCATTAATATTAATATTAACCTAGATTATTGTCTTATTTGAACAACTTTTCGATCTTTCGAAATTCAAAACAGCCAAAACACAAAACACAACAAAAACGCAGGCATCAACTTCTTCTCTCAGAACAAATGAAACAGATCAAACCTCGGACCACTCCATCCGAATTTGAACTCCAGAAACAACAAAACGACAACCAAATCCCAAAGATCCGGAGGCGCACAACGGATCAAAGAGAATCGGCTACAAACCCCGCGAGATCAACCTCCAGAACCGTAACCAGACACCGGAAACCTTGAAAAACCGTCAGATCACACGCAGATCCCCTCGTCAAACCTAATCCAAACCAAAAACCGAAAACCGACGGCATCGCCATCCGCCATCCGCCCGCGACTGGACACGAGAGATTCCGAATCCAAAGACACGCGGCGGGGTAAGAGGAGAGGGGGGAGGGGAGACGTACTGAAGCCGTCCTCGACGAGGTAGTTGAAGGTGTGGCCGTCGCAGTTGTAGGTGAACTTGTTGTTGGTGGCGGGGAGCTTCTGGAGGCACTGGGAGGCGATGGTGGTGAAATTGCCGGTGAACTCCGTGTACTCGGCGAGGACCACCGTCCCCCGCGCCACGAAGCTGTAGATCAGCGACTGTTGGCCCATGATCGATCGGCCCGACCGCCGCGACGGATCCGATCACGCCGCAAGGAATCTCGCCTCCGCTACGGTGGGGAGAGAGCCCTACGCCGAACGCCGCCGGGGGGAGTCGGATCGCCGGAGGAGGAGGAGGCCCTTCGGAGGCGAACGCGGTTTGGATCGGCGGCGACGAATTGCGCGGAGATCTTCGTTCGATCTGAGAGGGAGATAAGAGACGGGCAGGCGAGAACGAAAATTGAAAACGATCTCCTCTCGGATATGGAGAGAGAGATGAGCGATGACGGACGGTGGCGCTGGGATTCATATGATATTTATAGTTGGAGGGCAAAATGGGAAGACGGGGAATTTTTCCTTCTTTTTTTCAGCTTTGAATTATTTATTTATTATTTATATTTCTTTTTTTTGCGATTTGAAAATTATTCGGTTTGAATTGGAAAATTTGAGGGGGTGGTGGAATTGCATGGTAGGGGAGGAAGCATCCAGCCGGACCAGCCCATGGAAACGAGGCACCACGCCGTCCTCTTCGTTTTGTTCAAACCTTTGACTAGATGGTCGATGTGCGTGTTTGTGTTTCTCGTTTTCGTGAATTTTTTTTTTGAAAACATCCATGGAATTTTTCCTAGAAAAATGAATGATTTGAAAAATATTTTCGTAAAAAAATCGCTTGCATATATGAATAAACATGGTTCATGGGTGGACCGGTTCTCGGTTTTAGGATATGTAGGGCGGGTTCCAAGTTTCAAATATTGAGGAATCTGTTCCGACTAACAGGGTCCACCTAGAATCTAGAACCTAAAACAAATTTTTTGTGTTTCTCTTGTTTCATATTTTCGCGCAATCCTGCGACATTTCACGGTTTCAAATGATGAGTGTGTAACTGAAACCATTAGTGTGAGGTTTCATTTCTGACGTTATCCACGACTGATAATTTTACTTTATTAATATTTTATATTTCTCGTATATCTAAATATGAGCTGTGAAATAGATCGTAGCAAATGGAGATCATTAGATGTGATGATTCACTGCAAGCATTCAATTAAGAATATCAGGTGGAACCTGGATAAATCTTTGAACCAACTATGGAACCCGGGACATGATAGGTTTAAAGTTCAGGGTAGGTTCGAGGTTCCAAAAATCAGGAAAAATATTTCAACCGGTAGGTTCCAAGTTTCAAGTGGAACCTCAACAGAACTTGAAAACGCGCACCCCTATTTGCATTGCTTACAAAAATGAACGAACGAAAACTATATTAACCGTTTACGAATATGTTAAGACATTAATTCTTATCAATAATAAATATATTTTTCATCAGCTAATTATTTTAAGCGATATAAGTAATCCTCATCTAAATTATTCATTTTTCACAAAACAATTGGAGATAATCGATTGCCATACAAGGAAGAAAAAGTCAAGGAAGTTTGCAACATTCTTCTTTTAATTTTCGGTGTTTCGAGGGCACAAGCGCAGATACCCGGCTTTGCGAAGCTCCCGGGGCCTCCTTTCTCCTCGGCCCACAATGACGAATGCATGCGGCACCACGCATGCTTCGTGAACTGCTCAAGTTCAAATCTTTGGCCAGTACGAGAGGCAGTTCTCGAACAGAGCAATTTGCACGTAATTGGCGGGATCAAACAAGCAAACGGCCGCTGGTTCCCGTCGAACTTATGCAGTTCGCACGCTGCCTTTTTTTTTTTTAATTTCTTTCTTCGTTCTATGAGGAAATTGCTCGGAAGTTTCTTAAGAGGTGTTTTCATTTCAAAGCATGCAAAGGACTTCCATCTCTAAAACGACAGTGAAGACCAATGGAGGATTGAGTTATGTTGCGCAAATTATTGTCGCATCGAGAATGGAAATTGACAGTGGCTGTTAAGGGTGTGCAAAACGAATCACCCAAACATTAAACTACTCGGACCGGATTGAACCAGGCGGTTTGGTCTGATTCTCGGAAGTGTCGATTGATTCCCTGTTCCTAAAAGTAGGTTCGGTTTCCAGTTCCAAGGAAAATCGGACCAATCGGACCGGATATTTTTTCTTTTGTGATTATGTGTAGTCGGCATGGAAAATACAATTTCAATTTTAGAACATATGTGTAGTCAGCACGGAGAACACGATTTGTCTTCGTATTGGCTAGAATTGCACTTGTTTTTGTGATTTTGTGTAATCAGCATGGATAGCACAATTCTAATTTCAAAATATATGATATCAAGCAGTGGAAAAAAAAAACCGGTTGTATTGAACCGATCCGGTCTCCGGTTCCCAATTTTAGAAATCAGATCGGGAACCGATGCGGAGTTTTTGTAAAAGAGCGCCGCTAGCAGGACGGGGCCGCCGTGCTGAATTTCCGGCGATTGCGTGTCGACCGCAATTCTCCAATTGGTGGGGGAGGTGGCCGCAGACCGGATTTGAGAACGTGGGGAAGGAAGGTTTTGTTTTCTTTATTTAATTTATTTAAGGAATAATGCTACATTTCGATCCTTCTGCTTTCTTTTATTCTTTTTCGGAAATTAAAACCCCCCTCTATCTTCTTCTTCTACTTCTTTCAAAGCCTCTTTCGACCTTCGAGAAAATGTCGCCACGAGTCCTACCATTATACTTTTTTTTCCTCGTCGGTCGATTTTTGTTGACATATATCGCGGGATTGCTGACACGAACGCTAGAATACACGTGCCGTGCTATGATTCGTTCAAGTTATTATACGACGATATTTGGTACTATATAAAAACATAAATATGAAGACAACATTAAGGGTGAGAAAATGTCGCTGTGAGTCCTTTCACTGTACTTTTTTCCTTGTTGGTCGAATTTGGCGCCATGTCAAAAAAACATAAATGAATGAAGCCAACATGAACGAGCGAGAGAGAGACGGGGTCCATTGCGGCCGCCATGATCGCAAGCTCAAGCTCTAGCTTGTGGCGATCACGCATGTTCAAGGCTTCAAGCTCGAGTTTGTGGACGCCATAGCCACTTTGAGCCCGGAGCCGTGGTCACCCAATTTGAACTCGTGACGGCCACGGGCATAAGATTTTTCTGAGTCGTGGAGCTCGCGATGGTTGTGTGTCCACTGAATCTTTTTGAGCCACGAAACCTGAGGTCGCATGGTCGCTCGAGCTTCGAGCTTACGGTGGCCATGGCCACTCGAGTTTCGAGTCGCGGAGCTTGAGGTCATGGTTGTTCGATTTGAGGTCTTGGTCATGGTCGCTCAATTGGTGATCGTGAATAGTTAGTTACAACATCATGAATTTCGTATTGTCGTGGGGGTTTTATTGGTTTTCTTCGTGTTTATCTTTTCCTTTATTTTATTTAAATTAGGGTTAATATGATGAAAAACTCCAAACTGATATACATGTGACAAATTTATAACAAACTAATTTTTTGATCATCAAAAATCTCAAACCGGTACACCTATGACAAATTTTACCCTAGACTAATTTTTTTTATCACCAAAATACCCAAATTAGTAAATTTGTGACAAATTTATTCTCCGTTAAATTGAATTAATACTACGAGAAACTTCAAACCGGTACATCTATAACAAACGAAGGATAAATCCCAAAATCGGTACACCCGTCAACCGTCACGTATCATTTAACTCAGAAATTTGACGTTAAAATTTAATGAAAAATAACGGAGAATAAAATTATTACAGATGTATCAGTTTAAAGTTTTTTTTTGGTCAAAAATTTAATTTGGATAAATTTGTCACATGTATATTAATTTGAGATTTTTTGTGATATTAATCCATTTAAATTATATTCACATACAAGGAATCTCACCGTTGGATTAAAGAAAATTTCAATAAGAAAGATTTTCCTTTCACTAAGGAAACCGGATAAACAATTTAATAAAGGCAAAGAAGGCACAGTCTCTTTTTTTAAGAGGGACAGTGCCGGTTGGTGACCTTTCCTTTTTGTAAATTGATATTGAAAATGATTTGTCGAGAACTGCAGATGACGTGACACCAAATTAAAAGTCTCCGGCTTAAAAAGTAGTATTAAAATTTACTTTTTTTTTATAGGGAACGTTATTAAGATAAATTGCGTTTAGTAGCCAGAATTTAAATTCAGATAGGATAACAAATTATCCTATTCGGTGTTTGGTGACGTTCTCTGAACTGGATAAACTCAGATACATCCGGATAAAATGGCAGATAAGAAATCCGTTTTAAGGGACGGGATATACTCGGATTAGATATAAAATTTTAAAAATAACTAAAAAAATTTATATTTGACCCTTTTAAGAGAGTGACAAAGTGATGCATTGGATATCGTTTCCTCGGCACTACCTGCCCGAGGACCGCCACCAAAATGCCGATCATCGTCACTTTCGACTACCACACAATCGCAATCGCTTCTGACCACGCCAGTCAGCATTGCCGAGCAGCGATCGTGTTCCGACGAGTGAGGGTGATAAGTGGCCTAAAGACGATCGCCGTGCCAAGTTTGCATAGATCATCATTTCCACCCCAATTGCATATGTCCTTCACGTCGCGCGTGACCGCGGAGTGTTCACTAGTTGGTCGACAAAAAATGGCCGACACACCATCCACTTCTTAGTGACCGTGCTCTCGAGCGTCAAGCACCATCTGCTGTGCATGAAGAATGCTACAACGGCACCGCGGTGCAGAATCTCCTCTCGTGGCCCATCCCACGATGCACACCTTCTCCGTTGTTGCCTTTGTTAGCTGCTTTCTTCGGCATATGATATCCAACCGTACGACCCAAAGGAGGTGCCTTCCGCTATTCACAAGGCCATACCAAAATTAAGCAAACTCGTTTCAGACTTAGAATCTGTAGTTGGGGCCGAAAGCCGGGTGGCCGGATAGAGAGTTTGGTTGTCGGCGGGGAGTTGTGGCTGATTCATTAGGTGGCCGGCGGTGACAGCGTAAGGCCAGCGTCTGTCGTCAATGCTGGCGGCCTGAGCCAACGGCAGACGGCGGGCGTTCCCGGCGTAGCCCCAGTAAAGGCGGGAAGAAATTCTCGGAAGAAGAAGTCTCGGTGAAGAAGCAGGGGAGGAGTTCTGGGCAGAAGGCACGAAAAGGGTGGGAATGAAGACCAGAAAAGACCAGAAAAGACAAAAATAGAAAAAAGAGGAATTAAAAAGAAAAAATAGAAAAAGAAAAGGAAAAAGAAAAAGAAAAGAGGAAAAATAGAAGAATAAAAAAAAATAAGAAAAGAACCACCCGCCTGGGTGGCGCTGCTGGAGCGCGCACTCTTCCTCTCGCAAAAGGTTGAGTGTTCGAATCCCGGGCGCCGCAGGGTGACTTAACCGGTGGCACGTGTGTGGTGGCTAGCACGTGTCGCCCCCAGGGTTTACTCCCCGGCTGTCGGCCGTGCGGGGGTTCCCTGGGTTACCAAAAAAAAAAAAAAAAAAAAGAAAAGAAATAGAAAAGGGGTCCCGGACGGGTCAGAGAGCCGGATCAGATAGTCGGGCGGATCGGGTCAGGGGACCCGGTTCGGAATTTTTTTTATTTTATTAATAAAAATATTAAAAAATCCAAAAAATTCGAAATGTTTAAAAATCCAAAAAATATTAAAAATTCTGAAAAATATTCAAAAACATCAAAAAATCAGAAAATTTAAAAAAATTAAAAAGATTAAAAAATTAATTAAAAACTATTTAAAAATTAAAAAATAAGAAAAATTCCAAAAAAAATCCAGAAAATTAGGAAATGTTCAGAAATCAGTTTTTGGCTTAATTTCACTAGATATTAATGTCAATTTCATTCTAGATTTAGTCTAAAACTCGTAAAAATTGAGAAAACCTTTAAAAATTGCTCCAAAAATTTAGCAAGCCATTAGGACTTCACCATAGGGCTTTTGATTGCATTTTCTTTTTTAGAGATGATGCTAGATCGCTAGTTGTTTATTTACATGCCGATTATTTGGTTGCGCACCTTTAATACATTTGTTGTTATTTTCCATTTTTAGCATGGTTAGGATGAACATTAGGCTCCTCGATAGGCTGCCCTAATGCGTTAATTAGTAAGCGATCAAGTTTAGGTACCAAAATAGCACTAGTTAGATGTCTAGTATAATCAAGTCCCTGATCCTTAAAATATCTGGTTTTTACACGTATCAAACGATACTCTTGCATCTCGATTAGAGTTTCTAGCTAACCCTTGATTATGGCTAGTGGCGACTCCATTTGATTACGTAGATTAGACAATTCTCGTCGCGTGAGGTATGAAACTTGAGAGCGTCTCGGTACTTGGATTAATGAACCATTTGGTTCGTCCTTCAAACGAATCAATCGATGTTTACATTTATCGACAAATACCTCCGAACCTAACCAATTAATTTTAGATCCCCCGATCAGGACGGGTAGGTCGCGACAACGTATTGTATAAATTCCAATGTAATCTTAAAATAATCAATTCTTCCAATATAGTTTATTAAACATTTGTGAATTTATAGTTTTTTCGATCAATTTTCGTTTGAAATTGTTGATGTGATTGTTCAATTATCATGGATTATCTTACGTGGTATGACCGGCGATATGACATAAACACGGTTACTCACAACGGCACCATTTTGTTTAATTTTCTGTCTTTTTTGTTCTTTTCTATTTTCTTCCGCTGATTGCTCTTCTTCCGAAGTTATACTGTTTGTCTTCTTTTGCCAATTACTCCAGCTAACTTGTTCGTAGTTCTTTAAGGCACCGGATCAACGCCTTCGTTTCCACAGAGCAAGAATCGTCGGCCAAGTACATGAGGAGGCACGGGATAAAACACAAGGCGGACGACAGACAGAACGGCACAGTCATCTCGAGCCAACGCATGAAATTTTCGATCACCATCGAGAGCGGTCGAAGCGATGAACGAGCGAAACTATGCCGAGCCTTTCTGTGGGGCGCGTCGAGGTCCATCGAGACGGTTGGCCTTCCCGTTCCATATCGAATGGAGGAAAGCGAAATGCTTCTGGCTCAAAAGACAAAGGTGAAGAACACTGGTCACCAGCCAGAGACGGATCGATCTTTCAGATCTGGTTCAGCTCGTTGCGGAGTGTTTGGACAAGATTAGGGAGGTGCTGAAGCGAGGCGAAGCGACCTAGCTTAGAAGCTCGCGGACTCAAATGATGCGAGCACGGCATGGCCATACATTGCTTCACCTGGCCATCGTGCAGGGTCAAGGCGACATCCTCCAATGCCTTTCGAATTCGAGTCCAACTTGGAGGTTTTATTATGAAAAAGATTGCAAAAATAATTGACCAAGAAAAGAAAAAAATATTAAAAAGTTTGCAAAAATTATTTACGTTAGCGCTGATCGTACCATGTAGGACGGCTGGCATCTACGTCGGCGATTTTTAGCCAAAATCAGTTGGAATGACTACATTAACAAATCGTCAAAATGTTTAGGACTAAACTAGCTAAATTGAAAGGTTTGTGATTAAGTTAGTATCCTTTAGAATAACTTCGAGAATTTTTTTGGTAATTATCCCGAATTTTATACTTTTAAGGTTTTCTCTAACTTTGTCTCGAACTTCTATATATGTCAACTTATACCCTATTATTAGTACACATACTAACGTATGGAATTAAATGTGGCGTTTCTAAGTAAGTCATATATTGTGTAATGACTAGATATCTATCGAAAATCCATCGTTACATTCTCCTTTTTCCTTCACAAAAACACATGTTTCGATTTCGATATAGGCTACAGAGCCGCTCCCACGTAACCTACTGAATATCTTGCATGAGCGGTAGAGATATGATTGAGGAGTCGAGCCAACATAGTGTCAAACCGGAGCTCGACTCACATACTAGATGCTCGAAACTCTACACCCGAGCTTTGATTACGTCAAGTCCTGAGTTTCTTTCTTCGTTTGATTTTTAATCAGGGTTTTGTTTTTTCATTGCAAAGTATCAGAAGGATGACTCAAGACTTGCTTCTTTCTACCAAAACCAAGAAGGGCTCATCTCTTACGCGTTACGACTTAGGCAGCTTAAAATTTTATATCAGTTGATTTTGGTCCCATTATATTCCACATGATATGAGAGTGGCGTTAAGTCAAAATTTTAGGATCCTTAGGCCAAATCCCAGCCTAAGCGTGGGAATTTCCACTTGGAATTTGGTGAAAATGATGTGAATTCAGCTATAATTGATGTAGGGCGAAGCCGCGACGACCTCATATATATATATAGATATGCATTATAAATTCTCGAGATCGGTTCACAAATATATGTTAATTGATTGTTGTGACGACTTAGGCATATAGAGTTATTAAACAACTACGTCTCAAAGAGATAGAGCAAGCATAAACAATCGACTTTTTCGCTCGATCTTCTCAAGAAAGTTAGAGAAAGCCAAGGCGGGAAAAAGAAAATGAAAGAGGAACAAAAAAAGGCAGTGCTTACAAGGTTGCTAGGATATTTTAATCTCTCAGGTTATCTCTCTCGCAACCCGTCAAGATGCTTGTAGGATATCGTCGTGCTGGGAAAACCTCCCTAGCCACAAAACCATCAATTTCTCGTCATTAATTGATAAATGCAGAAGTTATTTTACTTTAGATAATGTTGATACAAGGGATATTTCATCGCCATCAACGAAGAGAAAAGCATATGGCATTTTCAAGGTTGTCCGAAGATGTAGTCGCTCAAATCATCTCTTTTGTCCTATGTAGACCTGTCAAATGGGTGGGTCGGGTTGGGTTTGAATCGGGTCATAAATGATCCGACCCAAATTGACCCATTAACCCGTTTATGACCCATTTATGCGCAATGCAATTTTGTTGACCCATACCCGACCCAACCCATACCCAACCCATACCCGATTAGACTCATATTGCTAAAAAACTTCCATTTTTAATTAAATATAGGAAAATTCATACCCAAGCTGAAATGAGAGTGCGGAATGAGTGAGTGCAAGATTGAGTGAGGGTGAGAGAAATGCATTGAGTTTAAATCAGTTGTAAACTCATTTATGACCCATTTGCGACCCATTTATGAACCATTTAACACTAATATAAGACTTCTACCCATTTATGACCCATTTACTAAATATAACTAACCCATTTATGACCCATTTACTAATATATGGGTTAAGAAGTGGGTTTATGACCCATTTTGACAGATCTAGTCCCATGGGATAAATTTATCCGGGCTATATCTCTCCTATATTCGTCTTTTTCCTATCTTGGATAGGTATCAAACACGAGATAAAATAAAGGCTGCGTTTGGAAACACTTTGGGGGAAAGCTTTTGGGAAAATGCAAAGGACTTTAAGTTAAATGAGTTTTTCAAAATGCAAATTGTGTTTGGTAAGTTATAACTTAGAAATCCCTTGCAAAGTAACTTTAGGTAAAATAGTGTTTGGAAAAATTATACTTGCAAAGCAAATTTTCACTTTTTATTAAAGGAAAGTTGAAACCCTTCGCCGGTCGACGAAGGATGGGCGGCCGCCGGCAACCTAGATCTGGCGCTGGCAACCGTCGTCTGGGATCGAACGATCTCAGGCAACCCCTGGCGATCGCTGACAAGGGCTGCCTGGGGTCGAGCGACCCCCGACGAGGATCGCGAAACCCAAGTGAGGCCGCCGGCAACCCAGATCTGACGCTGTGCGGCAATCATCCGAGTCCGGACGGCCGAGGGCAACCCTCGGCGACCACTGACCAGGCCACGGCTGCCTGGGTTTCGCGCGGGTCAAATCTAGGTCGCCGGCGGCCTCGCTTGGGTTTCGCGATCCTCGTCGGGGTTCGCTTGACCCCAGGTGGCCCTCGTCGGCGATCGCCGGGGGTTGCCCGCGGCCTCAAACGATGGCCACGTGGTGTTAGATCTAGGTCGCCGATGGCCTCACCTGGGTTTTATGACCCTCGTCGGGGGTCGCTTGACCCTAGGCGGCCCTCGTCGGTGGTCGCTGGAGGCTGCCTGAGGTCGTTCGGCCTCAGACGACCGCTGCGCGGCGCTAGATCTAGGCCGTCGGCGGCCCTCGAGGGTCGTCTAGGTCGCGCAACCTCAGACGGCTCTCTCCTGGGTCGCGTGGCCCCTCGCGGCGGTCATGCAAGCCCAAGCGATGGTCGCTAGGTTGTGCGACCATGCCGGGCCCTCTCCTACCGGTTGTCGTCGCCTCACAGCCATGCTACTAAGGTCTCGGTGAAGAAGAAGATGAACAGTACGGGGCCAAAATCAGAAAATAAAAAAAACGATAAGGATAGTTTCGGAAGAAATTTTTTTTCACTTGTTCGGCACTGTTGCTTGTCGAGAATGCCCAAATGCCAAGACACCTCCAAGGTTGCCTCGGGCTTTTGGCCTTTGGAAGGGCAACTTTGGCTCAACGGGGTTTCTAAAAAATCTTGCCCAACATCAAAATTTAGCCCAAGGGGCTTTGGGCCCCTCGGCCAAGTTAATTCCAAATGCAGCCTAAATACTCTACTTATTCCCTCGGTCTCATCAAGAAAGTTAGCGAAAGCCAAGGCAAAGAAAGAGAGAACGAAGTGGAAAAGCAGATGGCGTTTTCGAGGCTGTCTGAAGATGTAATGGCTCAAATCATCTCTCTCACCACTCCACAAGATGCTTGTACCATGTCGTCCGTCTCTACCCACTTCAGATCGATTGCAGATTCAGATCAAGTGTGGGCTAATTTCTTGCCTCCTGGCTGCGAGAACTTGATCCCTCAGATATCACCGAAAAAGGCTCTCTACCGCCATCTCTGCAATCGTCCCGTCCCGATCGATGGCCGGAACCTGGTAAGCCCGTTTTCGAGAAATCGATGGCTCGTGTGCACCTAGCGTGTGATTGTTGGTTGCTGTAGTCGTTGAGCTAGGGGATACATTCATGTGAGGTGGGTTCGATTTTGAATGATTTCGCATAGAAGAGTTTGGAGAAATTTCTACCACGCATGATCTAAGTCTGTAATTCTATTCTTCCTTGGTTTCCCCGAGAATTGGAGTATAGTCGGACTGGAGCCGTTAGATTTAATCAGCTATCAAAATAAAGGCCATGAAGTGGTTATATCTCAGATGAACTGAGATATGTACGATTTCAAACTTCATTGACCATGTAATAGATTTAAGCAGACATTTGAGAAATCTTATCTAGCTTAAGAAGAAGACTGATTGATGAATGTTGATGAGGCCTAGAACGAACCGGGATTCATACCAGAATATTCTCAAAATATAAGGAAGGGGGCTCTCTGTTGTTGAATTTCACTGACCAAGGTATAGAAGGTGTTTGCGAAGCTTCTATTGGGTGGAATTGTTGAGTTAAATTGATTTGTATGCATCATATCTCGATGTCGATTGTCGACACATAGCATACGATCGTTTTTCATTCGATAGATAGGAAAGTTGATTTGTATCGTGAAGTATTATCCATATTGGAGGTTGGTCTAAGATAAATGGTGAAAATCTGAACTTGTTTGCAACGTGCAAGTGATTGTAGTGTTATAGTTATTCAAACTGGAGGATTCATGTGATGGTTTTGATCTCCAATGATTTTGCATATTTGACTGGGTGTCAACTTTTCTTTTCCCTGTAAGGTGAATCTGCATAATAGAGCAGGATTCCAAGAATGTCGGGTTATAATTTAGTCAATGTATTTGATTTGTGCTATCAAAAGGGCATGAAGTGGTCATTGAGGTGTCGTAACTTGAGAGCACGGGACTAAAGTTATAGAGGACGTGTACGAAGACGAAATTTCTTTTCGCATTTTCGCCTCGGTTGATGTTGAATTGCTATTAAAATCTCTGATTTTCTATGACATGTTGTCACGTAGAGCTTGTCGTTGGATGCGAGGAGTGGAAAGAAATGCTTCATGATTGGAGCAAGAGAGCTGGGGATCATATGGGGAGATGACCAGAGTTACTGGAGATGGATTGATGAGCCAAATTCCAGGTCCTACACGCTTCTCCCTTTTATCTTCTATCATTAATTTATTTTTGTTGGTTAATTTATTTTGTAAGCGAGATGAGACATCGTTTTAAGAGTACTGTTTTCTGAATCATTCATTTTCCGCCGAAAAAAACGGACCCTTACGATGAATTTTGGCGCATGTCGTTCGTTGCATTTCGCGGACGGACGCCTCTTTCTGCATGAATACCCTCCATGTTCCATCAATCTTCTTCCTCCTGGCTCTTCTTTCTACAGGTTTGGTCAAGTGGCTCAGCTCTGGATCGTGTGGTGGTTTCACATCACGGGAACGATTGAAACGAACATGCTGTCGCCCAAGACGCGCTACGCGGCGTACCTCGTCTTCCGGTTCGAAGACTACAAGAGGGGATTTCATCGGCCTGTGGCGTCGCGCGTGTCAGTCGAAAGCAACGAGCACGGACAATGGCCGAACGTGATCCTGGACCCCCAGGAAGGGGAGCCTCAGTCGGCCCACGAGCGCGGAGACGGGTGGCTGGAGATTGAGATGGGGGAGTTCTACAACGAGAATGGAGACGATGGGACTCTGGTGTGTAGTCTCAAGGAGGTTGACAATTACACTGCAAAGAGGGGAATCGTTGTTGAAGGGATCGACCTTAGGCCCAAAGAAACGTAAACTCTGGTGTGTATAGTCATCAACTTGGTGTGTACTTGTAACAACAATATACAGAGCCTGAGCTTTGATCCAAGCCAATCTATACGAAGGATTCTGTAGAATCGCACTAAGTTTGTCTTTTTAGTCTTTTACATCATTAATTTAACGTTTAATTACTAAAAAAAATCTATACCTTTGTCTCGAATTTTAGTGTTCAGTAAGTTATATCCCCATTGGTAACACACATACTCACATATGTAATTAAAGGTTGACCGGGGGCAGGGTCGCCAGCGCTGCCTCCGACCTGCTCGACGCCGCCTGCCACTACGGCGAGCTCGAGAACAGAATGAGCCTTCGAGCGGTTCGCGAGCGCGACGACGGATGGTTGCAGTTCGAGATGGGGTAGTCCTACAATGAAAATGGGAGATGATCGCAATGTAAAGAGAGGGCCCATTGTTGAAGGGATCGAACTTAGACCTAACGAAACGTACTAAGAACTTTAGTCATTTATGCGTTTGCTTGTATGGCTTGATCTTTGATCCAAGCAATCAAAGTGAGAAATTTCAAATTTCTAGATCACACTAAATCGTCTTAAAATGTATGTTTCCTTCAATCCTAAAGAGAACCCTAATTTTAAGGGGAGAGAGAGAGGGATAGAGAGAGAGGCCAACCTTGAAATTAGGCAGAAACCTTGTATTAAGAAAAACCTAACTATAGTAAACAGATGCAAGCCACTAAATTGGGAAACAAACTTGGCCTTCTCACTCTTCCTTTCCATCCATTCAACACAATTCTCTAGCAAAGCCCAAACAACTTTCATGACCCAGGACTCTGCATTGCTTCTCACCGTCCCCATGAAATCCCACAAATGGCTTGCATTCACACTGATGAAGATTGAATGCGCAGAGACGAGGTAAACATACAATGGCAACCCCGACAAGTCCCACGAAAGATCATCCTCCCTGTCGTCGCCGGCTGCTGGCCGGCCGCCTCAGGCGGTCAAGTTCTCGAGACGGACATCCAGCGGCCGCATCGTCAGCCTGTCCCGAGATGACGAGCTGGACATGTCTGGCGAGTTCTCGGGCCAAAACGATTACATCAACTACACGGTGCTCATGCCGCCCACGCCGGACAACCAACCGATGGGGGAGTCGATAGGGCCGAGCACATCCTCGGACTCCAAAAAGGAAACTTCGAGGGGGTACAAATCTACCCGGTTTGGATCCGACACGCAACGGCCTGGCGACGGGGGCGGAGGAGGGAGCGGTGGGGCGAAAATGGACCGCAGGTTGTCCCTGATGAAGTCGAACAACAAGTCTATGCTCCTGAGGAGCCAGACCGGGGACTTTGACCACACGCGATGGCTGTTCGAAAGCAAAGGAAAGTATGGAATTGGGAATGCATATTGGCAAGAGGACCAGGAGGATGCTTATGATGGCGGGATGAGCATGGAGGACTTCATGGACAAACCTTGGAAGCCTCTCACGAGGAAGATCAAGGTTCCACCAGGTGTTCTTAGCCCTTACAGGTTCATATGCTTATTGAAACTCTCTGACATGAACTCAAATTCACGAAACATCATCGGTAGCTCCAAAGAAAAAGATGCAGCTCGTAAAGCTTGTTCATTGACACATGAACCAGCCAAACAAGCACATTGGACCGAGCAGATTATTGCAGCAAAATTATGAACTCAAAGTTATTAATATGCTTGAGATTGAAGCCATATGTTTGCAGCACTATAATTACCACGTAAACTGATTCTTTCGAATCTAATCACTCAAAATTTCCCGGCATGCAATATGCATTGTGCCGTTTTATTTTATCGATGGACAGAAAAATCATGATATACACTTTCGGATACCAGTTAAAACCCGTTCCTGATAGCTGACATAGAAAAAGATCCTCACTTTCCGTAGCACGGTACCTCTAATCCCTCCCTTAATGCCTTTCTGGATATTCCTCAATGTCCCGGCTAGAGTTGATCAAGATCAAAACATGCAATATGAATTGTGCCATTTTATGTGTTGGAAACAGGCTACTGATAGTCAGGCGGATGGTGGCATTAGTTCTGTTTCTTTACTGGAGAGTCGCGATCAAATCAAGACGCGATGTGGCTATGGGGCATGTCCATCGTTTGCGAGCTTTGGTTTGCCTTCTCGTGGCTGTTGGACATATTGCCGAAGTTCAATCCCATAAATCGAGCGACCGATCTCACGGCCCTCACAGATAAGTTCGAGAGGCCTTCCCCATCCAATCCCAATGGCCGGTCGGACTTGTCCGGGGTCGACGTGATGGTGTTGATGGTCGACCCAGAAAAAGAGCCGCCTCTTGTCACCGCCAACACAATCCTCTCAATTCTTGCAGTCGATTACCCCGTTGAGAAGCTTTCATGCTACATTTCGGATGATGGCGGGGCGATTCTCACCTTCGAGGCAATGGCTGAAGCCATCAACTTCGCTCAGGTACTTCTCTGCTTAGATAAACTATCTCGGCAGTGCTCAAATCCATTCAATGAAGTAAGACAAAGTCACAGAACATTGTGTCCTCTATTTTTTCCCAATGCAACAGGTATGGGTGCCCTCTTGCAGAAAGCACAACATTGAGCCTAGAAATCCAGAGAGTTACTTCAGTTTAAAATCCGACCCCACGAAGAACAAGAAGCGGCTCGATTTCGTAAAAGACCGACGTTGGATCAAGAGGGAGTATGATGAATTTAAAGTCAGAATCAATGGCCTTCCTGAGGTGATACGATGACGCTGCGATTCGTACAATTTGAGGGAAGAAAAAAAAGAGAAGCAGCTTGCTCGGGAAAAGAATGGAGGAGTCCTGCCACAGGAACCGATCAAGGTCACGAAGGCTACGTGGATGGCCGACGGGACTCATTGGCCAGGGACATGGTTCAATTCAAGTGCAAAGCAGCTTTATATTTGATGTAGGGCAAAGCCGCAACGACCCTCATATATATGCATTATAAATTCTCGAGATCGGTTCACAAATATATGTTAAATGATTGTTACGACGACTTAGACATATAGACTTATTAAACAACTACATCACAAAGAGCTAGAGCAAGCATAAACAATCGACTTATTTCCTCGATCTTCTCAAGAAAGTTAGAGAAGGCCAAGGCGGGGAAGAGAAAATCAAAGAGGAACAAAAAAAGATGGCACTTACAAGGTTGCTAGGATATTTTAATCTTTCGGATCATCTCTCTCACAACCTGACAAAATGCTTGTAGGATATCGTTGTGCTGGGAAAACCTCCCTAACTACAAAACCATCAATTTCTCGTCATTAATTGATAAATGCAGGTGTTATTTTATTTTAGATAATGTTGATACAGGGGATATTTCATCGCCATCAACGAAGAGAAAAGCAGATGGCATTTTCAAGGTTGTCCGGAGATGTAGTCGCTCAAATCATCTCTTTCATCCCGTCGGATGATTTTATCTGGGTTATATCCCTCCTATATTTCTTTTTATCCTGTCTTGGACAGGCATTAAACACGAGATAAGATAAAATATATTATATCTTGAATTTTATCCCAACTATCAAATGTAGTCTTTGGGTTTTGCTTTCTAACGACGGCCCTCTTTTGGGCTCTGCTGGCTAAGTCCAACTTATGATATAAATAAGTTGGACTTAGCCAGCAGAGCCCAAAAGACGCACGTCTGTATCGACAACGACGACCTCGATGAAGGGCAATCCGTGATGCTGGATCCTAAAGAAGGCGAGCCTAGTGCGATCCGCGAACGTGCAGATAGATGGATGGAGATCAAGATGGATGAGTTCTACAATAAAAATGGAGAGGATGGAACACTGGTGTGTAGTCTCAGGGAGGCTGTCAGATGCAAGAGCGGTCTCATTGTTGAAGGGATCGAACTTAGACCTACTGAAATGCTCTAGATCGCAAGACGAACATGCGTCTTTTTGTCACGTGGATGTGGTGATTGCTGGTTCTGGTCATTTAGGTGTGTGCTTGTATCGATGATATACACTGCCCGCGCTCGAATCCAAGCTAATCTATGTAAAGAATTCTAAATAATTACGCTAAAATTTTTGTCTCTTGCTCTATTAGATCATTGAGTCATTGTTGCATACAGTTAGTGGGATGGGACATATTTTGACCTTCAGTTATGTTGGAAATCTTATAATTTAGAGCAATTCGTACGCCTTCTTTTTTAAAATTTCTTTATTCTTTAAAGAAATTGCTTGGAAGTTTCTTAAGAATCGTTTCACGCATATAGTACTATCCGAAAATTTATTAATTTTAAATGTGGTCTAAAGCTTTTTCTAGAGGAAAGTAAGTCTAAATGTATTTTAGGAAATAAGTTTTTCACATGGATTAGTAATTTTCTTTATTTGAACAGTAAGTTGGTGATCAGTATTTTGCCACGATTTTTAGTAATTTTCTTTGAGTTAATAAGAAACTTTTTCTATTAAAAAAGTCGTTTCTCTTATTTGTTAATTTGTTCATATTAGAAAATTTGCTTACCTCTTTGAAATTGGGCATTAAGGCACAATTTCGTCTGTCAAGTGAAAATGATGAGTTTTGTATGATGAAGGAATAGCCCTGAGATGCATCATAAAATCTTGAGATTGGTAATGAACAAATTAATTAATGAGATAAGCACACCAAAAGTCCTATAGTTTGTTACGAAACTGTAATGAGTATTAAAATATTTAAAAAGTGCAATTAATTTCTAGTCAGATTGATGCAATTAAGTCAAGCCTTTAGCTTCATCCAATTTGTATAACATAAAATGTTCATGTAGCAATTTCAATTGATTTTTGGCGCTGATGTGGCGCCACATCTCAAAAAAGCTTGAAAACCTTACAAAGAAAAACAAGAGGATTCATGTGATGGTTTGATTTTTTGAATAATTTGGCATACCAAAAGTTTGGATATACTCCCACCACATATCGTGGTATTCTTCCCAAACATATGTAATTTTTCTTTTTATCAAACTTCGTGGGACAATTGTTTTTCCCATACGGTGAATTTGCATGACAGAGCATGATTATCTAAGTAAATCATTTTTTTCTTCTTAGGCTTCCAAGAAAATTATATTATAATCTATTTCATGTCATATAATTTATCCTGGGTTTAAATGATGCGTGATTCCGAGGTTGGTGGGTCTCATGTTCCTGTTGTCATCCTAAATAATTAGTTTGCCGAACTTTCGCACAAGTTTTTGTCTTTCTTTTAACACATACCAAGTCGCCTAAGTGATTGGATGTTACACACCCTCCATTTAACTCAACAAAACCTAATTAATTTCATGCAGCCTACTTAGGAATTCTAAATATAATTTCATTAAATAGTTAGGAAAATTACACAATACCATGAACTATCAATTATGGAGGTTGGTGTTGGTACGTTTGCAAGCAATATTAATGGTGAAATGGAATTGAACTTATTTGCAATTTGCAAGAATTTTTTCCCTTCATTAATTAAATTGAACTTATTGAATGATTTCACGAACAATTGGTCATTTCAAACTAGGGATAATGATATGGGTAGTCCCTAAACTTCTTTTTCATTGTTCAATATGGCCCATAAATCTTTTTTTTTGTTCAATTTGGTCTTTGAACTTTCAAACATCTACCCAATACAGTCCTTCCCTTGAAAACTCTAAAACAGTTAACCGGGGAAGGAGTAGCCTGGGGATGAATTACAAAATCTCTAAAACCGTAAGACTTTTGGCACGCTAAGTAAGGTTCCAAACCTTCATGGAGTTGGCAAAGTCTTCTTTTGGGAAGAGATGCGATATCAAACTCAGTGATCTGGTCTATTGGAATCGGAGAATAGGTCAGCATTTGAACAGACAAGTGGCTGAAGAGGGGACTAATCGGGGGACCAGCGAATAGAAACGATCAGCAACCAGTCTCAGGGTTGATGAATTTTGAAAACAAACATCGGAATTAACAACTTCTTAACAATCTGTTTGACAAACAAACGACTCAAGAAATCCTTGCTATTCCAATCAAGCATCATCACACAGATGAACTGGTGAGGGCGTCTGTGGTCGCCGAGGGCGCGATGCCCTCGTCGGCCAAGGTTTGGAAAAAAAATAAGGAAGGAAAAAGAAAATAAAATAAAAATTAATTAAAAATTCGAAAAAAAATTAAAATACTATTAAAAATTATTTACGTTAGTACCGGTCGTGCCCTGTAGGATGGTCGGCGTCAACGTCAATGATTTCTGGTCAAAACTGAAGGGATAGACTCAATTGGCGAAACGCAAAATTGTTTTGGACTTAATCGGTAAAAGCACAATAGGTTCATAACTTTTTGGACAGTCCCCCACCCCCCCACCCCCCCCGGGTATCCAGATTACCTCGCGTGGGCCTTGCTTACTGCTCAAGAAGTGCTAATTCAGCGGCCAACCGAGCCGCCCGAGCTCATAGGAAAAATTTGTTTCCTAGCTAGCTAACGGGCTATCTTCCCCAGCCCAGGCCCTTTGCACTTTGCATTGTAAGGATGACCTTGTCTAGAGCTCTGTTGGCTAAATCCAGCCTATGATATAAATAAGAACTCCTTCACGACCAAGAAAAAGAAACGAAGAACAAAGGTCAATCAATCCGCTTCCAAAAAACTTTGACATTGATTCCATCGCATGCTTTTAACTCCATTCCCCTCGATCTCCTCAAGAGAGAGTCGGCAAAAGCTGAGGGCCAAGAACCCGGGGGGGGGGGGGGGGGGTGTTGTGGGGGGTGGTGGTATCGGTTGCGGGTTCAGATTTAGTGTGAGCCAATTTCTTGGCCCCCCGGCTGCGAGAACCTGATCCCTTGTATTTCAACCAAGAAGTCCCTCTTTCGCCATCTCTGCTGTCGTCCTGTCCCGGTCAATGGCTGGAACATGGTAAGCTCGATGGTCGTTGAACTAGAGTGATCTAAAGTGGGTAATTCTGTTCTTCTTTGGTTTCCCAGAGAACTGGAGTGTAGTCCGACCGGTGCCATTTGATCATGTGATGGTTTGATCTTCAATGCATTTTTGTGCATATTTGATTCTGGGTGTCGACTATCTCTTTTTCTTCTTCTTCTTCTTATCCTTATTATAAGGTGGATCTGCACAATAGAGCAGGATTATCATCTAAGTAAATCACCTTTTATTCTTCTGAAATCATCTTTTATTCTTCTTAGGCTTCCTAGAGAAAATCGGATCGATGGAGAAGGAAGAGGAGAAGAAGATCGGAGGCCCTTCGAAGGCCAACGCGGTTTGGATCGGCGGAGACGAATTGCGCGGAGACTTTTGTTCAATCTGAGAGAGAGACACAGGCGAGAATGAAAATTGAAAACAATTTCTTTCAGAAATGGAGGGAGAGAGAGATGATGGACCGTCGGGCTGGGATTTATGATATTTATAGTTGGAGGGCAAAATGGGAAGACGTGAATTTTTTTTTTTTCAGCTTAGAATTCTTTTTTTTTTTTTTTTTGCGATTTGAAAATTATTCGGGTTTGAATTGGAAAATTGAGGGGTGGAATTACATAGTGGGGGAGGAAGCATCCAACCGGACCGGACCATGGAAATGAGGCTTCACGCGGTCCTCTACATTTTGTCAAACCTTGGACTAAATAATACGATTGATAAGCGTATTTATTTGTCTCGTTTTCGTGATGTTTTTTTTTAAAACGTCTTAATATGGACTCGTGTAATTTGGCAATATTATTTGATGCGTGTGAAATTGAAAAAGTTCCACTTTAATGCTTCACTTATTTCGAGAAAAATAAATAATTTGAAAAATATTTTTTTAAGAAAATTACTTTCATATAGGGGTGAGCACGGTTTCAGGGTAGACCCGGAAACCTAATTATCAATCCAGCTTCGGGTTCCAAAAATTAGGAAACCTGTTCCGACGGGCAGGTTCCACCTTGGTCCAATTCTAGGTTTTAGAGTATGTAGGGTAAATTCCAAATTCTAAAAATTAGAGAATCTGTCCCGACTAGTTTTTGTGTTTTTCTTGTTCTATATCTTCGCGCAATTCTGCGGCATTTCATGGTGTCAAATGACGAGTGCGTAATGCATTATCATGACTGAGACTTTTACTTTGTTAATATTTTATATTATTCATGTGTCTAAATATAAGTTGAGAAGTAAATTGTAGCAAATGGAGATAATCAGATATGATGATTCACTGCAATCATTTAATTAAGAGTACCAGCTGGAATCTAGGTAGGCCTTTGAACCGACCATGGAACCTGAGACAAGATAGGTTCCAACTTCATGGGTATGCAACGCGGGTTCCATGTTCCAAAAATTAGGGAAAGTGTTCCGATCGGTAGGTTTCAGGTTCCAAGTGGAATTTACTTGCATTATTTACAAAAATGAACGAACGAAAATAATTTTCATCGTTTACGAATGTGTTAAGACATTAATTATTATTGATAATAAATATAGTTTTCATTAGCTAGTTATTTTAAGTGATACAAGTGATCATCATCTAAATTATTCATTTTTCGTGAAACAAATGAAGATAATCGATTGCCAAATAAGGAGGAAAAAGTAAAGGAAGTTTACAACATTCTTCTTTTTAATTTTTGGTGTTTTGGGGGCACAAGCGCAGAAACTCGGCTTCGTGAAGTTCCCCGAGCCTCCTTTCTCCTCGGTCCACAAAGATGAACGCATGCGGCACCACGTATGCTTCGTGAACTGATCAAGTTCAAATCTTTGGCCCGTGCGGGGCAGCTCTCGTACAGAGCAATTCGCACGTAGTTGGCGGGATCAAACGAGCACATGACATCCGGTTCCGTCAAACATATCTCGATCTAGAGCAGTTTGCATGCTGCTTTTTTATTTTATTTCTTTCTTTGTTCTATGAGGAAATTGCTCGGAAGTTTCTTAAGAGGTGTTTTCATTCAAAGCATGCAAAGGACTTCCATCTCTAAAACGACAATGAAGACCAATGGAGGATTGAGTTATATTGCGTAAATTAGTATCGCATCGAGAATGGAAATTGACGGTGGTTATTAGGGGTGTGCAAAACGAACCGCCTAAACATGAAAGTGTCAGTCAATTCCGGTTCCTAAAAGCAGGTCCAGTTTCCAGTTCCAAGGGAAACCGGACCGAACCGGACCAATCGGACCGGATACTTTTTTTTTTTTGTTGTGATTATGTGTAGTTGGCATGGGGAATACAATTTCAATTTTAGAATATATGTGTAGTCGGCACGAAGGACATAATTTGTCAATGCATTGGCTCGAATTACACTTATTTTTGTGATTATGTGTAATCAGCATGGAGAACACAATTCTAATTTCAAAATATATAGTATCAAGTAGTGGAAAAAAATAAGTGATCGATTCTATTGAACTGATCCGATCCTCGGTTCCTCATTTTAGAGTCGGATCGGGAACCGATTATTCATAATGATTATGTGAGGGAGCAGAGTTTTCATAAAAGAGCGCCGCTAGCAGGACGGGGCCACCGTGCTGAATTTCTAGTGGTTGCGTGTTGACCACAATTTTCCAATTGGTGGTGGAGGTGGCCGGCGACCGGATTTGAGAATGTGGGGAAGGAAGGTTTTGTTTACTTTATTTTATTTAGGGAAAAAACCACCAAAAACCCCAAACTTTGCCACTTGTGACACATATACCCCGAACTTTTTTTTGTGACACCAAAAACCCCAAACTTTACTATTTGTGACACATTTACCCCAATATACATTGTCCATGAGCATTTTTGTCTTTTTTGCTTTTTCTTTTTTTTTTACTTTTTTTTTCCTTTCCGGCGAGGGGGTCCCTCGCCGGCTTTGGGCTAGGGCGGCCCTCACCGGATCTGGCGAGGGGGCGCCGGCGTCGGGCGAGGCTCGCCCTCGCCTGGGCGAGCGAGGGCGAGCCTCGCCCGACGCCGGCGAGGGCCGCCCTCGCCGGAAAGGAAAAAAAGTAAAAAAAAAGAAAAAGCAAAAAAGACGAAAATGCCCATGGACAATGTACATTTGGGTAAATGTGTAACAAATAGTAAAGTTTAGGGTTTTTGGTGTTACAAAAAAAGTTCGGGGTAAATGTGTCACAAGTGGCAAAGTTTGGAGTTTTTGGTGGTTTTTTCCCTTTTATTTATTTAAGGAATAATGTTACATTCGATCCTTTTGTTGACATATATTGCGGAATTGCTGACACGAATGCTAGAATACACGTGCTGTGCTATGATTCGCTCAAGTGATTATATGATGATATATGGCACCATATAAAAACATAAATGAAGACAACATTAAGAGAGAGAAAATGTCGCTGTGAGTCCTTCAGCTATACTTTTTTCTTATTGGTCGAATTTGGCACCATATCGAAAAAACATAAATGAACGAAGACAACATGAATGAGGGAGAGAGATGGAGGTCCATTCTAGCCGCCATAACCACTTGAGCCGGGAACTATGGTCACCCAATTTGAACTCGCGACAGCCACGGGCATAAGATTTTTTGAGTCATGAAGCTCGCAGCGGTTATGTCCATTGAATCTTTTTGAGCTACGAAACTTGAGGTCACATGATCGCTCGAGCTTCGAGCTTGCGGCGGCTATGGCCACTTGAGTTTTGAGTCGCGGAGCATGAGGTCATGGTTGCTTGATTTGAGCTCTTGGTCATGATTGCTCAATTGGTGATCGTGAATAGTTAGTTACAACATCATGAATTTCGTATTGTCGTGGGTGTTTTATTGGTTTTCGTCATGTTGATCTTTTCCTTTATTTTATTCAAATTAAGGTTAAAACGATGAAAAATCCCAAATTGATATATATATATATATATATATATATATATATATGATAAATTTATAACAAACTAATTTTTTTATCACAAAAAATCTCAAACCGGTACACCTGTGACAAATTTTACCCTAGACTAATTTTTTTATCACCAAAAAATCCAAACTAGTACATTTGTGATAAATTTACCTTCTGTTAAATTGAATTAATACCACGAGAAACTTCAAACCGGTACATCTGTAATAAACGAAGGGTAAATCTCCAAATTGGTACATCCCAAATTAGCACACTCATCAACTGCCACGTATCATTCAACTCACAAATTTGACTTTAAAATTTAATGAAAAATAATGAAGAGTAAAATTGTTATAAGTATATGGGTTTAAAGTTTTTTCTGGTCAAAAAATTAATCTGGGTAAATTTGTCACATGTATATTAATTTGAGATTTATCGTGATATGAACCCATTAAAATTATATTCACATGCAAGGAATCTCGCCGTTGGATTAAAGAAAATCTCAATAAGACAGATTTTCCTTCCACTAAGGAAACCGGATAAACAATTTAATAAAGGCAAAGAAGGCACGGTCTATTTTTTAAGAGGGACAGTGCCGGTTGGTGATCTTTCCTTTTTGTAAATTGACAATGGAAATGATTTGTCGAGAACTGCAAACGAAGTGACACCAAATTAAAAGTCTCCGGCTTAAAAAGTAGTATTAAAATTTACTTTTTTTTTATATGTAACGTTATTATTAAGTTAGACTGCGTTTGATAGCCCGAATTTGAGTCCGGATAGGATAACATATTATCATATTCGGTGTTTGGTGACGTTGTCTGAACCGGATAAACCCAGATACATTGGATAAAATGCCAGATAAGAAATTCATCTTAAGGGGTGAGATAAACCCAGATTGGATATAAAATTTTAAAAATAACTAAAAAAATTTATATTTTACCTTTTGAGAGAGTAATAAAGTTCCGCATCGGATATCGTTTCGTCGGCACCGCCTGCGCGAGGACCACCACCAAAATACTGATCATCATCACTTTCGACCACCACACAATCGTCGTCGCTTCCAACCACGCCAGTCATCATTGCCAGCCAGCCATTACAAGGTTGCTACGATATTTTGATCTCTCATATCATCTCTCTCACAACCCCACAAGATGCTTGTAGGATACCGTCGTGCTGGGAAAACATCCCTAACCACAAAACCATCAATTTCTCGTCATTAATTGATAAATGCAGATGTTATTTTATTTTAGATAATATTGATACAAGGAATATTTCATCGCCATCAACAGAATATGATCTGTACGTTTACGGGTTGGATTGACCTTGATGAGGGATGGTACAAATTGGTTGTGTAATCGAATAATTGCTTTTGTGAGTTTCGTAACATTACGGTATTATAGTTGTCAAAAGGAGCAAATTCATGTGATAGTTTGATTTTTTTGGATAATTCGGCATACCAAAAGTTTGGAGAAACTCCCACCACATATTGTGGTATTCTTCCCAAAATTATATTTTTTCTTTTTATCAAACTCCATATTTGACTGTGGGTCAACGTTTTTTCCCATACGATGGAACTTCATAACAGAGCAGGATTATCTAAGTAAATCATTTTATTCTTCTTAGGCTTTCACGAAAATTATATTGTCATCTATTTGATGCCATTTACTTTATCCTGGTTTTGAATCACGCTTGATTCCGAGGTTCGTGGATATCATGCTCTAGTTGTCATCCTAAATAATTAGTTTGCTGAACTTTCGCATGTGCTTTTATCTTTTTTTTAAGACATATCAAGTTGCCTATTTAATTGAATATTACACATCATCCGTATAACTTAATAGAACCTAATTAACTTCACCCAGGCTACTGAGGAAATGTAATTTCGTTAAATAGTTACGAAAATTAAACAATACCATGGACTATCAATTTTGGAGGATGGTGTTGGTACGTTTACAAGCAATATAAAAGGTGAAATGGAATTGAACCTTTTTGCAAACTTCCAACAAAGTAATTCACATTTTATCCTTTCATTAATTAAATTGAACCTATTGAATGATTTCACGAACTACTAATCATTTCAAATTAGGGATAATGATATGGGTGATGCCTAAACTTCTTTTTCAATGTTTAATGTGGTCCTTAACTTCTTCTTTTTTTCAATCTAGCCCTCCAACTTTCAAACATCTGCCCAATACAGTCCTTCCTTCAGTTGAAAATTCTAAAACCGTGTGCTGGCAAATTAAATGATATTCTTCCATTGACTTTGACGGGTGAATTCCCAAAAAAATCCTAAACTTTAGGTCAAGTCCCAAATCTACCCCAAACCTTTTTTTATCTTAGAAAAAATTCCAAACTTTAGGTCCAGTCCCAAATCTATCCCAAACTTTTTTTTGTCTCAGAAAAAACTCCAAACTTTACATTTTGTCCCAAATTTGCCTCGAATTTTGTTATATGTAAAAAAAATAGCAAATTTCAATTTATTTTCAAAAACGTACCCCCGTGATCCAGTCCCAACTTGACGTGATACTTCTACATCATAACAAATCCATATCAACAAAGTAATGGGGCGATAAGTATAGACCGACGTCACATTTTAACTTCGATAACAAATCAAATCAAATAAAAATTGTTGAAATTCTCTAAAATAAAACCATTCTAGGATATGAAAGTTAGGGACGATAACAAATCCACCCAAATTTTTTTTAATTTAAAAAAAACCTAATTTTTAGGTTCACTCCAAATTTGCTTCGAACTTTTCTTTGTCTAAAAAAAAGCCCCATTATTTTGTTGATGTGGATTTATTATCGATATGAAAGTACCACGTCAAGTTGGGACTGGATGACCACGGTATATTTTTGAAAATAATTGAATTTTGGTGATTTTTTTTAAAACAAAACCAAATTCGGGAGCAGATTTGGGATTGGACTTAAAGTTTGGGATTTTTTTTAGACAAAAAAAAGTTCAGAGCAGATTTGGTACTGGACATAAAGTTTGAGACTTTTTCTAAGATAAAAAAAAGTTCAGAACAAATTTGGAATTTGACCTAAATTTTGGAATTTTTTAGGAAATTAGGCCGACTTTGACATAAACTTGATCAACTACTGTACTTATTCCCTCTACCTAGTCGGGAAAGCTAGGGAAAGCCAAGGCAAGCAAGAGAAAACGAAGAGAAAAGCATATGGCAATTCCAAGTTTGCCCGGAGATGTGGTCGCTCAAATCATCTCTTTCACCACACCACAAGATGCTTGTACCATGTCGTCCGTCTCTACCAACTTCAGATCGATTGCAGATTCGGATCTAGTGTGGGCTAATTTCTTGCCTCCTGGCTGCGAGAACTTGATCCCTCACATATCACCCAAGAAGGCTCTCTATCGCTATCTCTGCCATCATCCGGTCCTGATCGATGGCCGGAACTTGGTAAGCTCGTTTTCGAGAAATCGATGGCTCGTGTGCACCTAGCATGTGATTGTTGGTTACTGTAGTAGTTGAACTAGAGGATATATTCATGTGAGGTGGGTTCGATTTTGAATGATTTCGCATAGAAGAGTTTGGAGAAATTTCTACCACGTATGATCTAAGTGGGTAATTCTATTCTTCTTTGGTTTCCCCGCGAATTGGAGTACAGTCTGACTGGTGCCATTTGATTTGATCAACTTTCAAAATAAAGGCCATGAATTGGTTATATCTCAGATGAATTGAGATATGTACTGTTTCAAACATCATTGACCATGTCATAGATTTTCGTAGACATTTGAGAAATCTTATCGATATTAAGAAGAAGACTGATCGACGAATGTTGATGAGGCCTTGATCGAACCGGGATTCATACGAGAATATTCTCAAAATATAAGATGGGGGTTTTTCATTGAATTTCACTGACAAAAGTATTTTGCGTAACTTCTATTTGATGGAATTGTAAAATAAAATTGATTTGCATGTAGCATATCTCGATGTCGATTGTCGACATATAGCATATGATCATTTTTCATTCGACAGACAGGAAAGTTGATTTGTATCATGAAGTATTATCCATATTAGGGGGGGGGGGGTTTGTTGGTGTTGGAGGTTGTTGGGATTTATGATATTTATAGTTGGAGGGAGAGAGAGATGATGGACCGTGGCGTTGGGATTTATGATATTTATAGTTGAGAGGGGCAAAATGGGAAGAGGTGAAATTTTTTTTTCAGCTTTGAATTCTTTTTTATTTATTTATTTTTTTGCGATTTGAAAATTATTCGGGTTTGAATTGGAAAATTTGAGGGGTGGAATTACGTAGCGGGGGAGGAAGCATCCTGCCGGACCATGGAAATGAGGCTTCACGCGGTCCTCTACATTTTGTCAAACCTTTGACTAAATAATCCGATTGATAAGCGTATTTATTTTTCTCGTTTTCGTGATTTTTTTTTGGAAACGTCTTAATATGGACTCATGTAATATGGCAATATTATTTGATGCGTGTGAAATTGAAAAAGCTCCACTTTAATGCTTCACTTATTTTGAGAAAAATAAATAATTTGAAAAATATTTTTTTTAAGAAAATCGCTTTCATATAAGAGTGAGCACAGTTCCCAGGTAGACTCGGAAACCTAAGTATCGATCTAGTTTTGGGTTCCAAAAATTAGAAAACCCGTTCTAACGGGTAGGTTCCACCTCGATCTAGTTCCAGGTTTTAGAGTATGTAAAGTAAGTTCCAAATTCTAAAAATTGGAGAATATGTTCCGATAGGCAAGTTCAACTTGAAACAAGTTTTTGTGTTTTTCTTGTTCTATATCTTCCCGCAATTCTGCGGCATTTCATGGTGTCAAATGATGAGTGTATAGTGTGTTATCATGACTGAAACTTTTACTTTGTTAATATTTCATATTATTCAAGTGTCTAAATATAAGTTGTGAAGTAGATTGTAGCAAATGGAGATAATCAAATATGATAATTCACTGCAATCATTCAATTAAGAATACCAGCTAGAACCTAGGTAGGCCTTTGAATCGGCCTTGGAACCTGTGACAAGATAGGTTCCAACTTCATGGGTATGCAATGTGGGTTCCGTGTTCAAAAAATTAGGGAAAGTGTTTCAATCGGTAGGTTTCAGGTTCCAAGTGGAATTCCAACGAAACTTGAAAACGCTCACTGTTACTTGCATTACTTACAAAAATGAACGAACGAAAATAATTTTCATCGTTTATGAATATGTTAAGACATTAATTATTATTGATAATAAATATAGTTTTTATTAGCTAATTATTTTAAGCGATACAAGCGATCATCATCTAAATTATTCATTTTTCGTGAAACAAATGAAGATAATCGATTGCCAAATAAGGAGGAAAAAGTAAATGAAGTTTGCAACATTCTTCTTTTTAATTTTTGGTGTTGTGGGGGCACAAGCGCAGAAACTCCGCTTCGTGAAGTTCCCCGAGCCTCCTTTCTCCTCGGTCCACAAAGATGAACGCATGCGGCACCACGTATGCTTCGTGAACTGATCAAGTTCAAATCTTCGGCCTGTGCGGGGCAGCTCTCGTACAGAGCAATTCGCACATAGTTGGCGGGATCAAACAAGCAAACGACATCCAGTTCCGTCGAACGTATCTCGATCTAGAGCAGTTTGCACGCTGCTTTTTTATTTTATTTCTTTCTTTGTTCTATGAGGAAATTGCTCGGAAGTTTCTTAAGAGTTGTTTTCATTCAAAGCATGCAAAGGACTTCCATCTCTAAAACGACAATGAAGACCAATGGAGGATTGAGTTATATTGCGTAAATTAGTATCGCATCGAGAATGGAAATTGACGGTGGTTATTAGGGGTGTGCAAAATGAACCGCCTAAACATGGAAGTGTCAGTCAATTCCCGATTCCTAAAAGCAGGTCCGGTTTCTAGTTCCAAGGGAAACCGGACCGAACCGGACCAATCGGATCGGATACTTTTTTTTGTGATTATGTGTAGTCAGCATGGAGAATATAATTTCAATTTTAGAATATGTGTAGTCGGCACGAAGAACACAATTTGTCATCGCATTGGCTTGAATTACACTTATTTTGTGATTATGTGTAATTAGCATGGAGAATACAATTTTAATTTCAAAATATATGGTATCAAGTAGTGGAAAAAAAAAGTGATCGGTTCTATTGAACTGATCCGATCCTCGGTTCCTAATTTTAGAAATCAAATCGGGAACCGAGTATTCATAGTGATTATGTGAGGGAGCGAAGTTTTCATAAAAGAGCGTCGCTAGTAGGTCGGGGCCTCCATGCTGAATTTCTAGCGGTTGCGTGTCGACTGCAATTTTCCAATTGGTGGGTGAGGTGGCCGGCGACCGGATTAGAGAATGTGGGGAAGGAAGGTTTTGTTTACTTTATTTTATTTATTTAAGGAATAATGTTACATTCGATCCTTTTGTTTTCTTTTTCTTTTTCAGAGATTAAAATCGCCCTCTATCTTCTTCTTCTTCTTTTAAAGCCTCTTTCGACCTTCGAGAAAATGTCGCCGCGAGTCCTCCCGCTATACTTTTTTTCTTGTCGATCGATTTTTGTTAACATATGTCACGCGACGCTTTTTTGGAGTTTTTGGGATTTGCGCGCTAAGGAGGTATTTCCATATAAGGGTCTCTCCCAGATCATACCTCACGTGATAGTGAAAGGTGATTTTTTTTATTTAGTCTAAATTTGTGATTTTGCAGTCACCACTAGTCATGGTAGGTAGACTAGAAACCTAATTGAGGTACGGGAGAAATACCATGATTCTATGAACTAGAGATTCTGAGTACGAGGACTTGGTTACGTTATTGATCCCAAATTGAGATCCCTAACGCCCTTTCGGTACCTAAAAACGATATGATGTCTAATGTGTCATGCGATTTTCCGAGGCTTACCAACTAATCCTATTCGTTCTAATTGCAGAAAATGCCAAACAATTATTAAATGCACAATCAAAATCAATCAAGTCAATCAATCCTGAGTGGTCTCTAAAACAAAAATCAATCAAAACAACCCAATTCCTAATGAAACTTTAATAGCTTGTTCATTTCATGATTTACATATTTTTAGGGTTTTAGGGTTTTAGGGTTTTTTAAGGATTATAACTCTTGAATTTGGAATTTTCTAAAAATGCAATTTGGGCACTTCCAAAAATTTAAATTTCACTTTGTATGGTTGGCCACAATGATTTTGGATAGTTCTGTGAATTTTCAAAATTTTTGATTTTTTGATTTTTTTTAATGTCATTTAGACATTTCCAAAAATTCAAATTTCACTTTTATGACTGGCCACGATGATTTTGGGCCATTCTGTGAATTTTTTGATTTTTTTTCGAAAAAAATTTTAAACTAAGAATTGATTTTTTTATGATTTTCTGAAAATTTTTATGAAATTTCTATTTTTTTCAATTTTTATTGATTTTCCAATTTTTTATTTTTTATTTGAATTTTCTGAATTTTTATGAATTTTTTGAAATTTTTTTTAATTTTTATGAAATTTTCTAATTTTTTGATTTTCTAAAAAAATTTCTAATTTTTTTTATGGTTTTTGTGATTTATTATTTTTTAGAATTTTCTGATTTTTTTATTATTTTTATTTTTTTCCTAATTTTCCCGCCGAGGAAAATGAACCGGACTGGCCCGGTTCGACCTGATTTGGCTTGGCCGAACCGGGCGTTGCCGGCGCCGATCGCCGATGTCTCTTCCAGTGAGCAAGGTGCCCAAAACGGCACCGTTTTGGCTCAAATTCTTTGTGGCATTGTGTCGAACAATTGGCAGGCATTAAACTGGACTTAATGTTCCCGAGGCCGCCGGTTTGGGCCCATCGCCGGTGACCTTCCGGCGACTATTGCACCGTTTCGTTTGCACCATCATCAAGTCCACATGTTCTAGTATCAGTTTAGTCCTATTAGATCGCAGTCGTACGTTCGCCGGCCGACGAAGAACCGATTGGAAAATCCTAACATAACACTAACCTAAACAAGATTTTTCAGAACACTAATCCTAACACTAGCGGCCTTAGCCATCTAAATCGATTCTAATGACCATCAAAACATCAAACAAGGTCAGGGAAAACTAACTCGAATGGCCCTACAGCCATGGCAATGCTCCAGCGAGGCTTCGGGTTTTCCGACGAGGGGGTTTAATGCACGGCCGACTCGGTTTGTGCATTTTTAACCATTCAAAGTGCAAACAAGCATACAAAAAGTGATTAGAACAAGTTTTAGGCATCGATGTAACAAAATCAAGAGGAAATATGCACAAGCAAACCTAAAACCTATTCTGGAATTTCTGGAGAAAACATGATCGTGAGCGAAGTTTACCTTCTTCGTCCGATGATTAAACAAAATTGTTGAAGTGATCCGCGCCTGCAATGTTGTTCCTTGACACTTAATCTTCACTCTGGTGGCCATAGCTTCGCTGGAATAGGTCTGGATGCGCCGGAAAATGCCCAGTTTCAAGTCTTCACGGTCAGACTTTCCCGACTTGAACGGTGAGGGGAGGTCTCGATCAACTCACGATTCGCCGGCACTTCGCCATCTAGGGCGGCGCTGGACACTCGTGGGAGGACCTACAATCCTCTCTCTCTAATTCTCTCTCTTTGGTTTTGCTCTGTTCTCTCTCTTCTCTCTCTTCGGAATTTCGTTGAATACCTCTCTTCCCTTCCCCTTCAGTTTTTCTTTGTTTTTCATTGATTGATCTCCCGCTCAAAACTTGTTGGAACCGAATTTCGATCGGTTGGGTTGATTAACTGGTGCAAGCTGGACATTTTTCAGCTGGCCAAATCAATTAAAACATGCTGATTTGATCCAAAATGATTGGTGAAGTGGCGGGTTTGATTTGGTTTTCTGGGTTTAGTGTACGTTTTAACAATCCGGGTGAAGAAGATGAGTAATCAGGGTCGGGTCAGGTTGACCCGTTCGACCCGACAGACCCGGATTGGCCTAAATTCTCAAATTCAACTAGATTTTAACTCAATTTTTCAAATTTAACCCAAAATTGAATTTCCCATCATATTCCGAACCCAAATATATAATTTGCCCCAATTTTTATTATAATTGTATCCAAAATTTTCTTATTTTTAAATTCGAGTTAATAAGGTTTTGTTTAATTTGATGTCCTAATAATCTGACTAGGCAAAATTGATGCCAAAATTGAATTATCCACACCTGATTAACCCTAGAAATGATGGTCTCACATTTCGACAATTTCATATTGGGGCACGATTTCCAATTTGGGTTCAAATTTCTTAATTTTCAATCAAATTTTGGGGATTTTTTATTTTTATGTCAAATTGTGCAATTGGACACACCATTATGCAATTCAAGGTTCTAGAATCAATTGTTGCGAAGACACTATGAATTAAAAATGACTAGAAAAAATTTAATTTCATTTTTGGTTCAATTCGGGTTTAATTTTGTCCAATTTTTGGAGAAACATATACCCGATTGAGATTTTTCAAAATTGACAACGTATTCATGAAATTGGATTTAAAATAAGACTAATGACTATTTTTATGGAATTTTCTGATTCCATTTGCTATTTTTCTTGATTTTCTCGCTTATTTTGACTAAAAGAAATTGAGGAAAAATGCAGAAAAAATGCTAAAAAAATTATTTTTTTGGTTTAGAAATAGGTTTCTAGGCTTGGCCAAGATTCCTAGACCTAATTTTGAAAATTTTGAAAATATGAAAAAAAATGAGCTAAAAATTAGGTGTCAACAGCTGCCTCTCTTTGAGATTGAGCTCGTTAGAGGTTGATATCAAAGATAAGGTAACACCTGAATTTTTAGTCGACTCACTGAACAAGACAAGATGGAAATTTCACCACAACTGATTAGGGTTCTTGCTTTTGAAATCCGTGATCTAGTCTAAAGGTTTTCTTTTCGGAACATAATTCGAAAGATTCTTAATGATTGAAAAAGAAAAACTTACTTGTTTGTGAGAGTTTCCTTGTTGTTTATCCAAGGGCATGAATTGATGGTGTTGATGATTATGATCGTTATTTTGATTTCATGGTTTAAGGACGAATCCACGAACCATGAACACTTGAGGCTCCTAGCCTGAGGATTTTGAATTTGCCTAGTGATTCCTCATCAGTAGGACTTAAATTTTCCTAATGGTTCCTTACCAGTAGGATTTGAATTTAGAGACTTTCCATGTAGTTCCTCGCCCGTAAGATTTTGGAAATTACCTAGTAGTTCCTTACCAGTAGGACTTTAGAAATTGCCTAGAGGCTCCTTACCTGTAGGACTTTGGATTTGGAGACTTTCCATGTGGTTCATCACTCGTAGGATTTTGAAAATTGCCTAGTGATTCCTCATCAGTAGGACTTTAATTTTGGAGACTTTCCATGTGATTCCTCACCCGTAGGATTTTGGAAATTGCCTATTGGTTCCTCCATGGGAGGACTTTAATTTTGGAGACTTTCCATATGATTCCTCACCCGTAGGGCTTGGAAATTGTCTAGAGGCTCCTCGCCAGTAGGACTTTAATTTTGGAAACTTTCCATGTGATTCCTCATCCGCAGGGCTTGCAAATTATCTAGAGGCTCATTGCCAGCAGGACTTTAATTTTGGAGACTTTCCATGTGATTTCTCACCCGTAGGGTTTGGAAATTGCCTAGAGGCTCCTTGCCTGTAGGACTTGAATTTTGGAGACTTGCCATGTAATTCCTCACCCGTAGGGTTTGGAAATTGCCTAGAGATTTCTCGCCAATAGGATTTGAATTTTGGAGACTTGCCATGTGATTCCTGACCTGTAGGTTTGGAAATTGCCTAGAGGCTCATTGCCTATAAAATTTGAATTTTGGAGACTTGCTATGTAGTTCCTCACCCGTAGGGTTTGGAAATTGCCTAGAGGCTCCTTGCCAGTAGGATTTTGGATTTTGGTGATTTTCCGTGTGATTCCTCACCCGTAGGGCTTGGAAATTGCCTAGAAGCTCCTTGTTAGTAGGACTTTAGATTTGCTTAATAGTTCTTTACCAGTAGGACTTTGGGAAGGCTTCAAACAATAAATGCCTTGACCGAGAGTTATGTGATTTTGAGGTTTCACTAACCTTTATATGGTTTTTAGTTGACCAAAAACTAATTTTGAAAAGTAGTTTTGAAATTGATCAAAACTGTTTGAAACGTGATTTTTTTAATTTACCACAAACTGTTTGAAAACTTAGTTTTAAGTTGACCAAAAACTTTTGAAACCTGATTTTGAAATATGCATTTTTTGTATTAGATGCATTTCAGGCAATCAAAATTCCTTTTTAAGGAATTAATTGAACAAAATTCTTGCAAACTTTCAAGAAATGCTTGAAATGATTATTTGGAAGACCTTCATTAGAAAGGATTTGTTTCGATCTATGAACTTGGTCTTTTCTTCATTTGATTGAAAGGGGACGGATCTGATATCCCTTAATTTTATCTCTCTTAACCAGTCCTTAGGTGTTTGGAGATATTCGCAATGTATACAATCCAATTGATCTGATAAGGTCTTTCAAAAGGTTGTAATATTGGCTTGGTCAATGGCTATTCAAAGGATAGACATGCTAAGGTCAAGAAAAGGATTTTATCATATCTGACTTCGGGTCTACAAGTTAATAACCTCGATGATAAGACAAGATAGTATTGCATACACTTCTTTGAGTTATCACTTCTTGTCATAAAGTCATATTTTTACTCTCAATATCCCAATATGAAGAGTTTTTAGGGAGAAGTTGTATTGTTGGTATTGGGTAGGCTCAAAGGCTCATTTGTTTGAATTCAGGGTTTTCATGAAATTAATGATCTTCTTGGCATCACCACCCTTTTTCTCTCTTTTTTCACTAGAGATTTTTTTTTTATGAACATCAGAGTCCTCTAAACATTTATCATAATCTCTTTCTTTTGATCACTCTTACTTGCTGTGATCTATGATCTCTTATGATCTTGACTTTGCTTTGTCACGACTTTTTGTCGTTTTGAGCTTTCTTTTGCACTCTCTTTTCTTTTTATTTTCTTGGGCATTTGACCTTGCTTTTACCAGACACACTGCTTTTTCATGCCTCAGACTCTTTTATCTTTGATCTTTTTGAATTCTAAAGACTCTGCATTCTGCCCTTTTGTTTTCTATTTATTAAAGTGGATCATATACTCATGCTCCAGTATGAAGAGATGATCACCAATTAGGGTTCTGAAATGAATATTAAGGCTCAATTGGGTTTTGCCAAAAGTAATGTGTTTGGGTAGAAGAAATGAAGTGCTCTTCTTCCTCTTGGAATGTTTTGAGCTCCCATATGACTTTATATAAAGTTATCTAAAAAAGATTGATGCAAGAGTATGCAATAAAATCTTTCTTGATCCTACTCTCCATAGCTATCAATCCACAAACCTCCTGATTTGCTCTAGTGTGGGGTGGTTCTTAACAGGGTTATTTTGGGAAAACTTCTCTACTATTTTGGCTCAAATTTGGTTTGCAAGGGATAAGCATGTGTTTGGGATAATGAAATGATTGCCTTTCATCATTTCAATTTATGTAATCATTGCGAATATCCCTTATTTCCTTCGGATGAGTTTTTTTTACTCACTTTTAC
Organism: Syzygium malaccense; assembly: GCA_031216405.1. NCBI lineage: Eukaryota > Viridiplantae > Streptophyta > Magnoliopsida > Myrtales > Myrtaceae > Syzygium > Syzygium malaccense. The sequence continues at coordinate 20,152,283 of CM062260.1, forward strand.
ACTTTGACTTTGAGTGTACAAGGGACATGTTTGGATATGGCTTGCTTTTCATCATTTGAAGGTCTTTTCATTCGATTTGATCTAAACTTTTGCTATGAAATTTTTCAAAGCCTTTTGTCAAATCATCCCCTTTTAGGGAATTTTGATGCTTAGTGCATTTTCAAAGAAAACGTGTTTCAAAATCTTTGATTGAAACATTTCTGAGGCATTTTTCTTTTCAAAATAATTTTTTTTGTTTTTGCTCAGTTTAGTGTTATTCCGCTTGGGGAAAAAGAAGTTCATTTTTCTCTTAAAAATACGACTTCTTTAACACAAATTCTCATGATTTAAGGATACCTATCTGATCAACTTACTAAGATCATTCCTGTTTGCATGTTTTGGTGACACTGGGGATTCTTTTATTGTTGCTCCCTTTTCTTTATCTATCTGGAGATGATAAAAAGGAAGGCACGTTAGAGAGTATTAATGGAAAATAGAATAAGAAGTGATACTTCCCTCTACTATTTGACAATTCTATTGGGAATTCTGAAATCATCGACTGATTCGGATTCATTTTGCTTTCTTATGCAAAACAGATAAACATGTTCATGAAATACATAGCATGCGTGATATGCATGCTATGCACAAGTGACTAGAATCTTTTCTTGAATGTTCGTCTTCATTTTATGGGTAGAAAATCTTGACAGTATCTGCATTTACAGGATAGGCTAGTTCTGTTTCTATCATATCTACAAGGATCAATGCTCCTCTAGGAAGAACCTTCTTGACAATGTATGGACCCTCATGATTATGAGTGAATTTGCCACGAGGATCTGAATTGTTGAAGATGACTTTTCTTACTACTAAATCTTCTGTTTTGAAATTCCTCGGTTTCACCTTTCGATTAAAGGATTTAGCCACTCGTCTTTGATAAATTTGCCCATGGCATATAGCTCTTAATCTCTTTTCATCGATCATGTTGAGTTGTTCATACCTTTGTTGGATCCACTCAGCTTCTGAGAGCTTTAACTGAGATAGTATCCTTAATGAAAGAATTTCTACTTCAACAGGTAGCACTGCTTCCATTTTGTAAATCAAGGAAAATGGCATTGCTCCAGTTGATGCTCGAATTGAAGTTCGATATGCCATCAGAGCATACGTCAACCTTTTATGCTAGTCACGATAATTTTCGGCTATCTTGACCAGTATCTTTTTGATATTCTTATTTGCCGCTTCAACTGCTCTATTCATTTGTGGATGCTATGGAGATGAGTTCAGATGTCGAACATGGAAATGCTCAAGTAAATCATCTACGATCCTGTTGTTTAGATTTGAGCCATTGTCCGTGATTATTGCTTGTGGAACTCCGTACCTAGTAATGATGTCCCGTCTAATGAATCTTGCAACATTCTTGGCAGTAATATTCGTGTAGGAGTTTGTTTCAATCCATTTAGTGAAATAGTCGATAGCAACCAGGATAAACCGATGTCCATTTGAGGCCTTGGGGTTGATTGGACCAATCACATTAATGCCCCACATTGAAAATGGCCATGACTCGGACATTTGATGTAGCTCATTTGGCGGTGCATTGATTTTATCTCCATAAACCTAACATTGATGGCAACATCTCACATGTTGGATGCAATCTGATTCCATTGTCATCCAATAATATCCCAACCTCATAATCTTTTATGCTAGAAGATGTCCATTCATGTGCGGTCCACATTCACCCTTATGGATTTCTTTCATGATCTGTTTAGTTTCTGTAGTATCCATACATCTTAACAGGATTGAATCAAATGATTTCTTGTAGAGAGTTTGACCACTAAGAAAGAATTTGTTGGCTATCTTTCTTATAAATTTCCTGTCATCTAGTTGGCTTTCTTCAGGAAATTCTCCTGATTAAATATATCTTTTGATGTCATGATACCATGGTTCATTATCGAACTCTGCTTGGACCATCATGCAATGAGCTAGTTGTTCAAGAATATTGATTCTTAATGATTTTATATTCATACCATCTTCAGCCTGTAGTAAGGATGACAAAGTTACAAGAGTATCCACAAAATGATTTTGAGCTCTTGTGAGATAATTGAATGTTACCTCTTCGAAACTTTCTATTATTTCTTCTAAATATCCGTGATAAGGAATCAATTTGGCATCTCGAGTTTTCCATTCACTAATTGTTTGCAATATGATGAACATGGAATCTCCATATACTTGCAACCTTTTTACCTTCATTGAAAGGGCTAATTATAAGCCGAGAATGCATGCTTCGTATTCAGCGACGTTATTGGTGCATGGAAATACCAATTTGGCAGATACTGGATAGTGTTGGCCTTATGAGCAGATCAGTACTGCCCCAGTTCCTGATCCAGATAAGTTGGTTGCACCATCAAAATACATGGTCTATTTATCGTCGACCAGTGTCAATATATGATCATTAAGTTATTCTTTAGGATTGGCAATATTCTGCGAGTTTTCTGTCAACATGTCTGCTATCGCTCGTCCTTTAACTGATTTTTGTGATGAACTTCTAATATCGGATTCTGATAACAAAACTTGCCATTTTGCTAATTTCCCGACCAAGGAGGATTTCTCAAGAAGGTACTTGATCGGATCATTCTCGATCACTAGCAAAATTTAGTGATGAAGGGTATACTGTCTTAATATGTATAATACCCAAATCAATGCGACGCATGTCTTCTCGATTGTCGGGTAATTCACTTATGATATTGTGAATTTCTTGGTCAAATAATAAATGGCTTATTCTTTATCATCATTTGGTCTTCTTTGTACAAGCACTGCTCCAAATGACTCATAGTGAATCGTTAAATATAAGATCAGTGGGACTCCAGGAATTAGTGGTACCAACACTGGTGGGCATACCAGATATTCTTTGATCTTGTCAAAGACTTGCTGACATTTTGTATCCCACTTTACTTTGACATTTTTCTTCAACAGTTTGAAGAATGGTTTAGCAGTCTCGGAAAGCTGATAGATAAAATAGACAATGTAGTTTAATCGCCCCAACAGGCTTCTCATTTCTTTTACTGTAGAAGGGGTCTTTAAGTCATATATTGCTTTGATCTTGGAAGGATCAATTTCGATTCCTCTATTGCTGACCCCAAATCCTAGCAGTTTGCCAGATTTTGCCCTAAATACACACTTGTTGGGGTTCAGCCGTAACTTGCACTTTCTAAGTATTTCAAACAATTTGCGGAGCACCTTAACATGATCCTCTCCTTGTTTGAATTTTGCAATCATGTCATTCACATATACCTCGATTTCTTTATACATCATGTCATGGAACAAAATTGCCATTGCCCTTTGATATGTGGCACCAGCATTTTTCAAACCGAAAAGCATCACTTTATAACAAAATGTGCCCAATGATGTTATAAAGGACGTTTTCGCCTTATCCTCTTTCTTCATGAGGATTTAATTATATCCTGAGAAACCATCCATGAATGAAAATATTTTGAACCCAGCAGTGCTATCCACTAATACATCGATATGTGGAAGCGGGAAATCATCCGTAGGGCTTGCTTTATTTAGGTCGCGGTAATTAACGCACACCCGCACCCGACCATCTTTCTTCATTACGGGCACTATGTTGGCAATCCATTCTGGATATGGCACTATTTCAATGAAACTGGCCTTGAGCAATTTCATCACTTCTTCCTCTATTTTCTTTGCCAATTCCGGCTTTGTTCGCTTCATTTTTTGCTTCTTTGGTGGAATACTTGGATCAATTGGCAAAGTATGTTCAACTATGCCTGGATCAGGGCCTGGCATGTTAGCATAAGACCATGCAAATATATCCTGATATTCCTTGAGCAAATCTGTGATTCTTTTTGCTTCTAATGAGGGGAGACTTTCTCCCATCTTAACCTCTTTAGGATTATTTTTATCACATAGATTAATAGTAATCGTTTTCTCTAATGTGAGTAGTTTTGATTATTCATGACGGATCCATTCTCTTTTGACCCATTCCTCATCTTCATTATCCACTTCAATATCGCAAGTGATCTTCTCAGAAAGATTTGGGTCACATATGAACTTATTATGGATATGCAAATGCTCATACCTAACATGTAACAAACATGATTAATATTTGCATATAAAGTAATGCATATGGCTTACGAAATTTTTTTTTTTGGAAATTCATTTTGAAACTTGTTTTGAAAAAACATAAAGACAGAACTAGTCCTCATATCATCGGACTTCCTTACTCTTAAAATCATTTTTACAATGAGGAGCGATATAGAAACCCAAAGCCTCAAGCCTCACGAATGAGGATACTGTTCATCATAAATTTGGTTTTGTTTCTACATGTCCTTAATAAAACATTTGACCACTTTTATTGGATTGAAAAATGCGATTACATTTACATCAAAAGGAATGTAAATTGCAACTGTACTGAAATCACAAGAAAATTGAAATGGCAAATAACAAAATGAAAAGAAAAACAAGCAACAAAGGTCAAGAGAATCTTCCTACTCTAGTGCATAGGTAATTTCTGCCTCAATTATGATAACATTGATGGTATTCTCCTCAAATAAACTTGGCAAAACGATTCTTCCTCTACGTGTAAAACCTCTTCTTGAAATAGCTTGGAAGGTCTATGATAAGTTTCCTTGATGTGGATCTGATGATAGGGAATCTTTTTAGCTTTGCTCTTCCATATAGATGGATTAATGAGGCGATCACCTCAGTCTTTACGGCCTTCATGGTTCTTTCGACCTTGGCCTCGGCCTCCATAGTGATCTTTAGAGTTACTTGGGATATAACCTATTCCGTACTTCGTCCTTGTAGCGAGTAGAGTGATAGGTTCTTTGATTCCTTGGGACTTTGATCCAAGACCATTACCAGAAATAAATCTATACTGACATAAAATCCTTCCAAACATAATGGATGATGCTAAGAATTCCAGGGATTTTATGATATAACCAGCAGGAATTTGCACCATTGAGATCATTTCGAAGGAATAATAACTTGGTTCTTCTTTCACTTCGAGTTTGACATACGGTATTACACTCTCCTTGTAGGTAGTGAAATATGTCCCCCCGTGTACGGTGATCATCTTACTGGTAATGACAAACTGGACCTTCTGATGGAGACTTGAAGGAATGGTGCCAGCCATATGAATCCAAGGTCTTCCGAGTAACAGGTTGAAAGTCCTTGAGATATCCACTACTTGGAAGTCGATGAGGAAAAGCACAGGGCCTATGTTTATCTCGAGCTCGATATTGCCAATAACGTCTTTCTTCATTCCATCAAACGAGCGCACCGTTATCTTAGAAGGTTTAATGAGCTCTTCATTAATCCCCAAGCGATGCAGTGTGCTTAGTGGACACAAATTAAGTACAGAGCCATTATCAATCAGCACCCGTGACACTTCCTTGCCTCGACATTTGACGGCAATATACAGGGCTTTATTGTGGGAACGCCCGTCAATTAGAAAGTCTTCATCAGAGAAGCCAATTTGATCTTTCAGAAGAATAACACCAACAAAGTCTTTCAATTGCACCTCATTAATCGTCTCTGGGACGTGCACCTCATTGAGAAGCTTAATAAGCACCATTTTGTGGCTTTCTGAAGTTTTGAAGATATCCAATAGAGAAATTTATGCTGGCATCTTTCTTAACTGTTCAATTACCTCAAATTCACTCGTATTCATGATCGAAAGTAACTGTTTAACATCTTCTTCAGTCACTCATTTCTTTTCGTGTTCACTGTCCTTCAGGGTATTGCATCTTCCTGATCGAGTTATGGCATCAACTTTTTTGGGAGAGTAATCCCAAGGTACACACTTGATGTCGAACTTTTCTTTTGGAGAGAGAGTATCAGATCACAGGCCGCGTTTCTTCTTTTTCGATCTTTAGCTGATCAATGGGAAGTTGAATAGTGATTGGTGCGATGGGACCTACCTCCTCCTTATATTTATCTACCTCATCAAGATTGATTAGAAATGGTGTAATCATGTATACTATGTTTCTGTTGGCTTCATCAGCATCCATTCCACCCCAATCATTAGGTGTGATTTTGTCGTTTTTGAATGCCCATGAAGGAGGTGTATATTTTGATACGGTAATTGTATTTACCGCTGTCTTGACCCAGATAATCAACAACTTCACCTTGTTTTTGTGCTTTTCGGACAAATCGCCTATCACCTCGGCGAGTCTTTTTCTTCCTTTCTCTTCCTGATCTTCATTCTCCTCGAGATTCACTTGACTGATCAGGACTTCATCTATGCCACCCCGTCTATCCGATACAATGTCTTCATTTTTGAATACCCATGGTGGTAGGGTATATTTGACACGGCAGTTGTACTTACCGTTGTCTTGACAAAATAGGTCTACAGTTTCGTTTTCCCTAGTTGCTTTCTGCGTAAAACACCTTTCACCTCAGGACTGATTTCATCGTCCATACCACCCCAATCATCAGACATAATTATCTTATTTTTGAATGCCCATGGCGGTGGGGTATATTTCACTTGGAAATTATATTTTTCGGAGTCTTCTCCCAAGTTGTCTACAATCTCGCCTTTTAAGAGTGCTTCTTGACGAAAGCGAGCATCTCCTAATCGAGAAGCTTTAATCTTGACTTCATATTCATCTTCATTATCGGACTCGACTACTGTTTCTTCATCCTTGACCATGTTTACTATATTATGTTCAAGAAGAGGATTCTGATGTACATTTGGCTCGGGCTCTTGAAAGTTCAATATCTTCTTGTCAATGAGCTGTTGAACCTCGTACTTTAGAACGGGACAATTATCCACATCATGTCCCCTTTTTCCCATGTGATAGGCACAAGTCTTTGACTCATCATACTAAGAAAATCTTGCAAGATTATCTCTTGATACTTCCTTGGCCACCAAATGCCTTTTCAGAAGCATTGGTAATAGCTTTGACAGGGGTTAAGGCAACTGTGTATATTGCCTCACGGGCCTTTTATTTGGCTCAAATTGCTTTGGAATTTTTCCAAGCAACATTTGATTGTCTTAGAAATGATGCTTGACGAGTACTTAGGCTCGACACCATGGCCACTTCTCAGATGGTTTCTTTGTCATTTTTCTCGGGGTAAGGCCTTCGTGCTGCTGTTTCTTGATCCTTCTTTTCTTTTAAACCCCATTCAATTCTCTCACCTACTTTGACCGACATGGCGAATGTCTGACAGCCTGATACATGAAACTTGTTATAATACTCAGTTGGCAATGATTTTAGAAAGAGCTCAATGAGCTCGTTTTCACTTTTGGCGAGCTTTACTTGTGAGGCAACATCTTTCCATCTCTAAGCATAAGCTTTGAACCCTTCATTCTTCCGTTTCTCGGTTCTGACGAAATCCTCTCTAGTTGGGAGTACTTTAACATTAAACTTGTACTGGTGAAGAAAATTTTCCCGCCAAATGATCCCATTCAGTGAAGTCTTCTATGTCAAGGGCTGTATATCATGCAAGGGCTGCCCCTTTTAAACTATCTTGAAATGTGCTAATAAGAAGTGGCGTGTTATTTGAATATCTTGCCATCTTATGGAGATAATACTTCAAATGGCTTTTGAGACAACCAGTGCCATCTTACTTGCTCACGAATTCTGGAACATTTATAGTTTTCTGGAACAACCACCTTTGCGTATGGTGAGAATTTGTCGAACCTTTGAAGCTTATAGCCTTGACTTGCTAAGCATTCTTCAATTTTGGCCAACCTCTTGGTCTCTTCTTCATCATTTGTTTTGGATGTCTTCTTAATTTGATCATCTTCTTCCAAATTCACTACCTCAGGCGTAGTCTTTGGAGGATTTTCTTGAACTGGTTCTTTATTTCTAACTGGGTCTTCAACTGGTATTTCAGTTGCATTTGAAGTTCCTACACTTGGAATAGTAGGAAAAGATCCTCGAGATGCGTGAATAAGAGTCTTCATTTCTGCCATCATGGCAGCCAACTGGGTCATTTGATTCTCGACTTTAGCTAGTTGAGCACAGGTTTCTTCTTCTGCCATTCTAACTTGTAGGCGAGTCCGAGGTCTTTTACTTTCCGTTGCTAAACGACCTGATTTATAAAAAAGACCCAATATTAGCATAGTAAAATGATCATGAAACCCTAAATTCTTTTAATTGTATGATTTCATGATATTGTCAAGGATAAGAACTTCTATACATGTCTTAGCCTTGTATAAAATTCTTTATCAATGTCTTTCTCAAGGAATCGTACAATTTAAAGAATTGCAATATATGGTTATTCCTTTATGTTTTAAAATCATGTTCTGAAATTATCAATGCATGTTTAGAAAATGATCCATCCATCATTGCATATAAGGTTTGAAATTGTTTGATATCATGATTTTGAACTTCTTATGCTTTCAAGAAAATTATATTGTAATCCATTTGATGCCATTTACTTTATCCTGGTTTTGAATCACGCATGATTTCGAGGTTCATGGGTATCATGCTCTAGTTGTCATCCTAAATGATTAGTTTGCTGAACTTTCCGTGTGTTTTATCTTTCTTTTAAGATATATCATGTCGCCTATTTGATTGAATATTACACATCATCCATTTAACTTAATAAAATCTAATTAACTTCACGCAGGCTACTGAGGAAATGTAATTTCATTAGATAGTTAGGAAAATTAAACAATACCATGGACTATCAATTTTGGAGGATGGTGTTGGTACGTTTACAAGCATTATAAAAGGTGAGATGGAATTGAACCTTTTTGCAAACTCCCGATAAAGTAATTCACATTTTATCCCTTCATTAATTAAATTGAACTTATCGAATGATTTGGCCGTTTCAAATTCAGGATAATGATACGGGTGATTTTTAAATTTCTTTTTTAATATTTAATGTGATAGTTAAAGTTCTCCCTGCAACTTTCAAACGTCTTCCTACAGTTGAAAAGTCTAAAACCGTGTGCTGGCCTTGAGATGTATTACGAAATTTCGAGATTGGTGCATGGCAAATTAAATAATATTTGTTTCATTTTTTTTGGTCTAATTATAATATTCTTCCGTTGACGTTGACGTTGACGTTGACATAGACTTGATCAACTGCTGTTCTTAATGCCGTCTGCCTTGTCCAGAAAGCTAGGGAAAGCCCAGGCAAGCAAGAGAAAACGAAGAGAAAAGCAGATGGCAATTCCAAGGTTGCCCGGAGATGTGGTCGCTCAAATCATCTCTTTCACCACACCACAAGATGCTTGTACCATGTCGTCCGTCTCTACCAACTTCAGATCGATTGCAGATTCGGATGTAGTGTGGGCTAATTTCTTGCCTCCTGGCTGCGAGAACTTGATCCCTCACATATCTCCCAAGAAGGCTATCTATCGCTATCTCTGCCGTCATCCGGTCCTGATCGATGGCCGGAACGTGGTAAGATTGTTTTCGAGAAATCGATGGCTCGTGTGCACCTAGCATGTGATTGTTGGCTACTGTAGTAGTTAAACTAGAGGATATATTCATGTGAGGTGGATTCAATTTTGAATGATTTCGCATAGAAGAGTTTGGAGAAATTTCTACCACAGATGATCTAAGTAGGTAATTCTATTCTTCTTTGGTTTCCCCAAGAATTGGAGTATAGTCTGACTGGTTCCATTTGATTTGATCAACTATTCAAAATAAAGGCCATGAATTGGTTATATCTCAGATGAATTGAGATATGTACTAATTCAAAATCATTGATCATGTCATAGATTTTAGCAAACATTTGAGAAATCTTATTGATATTAAGGCTCCGTTCATTTCACGAAAAATAACCTTCGAAAAAACATTTTCCGTTGTTCGTTTCACGGAAAACATTTTCTCTCGTGACCAAAATACCTTCACTTTTGAGGAAAATGTTTTCCTCTTTTTGATAAGGGGAAATCATTTTCCCCCTCCTTTCACCATTCTTTTTTCTTTTTTTTTTCTTTTCTTTTTTTTTCCTTCTTCTTCTTCTTCCTCAGCCGATCACCGGCCATGGCAACAGCCGCGCGGCCAGGTCAAGCCTCGCCTGATCTGGTGCAGTTGAGCTCGCCCAAGGCCGATCGGGTGAGCTCGAGCCTCGCCAGATCCGGCAAACTGGGCGAGGTGAGCCTTGCTTAAGGTTGCCAGACGCCTCGCCGACATTTGGCGACCTCGAGCCTCGCCCAGCTCGTTGGATCTAGCAACTCAAGCCTCGCCGCCGCCGCCACTTGGTGGCCAGATTTGGCGAGGCCTGAGCTCCCCCAATCTACCTTAGGCAAGCTCGGCCGCATCGGATCAGGCGAGGCTTGACTTGGCCGATTGCCGGCTGCCGCCGTGGCCGACAACCAGCTGAGGAAAAAGAAGAAGAAGGAGGAAAAAAAGGAAAAAGAAAAGGAAAAAACAAAAGAAAAAAGAAAATTAAAAATAATTTTTTAAAACAATATTGAAAGTAGTGCAAGGAAGAAAATTTTTTCCATACTGAACAATGGAAAATATTTTTCGAAACATTTTCAGATTTTAGCCGAACATTGAAAAGTTGTCATTTTCCAGGAAAATGACCTTATGGAAAATATTTTCTAGAAACGTAACATTTTTAGCAAACAAGCGAAGCCTAAGAAGAAGATTGACTGACGGATGTTGATGAGGCCTAGATCAAACCAGGATTCGTACAAGAATATTCTCAAAATACAAGAAGGGGCCTCTCCGTTTAATTTCACTCACCAATGTATAGAGGTGTTTGTGAAACTTCTATTTGATGGAATTGTTAAGTTAAATTGATTTGTATGTAGCATATCTCGATGTCGATCGTCGACATATAGCATACGATCATTCTTCATTCGATAGATAGGAAAGTTGATTTGTATCATGAAGTATTATCCACATTGGAGGTTGGTCGAAGATAAATGGTGAAAATTTGAACTTGTTTGCAACTTGCAAGTGGTTGTGGTGTTATAGTGATTCAAACTAGAGGATTCATGTGATGGTTTTGATTTCCAATGATTTCGCATATTTGACTGGCGTGTCAACTTTTCTTTTCCCTATAAGGTGAATCTGGATAATAGAGCGCAATTCCAAAAATACCGGGTTATAATTTAGTCAATGTACTTGATTTGAGCTATCAAAAGGGCATGAAGTGGTCATTGAAGTGTCATAACTTGTTCGCACAGGACTAAAGTATAGAGGATGTGTAAAAAGACGAAATTTCTTTTCGCTTTTTCGCCTCGATTGATGTTGAATTGCTATTAAAATCTCTGATGATCTATGACATGTTGTCACGTAGAGCTGGTCATTGGATGCGAGGAGTGGAAAGAAATGCTTCATGATTGGATCAAGAGAGCTGGGGATCATATGGGGAAATGACCAGCGTTACTGGAAATGGATTGATGAGCCAAATTCCAGGTCCTACACGCTTCTCCCTTTTATCTTCTATCATTAATTTATTTTTGTTGGTTAATTTATTTTGTAAGCGAGATGAGCCATCGTTTTAAGAGTATTGTTTTCTGAATCATTCATTTTTTGCCGGAAAAAGCGAACCCTTAGGATGAATTTTGGCGCATGTCGTTCGTTGCACTTCGCGGACGGACGCCTCTTTCTGCATGAATACCCTCCATGTTCCATCAATCTTCTTCCTCCTGGCTCTTCTTTCTACAGGTTTGGTCAAGTGGCTCAGCTCTGGATCGTGTGGTGGTTTCACATCACGGGAACGATTGAAACGAACATGCTGTCGCCCAAGACGCGCTACGCGGCGTACCTCGTCTTCCGGTTCGAAGACTACAAGAAGGGATTTCATCAGCCTGCGGCGTCGCGCGTGTCAGTCGAAAGCAACGAACACGGACAATGGCCGAACGTGATCCTGGACCCCCAGGAAGGGGAGCCTCAGTCGGCCCACGAGCGCGGAGACGGGTGGCTGGAGATCGAGATGGGGGAGTTCTACAACGAGAATGGAGACGATGGGACTCTGGTGTGTTGTCTCAAGGAGGTTGACAATTACACTGCAAAGAGGGGAATCGTTGTTGAAGGGATCGAACTTAGGCCCAAAGAAACGTAAACTCTGGTGTGTATGGTCATCAACTTTGTGCGTACTTGTAGCAACAATATACAGAACCTGAGCTTTGATCCAAGCCAATCTATACGAAGGATTCTATAGAATCACACTAAGTTTGTCTTTTTGGTCTTTTACATCATTAATTTAAGGTTTAATTACTAAAAAAAATCTATACCTTTGTCTCGAATTTTTAGTGTCCGTTAAGTTATATTCCCATTGCTAACACACATACTCAAATATGTAATTGAAGGTCGACCGGGGCAGGGTCGCTAGAGCTGCCTCCGACCTGCTCGACGCCACCTGCCACTATGGCGAGCTCGAGAACAGAATGAGCCTTCGAGCAGCCTGCGAGCGCGATGACGGATGGTTGCAGTTCGAGATGGGGTAGTCCTACAATGAAAATGGGAGATGATCGCAATGTAAAGAGAGGGCCCATTGTTGTAGGGATCGAACTTAGACCTAACGAAATGTACTAAGAACTTTAGTCATTTATGCGTTTGCGTGTATGGCTTGATCTTTGATCCAAGCAATCGAAGTGAGAAATTTCGAATTTCTAGATCACACTAAATCGTCTTAAAATGTTATGTATGTTTCCTTCAATCCTAAAGAGAACCCTAATTTTAAGGGGAGAGAGAGAGAGAGAGGCCAACCTTGAAATTAGGCAGAAACCTTGTATTAAGAAAAACCTAACTATAGTAAACAGATGCAAGCCACTAAATTGGGAAACAAACTTGGCCTTCTCACTCTTCCTTTCCATCCATTCAACACAATTCTCTAGCAAAGCCCAAACAACTTTCATGACCCAGGACTTTGTATTGCCTCTTACCATCCCCATGAAATCCCACAAATGGCTTGCATTCACACTGATGAAGATTGAATGCGCAGAGACGAGGTAAACATACAATGGCAACCCCGACAAGTCCCACGAAAAGATCATCCTCCCTGTCGTCGCCGGCCGCGGGCCGGCCGCCTCAGGCGGTCAAGTTCTCTAGACGGACATCCAGCGGCCGCATCGTCAGCCTGTCCCGAGATGACGAGCTGGACATGTCTGGCGAGTTCTCGGGCCAAAACGATTACATCAACTACACGGTGCTCATGCCGCCCACGCCGGACAACCAACCGATGGGGGAGTCGATAGGGCCGAGCACATCCTCGGACTCCAAAAAGGAAACTTCGAGGGGGTACAAATCTACCCGGTTTGGATCCGACACGCAACGGCCTGGCGACGGGGGCGGAGGCGGGAGCGGTGGGGCGAAAATGGACCGCAGGTTATCCCTGATGAAGTCGAACAACAAGTCTATGCTCCTGAGGAGCCAGACCGGGGACTTTGACCACACGCGATGGCTGTTCGAAAGCAAAGGAAAGTATGGAATCGGGAATGCATATTGGCAAGAGGACCAGGAGGATGCTTATGATGGCGGGATGAGCATGGAGGACTTCATGGACAAACCTTGGAAGCCTCTCACGAGGAAGATCAAGGTTCCACCAGGTGTTCTTAGCCCTTACAGGTTCATATGCTTATTGAAACTCTCTGACATGAACTCAAATTCACGGAACATCATCGGTAGCTCCAGAAATGTCCCTTCGTTAGGCCCAAAGATATCTCAATAGAAGCATACCATATCAAATGCAGCTCATGCATTACCAAAGAAAAAGATGCAGCTCATAAAGCTTGTTCACTGATACATGAACCAGCCAAACAAGCACATTGGACCGAGCAGATTATTGCAGCAAAATTATGAACTCAAAGTTATTAATATGCTTGAGATTGAAGCCATATGTTTGTAGCACTATAATTACCACCTAAACTGATTCTTTCGAATCTAATCACTCAAAATTTCCCGGCATGCAATATGCATTGTGCCGTTTTATTTTATCGATGGACAGAAAAATCATGATATACACTTTCGGATACCAGTTAAAACCCGTTCCTGATAGCTGACATAGAAAAAGATCCTCATTTTCCGTAGCACGGTACCTCTAATCCCCTCCCTTAATGCCTTTTTGGATATTCCTCAATGTCCCGGCTAGAGTTGATCAAGATCAAAACATGCAATATGAATTGTGCCATTTTATGTGTTGGAAACAGGCTACTGATAATGATGCGGATGGTGGCATTAGCTCTGTTTCTTTACTGGAGAGTCGCGAACCCAAATCAAGACGCGATGTGGCTATGGGGCATGTCCATCGTTTGCGAGCTTTGGTTCGCCTTCTCGTGGCTGTTGGACATATTGCCGAAGTTCAATCCCATAAATCGAGCGACCGATCTCGCGGCCCTCACCGATAAGTTCGAGAGGCCTTCCCCATCCAATCCCCATGGCCGGTCAGACTTGCCCGGGGTCGACGTGATGGTGTCGACGGCCGACCCAGAAAAAGAGCCGCCTCTTGTCACCGCCAACACGATCCTCTCAATTCTTGCAGTTGATTACCCCGTTGAGAAGCTTTCATGCTACATTTCGGATGATGGCGGGGCGATTCTCACCTTCGAGGCAATGGCTGAAGCCATCAACTTCGCTCAGGTACTTCTCTGCTTAGATAAACTATCTCGGCAGTGCTCAAATCCATTCAATGAAGCAAGACAAAGTCACAGAACATTGTGTCCTCTATTTTTTCCCAATGCAACAGGTATGGGTGCCCTTTTGCAGAAAGCACAACATTGAGCCTAGAAATCCAGAGAGTTACTTCAGTTTAAAATCCGACCCCACGAAGAACAAGAAGCGGCTCGATTTCGTAAAAGACCGACGTTGGATCAAGAGGGAGTATGATGAATTTAAAGTCAGAATCAATGGCCTTCCCGAGGTGATACGAAGACGCTGCGATTCGTACAATTTGAGGGAAGAAAAAAAAGAGAAGCAGCTTGCTCGGGAAAAGAATGGAGGAGTCCTGCCACAGGAACCGATCAAGGTCACGAAGGCTACGTGGATGGCCGATGGGACTCATTGGCCAGGGACATGGTTCAATTCAAGTGCTGATCACGCTAAAGGAGACCATGCCGGGATATTGCAGGTAACGAGTTGATCATCAAATCAATGAGCAGTTGAATTCGGTACTAAACTCAATTCCCATTTCTCTTATTGTCCACAATGCAGATAATGAGCAAGGTCCCGGAGAACGAACCCGTGATGGGCCATCCGGATGAGAAGAAATTGGATTTCTCGGGTATCGACATTCGGTTGCCGATGTTTGCATATGTGTCGAGGGAGAAAAGACCCGGGTACGACCACAACAAGAAGGCTGGAGCGATGAATGCCTTGGTTAGAGCATCGGCGATACTATCCAACGGACCGTTCATACTCAATTTGGATTGCGACCACTATATTTACAACTCGAAAGCTATAAAGGAGGGCATGTGTTTCATGATGGACCGTGGTGGAGATCGCATTTGCTACATTCAGTTTCCACAGAGATTTGAAGGGATCGATCCATCAGATCGATATGCCAATCACAACACCGTCTTCTTTGATGGTAATGTCATCTTCTGCGGTCAACAGATTCACTTAATCCTGTGACAAACCAAAATAGAGCATTGCTGCAAACCAACATGTGAAGTTTTATCTTTCATTTTGATCGTGACAGGTAATATGCGAGCGCTCGATGGTCTCCAAGGGCCGGTATACGTGGGAACTGGTTGTATGTTCCGGCGATTTGCGCTTTACGGGTTTCAACCGCCAAGAGCAAACGAGTATGACGGTCTCTTTGGACAAATCAAGACTCCGGCACAGAATGTTCAGATGCAAAGTGAGGATGAGGACTCGGACACGCAACCCCTGACGTCGCACCCGGACTTCAGTCTACCAAAGAAATTCGGAAATTCATCCATGCTCACTGAATCGATCCCCATTGCGGAGTTTCAGGGGCGACCACTCGCTGATCATATTTCGATAAAGAATGGCAGGCCTCCTGGAGCCCTTCTTCTTCCTCGCCCGCCATTGGATGCGCCTACAGTTGCTGAGGCAGTGGCTGTCATCTCCTGCTGGTAATTACTTTCAATGTTAATTGGAGTCATTGCAATAATGTGATAAGCTTTCGAATAATTTGAGACGAGGCAATACTTGTATCTAAGTCAAGATACAATTCCAGTTGGCTTTTTAAGGAACTGTTTCTGTCAGCTACTTTTTGTAGTAATCTACCCTTTTTACGCGCCTGCAGGTATGAAGACAAGACTGAATGGGGTGACAGGATAGGATGGATTTACGGGTCG
Organism: Syzygium malaccense; assembly: GCA_031216405.1. Classification (NCBI taxonomy): domain Eukaryota; kingdom Viridiplantae; phylum Streptophyta; class Magnoliopsida; order Myrtales; family Myrtaceae; genus Syzygium; species Syzygium malaccense. Next base: position 20,168,454 of record CM062260.1, read on the forward strand.
GTGACGGAAGACGTGGTCACTGGATATCGTATGCACAACCGCGGGTGGCGGTCTGTGTATTGCATCACAAAGCGCGATGCGTTTCGCGGCTCCGCACCGATCAACCTCACCGACCGCCTCCACCAGGTGCTCCGATGGGCAACAGGGTCTGTAGAGATCTTCTTCTCTCGAAACAATGCTTTGCTCGGGAGCCGGCGCCTCAAGTTCCTGCAACGCATTGCGTACCTAAACGTCGGCATATACCCGTTCACCTCGGTCTTCCTCTCGGTCTATTGCTTTCTCCCCGCGCTTTCCCTCTTCTCGGGCCAATTCATTGTCCAAAGCCTCAATATCGCATTCCTTACTTACCTGCTCATCATCACAGTCACACTCACCCTCATCTCCCTCCTCGAAGTGAAGTGGTCTGGTGTGGGCCTCGAGGAATGGTGGCGGAATGAGCAGTTCTGGGTCATAGGCGGCACGAGTGCCCACCTTGCCGCCGTCCTCCAGGGCCTGCTCAAGGTAATAGCCGGCATCGAGATCTCCTTCACATTGACATCCAAATCCACCGCCGAGGACGAGGACGACATCTATGCCGATCTCTACGTCATCAAGTGGACAAGCCTCTTCATCATGCCCCTGACCATAATGGTGGTCAACATCGTGGCGGTCGTGATCGGGTTCTCGAGGACGATTTACAGCGAGATCCCGCAGTGGAGCAAGCTCCTAGGAGGGGTGTTCTTCAGCTTCTGGGTGTTGGCTCACATGTATCCATTTGCCAAGGGGCTGATGGGCAGGAGAGGGCGAGTCCCAACCATAGTCTATGTCTGGTCAGGCCTGGTCTCAATCACAGTCTCTCTGCTCTGGATCTCAATCAGCCCTCCTGATGATTCATCTACTACTTCTGGTGGTAATGTACAAATCTAGTCACAGCAGAAAGAAAAGAAGAATCAGAAGCTCGAGTTACTTGTGCATCACCAGAAAAAAAAAAAGGGCATTTCTTGGATGGTGTCCTCAGTGAATCGCTCAAAACAGCTTGACTCGCGACCGGGGCTAATCGGGTATGAGAGGATATGCATGATTTATTGTTTAGCAAAATGTAGGGTTGAACTTTTGTCACTTGGGTGTGTAGATGAAGTAGTCGAAGTACATAACAGTATACGATAAGGCATATCATCTGTTCCATATGGAGATGCTGAACAGAGCCCAGAATTCTGATCACGTTCTCACGTTTTTGGACTTTGAATTTCATTACCTCCGGGACCAAAATTTACAAGGAGGACTTAAACGCAACGTCTTTTGGATCTAAATATGGAATTGCATCTTTATGATCAAAATCTGTGAACTTGTTGCTGTGAATTTTCCATTGGGTTTTCCATGCTAAAAACGGGGAAGGAAGCTGAAAAACGTTCCTGCATTTGTGAACAACTTCTTTTTTTCTTGGAAGGAGTTCATGGCATTTTAATTCCTCAATTTGTGAGCATTCACTGCCTGCTACTGCAAACTCCGCCCAGCTAGTTGAATCTGCAAATAAAGTAGGGGGAAAATTACACAAACAGTCCCTGAACTTTAGTTTAATGTGCAATTCAATCTATAAATTTTTAATCTGTTCAATGTGGTCCCTGGACTTTTAATACATGTTCAATTTAGTCCATGAACTATATGAAAACGTACATGTTCAATTTAGTCCATGAATTATATGAAAATGTTCAATGTAGGCTAAAGTTCAGGGACTACATTGAATAAATTAAAAGTTCAGAGATTAAATTGCACATTGAAATAAAGTTCAGGGACTGTTTGTATCATTATCCCTAAACTGGGGGAAAATTTATCATTTGCTCCTCGGTTTTTAAGTGCATTGCAACTTTGTCCCCAACATCTTAATTTTGGCGACCCCGATGATTTCAAATCGATTTCAATGTCCCCCCAGTGTTGACTCTAGCCGCATTGTCACCTGAAAACCAATCACGTGATTCGACGGCGAGAACGTAAGGGCAAATTGTCCTCAAGAATTACATTTTGCTCCCAATATTTGTTGCATAATTACAAGTTACCCCCTTTTGTTTTGAAATTTTAGCTATAGGCCGCTGGATCAGTTGAAATTCGTTGGAATCTTCCCTTTGTAGTAATTGCAAATTTAGAAGAAACGGATTACAACTAAAAAAGAAGATGAAAGAAAGCTGAAAAAGGAAATGAAGAGGGCGAAGGTGATCTTGACTCTTTTTTCGGTCTCAAAGTGATTTTCGTCTCACATTCACGTTTGCTAGACCTGTTAAAATGGGTCAATTCCCTCTTCTTTTAGCACTATAATGTGAATAAGATTGAGTGTTTTTCAACTCATGTGTGTAAGGTAGATGGTGTGACGAGAACTAATTGATTTGCATGAAGTTGGAAGGTGAACACTGATCCAAGTTCAATCCAGGAACCAGACCAAATCGAACCGATTTCTTGTGCTGGACTGGACCGACGGACCAAACCAGTGGAACCGGTAACCGATGGTATTTGCATCATCTCGCAGCTGGCACATATTGGAAATGAAGGGAAAACAACAACCGAGTTTTTGAAGGAGAGATTAAGTGGGCAAAAGACAAACTCTCGAAATTTTGGAGTCTCCTTAAGGTGGAGAGTTGGAGTGAAGCAAAACCAATAAGAGAATTCTAGCGGTGGAGTTTAAGGAGAGTATGAGAGATTGAAAAACGGGTCCACACAGTGACCTTAAGAAGATCTAAATTTTCGTGAGTCCCATTGTTTCCTGGGTAGCATTAAGTGATTGTCCACTCGATGGGTAAGCAAGGAGATTTGGTTATTGTTGATTCTCAATCCAAATGATGATACTTAAAAAAGCACCCGGCAAGCTTTTAGGCTAACCTAGAATCGGCCCAAAACTAATTGGTTCGGTTCAGTTCGATTTCAAAGTTAATAAGGTCGGTTTCTAGTTCCACAAATTAAGAATTGGCTCTAAAACCGATCACCCTTAAAATGAGTAACTAAAAGAATTGACAATGCAAGTTATAAAGGCTTTAGAAATGAAATATTGTATGGATGAAAACTACATATCCAAACCAACAACTTAATTGGATTGCGGTGGTTCATGCGGCAGCTTAATCTTTGTAAGCAAAGATCAGATCTACTGAGGGGAGAATGTTTAATGGGTTTTCTTTGACGGAGTGTACATGAATTTTCATATGTTATTATCATCATACAAAGATGTCATTAACACTTCGGATCGAGATATGTATAATGGAAGTCTTGAAACTTATTTTGAAAGCACAATCAAATTCAAAAGCTTTTAATCCGTGCAGTCGAGTCCCAAAGCTTGTCTAACATTTTACTTTTAAAGTATTAATTGTACATATTAAACAAAATAAAAGTGATAAGTGCATTGGAAGTCATAAAAATTGTCATGAAAGTGCAATTGAGTTTTTAAACTTTCAAAAAGTACAATCGAGTCCTAAAACTTATCATGAAGTGTGATATAGCTATGAAACTTATCAAATTGATCCAATCACTGATTGCACTTTTTCAGAGTTCTAAGATTCGATTGCACATCCGTGACTAGTTTTATGGTTTGATTGCGCATTTTGAAAGTTTTAGGACTAAAATGTACTTTCATGATAAGTTTTATGATTTGATTATACTTTGCAAAAATTTTAAGATTCGATTACACTTTTGCGACAAATTTTAGAATTTGATTATGCTTTTTGATAGTTTTAAGACTTAATTGCAGGACCATTTGCCGCAATTATCCCTTGAAACAAAATTTAAGGTACTCGAAATCAAGTTGAAAACACGCATCGTTTGTGGTGGGAGTACTTCCCGAAAACGACTCGTCGTTTCGGCTTGTATACCGGGTCTCCTCGGCCCCCTCTCTCTCTCTCTCTCTAGAATACGTCAGCAGGAAGCGCTCTCTCTCTCCTCGGGATCGACTGAACCAGAAGGGTAGGCGAAACCCTAACAAAGGAAGACCGACCCAGCCATCATCAGTCTCTCCGCCGGGTGACCTCCCCCCCTCGCACCCTCTCCACCATGGCCATCAAGCACTTGCTGGCCCTCGCCGCGCGCTCCCGCGCCGCGGCGTCGCTGCCCTCCCGGACCGCCGCCCGATCCCAATCGACCGCCCCCGCCGCCGTCGCCGCCGCCTCTTCGTCGGGGGCCTTGGCCCCCGCCCCGCCGCCCCCCGACGCCATGGTCTACGACCGCCTCGCCGAGTCCGTGAAGTCGAAGCTGAAGCAGCTGGAGAACCCGGATCCGAGGTTCCTCCGGTACGCCTCCCCGCACCCGGCCGTCGCCGACCACACCCGCATCCTCGCCGGCCCCCAGACGCGCGTCACCACGCTCCCCAACGGCCTCCGCGTCGCCACCGAGTCGAACCTCGCCGCCCGCACCGCCACCGTCGGGGTGTGGATCGACGCCGGGTCGCGATTCGAGACCGACGACACCAACGGGACCGCCCATTTCCTCGAGCATATGATTTTCAAGGGTATCGAATCGATTGGCATCTCTTTGTATTCTGTGTTGTTTTTTATGATTGAAATTTGCTCAAATCGGAGCCTCTTTTTGTTTGGTTCCTTTTCGGCTTTGTTGTAGGGACTGAGAAGAGAACGGCAAGGCAGTTGGAGGAAGAGATAGAGAACATGGGAGGACACTTGAATGCCTACACTTCTAGGGAGCAGACCACTTACTATGCCAAGGTGATGGATAAGGATGTCAACAATGCCCTCGACATCTTGGCCGATATCCTGCAGAACTCCAAGTTTGATGAGAACCGAATCAACCGGGAGCGCGATGTGATCTTACGTGAGATGGAAGAGGTAATTCTTTTGATATGTGGTGTTCTGTGAATTTGCTTGTTATTTATCGGATCAGTTCATGTTTCTAGTTCAGCATTAGTTGTTGAATAGCATCATTGTCTTGAGCTACTCCTTTTTTTTTGTGTGTAATACTGGGAATCAGTCTGCCTTGGTGGCATTAGTGTCCATTTAATCTTTTGTCAGATATTTCTTCTGTCTAAATATGAAATAAGGGTGTGTTTGTTTCGTAGAAAATGGATGATTCGGAAAATATTTTCCTAAAAATGATTACTTGTATCACTTACAAAAATGAATGAAGGAACAAAATTTTTCCATCCATGAAAATGTTTGGATGTAAATTGTTTTCAATAATGAAAACATTTTTGATTGACTAATTATTCCACGCTAAAGCAATGATTTTTTTGGAAAGTGTTTCCCGAATCGTTCATTTTCTGTGAAACAAGCCTAAATAAATGGCAGGACTTGTTTAAATCTGGGTTTAGTTGGGTTAATTGAGAATGTTCAAAAAGGTCGAGTGGAATTCTTAGGGTAGAGGGGCTTCTATTGAGTTTTTAGCAATTTCACATTCTCATTGAAATTTTAGCCGAACTGATATAGGTTGCTTATACTTGGCATTGCGATAGAAGATAGTAATAGTTGGTAAGGAAACTGCAGTATGTTTTCAGCTCATTTAACTGGCTCTGAACTTGTCATGATGCATTGTCATTTATTTATTGGTTGCCTCATTATGATGCTTTCTCTGCAGTAAGTCTGTCTCTTTAAATGCTGTAGGTTGAAGGCCAAACTGAGGAAGTGATATTTGATCATTTGCATGCGACGGCATTCCAGTACTCTCCTCTGGGAAGGACTATTCTTGGACCTGCTCAAAATATAAAGACAATTACGAAGGAACATCTTCAGAACTACATAAAAACGCACTACACAGCTCCTAGAATGGTAATATCCGAGATGCAACCTTTCTTTTTGCCTGTTTTTTACCACCCTGCTTCTCTTTTCACAACCAGAAAAGAGCAAATGACAAGAGAAGTCAATTAGGACATGAGAAATAAGAGTACGATGTGTGCCTGCTGTACTAAATTGACTAGATACTCTTATTGTCTCCAGTAGTTAGTGATAGGTACTAGCTGCCACAAGCATTTCTCTTTAATAACTCCATCTTTGTTTTTTTTTTGTGGCTTAGGTTATCGCTGCATCTGGAGCTGTGAAGCACGAAGATGTTGTTGAGCAAGTAAAGAAATTGTTTACGAGGCTATCTGCAGATCCAACTACTGCTTCCCAGTTAGCTGCAAAAGAGCCTGCAATTTTTACTGGTTCGGAGGTGGGAGATTTGATTGTGTAGCAGCCCCTTAACGTGATATGATGCTGTATCATATGTTTCCCATAAATATATTCATTGTTGAAGTAATGCAATAACAGGTTAGGATAATCGACGACGATATTCCTCTGGCACAATTTGCAGTCGCTTTCAGTGGAGCATCTTGGACGGATCCAGATTCCATTGCTCTGATGGTGATGCAGGCAATGTTAGGCTCATGGAACAAAAACGCTGGAGGTGGAAAGCACATGGGGTGGGCAATTTAGTAGTGTCATTTACTTGTTTTCAAGCACTTACATGGTTTAGTAGTGTCATTTAATATATGTTACAAACTTTTCGACAGTTCTGAGCTGGCACAAAGAGCTGCAATTAATGAAATAGCAGAATCTATTATGGCATTTAATACCAACTATAAGGACACTGGTCTCTTTGGCGTTTACGCTGTTGCCAAGGTGAGCTAAACATACATATGTGAAAATAGGGTATGACTTTGTGTTATATGGTCCCTTCAGTAATGAGAATGAAGCAGTAAAATTGAATTTCATTTTCATGCATGGGAGGATGAAACTTAAGAGAAGATTGGACACTCTGAAAAATTATGTGGTTGATCTTTATCTAGTTTCCTCTGTTCATTATGTGACCACACCCTGTTCCCCTCGCTCTCTTGTTTTGATCTTTCATCTTTCATAGTCATAGCATAAGGAGTGGGTTAAAGACAGCTAGGGTCTGAAAGTTTTGCATGGAGGTGAAGGAAACTAAAATGAGCTGAGGGTAGTTACTGAGTGGAATAGTCCTGGTGTTTTGCTTTTTAAGAACAATGAAATATTTCAAAGGCAGAGAATGAGATTATATTAAAGATCTTTGAGATGATGAAAAAATCGAACAAAGCCTTTGATTATACTAGAAAATCCATCCTATGATTAGTTTTCCAACCACAGACAACCATGGTCTTTGAGCTTTTATCACATATATTGTGCCAAAGTTGAACTTTTTATGAAGAATTTTGAGTTGAATGTTAATTTTCTGTTTCAGCCGGATTGCTTAGATGATTTGGCTTATGCAATAATGTATGAGACAACCAAGTTGGCCCATCGTGTTTCTGAAGCTGACGTTACCCGAGCTAGAAATCAGGTATTCTTTCACCTCTTACAACTCTTTGCATTTATAGTTTCTAGAATCTACATGTCTCAGTAAATTGTAAGCATTCCTTATGGTGGAAAGGCTTCTGATTTGAAGGTTGTTCCATAAAGCAGGGTTTTATCTTGGGTGGGATAGCATCTTCTACATGGATGAGGATAATCCTTATTTTCATCTTTTTGCTCCTATTCTCATTTTATGCATAAGTTTGATCCGACCTCTTTTCAATTCATCCCATGGACCATACCCTGCTCTTTTCAATTCCAGAGAAGATTTGAAATTTAACCTGAAGAAGGTCCATTTATACTAAATTTTAGGCCAGTAGGCTATTATCCTTTGCCTTGTGAGAGTAACGTCTGGGGAGTGCTCTTTGGGTATCATATACATATGCTTATTTTGCATGAATATAAGAATGACAGCGATCTATTAATTTTTGTTTTGCGAAATGAGGGAATAATGTTTCAGAGACAATATGTTTTCATCCAAGAAATTGTTTGAGCATCTTAATATTGATGCTGGTTTTCGAGTGGAGACCCATATTTTTTCTGTTTCCATTCAATGGAATTATGTGCAGACTAAATATTGCTCAATTATCTGAAGCGCGCTGCTTATGGATCTCCAAATGCAGGCTTGTTTAATGTTATGTGATACAAATGTTGTTGGCAAAACGAAAATTACAGTAATTATTTCTTATTTAATGGCCCTACACTTATTCATGTCCTCTGTTGCAGTTGAAATCTTCTCTGCTGCTTCACATTGATGGAACAAGTCCTGTGGCCGAAGATATTGGACGCCAGGTAAGGTTTTCTTGTAACAAGTGAATTAGTACTTTACATATGGTTCAAAGGTTTCTTTTTTTTATGTCATATGTCATAGAAAAGGGAATATGCTGATGCTGCTAGGACATGGCTTATACTTTTATCTCAAAGCTTGACAATTCACTGAGATTACAGCCGTGACTGGCCTGCCTGTTGCCTACAAGATGTCCCCTTGGTAGTTTGTAACTACCCAATTTTCTTCAAGCCTAATGAGTATTAAAAGGCAATATCGAAATGTGCTCTAGTTGTTTGGAAATGTTGTGGCTGTCGAAATGAGAAAGATTAAATTTTAATCGTCATTTTATCCATCCAAAAGAAGATATGTAGTAACAAATTATCTGCAAATGCTTTCGTTTTAAGAGCATATAGAAAATGTTAGTTTTGTGATTTAGATATTAGACATGTCTCCTTACGGGTCTTCACTTCAAAATGTCTCAAAAGTACTTAATTTAGAGCATTTGCTGAATAGTGAATACTTACCCAGGCACATATTGTCACCCAATTGTGTTGTGTCAAATGAGTCGGGGCTAACTCTTGCATGAAATTAGGGTAGCATGTTAACTAATTAAAGAGAGAATGGTAACTAAGAATTATGGTTCTACATTGTTATCTATTAGCTGCAGAAGGTGTTGGAGAAGTGACTAGGTAGCTACCAGCGATAGTACTGATAACCTAGTGTTTGCCTGTGCCCCACAACATAGGAATTGCTTTCTTAATTTTCCTTAGAACTCGAATACCCCTCTTGAACTACACAGAGACATAAAATCTGCCTTGCTTTTGCATGATAAAGTCATATCCCTGCTCTCGCTTGATAACGTGTTTTGTTAGAACATCTTGGAAAGTTTACTAACTGATCGCAGCTAATATCCTTAAAACCTGATCGCAAGCATTTTTTTGAGATAAACCAAAGGAGGAATAGAGGCCTTTTGCATCAACACTTTGAAAATGAATCAACTTATCAACAAATGTCGATGTATGAAATCTGTACATATTATATATTAAGCTAGTTCATCGCACAGACTTCAGAACTATCTCAGTTATTTCTTTACCAACGATGGTGGATCACTGGAAGTTGTGGGCTTTTTTTCCAGCTTCATTTGATTGTTATAAATTAAAGATAAAATAAAGAGTTATGTCTGCCAAAAATGATTGTTTGGAAGGAGTAGAAGCTCTGTGCATCACAGATCAACTGGCTCTTTTTAAGTTATGAAGGAAAAGAAAAAATGTGTATCAAATTGTGCAAAAAACCTCGTGAAGAACATGAAGAGGTGCAGGTGATCAAGGTTTGGTCAATGTACCAATTATAGTGCATTCAGATTTTGGATGTTAAGTGCTCCCTGTTGTAGTTATCTACATATTTCTGTGGAATAAATAAAATAGTGTGCTTTCTCTATTCTTTGATTGGTTAAATTTGTCTTCTGTTGATTCATGACTGCAATACATGATGTACTCTTTGGGATGAGAATGATGTATGTTTTGAGGTAGACTGTTATAAGATGAGGTATCGTAACCATTATCTGGGCACTTTATGCATCTTAGTTCCACAGCTGGCCATGTATGATGTGTTGCACAGAAATTTTAAGGTGCAGTCCTTTGACGATTCATATTATTTATCTTCTGTTCTTGCAGCTTCTGACTTATGGCCGGAGAATTCCTTTTGCCGAATTGTTCGCCAGGGTTGATGCTGTTGATGCCAGCACTGTCAAACGTGTAGCAAATAGATTCATCTATGATAGGGTGAGAACGAGAAAGATACCTGATCTCCTTTTTGCTTTTAAGGTTGGATTCGGCATGCTCATGTTGTCTTTTTCCTTCTCTTCTTTATAGGATATCGCTATTGCTGCAATGGGCCCAATCCAAGGCTTGCCTGATTACAACTGGTTCAGACGCAGGACCTACTGGAACCGATACTAGTCTCACTTTTTTCTTTTCATCATTACCTTCTCTGGCAATTTGCTTAGATATTTTCTCGTGACTCTACCAATTTTCAGTGGCAAGCCTTGAGGGCTCGTACTTCTCTCTTTATCGCTCTACTTCTTTTGGTCTTTGTACAATTCTCAAATAATTATGTTGTATCCAGTGACAGATTCGCCCACTATTCTTGAGGTGCTCTCTACGAGTACATGATCCTCATTGATCTTGAGTTGCTTCAAATAATTTTGCCTTCTCCTTTGTCCTTCAGGGCTATTGGGTCATGTTGAAGGGTATAGTGATCTCTGTTTCATGTGTAATTTTGCAAGTACCGAGCATGATGTAAGGTGTTTGCACTTTATGCTTTGGTTCGTGCGAGATCGCGTATTTTGTAGATTGAGCTCGTCTTCTTGGCCGTTACAATTAATGAAGAAAGGGCAATTCTGGTGGTATACTCTGCATCGTCCGTAATTGGTAGTCCTTGGTTTTTCTTTTTGCAAGTGAATTTGCTCGTCTTCATTGCGCATTAAGGTGAAAGTTGAAATGCATTAACCCTCCAGGATTCATGGATTGAAAACGGGAATTTGTCTATTGCAGTAACTAGAACGTAAGTGCTCAATAAGGTTGATTTGTCCTCGTTTGTTCTGTTATGCCGAACGATGGGTCATACCACTTGTATCAAGCCATTGAGATTTGATTCGACGTCGATATCTTTGATAAAAGAACAGCGCCGTCCGATTCGAGAGATGCTCCCTAATACATCTTCACATAGAGAAAGAGGAAAAGCCAAAGAGATGGGGACGTGCTTTGCTTTTAAAGGGACCAAACAACATCCCATGACTTCAGGGCAAGAACGCAAAAAGGACCCCACAAGTGAAGCTTGTCCATGTCCATCCCAAAGTCTCAAAGATCGAAGGAGACGGTGCACTTTACGTACTAGATTTCAATTGGGTACGCAAATGGCCAGCCACCCGTGAAATTTATATGCTTGGACACAGCAGAGAGGCAGGTACTTTGTGAGAGCAAGAGGAACGAGAGTCGGCCAATTTCATGATTATCTCCTATACTAGTCTTCACATGCTCGGATGCACATGAACATATTGTGCTTGTTTGTACAAGTATGTGATGTCTTCTTGAAAGGCCTTAAAACGTGTGTATTTTGAGCCAAATACGAAGGCGCTGTACGTTTTGAAAGTGAGACGGTGATACGAGGGCGCTTGAGTGTTGACAATGTCCCACATTACTTGAATAAGCAGAGGTCACGAGGCCTCGTTTGTTCCCTTGTGGTTCTCGATGGACGCTTCCAATACTAGTATTGCTTCGAATTGACGTATTCATCCCTTGATAGGTTAGAAATTTCTTCTCATAAGTATCTTCAATATAGAGGTCGGTGGATTTGTAATGTTTCAAAAGAAAAATTCCGTGCATACCATATGCACGATTAGATGAGCGCCACGCAAACTTATGTTTCAGTTAATTGCAAAATGTCCTTCAAGAACCTTAATCCCACAACCTTCCTCATCTCTCTCCTCTCTTTGCCATTAGAGCATGCCGCCATCATCTATCCGTGCCGCGGTCATCGTCCTTCACTTCCGACATTACCGACTTCAACCCCTCTCTCTCTCTCTCTCTCAGTGTTGCGTCCTTCGTCAATGACGGCGATGACATGCCTCAAGTTTCTTTGTGAAAAGACTTGAGGCTCGTGGTTGACGTCGAATTTAGGTCACTTGGGGTTGGCATTGACAGTTGCGGAGGCGACGGCGGGGGCAACCCCGGCTTCGATGGTTGTAGACCAATATGAAATATCCTAATTATCTCATCACATATTATTGTAAGTAATGACATAGATAATACCATCCAGACAACCGTTCTATTGGCCTCTACACCTCATCAACAGGGTGCGTCTAAATAGAAGTTTGCGTTTTACTTACTCTAAATCTTGCGGCGGGTGCAATATGTCTTTCCCTTATCCCGGAACACCCCCAAATATTTAGCAAATCAAGTTTCCGCTTTCACCTTAGTGGCTCATCCCCCAAAAAAAAAAGATCCTCTTAACAAACCTAAAATTATCAAGGCAAAATAGAAAACTTAAAAAACCCAACTTGAAAATATCTATTAACAATACTACTAATTTCTTTCCGTGACGTTTCTTCTAATAAAATTCCAGATATTCTTCTTGTTTTGTTCATATAAAATATATATATATTTAATGGACTGGGGCCCAATTAATATTGCCAAGGGAGGATCACGTGCATCCCAGTACCCAAAGACAATAGAAAAATGGGGGGGAATTGAGAGACCGTGCGAGAGACAGACAGAGAGGAACATCAGCAACGGACAAATGAAAACGGAGATGGGCATCTCCTCCTCCTCCTCCTCATTGTTTATATGAAACTCTCGCATGATCTCTCTATGTCGTTCATTCGAGCGCCCCCCCTGTTTTGTTGTTTCCTTTTTCTTTCTTGTCTTCTTGGGGATGGTTCTGTTGTCTGATGAAGGTCCTCATTTCCTTCAACCAAGAAAATCCCCCGCCCCCCACCTCGATGTTTTCTAGAGCTGAATGAGGTTCCAAAGCCAAAAGAGCTCTTTATTCCCCTGAATCTTCCCTCTCTCTCTCCATCTCTCTCTTGCCCTCCAGCTCTCCCCCTTTGAAGTCCTCCCCCTCCCCCCCCCACACCTTCCCTTTCTTTTTTTGTGCCCCCTTTAAATCTCTCCTGCTCATGGCCATTCAAAGCGCTCATCATGTGGAATCTGCTTTCCAGTGGCACACGAAGTGAGAAGAAGGTACTTGCTCCGTAGCCCTTCACTCCGTTTGCTCTGTGCAATGAAACTTTGGGTGACCCATGTTGTGAAGTTCTTGTCTTGTGCTGTGAATGTTGGAGCTTGTGCCGCTTGTGTGGTCTTGCCTTCTGGGTTTTGGGTTGTACTGAATCGCGCGAGCAAGGCACCCGCATTATGGACTCTTTGCGTTCTCGTCGCCCGCTGATGTAGCCGAAAAAAGGTAGCTTGAGCTGTTTTATGTCTGGTTTTGTTGAGTTCGGATTTGGTTTTCGAGTAATTCTGGTGTGAGCAGGACAAGGAGGATTGTGGATTTTTCCAGGAGGTTATATGGCATTCGTGCAAAGATTTGGGGGAGTTAAAGCTGCCTTGCTTTGACCGATAATTTATATAAACATGGCAAGGGAACTGAGGAAAAGAGCATATGATTGTTGGGACTTAAGTAAATTTTCCCTCGAGTATTGTGATATTGTGCTTTATTTTTTTGGTTTTGTTTGGAGTAATCTGTTATGACATCTGGCAACGAATCTATTGCTATATAAATGAGTTGTGAGGAGCTTGGGTTTCTGTTGGGTTTGTGATATTTGGCTAGGTAAGACTAGACCTTTGAAGGATGCGATGCGATGTGTTCTTGGTCGATGTTTATTGCTCTTGGCACCATTGAGCAATGAAAGAGATGCTAAGCTTACTTTCGACGGTGTATTAGCCATCCGATTTTGATTGCTAGTTCCATCTTGACTCTTGAGCGGTTGGATTTTGTTCTGTCACACGATTATGCCTCTCCATGTGCAATATAATTATCATGAGGCATGAACAGCAGTTGCAGGCTGTTTTGAAGTTTTGTATCTCTTGTACTTCTAACAAACATAACTTAACTTCTCCAGACAATCTTGAGTTTCTTCTGTGTAGATTGCTCTCAATGGAATTTGAATGTCAAGTTGATCAAAATTTGGGTTCCTATGAAAGCATCAAATTATTTGTTTCAGGATTTCTGTCTCCTGATTTTATCTGGCTGTGCTGTCATTGAGTTACTGCTGTTTGAAAATCTGGATCTTGTTCTTTAGCATTTGGAAACTTTATCTCCGATATTTGTAAAGCCAGTCGAGAGATTCTATTCTCACAGATAATTTATTTCTGATAGCTATTAATCATTCCTTCTGCTAAGGAAACAGATTATATTTCTATGCGTTTAGTTTGCACTGCAAGTTGAAGGGAATCATCTGTCAACTGTTCTAGAAAATTAGATAGTGAGAGTATCTTTGCTTCCACAGTGTGAACTGTGAACAACAGTGATGTCTGTGCTAGAACATAAACCACAGATTGTCCTACTATTTGGTGAAAGTCCGTGTTGCTACTGTCTTGACTATGTGTGATCTTGGCAGTCATTACGGACAAAAGCAAAATCTTTTTTATGTGAAAATTACCTATTATCGTCCTTTTGCTGATTGTCAGCCCTTTTTTGCTTGAGAAAGGGTGGGGGGGGGGGGGGGAATATTTTCTAACTTTGGTGGGTAGGGATTTAGTGTTTTCCACAGGCGCTCTAATAATTGACTAAATTTTCTCTCTTTCCACTAGGAAGATTCCCTAACAAGCCATTAAACTTTATGTTTCTGTTGTACTTGTATATTTATGAGCAACTGAATCCATGAAGTGCTGGTCCTTGCCACTTGGTTTATATTTTCCCCATAATTTTGAATTTTGACCAGCCTTTTATTAGAAAACTCTCGTTCAGACTTGGTTTTCTTTAACGCTCTTTAAAAAACAAAAAGACCAGTCATTTTCCTGGTTTGTCTCAATTACTTGAAGTAGTCTGTTATTTTCATTGCTTGTTTTGGAATTCGTCTATTCCATGTACTTGCTTTTTATTCAGTATCAAAGAGCAAGATCGTTGTTAATTGTTTTGTTGGCGTACGATGCTATGCTACACATAATAGAAGCCATTCTTAGATCTTGCCCATGTATTCCGTATCTGATAAATTAAAGAAACAGTTGATATACAACATAAATTAACTTAGTTGCTGGGGATAAAAAAGGAAACGTGCATTGGCATTGGATGTTCCCTGAGCAAGGATGAAAGCGTTCGAAATGTTCAAAGTATCTATAAGTCTTTACATAATTAGCTAGAGAAGTTTTCTTTAGTGACAATTTGTGATTTTCCAAATTCTCCTCTATTAGCTGGGAAAATTGTTAACTACTTAGACAGAACGTCAACATAAAAAACAATGCCCAGGTGAGCGTACTTGACTGCATTTTCTCCTTGCACATTGCAGATTGCATGATTTGCCAGCAGTTGGAATTGGAGAAACCATCATTAGACATGGAGTTGACACCACCCATCAATGGCCACACTTCCCTCAATTCTTTCACTTCTAGCTTTACAAAATTCAATTCTGCTCTTACAGCTGGGCTGTTGAACCCAATGTCACCGCCACCCCGATCAAGCCCAACCTTGTTCGAGATGATGGCTAGCGAGCCAGACATCCAACCTAGTACTCATATTCTTCCAAACCCTTCTGTGCCTCTAGTGCCAAAGCCCCAAATATCAGCTGAAGACAGGCAGGCCTTGACTATGCAAAGATTATCAGATATTTTGGCCGCCAGAAGTCCTGGGAACCAGTTCAATGATGCTTCATCAAGTGACATCAAGCTAGCATTGACTTCCAAGGATGGGATCACCGTCAGCATGAATGTGCACAGGCCGATACTTGTGGCACACAGTCGCTTTTTCGCTGTGAAGTTGTCTGACAGATGGATAAAGCAGCAGCGAGTTTCGGGGCCATACATTGTTGAGATCGCTGATTGTGACGATGTTGAGGTATATATCGAGACATTGCGCTTGATGTATTGCAAGGACTTGAGGAAGAAGCTTATGAAGGAGGATGTCACCAGAGTCCTTGGTATCTTGAAGGTGATAGTTAGATCTATTAGTCGCTTTCCGTTCCATCTATTAGTCGAATTCCAAATTTGTGTACACTTCCTTTTGTTCTCTCTCTCTCTCTCTCTCTCTCTCTCTCTCTCTCTCTCTGTGTAAGTGATTTGGATGGAAACAAACGACTTGAGATTGTAAAATATTGTAGTTTCTAATCTTGTTACTGTTCTACAGGTTTCAGCTGCCATTGGATTCGATGCTGGGGTCCTATCTTGCTTGGAATACTTAGAAGCTGCTCCGTGGGCCGAGGATGAAGAAGAGAAGGTTGTTTCGTTATTAACCGAACTTCGTCTTGATGGAGCCGGGGCGGCTGAAGTTCTAAAGAGAGTCTCTTTTGAAGTCAACCATGGGATAGAAGAGGAAAGAAGCGAGAATGGAGACGTGCTGCTCAATCTTTTACATGTAGTTCTAGGAGGAAAAGATGAGAGGGCGAGGCGGGACATAAAAGGACTAGTCTCAAAGATGCTCCGGGAGAATCCGTCTCTCAGCGATCTGCGAAAGGAATCTTTATATTCAGCGTGCGACATGTGTCTTCAATCGCTGCGTCGTCATTTCCTACAGGCTGCAGTGTCAGATTTTAAGGAAGTAGGCCAGATTTCACGTCAGGCCGATAACTTGCATTGGATGCTGGACATTCTAATAGACCGGCAGATTGCGGAGGAGTTTCTCAGAAAATGGGCTTCTCAATTTGAACTCTCCAAGGCACATTCTTCTATCCCTGCCATTCATAGGTACGAGGTCAGCCGAGTGACAGCCCGATTGTTCGTTGGTGTCGGGAAGGGGCAGATATTGGTCCCTAAGGACACGAGGAGCTTGCTCTTGGAAACATGGCTGGTCCCATTTTACGGGGATTTCCCATGGATGAGGAAGGCGTCAAAGGGTCTCGACCGGCACCTGATCGAAGAGGGTCTTGGTAGCATGATCCTCACTCTGCCTCTGGCTCAGCAACAGGAGATTTTCCTGGGTTGGTTCGAGAGGTTCTTGAACTCAGGCGAGGATTGTCCGAATATTCAAAGAGGGTTTGAGGTTTGGTGGAAACGGGCATTCTGGAGACGCAACGGGGAAGAAGGACGGCCGCGGCCATTACGGATTACAGTTGCAACTATCGATAAGCGATTATAACAGAAACTTAATGTTGTTTCATTTTGCAGCACATATCTTTGATTGAGAAGCTTGCCTGGCACATACAGTTCATCTTTTATTCTTAATGCTGTATACTTTTGATAATTTTGTTCCACGACGCAGTATTTGTCTTTCTCTGGTAAGCTATCTTTTGCTTTTCCTTTTTTCCTTTTGCCATTTTCAGGGCTATATACACCTGACCTGAGGAGTACTTCAGGTGTTCTTATCCAGTGTGACTCACCATTCTTTTAAATTGGAGATATATTTGGAAGTGCACGGGTTAAGTATGCAGATAGAACTTTATCTGTCCCTATCTTGTGGGGCGGACTTCATGGATGTTTTTCTTATTTTGTCCGCACCTTTTGCACCCCGAATTCCCTCCGAATCTTTTTGTGACTTTACATTATGAAAATTCCAAAATCCAGATGGGGCTCGAGATTAAATAGTTTACCGTTCTTTTAAGTTGGAGACATATTTGGAAGTGCATGGGCTAAGTGTACAGATATAACTCTGTCTACATGTTAGAAAGTGAAAATTTTTCCCCTTAATTAATTTTTTCCCTACCTTTTACTTTCCCTCAAATATAGAAAAGGGAAAAGAATATTGTAAGCTTTAGAAATGTACTAGTAAAAGAGAAGTACAATTCGACAAGTCGATAGTTATATAGACGCCTCGCCATTTTCTAAATCATTTTGTTTCCAGCTAAGCAAGTAAGGCTAATATTTGATATAGAATAGGTTGGTGTTGATGCTAAGTTGCTACCTTTTTTTATGTGCATAATCTAGTCATATGCATGTCAAAACGAGACCTTTTGGATTTTATTATTTTCTTGAAGTGTTGAGCATAAGGGTTGGCCCAAAAGCCAAAAAGTATGGTGAGAGTTCGTGGTCAGCAGCATTGCAAAAATCGCGCAATTTCAGTAAATTGACTACTGAAAATTAATTAACAAGTGAGATTAAATTAATATTAAGAAAAGGAAAATGGATTGAAAAAGAAAAGGGGGGATTGGGGTGAGAGAGGCTCGAACTCTCGACCTCAGGATAACTCAGAAGCTATGAGACCTACGCGCTAGCCAACTGCGCCACCACCCCATGCTGTTCACATCTACGCCATACTACATATTTAATGACTAAAATTTGATTATTCGATGTTTCGAAATAGGCAAATAACACAAATGGTTCCTAAAATTTGACCCAATGTGCAATGTTATCCTTAAATTTTTAATTTTTTTAATGCGGTCCCTAGACTTTTGATATATTCTCAATTTAGGAAAATATTCAATGTTGTCTCTGAATTTGAATTAATTGAAAGATAATATTAACACATTTTATATAGTCCAGAAACTAAATTGAACATGTACCAAAAGTACAGGGACCATATTAAATAAATTTAAAATCTAGAAATTTCATTATACATTTGACCAAAGTTCATGATCATTTGTATCATTATCGCTTTAAAAATTATACGTCATATTATTTAGTAATACGATGGTAAATGTACTGAAACTGATATAGAAATTGATTTAGAAAATTGTCACCTAGCTTCTAAGTAATTGGATAGTGTGAAATCACCGATAAGAATATGTTTCGTGCAGATCATTTGGAAAATTAGCCTCGGAGGATCTAATATTATCCAACACCTTATATGTTAGGCGAAGATCCTTCATAGGGATGACCATCTTATCAAGGTTTGTTGCGATTCTTTTTAATCACACATGTGATGTATATACTATGTAATGGATCGGCGCTCCTAATTCAATTCAAGGAACAACATTGCATGTGTCATTTCTCGCAGTGTACAAGTTTTTTTTTTTTCAAAGCTAGTTCAATTTGCTAATTCCTATTGGCATTGAAGAGATCTTTCATATTGATCTTCATGGTGATAGTGACTTATCGACTTTGGAGGTTTTGACAAAGTGTGGTAAGATGGAAGGAGACTTCAAGCCTTATAAAAAAAAAACCAAATCTCGAGCTCAATTTTATTTTTTCAACGTAGTAGTTGATTATTTATGTCAAGAAAATGTGCATATGATTGCACCATGCAATGTTCACATTGACCGAGTTCATAGTAATGATTTATCAACTTTGAAGGACGTTGTGCCCCAAAAGCATGAAGTTTCAATTGTTGGATTTTTATCGAAGTCAATTTTTTTAATACACCATATAGTTATGAGCATAAGACCATTCTCTAAAGCTACTGTCAACAACAAAATCAGCATTATCTTCCTTAATCTTATACTCAATCAAAATGAGAATATGAGGGTCTAGAGACAAAGCAAAGTCTACAAGTTCCCTTCTTTTAGGGCTGCGATTAAGGCCCCTCACATTTCAAGAGACTATATTCATAAATCAGGAGGTACCGTTACATCTCCCGAGCCCCCCAAATCATCCAAGGGGAAAATCGAATTATCCACCACCACATCCAGCAGAGCAAACCTATTAGCAGAAGACACACCGTTAGAGGCAACATCCCCCCCCCCCACCAACGAGTCAGGAACCGTTCTACCAACTAGCTGAGAAGAAGATGGATTAAACATAACATCAAGAGTGCTAGGCGCCTTGGCATCTTGGGGTTGAACATCTTCTCTTTGGGTGGACTTAGGCCTAGGAGTACCAGAAACAACCTTAAAACCATTTCTACTTATTATTGGCTCCTGCGAAGAGTTGGGAGGGGAAGTAACTTTTTGGGTCTTAAGAACCCAAATCTCCTTGCTTTTACCAGTACAATCTTTGTGGCCAAAGCAGTTACACTTCTTGCATATCAGAGGCACCCAATTGTATTATACCATAGCCTTGAAGATGTCGCCATTACCCAAGTCAATATCAAATTTTTCTGGAAATGTGCTATCGATGTTTATGAGAATGCACATAGGATAGTCGACTTTTTTGTTCAGTGGCTGAATCCATATAGAGAGGCCTCCCAAGTACACTACAAACATGGCTTAGTCCTGACTTGGTCCAAAGTACATGAGGTACATTATATAGCCGAACCCAGACAGGCACAGAAGTAATCTTCTCTCTCTCTAATCTAATGAGTGGGTGCCACTTTTGAATAAACATGGGTTTCCCTGCAATATCCCACAACCCAGCCTCCATTACTGCCACCATTTTCGCTACATTAGAGAACTGGAAGAAGAAAAAGCCATCTTCTGTGGCAGTGATATCTATAAGATTCTCTTTTCCCCATAGCTTCTTGATAACTCCTCTTACTAAGTAAAAGGAGGCATTGGCAGCAAAAAAATATCCAACAAGGTAGTGTTGGAAATGATATTTACCCTCATCTATAACCTTCGGAGGAGGAGTTGCAATAAGTTTATTTCCAGACTTCAAAGGAGGGTGAAAGTTAAGTTTAACGGACTGGGCAATATTTCCCATGGTGATATTTTTCCTGGATACACCCGTCGAAGTCCTATTCACACTAACATCCTGAGGTGGTGGAGAAGAAGAGTCTCTAGCTAATACAGAAAAATGAATGCTATCCTTAGATTTATCAGCAGACAGCCCAATGCCCCCACAATTCTCATTAGTACAAGAATGAGTGCCATCAAGACCATTACCCTCAGCCACAACATCCTCAGCAATGAAACTAGAGGAAGCAACACATGAGAAACCTCGAGAACTTTTACCCTTGACAGCCTTGTCACTTGCATCAATACCCTTCGGCGTAGCACAGAACAGACTATTCTTTATATCTACATAGATTGCGTTGAGCGCAGGAGAAATCAGAGGAGTGGATTTCCGACTTCTACTCTTACCACGCTTAGTGCTTACCACCATATTCGAAGATCCCCGAGCAACTGGTTGGAATCTATGAGCAAAGGGGGTTGGGTCAAATCTCTCAAGAACCTGTACCATAGACAATCAGACCAGACCTAAACCAATCCACGCCAACGCCAAACCACGCCAACCAGCAGCAGAGAACAATCAGCAGCAGCAGCAACCAAACCCAACCCGCGCCAAATCAGCAGTAGAGAACAATCAACAGCAGCCAAAGCAATAGCCAACCAACAACAGCCAAACCAACAGCAACCAACCAGCATCAGCAGCCACAACAGCAACAGCCAAAACAGCAACAGCAGCCAAACCAGCAGCAACAGCAGCCAACCAGCATCGGTAGCCAAAATAGTAGTAGCAGCCAAAGCAGCAGCAGTCAAACTAGCAGTAGCCAAGTCAGCTAATCCATGCCAAAATCAGCAGTGGCCAAAGCAGCAGCAGTAGCCCAACCAACAGCAGCCAATCAATGCCCAAACAACAACTGTCAACCAACTAAGAGAGGAAAATAGGCTGCAAGGAGGGATGGGGGGAGGGATCCAAAATCCTCCTACATGATTGCAGATGGGAGAGGCTCAGATAGGAAATTCTCAAAGCCACAGAACCAAGGAACCAGAGATATAGACCCACAGAATCACAGAACACCAGAACACCAAGATCGAGCCACAAAACCACGAAGGGGGGATTGATCTCTAGCAGGAATCCACAGACCCACAAAACCAGAAGCTGATCAGTGAACCAGAACCGAAGCAGCCTAGTAGGAGCCAAAACCGAACCATATATCTAACCCAGAAAGCCAGAACCGAACTAGAGCACCAAACCACCGAACCGGAAAACCAAACCAGAGATACCAGAAAACCAGTTTAGCAAATCAAACCTAGACCCCCACCAGTTCAGATCAAAAGTTCAGCCGTTCATCAGTTCGGGGTCATCAGTTCAGCCGATCATCCTAGCAGCAGATCAGTTCATCAATTCAATCATTCATCCATTGTCAAATTGATAAACCTGGGATGGACCCATTTTTGCTTTCTGCCATCTATGGTTGCAATACGGAAGTGGAGCAAGGGAATATGTGGCGCAACATTTTGAATTTTTCGAACAGAAATCTTGAAAACATGCCATGGTTGCTCATGGGGGACTTTAATGAAACAAGGGATATCAGCGAAAGGATTGGCTCCACGATTCCCTGGACTGCGGGTATGGAGGAACTAAACAACATGATTGAGGAGCTTGCATTAATCGAGCCTCCATCATTAGGCCCGGTCTTCACATGGACTAACAAAAGCTTTGGGACTAATCTTACAGCAAGTAGAATTGACAAAGTATTGGTTAACGCAGAATGGCAGAACAAGTATGAGCACTACTCAGTTGATTTCCTACTTCCAGGGGTATCAGACCACTCGCCCTATTTAGTGAAATTAGACACCACTAGCAAGAGAAGGAGATATTCCTTCAGATTCTTCAATTTCTGGACCTCAAGTCAGGACTATCTACCTATGATTTCCTCCTGCTAGCAAAAAGAAGAAGTTAGAGGATCATGCATGTTTGCAGTAGTGACAAAGCTCAAAAAACTGAAACAATAACTCAAGAGCCTGAATAGATCTCAGTTTGGTGAATTACAAGCTAAGGTAAACTAGGCTAAAGAAAGCTTGTATCAAATTCAACAAAAGCTGGTGATTGACCCATTCGATGCCATCTCTCGGGCGGAAGAAAAGGCACATTTGGAGGAATTTCTAGCTTTAAGTAAACATGAAGAAATTTTGCTCAAACAGAAATCCAGAAATCTTTGGCTAAAGGAGGGCGACAATAATAGCAAGGTTTTCTTTGCTTCCATGATGCAAAGAAGTGCTCAGAACATGATAAATCATCTCATACTTGAGGATGGATCCGTTATCTCTGAAGAGGGGGCTCTTAAGAACACAATCTTATCATACTATCAAGCCATTCTTGGTAGTTCCAGGGGACCTTGTATCCCTTATGAGAGGTATGTCCCTTTTTTTCATGAAGATATCAATGCTTTAGTTACTTTCACACCACCCCAGAGAAAGGATATTCTTCGAGTCCTAAAGGGTTTCAATGATTTCAAAGCACCAGGCCAGATGGTTTTAACAGTCGTTTCTTCAAAAGTGCTTGGCCTATCATTGGACACAACATCGAGGAAGCTATACTGGATTTTTTCTCATCTAAAAGATTATTGAAATATATAAATTCCACTCTGATCTCTCTTGTCCCGAAGGTTCCAAACCCCTCATCCCTCAAGGAGTTCAGACCCATATCATGTTGTAATACCTTGTACAAGATCATATCCAAACTCCTTGCAGAACATATAAGCGGAATGCTCCCCTTGATTGTTGATCTAAACCAAACCGCTTTCATCTCTGGACAACAAATCTCAGAAAATATCCTATTATGCCAAGATTTACTTCACAACTATCATAAGGGAGATAAAGGTAAACATGTCGCCATAAAAATAGATCTCATGAAGGCTTATGATATGGTCAGATGGGATGCAGTCATCGGGGTCCTAAAAGCTCTAAATACACCCCATCATTTGGTTGAAATGATAAGTGAGTGCATTACTACCCCAAGGTTTTTAGTGAATTTTAATGGCGAATAGGTAGGGTATTTCAGTAGCACTAATGGGCTGAGACAAGGTGATCCTCTTTCTCCATATTTATTTGCTCTAGTTATGGAAATTTTCAATAGAATTGTAAGAGCGAAAGTTGCCGGTTCTTCCATCAAATACCATTGGCGCTGCAAAACGCAAAGGATTACACACCTTTGCTTCGCTGATGACTTGTTCTTATTTGCCCATGGAGATGTAGACTCTGTTCTATGCCTGGTAGAAGCTCTTGAAGAATTCGCCACTCTCATTGGACTGCAGTTTAACCCTGACAAATGCCAAATATTTTTTTCTGGGTTAAATGAGGAGGAAAAGCTTCTTATATTGGACCATACGCCTTTCCCCGCAGGTACTCTCCCTATCAAGTACTTGGGTGTTCCTCTTATTACTAAAAGACTCACCCACTCAGATTGCAAAAGCCTTACTGATAAGATATTCAAGAAAATTGAGAGTTGGGGAATGAAGCATATGAGTTATGCGGGTCGGTTACAACTAACCAAATCGGTCCTTATTTCTATCTGCACGTACTAGATGCAAATGTTTCTTCTTCCGAAGCAAACTATCTATGAGATAGAGAAGAAGATTCGTCACTTCCTATGGGTTAGGTCGTCAACAAACCGTGGATCACACAAAGTTGCATGGCGTGTAGTATGCTCACCCAAAAAGGAAGAAGGGTTAGGATTGCCTGATTTGAACCTATGGAACAAAGTGTTATTAGGGTGCACAATGTGAAATCTTATCAATCATCCATCTTCTTCACTTTGGAGCTCTTGGATCCATAGTACAAAATGCAAAGGAACCATTTTTGCAGATGGACATGAAGGGTAGTATGGCCTGGAGTTGGCGATATCTCCTCAAACTACATCATGTCCTAACCCCAGTCATGTCTAATCCAAGATATTGCTGTCATGATGTCTTGGAAGAACTTAGACACGAGAGTCCGGCTGTGGAGTGGTATAACTTAATATGGAGTAGCGGCGTTAGCAAACACAATTTTATTGGTTGGCTAGTATGTAGGGATAGGCTTCCGACAGTAGAGATCATATCACGGTGGATGACCTCAGTCGATGTCCAATGTATCTTCTGTAGGGCAAGTATAGAGAATAGGACTCATCTTTTCTTCCAATGCGAATGGACAAGTAGCATCTGGCGCAATATTCTTGTGCAACATGGGATCAGACGTAATGTATGGGGATGGAATAAGGAGCTTCAATGGATGGTTAGAGCAACAAGAGGCAAAGATTTAGCAGCGAAACTCCTCAAAGTATCTTTCCTAGCGACTGTATATTGCACTTAGATGGAGCGCAACCATAGGCGGTTTCAAAACAATCCAACTGACATTCAAATTATTTTGGCGAAGGTGCAGAAAAATGTAAGAGGAAGAGTTTCGCTATACCAAAAAATCAAACCTTTGCAAGCTAATTTTGTTTTAGCTACTTTAGGGAGACTTCCTACTAGGGGTAAGCGTGGTTCCAGGGTAGAACTGGGAACCGGAGAACCAGACCTGGTGGATCCGGTTCGGTTCCAAGTTTCATGAATAGAGGGTTCGGTTCCCGATTCCCCATTTTTAGGAACCAGCTGTTCCGGTTCCGGTTCCCGGTTATTATAGGAACCAGAACCTGAAACCGGAACCTGATCGGAACCAGGAACCGAAACTTGGAACCGGAAGAACCTTAATTCAGTAATTCCGTTCCGCCACACGCACACCCCCCAAACCCATCCACGGAGTCACAGACTCACTCACTCTCACACACACGCCACTTTCTCTCTAAGCTCTCTCTCTCTACACTCTCGCAATCGAACGAATCTCCGGCGAGAAGGGACGATTTCCTCGCCGTTCGCCGGCCCTCCGTCTCGCGGCTGCGAACCCCTACATTTCCTTGGGAGCTAGAATGCAGTAGAAAGCTCTGTCCTTTCTTGGTCCACTTTGATAAAAGGAGGAAAATATGGGCACTTGCACCTCAAAGCCACCAAAACCCAACCCTTATGCATCAAGAGAGCTCTCCCCAAATGACCAGGCTCAGCTCCCACAGGCCCCAAAGTCACCTCCCACCCCTCTCCAAGACAAACCCACCTCAGCCATCGCCACCCCCAAGTCCCCATTCTTCCCCTTCTATAGCCCCAGCCCCGCCCACTTCCTCAAGAAGTCTTCGGCCACGGCGGCAGGGGCGGCGGCGTCCGCCAACTCAACACTGCAGAGGTTCTTCAAGCGGCCGTTCCCCCCGCTGTCGCCCGCGAAGCACATAAAGGCGGTGCTCGCGTGGCAGCACGGCAAGAAGGCGGCGAAGTCAATTCTGGAAGGAGAGGAGGGGGAGGAGGAGGGAGGGGTGGAGCTGGACAAGAGGTTTGGGTTTTCTAAGGAGCTGATGAGTCGGCTGGAGGTTGGGGATGAAGTGGGGACAGGGCATTTTGGGTACACCTGCTCTGCAAGGTTCAGGAAAGGGGAGTTCAAGGGACAGCGGGTTGCTGTTAAGGTCATCCCCAAGGCTAAGGTAGGTCCCAAGTTTATGCTTTCGCGTCGTAGAATGCAAAGTTGTTTTTATCTCCTTTGTAATGTCTAATCTTTGGATGTGTATGTATTTCATTTGATTTGATTTTTTTTTTGGGGTTCGAGTAAAATTGGTTAGATCTTGTCCATTTATTATAGGTGCTATGGAGCAGTCCTTCTCCACTTCTGCAGATTTGCTTGTTTGTGCAAAATTTGCGACTTGATGTTCGATCAGATTCCTTGTTCTAAAAGCTTTGAAGAATAGTTTTTTGCTTGTCTCAATGTGAAAACATGTCCTCTTCCAAAGAAAATTTGGGTGTTCTTTTCCTATTAGATATCCAGCTTCAACCGGTTTTTTTTTTCTTTTTTCTGGATAATCTTCCATATTTACTTTTTTTTTTGCGAATTTTTCGACTTTTCGTTTGATCAAATATCTTTCTTTGTTTAATATTCTTTGCTGATGTGTATGTTTGAGTACTTTGTTTTTTCCTTGGAAATCTCTGTTGCCCATCAGAATAGGTGGAAAATTGTGGTGTGGTGGATTAAAACTGATCAAATTGAAGACTTAAGTTTGGATTAGATACTTGGAAGTTATGTAGAGAAAGATGTGAATATCCAGTCTTTTTTCGCTGTAGCAATCCTTCTAGATGAAGTATACTTGGACTGGCTTCAGATATAGATGAGTCCATGTGCAACATTCTAAAGTGGCGGACGTGTTTGTTTATTGATATTTTGGTCAATGCTGGGAATTGATAGAGAGCTTCACTTGTGAGAGTACCGTTAGTTTTGTCTGGGCTTTGCAATCGCGATCTTGCTGTGATCGAGATGCTCTGTTTCCTCTGTTGATAATTTTGTTTGTTTTGTATTCTCTCTTATTCGGTATTATTGCATTCATTTTTTGTTTTGTTTAACTAAAAATGAAAAAAAAAAAAGAGGAACCTGTTGGACTGTGGAACCGACCCTGGAACCTGTGACAGGGTAGGTTCCAGGTTCCACGTTCTGACGGGTAGGTTCCAGATTCCGGGCGGAACCTACCCGGAACCTGGAACCGCTCACCCCTACTTCCTACCTCCATATTCTCGAATTATTAGTACTAGTTGTAATGCCGGGGAATGCCCCTAAGCTGTTGTACATCTTCTGTTATACTACTTACATTTTACACCAAATTTTTTTTTAATACACCAATGACCTCAATCTCATATTATTGATTTTACATTTGAACAGTTTCGAAGACCTTCGAAGACCTTCTATCAAAGAAATGAGATCATCTACCTCTATGGGCTAATTGTATCCGGTAAAGTTACTCCCTAGTTCAAAATTCCTATGTCTTTAGAGAAATTAAAATCAAGGGATAAGTGCATTCAAAGTCCTAAAACTTATCACGAAAGTGCAATTAAGTCCTAAAATTTTTAAAAAGTACAAACAAATCCTAAAACTTGTCACGAAAGTGCACTTGAATTCTAAAACTTTCAAAAAGTGCGAACAAGTCCTAAAACTTTCAAAATGTATAATCAATGAAAGGACTTGATTGAACCAATTTGACAAGTTTTGGGACTTGTTTGCACTTTCGTGACGAGTTTTAAGACTTATTTGCATTTTTTGAAAGTTTTAAGACTCAAATGCACTTTCCTAACAAGTTTTAGGATTTGTTTACACTTTTTTGAAAATTTTAAGACTCAATTACGCTTTCGTAATAAGTTTTAAGACTTCCAGTGCACTTATCCCTAAAATCAAAGTATCAATTTGCCAAACACTCTCTAGACCCCCCCTCTCTCTCTCTCCACCACTACCATCGATATGCCGGTGCCACCTTCCATCAAAACACCGCTATCACACCTTGTCCCATGTTGCTACTTGGGTCATCGTTGCTTGGGTTGCCATCAGCAGTCGTGCTCTATCTCTCCTCCCTGTTGTCCCGACCCGATGGTCATAGCCTTACTACAGTTGAGGTCGCGACCATCCCAACATCACCCCCAAGCCTCAAGCAGCCCCAAGCCTTTGGGAACGTCCGAGGCTAGTGCCTCTCTTCCTTTTACCTTGTTTAGGACAAAGGAGGGACCGATGGGTTTATGACCTCGTTGCTATTGAGATCGCAACCCCAGTACGTCGCTTGAGGCTGGGCCTAAGGCTAGACGATGCTGAATCTAGCTACACGAGCGCAACCGATGGTGGCGACGGTGTCATTGCGAGTCCCCGGCCAGGTGACCACAAATGCTCAGGTGGGCATGCTAGCAATCAATGGTTGGGGTCTGCGTGCTTGCGCAGGGTGTAGTAGGTGGTAGGTGGTAAGTGTGGGGGGGCAAATGGGGGAAGAAAAGAGGAGAGTTAAATAGAAAGAAAGATAAGGAAATATAGAACATCCGATTCGAGCCGTCCAATTTACGAGGGGATATCGTACCCAACTATAAAGAATGCTAAATGCAGATGATTCCAATCCATTGTTATTAAAACGAAAAACAATGACTAACAAGTGGACTTAGAACATGCAAGTCCTTAACGAGGACATGAAGCAGAAGGTCGACCAATATCTGGCCAATTCAACTTGTCAAGATAAAGAACTTGATGATCACGAAGGAAAAAGGACAAGCAAAAGACAAATGACTTGGTGGAAAAACTACTCAAAAAGAGGGGAGGTGCTCCGCTTTTAAGCCATTTAAAGTAACAATTGATGCGTTTTTTCTTCATTGGCGTGCTCAATCATTGACATTTATTTAAAAAGAAAAAGAAAATCCATCTAAGCAGACTAATTAAAAAAATTATCCCAATTTTATCAAAATGAAGGTCGGAAAACAACATCGATAGCTCCTTCCCACCGGCCTTGATAAGGCTGACGGTTTGTGCCTTTATATTATAATCACTGCCGTATCATAATTGAATCTAATTGAATTTTCGTCCGATCCGAACACGACGTGCTCATTCCATATATCTTTGAAAATCAGGTACGGGGTGGATTGCACCACACAACATGTCGAATACGCTTAAGGTATGAAATCTTAGATAAATGTATAAAGAAAATTATTCTTAGACGTGTGTTAACGAGTCAATACACACCTAAATAGGTCAAATTAACACAAGTAACGTGTCAAATTGTTTGACTATACATGCTCGGGAGTTTCATTAACCCAATTGAAAGGGGCGGCTCGGGAACGACGATTCGAGGCATCTGACTTGTCCGACCCATTTGTATACAAATAAGAGTAACTACGTATTGTGTACCGCGTCGTATAAACGCGCTAATCTTTGCTAATATCCTTTCTT
Organism: Syzygium malaccense; assembly: GCA_031216405.1. Lineage (NCBI taxonomy): Eukaryota > Viridiplantae > Streptophyta > Magnoliopsida > Myrtales > Myrtaceae > Syzygium > Syzygium malaccense. The sequence goes on from CM062260.1 coordinate 20,197,393, forward strand.
TATATACACTATGCTGTTTTTATTTATCTAATTACTATTTTTTATGGCAAGATTCTCCTTCATTATGGTTGGCTTCTTAATCTTGTCAGCGAGCAAAGGTGATATGATAAGATAGTCAATTGATTTAATTTCGTACCAAAGATTGACATCAACATTTTTATCTGCTTTTGCATAAGAAAGATGTTTCAAGAACTAGTGCAAGCTTTATTGACATCAGAATTTTGAAAAGTTGCAGATTACCCCCGTCATCTTCAACACCGTTATGCCGGTAGCCTCGGAACTTAGAGAAATTACTTATTACCCCCCGTTAACTTTGGTTTTTTGCTATAATCGTTTGGTTTTTTTGGTTTGGAAAACCGTTTAATGTTCCTTAAAAATAGAATTATTCATTCGTCTTGACCAAAATAACCTCTCGTAAAGTTTAATTCATTTCATCAACCGTGTATCCTCTCGATGTCATTGACCATGTGATATAGGTTATTTTGGTAAAAAAATACGAATAAGTTCATTTTCAAATGACACTTTACGACTAGGTAAGCACGTCAGTTGACTACTGCAATAGAATTCAAAGTTTAGAGGAATTGAATTTAACTTTTCAAAGTTGGATGGCTATTTTGCAACGGTATCGAACGGTATCAAAGTTGAGAAAAGGGTTATCTGTAACTTTGAAAAATTTGGGGTTAGTTGTGCAACGGTGCTAAAGTTTTAGAGTGGATAGGAGGGTTTGAGCACTTTTCTGTCTTCCATTACATGAGTAAAAGTGCGAGGAAAGGCGACCGACGCCATCGATTCGTCCCCAATGATATATAGAATGTTCAAATTGAGTCATATTTATTCGGCCTCAACCGCGATTCGAAGGTCAGAGGCTGGCAGGCCTATCATCGCAACCCACCAAGATGCTAGCAGATAGAAAGCCTCTCCACACAAAAACATATGGCAACTAGATGACAATGCAACACAAGCCGTTCACATGAATCGAATTCGTGATCTCGTGGAAGACAAAGTAAGCAAACCATGCCCTTACGTCGCAATCATGAATCGACTTGAGGGAGATGTCGGGTTTGAATTTGGGTGCTCTTGGGTATTTTGTCAAGGAAGAGGGTCAAGAAGAGAAGCCTAATAAGATAGGAAACGAAAGAGACTAGAAATAGTGCATGGATGAGAACGCGTTCAACTGTTTGGTTTCTAGAAGGAAGAAGACCTTGGAGAGCAATGAGGATAGATGAAGAATTTTCAGCAGTTTGGACCGGGCACGACTAGCATGTGCAAGAGGAGCTTTCTTGATAGTCTAACTTGGACTTTCTTAGCATATGATCAAATAATAAAAAGAATGAGATATATCACAACAAAATCTAGAAGATCATCCTATAGGATTAGGACCTGTTTTGAATACCATTATGTATAAAGTGGCTAGGAAAGCTATGGCTACGTTGAGGCATGTATACATAGATGCGT